>JAJHSJ010000001.1:74268903-74608988 GCA_021015155.1 Magnolia officinalis
AAACCCTATTCGTCAAGAAACATAATAATTAATCCTGATTGTTCAAATCTATGTTGACAATATTATTTATGGATCTACGTGCGCTGAGTTTGCAGATCTAATGAAATCCAAGTTTGAAATGAGTATGGTCAGCGAACTAAACTATTTCCTTGGATTACAAGTCAAACAACTTGAAGATGGTATATTCATCTAACAGACCAATATGTATTGAATCTTATAAAAAGGTTTGGCTTTGAAATGGTAAGAATTTCGATACTCCAATGAGTACGACTCTTGAACTCTCAAAAGATGAATCAGGTAAAAGTGTACACTCTCGACTATATCGCAGTATGATCGGTAGTCTTCTGTACTTAACTGTTAGTAGACCTGATAGCGCATTTAGTGTTGGAATATGTGTTAGATATCAATCTGATAATAAAGAATTGCACTTAACTGCTGTTAAACAGACAATCAGATATGTCACAAGTTTTCAAACTTAAGCTTATGGTATCCACATGATACATCTGTACAAATCGTAGGTTATACAGATGTAGACTAGGCAAAAAATATTGATAATAGAAAATTTACCAACGGTGGATGTTTATATGTCGGAAACTGCTAAGTATCGTAGCTTAGCAAGAAAGAAAATTTTGTATCTCTATCCACTGCAGAAGTTGAATATATTACAGCAGGAAATGCTTGCACTCAGCTAATATTGATGAAAAGAATGCTAGCTGACTGTAGAATTTTGCAAGATACGATGGCATTATATTGCGATAATTCTAGTGCAATAAATATCTTTAAAAATCCAATTAAACATTCTCGTACAAAGCATATTGACATACGATACCATTATATTCGAGAATTAGTTGAAGACAAAACTATCATTCTAGAATACATTCAAACTGAGAAGCAGCTTGCAGATATACTGACTAAGCCGTTTGACAAAGTTAAGTTTTCAAGTCTAAAGCATGATATTAGATTATGTATTGTTAAATAGTTATTTTATTTTTTTTCTTTGCATTTATGTTTATGTTTATTTGTAATGATGAAATGCATGATATGAAAATAAAATATTTAAAAAAAAAAATCAAAATTTTTGGGATTTTTTCGACCAGCCAAGCACATGCTCGGCTAGCCGAAGAATTCGGCCAATCAAGAACATCCTTGGGCTAGTCGAAGATTGCACGGGTTTGCCTTAAAAAAGGAAAATCCTCAAATCTATTTCATTCCACATCTTCTTCCTCGGCTAGCCGGTGTCCCATTCGACCAACCCATCAACCAAACTCTTGTAAGTGATTTATTTTCAAATTCCTTCAAGTTTTAGGTTCTTTATTGCTAGATTTGCATATTTGAGTAGATTTTTCTTCATTTATAACCTTTTTTTCCTATGGGTTTTGCTTCAAATCTAATCTAATCTTTTTCTTCTATTTTTCTTTGATATTTTGCTTGTGCATTCTCAAATGGAACATAGAGCTAAAAAATATGTTCGCAAGGCTCGAGTCGGTTCATCTTCTAGATCAACTCCTCTTAGTGTACGGACCCTACGGTCACCGGAGGATGATCCGGAATATGTTCGGGACTTCCACACAGGGGACATATCATTGAAAAAGTTGTAAATCCATTGCTAGGTTTGGTCTAGTCCCTATTCTTTCTGAGGTTGGATGGGAACGCATTTTGAATTGGGGTGGAACGGCTTATCGGTCTATAGTGCAAGGCATATATGCCTCTATCTGTGATGTTTCTCTTGAGAATTTGTTATTCTCAGTTAAATTTGTAGAAGAAACATTCACGATTACACCTTCTATCATATCTGCTCTAATGGAAATAGACGTTGCAAATGATGGAATTTCAATCGCCACACTTTCTGATAAAATATCTAACTCTGAAAAACAAGTAATTACTAGAGCATTGTGTGGTTTCAATGCTGAATGGTGATCTGGTAATGCCCTTCTTGCAAATAAAATGTTTCCTAAGTACCGCGTCTAACATCGACTTTTTACTTCTAATATGTATCCTCAAGATAGGAATAAGACCGATCTTACTCCCTTTATGCTTAGAGTATTCGTGTTTGTCTACCTTCTTTAATTTGTTACATCATTATTCAGTTACACTTGCATCCCAAGCATGGTTCGATTCCTTTTGCACATCTCATGTCTTGCATTGCCTTTCATTATAATGTTCGAATTCATAGTATAAGGCACCAGAATCCGAACTCCCTTTCAACAATTCAAACCTGAATATGATGAACCTCACTCCTCTTCCTGGACAAAGAGAAGGAGAAGAAGCGCAGCCTGCTGAAGACACAACCATGGACGACATATTTAATGAGTTAAAGATTTTGATGATCCAGCTGATTCCAACTACCATCCCTCTCAGTTTGATGAGAGACTATCTACATTGGAGGAGAAAGTAGAGGCTTTACATGTATCACAGGCTTCATTGGCTCAAACCCAACAATCTACAATGAAGTGCATGAAAAAGTACTTCCATCGCATCAATCAGAGTTTGTGACTAGATCTCTTGATGCCTGCACCATCTTCCTCTAGGTCGGATTAAGCTTGATTTATTTATCTTTCTTACCTATGTTGGTTTTGTACTTAAAATTTTTGTGATTTGTCTTGATATTTTTTATTGCCTTTATGATGTATTTACTAAAATTTGAATATTTTAGATAATATGGTTTGGATATTTCATGTGACTACCCTGATTTGCCTATTACATATTCTATACTTTGATATATTATTATGTTATTCTTTCTTTGTCAACTTGTGACAAAAAGGGAGAGAGAATGATAGAATGTTACATGTATGGAATGTTATATGTCTATTTCTCAAGGGGAGTGTCAGTCGAGCACTATCAGTTATGAGTTGAATATTACAAGCTACAAAGAGTTCAAGGGACTTCAAGGGCAGCTTTAATGCGTTTGGTTAATCTTGTAAAAGAATGTGTATTTATGTAATGTTGTGTGTTTTGTTACGAAATTGACAAAAGGGGAGATTGTAAGTGCTATGATGTTGAGCACACACTGCCAAATTGCGATTTTGCGAGTTCGTCGCAAAAAAAAAAAAAAAAAAGAAGCTTGGTTTAACGACGGATTTAGTCCGTTGCTAACGGAAAAGGTCCATCATGCACAACCTTTTTACGAAAATTGTCGGTTAGAAGTGGCGGGATTTAGCAACAGACCAAAATCCATTGCTAAAATGGAATTTTTGACGGTTTGGTCCGTCGTAAATTAAGATTTTGCGACGGATTTTGGTCTGTCCCAAAGTACTGCCTAAAATCCAAACTTGAAAACAATCAGCGACGGATTTTTTTGCTTTTGCAACGGATCATGGTCCATCGTAAATCACTTTTGTCCCATCCTATTATATATATAATATATATATATATAATATATATATATATATATATATATATATATATATATATATATATATATATATATATATATATTGTAGAATTTGGAGTAAAGTTGTATTTTATTGTAGCCTAAGAGGTTTTTTTTTAATAGAATTTCAATGATTTATTTGTACCTAAGATTATTTTTGTATCAATTGATTGAATGCATTAATTTTTTTATATCAATTAAGTGGACATTATTATTTAAAAAAAAAAAATTGCTTCCAAACTGATATTTAAATGCTTTGCAATATCACATGAAAAATCCTAATCTATATCTTTAGTATTTTATTAGAAATTGAGATTTTAGAAAATAAAGTTTGAAAAAAATTGAGATTTAAAAAAATAAAGATTTTGTTAAAAATTGATATCTTGAAAAAGAAAATTGACAAGTTTAAAAAATAACTAACAATGTTTGAGAAAAATTGAGATTTTGAAAAAAAAAAAAAAAAAAAGGTGATTTAAAAAAAATCAAGATTTTGAAAAAAAAATTTAAGAAGTTTGAATAAAATTAATATTTTTGAAAAAAAAAATATAGATTTCAAAAAAAAATATTTTGAAAAAGAAAATTGAAAAGATTAAAAATTTTGTGAAAAATTTTACTTAGAAAAAAAAATATATTTTTTGAAAAAGAAATTGAGATTTTGAAAAAACTGACATTTTAAAGGGTAAATTGAAAAGTAAAAAAATTTGTGATTTTCAAAAAAAAAAAAAAAAAAAAATTTGAAAAAATACCAAGAATTTGACAAAATTTTTCATTTCGAAAAAGAAAATTGTAAAGTTGAAAACAAAATGGTGCTTTTGAAAAATAATAATAAAAAAAAAATTGGCATCTTAAAATTTTTGACAAGTTTGAATAAAATTTTTAGTTCGAAAAGGGATTTGGGGGGAAAAAAAATGAGATTTTGAAAAAAAAATTAAAAACTTTGATAACAAAAATAATATTTTGTTAAAATTTTGAAAAAAAAATTAAGATAAAAAAATGGACAATTTGACAGAAAATTAACATTTTGAAAAAGATATTGGAGTTAAAATTTTTATAATGATTAAAAATGAGTTTTAAAAAACACTTGTGTTTAATAGAATTAGCAACTTTTGCCCTAAACTTCAATATGATTTTTTTAATGAATTAATCAAATGCATCAATTGTTATTAGTTTTAATTTTTCTATCAAGTGAGTGGAATTTATGTTTATTTTTGCATGAAAAATGGTTTATAAATGCATCGCAATATCACATGAAAAATCCCCTAATTTGTAGTTTTTGAAAGTAAAAAAAAAAAAAAAAAAAAAGATATTAAAAAAATGAAGATTTTTAAAAATGAAGTAAACTTGAAAAGAAATTGAGATTAAAAATAAATCAAAATTTTGACAAAAAAAATCATGTTGAAAAAAAAAATCATAAGTTAAAAAAAAATTGATTAAAAAATTTGACATTTAAAAAAAAATGGCATTTTAAAAAAATTGAGAAGTTTGAATAAAATTGATAAGTTTGAAAAAATTGATTTTGAAAAATTTTGAGATTTTTATTTAGAAATTGAGATTTTGTATTTGAAATAAATTAAGAAGTTTGATCAGAGAAAATATGAATTTGAAAAAAAAAATGTGATTTTGAAGAAAAAGAATTGACATGTTTGAAAAAAAAAATGATAAAGTTTGAAAAAATTATATTATTTTTTTTAAAAAAAATGAGATTTGAAAAATACCGGATTTTTATAAAGAAATTTAGATTTTGTATTTTGAAAATTTTAAGAAGTTTGATGAGATTGATCAAATTTATGATCAGGCCATCTTAAAGTTGATCTGAAAGGTCAAATGTGTTCAAAATGTGCTAATTTGAATAAAGAACAAGATTCAACTCATTGTAACCTGAAACAAATCAGATCCATCCAAAGCACTCTTTAAATGAGCATGATCAATTTGTCAAGATCTTGTTCAGATTGTGGACAATCTGATTAGACGTTTAGGTTAAATTTCACTCAAATCCGATCGTTGGATCGCAAGATATGGCCCATCATATTGTTGATTAATCTTGTTCTTTTAATATCTTTCTCATCTGAAACCCGATTGGTGTGAGTGACCATTCAAATTGAAGACTTTGAAAAGTAGTATTAATTGCCAAAAAAAATGATGTAAAAATTGCACAGCAGAAATAGTATTAATTGAATGCCAACCATTAAAAACTTCTCAAGGGCCACGGAAGTTTTGGATTATGTTGTTATTTGTTTTTTTCCCTACATCCAAGTCTGGATGACATAATCAAGAGGTTGGATGTCAAATAAACATTATAGTGGAGCCTAGGATATTTTAAAAAAAGAAAAATTTGAAACGCTGAAAATTTTTGACATTTGAAAAAAAAAAATACACTTTGAAAAATAATAATTGAGAAGTAGAAAATAAAAATGTGACTTTTAAAAAATTGGCATCTTGAAAAATTAAGAGGTTTGAATAAATTGATAAGTTTGAAAAAAATAGATTTTAGAAAAAAAATTGAGATTTTTAAAAAGAAAATGAGATTTTGTATTTTGAAATTTTGAAAAGTTTGTTAAGAAAAATGACATTAATAATAATAAAAAAAAAAAGAGTTTGAAAAAAATATTGAGAAAGTTTGAAAAAAGAAAGACATTTTGATAAAGAAAATGCGCAAGTTTGAAAAAAATGTGATTTCGGAAAAAAAAAAAAAAATTAGCTTCTTGAAATTTTGAGAAGTTAGAATAAATTGATAAATTCACTTGTATAAAAAAATGAACCTCCAACTATTTATGCATACTCACAAGTTCACCAGTATATATATAAAAAAACTGATGCCCTAGAATAATGAAGTGTTTGCAAGAATAACTTATAATGATGAGATTGATCAAATTTTATGATCAAGCCATCCTAAATTTGATCTGAACGGCCTAGTATGTCCGGAATGTGCTAATTAGGAGAGAACAAAACTCAACTCATTTAGATCTAAAATGAATCAAACTTGTTCAAAACACTTTATATGGGAACGATCATTTTGTCTAGATCTACATAGATTTTGGACAATCCGATTAGTCCAAATTGAAGAGTAAATGACTTCATATGTTTAGCTTAAAATTTATTCAAATCTGATCGTTGAATCGCAAGATATGGGCCATCATATTGTTGAGCAATCTTTCATCCAAAACTCAATCGGGATGAGTGACCAGTCAAATTGAATATCTTGACAAGTAGAACAGATTGAATGGATCAGATTTCCAAATTGGGAAAAATTTTAGATCAAAATTGCATGGCAACTTGTTGACCTAATTTTATTATTATTATTTTTTTTTTAAAAAAAAGGGTGAGGATTGAACACCTACCATTGAAAATTTCTTGTGGGCTGTAAAAGTTTTTTATCAGGCTGATATTTGTGTTTTCCCTTCATCCATGACTTTGTTAACTTATGAACAGATTATATCTCAAATAAACATCATGGTGGGCCCTGGGAAGGTTTCAACGGTGGGTGTCACTGTCCCCCACTGTTTTCTGTGGTGGGGTCCACTTGAACTTTGGATCTACCTCGTTCTTTGGATCATCAACATATCAACGGTTTGGATCCCCAAACCATGGCCCCTGCATATATGAAGATTCTACCTTCCAATCTTAGGACATTTTGCTCTTTTTCATTTTTAACCGTATTGCAGGCCACGAATATAAATGTCAAGATCATTCTATCGATGAAATTCTTTATATATGGCCAATACACATATGGAATCAAGTAATCAACGGCCTAGATTTTGGAACCATGGCCTCTACCCGTCACAATAAAAGACACGCTTACACCATATGGTGTTAGTTTTGGGTCCAATGTAAAATGGTGGTGATTTATGCCATCACTAGTGGAAATGATATAAAGTTATCCAGACCATCCAAATAGTGGTTCCTCTTGTAAATGGTTAATATTTACCTTGTACCCATATTATACAATCTTAACCATCTGGTAAATGGGCCCTTATATGTATGGCTGAAAACTTAGTTTATTATATAATTTGGTGTTAAACTCACATTGTTCGGATATGAATCAAAAACTCATTTTGAAAGAGGCATTTCAGAAACCCTCTTTCAATGTCTTTTCCTATCTCGCTTTCCCTCCTGCTCTCTCTAGCTCTGGCTCTCTTCCTCACTCGTTGTGACTCTTGTTCTCTCTCCACCTCTCTGAGCAATGCCGACCCTAACCCATCTCCAATCAAAACATTTCAGCACCATACAAGCCCCATCGTTTTCGCCCCATTGTCGCCGGCAGGAACTCGCTGCACCCGTTGCCGCTGCCCTCATTTCCATTGTCGATCTGGTAGTGGATCCGGGATGGATTTGCTGATTTCAGGAGAATCAGGGGATATGGTTTTTGCATAACCCCTCCATCATCCCGAGCGTCAGGTTCTTGCAGGTAAATCCATCCATATTCTCTTCTAATTCAGTTGAATATTGGGGATACGGTTTGTACATTAGCTATTTGTTGAATTTCCTGAGAGAAGGCAGGATTTGTCTTTGGACTATGCTTTTGTTTTGAAATTATTGCATTAATCTGTTCTCAAAGAATTGAGATTTGGATTTCAGGTTGATCATGATTCATGGCCATCCATCCATTGGTAACCATCGTGCATCAAGAAGTCTATTGCATCAAGGTTGCTTTTTATGATTCAGTTATGTTATTCTTAGCTTGTGTGGTTTTGTGCAGGGTTGGCTACTCATTGGGAGCCATGGTTTTGCCACTGTTTCCAAGATTGACAATAATATAGCAGTGAATGTAATTGTTAACGTAGGTGTAAATGGTGACCTCCAAAAGGGTAGGTAAAGGAGAAAATAAGACTAATTTTCCGCTTGAAAATGGTTTTGTACAAATGGAAAAAAAAATAATAATAATAATAATCTACTTATCTTACTGGTAAATCAGAATTCACAAAAAAACCAGCTTCCATTTATACAATCAAACCCAAAAGACAGAATGGTTACATCCTCTCCTCTCATCTAAAACTTGTGAAGCCTAGTTATGTGGGTTTATGATGTGTTATCTCTTGGGTTTATATTATCTGGGCATATCCAATGATCTCTCAAGTGATCCCAACCAACATTCACACTGGTGGTTACTACTTGGTTTAAGTAAATAAATCTTGTGTATGTGATCACTTTTATTAACTCATCTGAGTTAGGCCGTTGGGTAGTGAGTAGAATGACTTGTCTACAAATTAATGAATGAGTAGGTTTCAGGGAACAGTTCTCTTCTTGGAAACCTTAGAGTAGCACATGGATTCTTTTCTTTATCAACATGACATGAATATTGATGTTGCCATTAGCATAGAACTGTAGCCTCAAATCTGTTATTAAGGTTAACTTCATAATCTCACTTTCCACTATCATTCGTCCTGCCTTGTTAATTGTTACTTGCAGTGTGTGGCTTTGGAACTTGGTCTGATACTAGTGGACACAAGCTAGTTTGCACGGTATCCCAAATCCATCATTGAGATAGGGATGAAATATATTTCGAACTTGAGTCAGCAACATAGTGTGAGGCAACACAGAACTTGCACATGATGAGGGAATAAAATCTGAATGAGCTGAATTTGATATATAGAGTTAACAGATACTTCAGAACGCTGATGAACAAACTTTCTGTAGTCTCAATGGGTGCAATTTGAGTAAAGAAATTTCTTGCCCTTTTTAGCCTTTTGATATCTGCTATGAGATTTCTGAACTTCTATGGAGAATTGGAGATGAAGGAACTACGCATTGAACTGAACGATAAAGTATCAGAGATGGAATGACTGCAATCTAAGTTGATCAGAAGAGACTTGGAAGAAGAAATAGAGGAACCTGCTAAGAGTAGTTTAAAAGCTGTTATTGCGACCTTAGAGAAGGAGAATGCCAATCTTAAGGTCGATACTTATGCACATTCCAGATTGAAGTATGCTTTTGCTTTGTCTGTAGCGGTTGTTATCGGTATTTCTCACGCAACTTCTGTTTTACCTCAGCCGCATTCTGTATGCTTCCAATTATTTTTATTACTTCAATATTTTTTATTAGTTTGGGATCCTACATATGGTGTGACAAGCTCTCATTTAATGTAGAGAGAGTTGATCTTGAGGTTGCCTTGGAATGGTCAATGAAGCACAAACCAAATGGTGGAAATGATTTAGATGCTTTACATAAGCATTCAAGTTATTTAAATGAGGTTTTTTTTTTTTTTTTTTTTTTTTTTTCTTTTTTACTTTATGGTGGATTATCTACAGTGTACAAACATCTAGTTTAATTGTTATTACATATATTGGCTGTAATCTGTTTACATATTCTGTCATGATGTTTCTGTAATCTGTCATGATGTATAAGTTACCAAACATACGACTTTCCAATAATTTGTTGGGTTGAATAGTGAATTTCGGCCGAGCTAATTTATCAGTGTCAACTAAACGGGCCCTGAATTCATATGGACAGGTCTATTTCAAACCTTTGATTATTTAAATATTTGGCACTTGTTTGAGTTGATTTGATCCAAGGTTTTTGATTATTTAAATATTTTCTTTATCGGGATAATATTCTAACATGAGTTTGTGAAACTAATAGAGAGTGTAGGTGGGATGGACATCACAGTAACCTTAAAAAGCTTATTTGGAGAAAGAGAAATTAAGAGAGAGAAATATGATTCAATTTAAGAGGGATTTGGAAAGAAGGGGCCAGCCAAACAAATCAAATGGGGCTGTCTAGGCCAGACATGGGCATATCAACCGAGTCTCATACGACTTGAATGAGTGAACTCACCCCTGAACTTCCACTTCAAAAATATTTTATCTCAGATTCTCCTCTTTTTTCTTCTTCTTTTTTTTTTCTTTTTTTTTTTTTTTTTTCCATTTTTTGATAAAAATTTCTTTTTTTCTTGTTCATATTCTTTTATTTCAAGCTAGACTCCATGTATACAACATGTAATGACATGCACAGTCTGTAACCTATGTTGTTGTTGTTTTGTTGTTATTGCAACTTCCACCAAATGTCCGTCAAGCAGCAATTTTTGTCGTCGTGGCTATTCATTGGCAGGTACTTATGGGTGTACTTCTTAAAGGAAGATAATGTTACTATTTAAACATCATCGTCATCATCATCTTGGAGTTGCTGAGAATGAAACAATCATTAGCCTGTGGCTTAATTATACCTGAAAAAACCTAATATTTCAAGTTTCTAGAAATGATTGGTTAAGAGAAATATTTCAAGTTTCTAGGAGTTTTGATAGCTAAAAAAGTTGATTTCTGTTTCAGAATTCATTTAGCCAACCCCAATTAATTAGGACAAGGGTTAGATGATAATGATGACTGGGAGCTTTACTAAGGCACACGCATATACAAATCTGGCCTTTTACATCCCACCACGTGTGCTAGCATTGAATGTGGGTGTGGGTTCAAAGCTGTCAACTAGTAGGAGCAAGCATGTAGATGCCTTGGTGCTAAAATTAGGCCAGTCTGCTTGTCAGGTGGCCGCAATTTATGAAACCGTTGGATAGCCAAAAAACTTGGTGACATTTTCCTAAGAAGACTACCTGTTTCTAACATTTTGACGCACCTGATGAGCTGACCAGCCTGATTTTGGGCTAGAGCAACTGTGCAATTGGACCCATCTCATGATAGCTTGTTCTTGCACCTGATGTCAACATTATGGAGTTCATAATCTTAGGGTATTTCATCTATTTTCCTGTTATTTCTGTGTGGCATGCCTTTCACGACATGAGAAGTGTTCTGACTGTCTGGTTTTTCTTTCTTTCCAAATTTGTTTCACAATAATGTTTTCATTATCTTTCAACTGAAAAAAGAAAAGAAAAAAAGAAAATAATGAAGTGGATGTAGAACAAATGAAAGTAGGAATTTGAAGTTTCAGTACTTGAATTGAATGTTCTGAATCTTTTTTCTTAACTAGAGTATGGTTTTGAGTAGGTGTGTAATATGGAGGAGCCTTTGGAAATACCTATCATCAGTGATTTGACCATGGTTTTGGGTTCCATCTCTCAGGTATATAGCCTCTTTCACCTCTTCTATGTTCTTAGCATGGTTTATTTATTGTTGGGTGACTTTTGAATATCAATGTAGCGTGAATCCCAACACCTATTCATAATGGGATTTTGAATTTTACTTTTTGGATGCCAATTCGGACTCCGCCCTGCGTATTTCATTCTGATGAGATTCATTCTCCTTTGGCAGTCGAAAACAGTTAGTGTGGTCATCAATTTCACCGACCCATGATGTTTATATGACATCCAACTAATTAAGTTAGAAATATTCAGTTTTATCTTTGACGATTTATTTCCTTTCAGGTATACAGTCTGGCTTTATAAATGTCTTAGCTGAATGGATAAACAGTAAAATCTTATTGATGTATGTATTTGATTGAGTGATTTATTTGCCTCTTCTGCTTATCATCTAACTGAAAGTGCATTTGAATGCGGATATGATTCTTATCCTTGGATGTAGATCCACTTATTGTTGTACCTTTCTCTTAAAGTGATTTATTTTCCAGCCCACCAGGCTAGGGAGTGGATGACTATCACGCCAACTGAGCATCCAAACACAATGATATTTAGTCCAGTTTCATATTTAGCCCATTCTTTTAAATTTTGTGAATGTGATCTTATCAAACAATTATGTGAATTTTATTTTTTTTGGACGACTTCAGGCCAATTGCGCATCCAAACACACCCAAAATGATATTTAGTCCAGTTTCATATTTAGCCCAATCATTTGAATTTTGTGAATGTGATTCTTATTATAAAATCATATGAATTTTTTTTTGGATGACTACCAGGTGCTACAGAATTTAAAAAAAAAAAAAAAAAAAAAAAACCATTAAGCTATTAAAAAAAAAATTTGTAGAAATTTTAGCGACGGACCAAATCCGTCGCAAATATTTATAAAATGAATTTATATTTTTAAAATGAATTTCTGGTGGGTTTTCAATAATTCAGCGACGGATCGCGATTTGCGACGGATCCCATCCGTCGTTAAACTTTTGCGACGCAGCAAACAGCGACGGATCTGGTCCGTCGTAAATTCACGATTTTGGCATAGTGAGGAGTTAAATTTCGTGAGACAAGCACTTCAACGTAAAACTTGAAGATCAGTTCAAGATCAGCTTGTGTTCAAGAAAAGATCAGTACAGCTTTTCAAAGAAATCATTGCGCAATCGTCGTCCGAATTCAAGTCAAAGTGACTAATATTTGATACACCTCTGGTGATATAAACCCTAGAAAGACCTTAGGACTAGATGCTTTCAAAAATTCTTTATCATGGATTTTTCTAGTGTTTTTGCCTGGAATTTGGCCAACCTAACTTCTGGTTTGGCCAATGTAAACTTCCTCGACCAGCCCAACTTAAGCCCGAAGCAAATAATAACTTTTGTTGAAAATTCAAGTAGCCCAAGTTTTAGTTTGGCTAGCCCAAGCTTGAAATTCGGCCAGCCCGAGAAAGTTGGTTGAAATTTCAGCAATTTATATTTTTGGAATTCACGAGAATTCGGCTAGCCGAATTGTGATGTTCGGCTAGCGGAACTTGACCTCAAGCCAGTCAAATTTTGGATAATTTTTATCCCGCGCAATCCGAAATCTATTGAACAGAATCCGATGAACTCAGGCTAGTTGAAACCTATCTCGGGCTAGCCGAATTTTAACTTCTTTGCCTATAAATTGAATCTTTATCTCATCTGAATTACACAAAATTATTATCATAATTCTTTTGCAAGAGAGAAAGAAGTTTAAGTCCTCAGAGAACTATTTGTTGGTATTTATAATTTATTTTAATAGCTTATTTAATTCTCTTTATTTTTAGATCTTTTAAGTCTTAATCTAAGAGAGTAAACTATACTCCTCTTTGAGATCTGAGATAATTGAATTAAGTAACATTTGAATTTTTCATAATTAAAATCTATAGAACCCCAGACTCTGTCTGATTGAATATTGTGCCATCTACGTTCAAGAAAGAAGTCTTGCTACGAGCTTCTACTACATCTTCTACGGTTAAAGATAAGTATACCTTATGAAACTCTTTTTAGGTTTTTCTAAGATATCCTGTGAAAATCTCAGTTAAGGTTTTGTCTAAGATAACCTATGAAAATTTCAGTTGGGTTTTTATTGTGATAGCCCGTGAGAATCACAAGGAACGGTATCCGGTTGTTAAGGTGACCCTGTGAAATCCTTTTTATAGTGAAAACCAAAATTACGAGGGAAGTAATTTTGTGAGTGTTGTTTTTAAGCACCGAACCACTATAACTCCTTGTGTCATGTGGTGAATGCTTTATTATTATTTTTGGTGATTGGATGTAATTTATTATTTCAATTTAGTGGTGAATGTTGTAATCCTTTATATACTCTTGCTAGTTTAAAAGTTTGATTTTAAAGACATTCGTGAAATAAGGTTGTTCTACGAATTATTTGGAATCAAGGTTTCAATACTCAAGTGATTGAGATTTTTGTAATATTTTTATATTCTGCATTTATTTCGATTATTTGGCATTGTCTTATTCGACCCCCCTCCCCACCTCTAGGACATCGCTAGCTCTCCATTTCATATATTAAGCCTCACTTCCTAACCAAACCCTATCTAGTAAAAGACCCACTTAAAATAAATCTAAACTCGCCCAAAACCATGTTTGTAAAACCCTTGGTAAGCTTAGACTAGGATTTGTTTAAAGCCTATGGAGATAGAAGCAAATTGGGAAATTTCATGTTCTGTCAATTGCAATCGAACTGCAATCGAGCAGCTTGGATGGCATCGAAATAAAGGCCTATCGGTTAAGCAACTAAACAGAGAAAATTCTACATAAGGTCAATGGAATCGAAGCAAGTTAATGCAATCGAAACTTAAGTTTCGATGGCATCGAACCCACTTCGATGACATTGATATAAGGCCAAATATCTTTAGAAAGCTTTAAAAAATTCTAGGTATACTCGATGTAATCGAACCCCTTTCAATGACATCGAAGTAAGTTATCAATGGCATTGAATATAGTTCGATAGCATCGAAAGTGGGACTAGTTTGTCCTGCAAGCTTTCAAGGAAATTCATATATTCTCGATGTAGCAAAAGCCACTCGATGCCATGAAAATTCAAATTTCGATTGCATCGAAAGGCTATTTGATGGAATCGAACCAAACTGTCCAGTGAGTTTTCATAGGAAAATCTATTTATTCTTGATGCAATCAAAATGACTTTGATGACATCAAGATTTAAATCTTGATGGCATCGAAAAATAGCTCAATATGTCCAGCAACCAAAATGTATTTGTCAAGGAAAATCCCAATGGCATTGAAGGATGTTCTATGGCATCGAACAGAATCTGTTCTGCACTAATTTGAAAACCTTAGTGCAGGAAATCGATGGCATCGAAGGAAAATTTGATAAAATCGAAGACCCTTTGATGGCATCGACAACGATAGATTTCTTCCATTTTTTTACCATTGGGATTTGACTTTATTTATCACTTGGGTTGCTTCTTGGCTTTTTGAGTAAGCATTGAAGAGAGCTTTGAGAGAGTTATTACCTTAGTTATTCCCCTTCCTCTCAAGCCATCTTTCCCATAGGAGTTCATCATTCAATCCATGGCTTCAAGGCATTTATTGGTATATTCATAGCTTGGATTGAAGAATGAACTCCGACCTTCATTGATCATCCAGAAGCACTCTTTAATGGAAAATCATTGTATTGGGATCTTTGAATGCTTAACTTCTGTGAATCTTCTCTAGCTCTTAAAGACCCATAATTAATTACAGAAGATCGAACCAAACCCTAATCCAACAACCTCGTACCTCGGTTGGAGCATTTGCAAGCTGTTGCTGTTCAAGCGAGCTGAAGACACTTGATCAGCAAGAAAATCATCATCAGCATGTGCTAAACGGGGCTCACTCACTTACAAGTAAGTAATAAAGTCCATTGAGTCTGAAGCCCTTTCCTTGTGTAGGATTGAGATTCAAAGTTTGGTTCTCAAACTCGCTAACACTTTTCGTAGGCCTCCGACAGGAGAATACGTGTAGAGTCCTTGTGTAGGATCTACTACCTTGTGTAGGCATTAGAGTTGCCTTGTGTAGGCACCTAGGGTTGTCTTGTGTAGGCACCTTAGTTAACCTTGTGTAGGTTGTAAAGGTTTATGTTTAACCTGATTTAAAACCATTAGATTGTGAAATCCGGTACACTCATAGGGATCAGTGTGTCAGTCGGGAGTGAAGTAAGCACATAGTCGAACCACTATATATCGTTGTGTTTGTGACGTATACTTTTGTATATATTGTGTTGATTCATTATATGATTAATTTCCACACACTACATGTTTGATGCATTGCAACTTTTGTATATTTCACTATTCTATCTTTTGATTATGATTGATTGTTAATTAATCATTCTTGCTAGTGATTAGAAGTTAATATCTGCACTAAGTAGGATTAACATTTTTAAAAGTCCTATTCACCCCCCTTAGGACACTTAGGCATAATTCTATACTTCACTAATAGCGGTTTACCGCAATTTCATATTCAATGCATCATCAAGAGTTCTAGTGGATGAAAGTCCCTAGACGACCCTTGAGGATTATTGGTTGCATTCTCCGATGGTCCGTTCCTCCAACTAAAATTTAGATGGTTCACCAATTAGGAGTGTATATGTTGGAATTCGGTGCACTGAAGGGGCATTGGTAAGTGTTTCCAGCATTTGCTTGAGCATACAACACGTCTTGGAAAGAGGGGATTATAGGACAATCTTTTATTAGGTGTACATCGTTTGCACAAATACCACTTACGATTTCAATGACCGCCTTGGGTCGGATCTTGTCCTTACTTGATTCCAAGGCCTTAACTTTCCGTGTAAGGTCCCCCAGCCTTACACCTAACATCTTCCTCATCTTTAAGCACATGCACTCCCTCCTCTATTGGCACTACCTAGGGATTACTAGCTTGGTTAGATGTATCACATGATTAGGAGTTTTCGGCTAGCATGTCAAAGTAATCACAGGCATCTTCCGGTTCCTTGTTCATAAATTCGCCATTGCACATCATCTCTACAAATTGGCGCATACTTGGATTCAGTCCTTCATGGAAAAAGTTAATCATTCGCCAAATTTCATAGCCATGGTGTGGGAAAGCAAAAAGTAATTCCTTGAACCATTCCCAACATTCAAAAAAAGTTTCATCCCCTTTTTGGGATAAAATCATTATGTCACATATCGGAGTATTTCACATCATCTCTATGAATTGGCACATACTTGGGTTCAGTCCTTCATGAAAAAAGTTAATCATTCACCAAATTTCATAGCCATGGTGTGAGAAGGCAAAAAGTAATTCCTTGAACCATTCCCAACATTCAAAAAAAGTTTCATCCCCTTTTTGGGATAAATCATTATGTCACGTCTGGGAGTATTGGTTTTATTAGCCAAGAAGAACTTTTTAAGGAACTCCCGGTTCATCTCAGCCCAACTGCCAATGGATCTTGGCCTTAAGGAGTAAAGCTATGATTTGACCATCTCTTTTAGTGAAAATGGGAATAATTTCAGTCGGATAATGTCAGTAAGAACTTTGTTAAAGTGCATGGTTGTTACTATCTTTTCAAATTCTTTTAAGTGTAAGTATGAACTTTCTGAATCAAGCCCATGAAACTTGAGAAGTAATTGGACCATCCCCCGTTTGAAGTCCACGTTTCCTGCAGTGATTGGAAAAATCATGCAGAAAGGTGTGCTTGTTCTCGCCAGTGGTAAATAATCTTGTAAGGTTCAAACCGGTGGAACTTGGTGTACCACATTCTCATTACGCACCATCTTAATTGGCGGTGTGTGATGCATAGGGTTCTCATCAAAATATTGTTCGTCTTCGACCATAGTTGCAGATGATGTTTCAGGAGTATTTAGGCGTTTTCTAACTCGTCGATGGATTTTGAGTCCGTCAACTAAACCTCATTCACTCAGAAGTCTCAATGTATGGTCTCTTACTGTCACACCCCGAACTCGGAAACCGGGCTCACAGAGTTTCCGATCGCCGAATCCGGCGCTGACAGCCTCCGTAGTACCCCATTCTCGGCTCCCAGCGCCTATACGCCAGATTCCGATCCTAGGATCCTATAAGGAGGATTTGTAAGTGAATTATTATTATTATTTTTTAGCATAACCACAAGTGTACCCAATTCATAATGGTAACATCATCATCACATATCCACTAATAATAAATCGTTGATAACAATGTTGAAAGGCAATACATGCATATAACAAAATCTCCACAAAGCTCGGCTGCACGCTCCTGTTCTTGCTCAGCTACGACTGTTCAAGCGTCGCCTGCACGCATCTATCGTGCATAAGCTTATAGAAAGATTAGAGGATGGTATAAGTGTGTATGCGAGATAAGTGTCAAGCACACAGATATCGGAGTAAGCAGAAATACTAGCAAGTCTGTAGAAATATTACAACATTATCCAGGATATGAAGTACAAATACATAATAAGTTAGTGCCATGAACCGAGAAAGTAATGTAGATCAGCTATGCAATGTAAGAACATATAGTAAGCCAAATATTAATCACCGAGAATACAATACAATATGCAATACCTAACGAGCCACGAATACCATCGACCTCATCTAGGTCATGCATGGACATAGTAAACCAAATGCTATGTGCTGAGGATGAATCATATGATATTAGAGTATGCAATGCGGATGACCAAGCTGCAATGTGTAATCGGGAGGATAGTGCGTAATATCGCAAGCGATGGGGGTGAATCACAAAGGACTTCTATCCAAACCAATCTCATACCTAAATTTGGATAGCTAGACTCAATATGGTGAACTCTTTATCTCAGGTTGGTCGCGTGCCCAACCGAAATCCTGGCCATTGCGAAGATACACATAATGATTTGGTTATGCATCACCAGCCCGAGTGTATGGTGGATAAAGGAATAAATGGATCAAGAGCTAAGCATGCAACTCCTGCTAGCAAGCCCGCATGTGACTGCCACAGTGTCCGATGTGGGACAAGGTTCCGCCTCACTGTATGCATAGTAGTCTGCCAGTACAGTAGTCTGCCAACCATTGGTAGCTCGCCCAGGCCCTTAGGCCCCGCTCACATCAGCGTCCGCCCACGTGTACCCGCCCACGTGTGTAACAATGATGAGTCAACACAATATCCAAAATCGTACATTTCTAGGATCACCACTGGGGTCTAGTACACTACCTGTCGACTGCCGCTCTCCAAGCCGCACAGCCTAGCGAACGTAAGAGACCTCACTACCCGCCTATGGACAACCAATCACCAACAAGGCTCGACGGTACCAGACCCATTTACGAGCTGGTCAAACTCAGCCTAGCTATGCCCCCTCACTCGAGCGAGTAAGGCTACACCCCCACCGACCTCGCTACAGTGAGAGACGTGGCCTAAAGGTAAAGGCATTCGGGCGCTCATGTTTTTCACTCGGTCTCGGCGTTTGGGCCTCCTGGTACCATGGAGGTTTAGGGGCTTTCACCCAAGGACATCCTAAGTGCCCTAAATGCTCGATAACATTTCCGGTGTCCCAACTGGTCATCCACGACATGCCTGTGGAGGCCATGGCCCTGATGTTTCTAGGGCGTACGGTGGTCATATCACAAAGAGTTGAGATATATACGTCATATCACCCAGTCGTGCAATAATCCGCCCAATGGCATGTGCCATGATCACTTCTCAATACACGTATACATATAATACGTATGGCATGTAACATGAAGCTATGCATGATTATCGAACTTAACAATGATCAATCACAATGAGCCTCTCACATCACAATGGGCCTCATCTAGACAATGGGCCTCACCCAATCATATTGAGCCTTGCGCCATAGGCCTCATACAATCACAATGGGCCCCATACACAATGGGCCTCAAGTAATCACAACGAGCCTCGTACTCATATATTCGCAATAGACCTCATACCATCACAACGCAATGGTCTTCACACATTGCAATGGACCTCACATCATTACAACACAATGGTCCTCACATAAGCAATGGGCCTCATACCATCACAAGGGGCCTAATCTCATGGGCCTTATGCGAACATAATGCTATGTTAACACACACCAGTGCGTATACTAACATAGTTGGAATCAATAATTGGCCTATATACGGCGGGGTCCCTAGAAGGACAAGAGATCTAATTCGTAACATGAGGATCGGTCCTCAACGGTGGATATACCAAATCTGATACCAACGATCCTACCATCTATAGTGATGATGTAGTGGCCTCACAACAAGGGTAGATCTAGATGACCTACTCATGGGCCTAATAATGGGCTTCCAGGTTTGAGTACTTCTACTAGCATCAATGGGGACCCAAAGAATTGGGATAGCCCAATGAGTTGGGATGGATTATACTAATAATAGTGGGGGCCCATCCGTTTGGGCTAGCCCACTAAGGAGGGAATGAGAATGGGCCTAATCAATGGGCCCTAGGGAGGATCACAAGATGGACATTTAACCACCATTGCTCCTACAATGTAGACATTTAACCATCATTGCTCCCAAGGCAAGGCCCATAGAATCTATCTCATGATGGGGGCCCAAGGTTTATACTAACCAAGAGAATGATTGGGCAAACATAATTATAGTGGACTTACGCATTACAATGGCCTCATCACATGGGCCTCTCATATATCGCATTGGGCCTCAACAAGGGTCATAAATACATCATATTGGCCTCACTCAAAGGCCATAAACATATCATGTTGGGCCTCATACAAGGGCCATAAACATATCATGTTGGGCCTCATACGCATCACATTTGGACCACATCCCATGGGCTTCATACAAGGTTCTCATGAAACAGCCCATGGCCTACACAATAGCTGGAAAATAAATGGGCATTATCCACAATATTCTACACACTATGTTGGGCTCCAAGTAATGGCCCAAGGCCTAAATACATCAAATGGGCTTCATGAGTGGTGGCCCATGGCCCAAAAACATCATGGCCAAGGAGAACATCCTACCCATGCACTATGTTGGACTTCATGGGCAACCCACATGCCCCAAGTAAATAGCTGAGGTGTAACCAACATCCACCAATGTGTACTTTACAATTCAGCCCAAAACTAGGCAAGTTGGGTGGGCGGCAAAGATTCAGCCACATATATTATATTGGGCCCTTATGGGGCAGTCCATAAAATCCAACAAAATAGATGGACAGCATGTGCAACACATACATCATAACGGGCCCTCATGGGGCAGCCCGTGGCCTAGAAAACAGATAGACAGTGTGTTTCCAATACACACATCCAGGTGGGCCTCACAATTGTACCATGGGCAGCCGATCATATAACAAATGAGGCCCTTGTACATCATAAATGAGCCTCACCAAAAGGTGGCCAGCATGGATATGGTACATACAATTCGGTACGGCCCATTTGGAATATGGAATTTAACTCATAATGGGGTCTACGGCCCATACACAATCTGGGAAAAAAGATTGACAGCATGTGCATACTACTTATATATGGTGGGCCTCACAAGACAGCCCACTGTCCCCAAATGGATGAATAGTATGGATATAACATATACATCATATTGGGCCTCATAAGGCAGTCCATGGCCCAGGAAAAATGGATGGACAGGGTAGATATAACACATACATCATGGTAGGCCTCACGGGGCAGCCCATGGTGGGCACTCAATCATCATTACCCCTTAGTGTGGTTCACTTGGGATTTAGATATGCTTCTCAATGGGGCCCACGGTCCTGCAACGACGGGAAAAATAGGTGGACAGTGTATACACAACACACACATCATGGTGGGCCTCACAAGGCAACCACGGTTGGGTGCCCCAGCCCAACACATATTCTGGTGGGCATCCGCTTGAGGTTTGAGTCTGGTGCATATAATCTGGGCCCACACCGTAGAGTGGGCTCGGGAGAGACTGGTGGGGAGTGTGAGGGCCCCACACATCACTAATGGGTCCCTCAAATCAGATGGCCAACATGGATATAATGCATATAACAAGGTGGGCCACTTTAGTGGACGGTCATCCCACCAGTGCTACTGGCCTGATGGGCGTCCAAACAGATGGATAGGCTGAATAAAATACATATACATGGTGGGGTCTGGGACTTAAAATCAAGTCAATCTGTGGCTTGTGTGGGCCTCACCATGCACAACAGTTGAGAGCTTTACCCTCCATTAAAGCATTCATAATCATTTGTTGGGCCCACCAAGCCGCGGTTCACAAATCCAGCCCATTAATTATGTGTGTCCCACTAGGTTAAGGGGTCAGACCGAGTTTCAGATGCATCCAAATTTCAGGTGGGCACTAGCGAGTGCTTTTATGTGTGTTAACATGTCATCACATGATTTTAGATGGTGTGGGCCACATGAGTTTCGTGTACGGTTGATTCTTGGGATATCCCAATAATTAAAGGGGACCCATCAAATGGACGGTGTGGATGCTCGGCATACATCATAGCGGGCCTATGGCTAGGACCCACGGTCCCTGCCCATTATTACAAGCAGCAGGACGCTGCTTGCTGCAGCGTTAACATATTTATTTTTTTTATTTTTTTATGTACTTGCAGTTTTTCATAGGTAGGGCCCACATCAGGAGGATCCACTCCGTTGGTTGGGTCCTTCGACTTGTGACGGGTCTAACAAGCCCCATATTCAACATTTTTTGGCATACAGAAACATTACAGCGGGCCCTAACAATTTATCACTATTAAAACAGTCTACTTGATGATGTGTGTAACACCTCGGATTTTTCTCAACTTGGAGTTAGACGTCCTTAGGCAATGGGTTGATCCTAACACCTGATTAACTTCTCAAATACTCAATTCAAAAGTCTCAAATCCCTTTTCAAACCATTTTCTTCAAAACCTCACCTTTCCTTCAAAAATCTCACCTTTCACTACCTTATCCTTCAAAATTTTCTAAGTGCCTTCATATTAGACACAAATCTTAAAGTTTAGGTGATGTTGATCAATACTTAAACTAAAAATTACTATGAATAGTAAATAAATAAATAAAATGGGTTTTTAACCTTTAACCTTTTAGAATCTCATGAAATAAGTAGGTTATTTGGATAGATCAACTTCTCCTACCCCAAAAACATGTATTGCACGTCAAATAACTCATCATGGGTTGTAAAATAGACCTATTTCGAATATCAGGTGGCGAAACTACCCCAGATAGGACAGCGAGCAGCGAGGGGCTCGCCGGTTTGGCGAGGCCTCGTCCGTACAGCGGGCCCGGGCAGGACGCAGTTCATCGGCTGGCCCGTTTTCGGGCACATTTTCTGCGATTTTGGCCCGACTTCAAAAAATCATATCTCCCTCGTTATAACTCTGATTTATGTGATTCAAAAGCCAGATTGAAGCTTGATAAGTCTAGTTTCATATAAAAATAAGTGAAAAATATAATAAAAATATTAATATTGTTAAATATAGGTCATTCTGACAACTGTCCGAAGAGCATTAGTTTGGACGGCTGCTGCTTCGAGAATTTTTAGAATTTTTCTACAGTACGAAATCTAATGAAATTTGATGGAGATGAAGTAGACTTGATGATAAATTACTAGAAAAATAATAAAAATAATATAGTAATTAAAAGTGTCAGAAACAGGCGTAGAACTTCCCTAGGACCTTATTCTGTCGTAATTAGGGCACGCTTTAGTTAAGTACTAAGCTGAACAATCAGTAGAATTAGCTTGAACTACTTTAAATATGATATGCAAGACCCAAAACTTGTAGAATCGTTGATGCTACGTTACCCTAAAATCTAGGATCCATCTCATTACCCAATTGCTCTCGGGCGCACATTGAAACTCCGTATCGGATCTGGACCGCACGTCGAAAGTCCAAATAATACGAAGTTATATAATTAAGACCGCCTTGCTGGGCTTGACAACCATCTTGGAAATCAAATCCAGATAGTGTCCCGGGGCTATTCGTTTGAGCTAGGAGCGAAAAGTGTGAGAAAATGTGGTTTTCTTTAGAAATTAAATCTCATTTAAGTAATCTGAGACATGTCACTTGCGGGCCAAATATAAGCAATCAGACCGTCAGAATCTGACCCAAATACACCCTCAGATCAGGAGAAATTTCATACACAGGTCAGTGTACTTGTGGCCCTGATCGAGTTTCGGTGACCGTTGAACTGAAACTGGTCCGCCACGTGTGATTTAGGAACCCAACTGGAACGAAAACTTAACTTGACCTAGATCCATGGTCAGGGAGCTTAAGTCCGACCTTTGGCTCAAAGGGGGCTTCGAAAGTGCTCCGTTGAGCTGAAACAGACGCACTTTGGCTATAACCTAAGTATACCTTGGCCTTAGGGCCATTTCCATCAGTTTTAGGCCTATATAAGGACCTTAAAACTTCTCTCATTCACTCCATACGAATTTGGGAAAAACCCTAGGAGAGAGAAGAGAGTAAAGAGAGAGAAAGTGAGGGTGAAGTTGGAGTCACTCTTGGGAATCAATCCCTGCTATTCTACGTACCTATCCATCACTACCGTATCGCTTTTTCGGCGATTCTGATTCCGTTTTCGGGTAAGAAATCCTAACCCTAATCAGTTCTAGAGATTCAACTAGTGTAAGTGATGAAATAGCTAACCTATTTCATGTCATAGGTTGTCGTTCTACCGTTGATAAAGACTTGGTGTTTAACTGAGTCCATTACTCGCTTCTACGGCAAAAGGTGCGGACTTTAAACGTATAGGTTATGGTTTTCAAGGCTTTCAATGTCAGTTAATGATATATTACTGACGTGGATGCTATTGCACATGTACAAAGTGCTGTCCGTTTCATTTTTCAGATATACGTTAACTATGTTGAATATACTGTATTCCTCGTATTTGTAAAAAATACCGTATACGTATGAAATACGGATTTGTGCTTGCCATGATTAATTGTTGTCTAGGTATACTAGATGCATGTGTATCAACTTCTAGGTGAATGGATTAGCTTAACACCTGTTATATTAACATACGTCGTGTATGTACAAGTTGTAGCCTAAGTGTTTGTGAAAATGTCTAAGTGAGTATAAACTATGCATTAGTGTACGCCACGACTAACCGTCGTGGATATGTGATTGTTGTATAGGCGGCAATCCTTTGACGAAAGGACTTGCCCTAATACGTATTCTGACTACTACATACCATGTATGATGTTATGTGCAGACTAAGTGTATGAAAAAAAATGTTTGTATGAGTAAGTGCTTATAAATTCTTCCCTAATTGGGTGTTGAGATATGATTCTCAACTCCTTTAACTATTTGTATGCTTTCCTCCATGTACCGTATATTATAGTGTTTGTTTATCTATGTAATGCATATGTATAAATCTATGTTTATGTTGTATTCCATAAAATGCAAGAACAAATTCGTGAAGGGTGATGGGGGAGTGGTGTAACGATTCTGTGCAACAGCCCTGGCAGCCCTAAAGCGGACAATATCGGACCTTTGATTGTATGATTTGAAATCTTGATCCATTACTGCTTTAACTATCTTCTAGGATATTTTGTTGTAATTGAATGTGATTGGGGCTTTTGTATAGTCCAGGCAATCGGTAACAGATCCTAGATTGGTGGATGATGTTGTTTCGCTACACAGGATGTGTTCGACGAATCTGAGCCGTACTTCGGTTGTCGATAGTGGTTAAGCCACACGGAGTGCTTACGCACGTCATGTCGATTCACTTTATGTGCGCTCGTGCTAGTCGAGCTCGTCAAGTAACCCGATTGACCCAATGTATGTTTACCATGTTTGGACGCTATTGTTTGAACCTAAGGTACCAAACTTACCAGTGAAACCCCGTTAACCTTGGTACCTCGATCGCTAAGACTCATGAGCCGAGCATGGTGGTATGGGACACCGTGGTCGAGCTATCGGCCTACGCTGAGGCGACGAGCCTCCCCGTAGTGACCAGTTAGCAACCCAGACTCGTGATCCGAATATGGTGGTATGGGACACTGTATTTGAGCTGTCGGCCTACACTGTTTTGGTGACGAAGCCGTGTTGGGTGTGAGGGAGTGGTGTAACGATTCCGTGTAACAGCCTTGGCAGCCCTAGATGTGCCATTTGTAGTGACCTCGAGCATACACTGAACATGTGTGGAGGTGACGAGCCTTTCCGTAGGAATCAGAGTATACACTAGACCTGTACTGATTTGGCGACGAGCCCTTTGCAGCGACCTAGAACCGCAACATCGTATGAGATTTACTAGGACTAACGACTCTAGAATGGATCCTTGTTTGGGAATGATATAAGGGAGGTACCTTAGTTTCCCAACCCTGCTGTATGAAAAAGATTAATAAGAACTCGGTAATCATATGCATGCATCGCATTACGCGTGCGTTCAGGCGTAGCAGGTCAAGCACTGAGGCAGTGTTGTTCATGCGCAAACGTAAGACGAAGTCGCTGAGGGAGCGTAGGCGAGGGCATGCATCATACATTCATACCATTCTTGCATTAACAAGAGTACTTAAAGATGTGTGATTTACTACTGTATCATTACTGCTTGATTGAATTGATAACATGTTAACCTTTGCTTTATTGTTCCACTGAGTTGATCACTCACTCTCACGTTACGGGATGGTGTTGTACACACCAACCAGACTCTGCGGTAGTTGCAGGTGATGGCGATGCTTATGAGGCAGAGCCAGACGTTTATGATGACGGGGAGGAGCTCTCCTATATGCAACTCTTTGGCGGGTCTATGTAGACCTGGTGTTGCGCTGACGGGGCTACAGGGTTTTGGATAGAGAACAGTACACTTTCTCATTTTGTACATTGTGGAACTATACTTGTAATTCTTTAACCTGGTAACATGTTTATACTCTGGAGACTTACAATAGTTTATAAATTTTATATATTTATCACAGTCTTCCGCTTGCGTAATTTAACTGTCTCTGGAGTATGATATGCTGTTTTAGTCTAATCTCATTCATGTTTCAATGCACTCATCATAATCATTATTATCTATGTTGCATAAGTGATGCGTTGGAACTCGGGAGCTGAGCTTTGCTCGACCCCCGATTTTTAAGGCGTTATAATGTGGCTCATCAGAGATTTGGATTGGGTTCATCCTTCGGCTCAACGCTAAAATAAGCTGGGGAGTTGGATGGACGGTGTGAGTAAAACACATTCATCAAGATGGTCCCACGTCCGTGTATGGACAGTGTGGACGCAACAGATACATGGTGGGACCTATCGTCCAAAAATTCTGGACGGTGTGGTTATAGTACATATACATCAAGGTGTGTACCACCGTCCAGCTGCTGGACGGTGGATGCAACACATACATCAAGCAGGCTCCCCCCCCCCCCCCCCCCCCCCCCCCCCCCTCGTCCACGCCCCACAGACGGTGAGGATGTAACAGATTCATCAGGTGGGTCCACACGAGTGGCCCACCAGCTTGGACGTAAGCTGATATTTGTAATTTCCCTTCAATAAAAGGGTCAGCAGCAAGGTGGGCCTGGAGGTTGGACAGCAACCTGCTGCTGTACCTAGAACATTGGATCTGCCTCTTGGTTGGGGCCCATGACCTGACTAGCATGGAAAAATGGATGGACGGTATGCAGGTACACATTTCACAGCAAGGTGGGGTCCACGTCGGTGGGCCACCCCGTTCCTTAGATCAAGCTGATATTTATATATTTCCTCCATCCAGGCTTACTGGACGGTGCCAGCAATTGGCCGTCTAGTTCGTGGGCCCATGCCAGCTTGATCCTCACTGGATGGATGATTGGGGGTAGAAAACATGCATCAAGGTGGGGGCCACACGTCAGTGGGCCGTCCCACTCCATCCAAGGAACAAGATGATCCGTCCCTACATCCACCCCTACATGACCAACCGGTCATGCAAGCTATAAAAAAAAGGGGACAACATACTGTCCAGATTGCTGGACAGTTGGGAAGCCACACATGCATCATGATGTGGTCCACCTGGATGGGCCATACAACGTCCAGATCAGGCTGATATTCATGTGTTCTCCCTTGCATTTGAACCATGCAAAACGGGGTAGCAAGGTGGCCAACTGACGTCCAGAAAATGGGACAGTCAAGCCGTCCCACCTGCTAGACGGTTTGGACCAGCTGAGCACACACATCAGGTGGGCCACATCTACATGGAAAGAGAGAGAGAGAGAGAGAGAGAGAGAGAGAGAGAGAGAGAGAGAGAGAGAGAGACCACCCACCTCTAGATCTACTCCTTATTCAATTCCTTGGGTCCTCAAGCCTTCTAGGATCTACTTCAGTGGTGGAGATGGGCTTCTAATGGCTGGATTGAAAGGGATCTAAGGTAGATGTGGCTGGAAATGGGAGGGCTGCCATGGACGTTTTTGCTCCTCTCTTGCTAGGGGAGAAAATTGAAGAAGAAGAGAGAGAGAAAGAGAGATGAGAGAGTGAGTGAAATGATGGGTTGTCAGAGCATAAGGAAGAGAACCTCATAATGACTTGTAAGAGAGAGAGTTGACTAAACTCTCATGGAAAATGACACAGCTATGGTGGGTCCACCTAGGAAAACATGTGCACCCCCCTAAAGTGGGCCCCACATCAATCAAGGGCTCAAATATTCTAAACGGCACATCTTTTGATCTACCCGTCGGATCAGCGCACAAGACGCGGCGTTGGAACCGTGGCGATGATGTGGTCGCAATGGCATATGTCTTGGGTCAAGCTAACTTAGAATTATAGGATGTGACTCAGGGTCACGTGCAAACGCTGTCTACGGGTCGCGGTTCACAGAAATTCGACCGGGAGGACCACGGGGTCCTAAGGAACGCAATGGTCACTAAGACACAGGCCTGACACTTACCCGCTTAGGCATGAACCACACAAAATTATAATGCTAATCCTAAGTCGTACAACAATTATGGAAGTAATTAAAGGGAAAGAGGAAGGATGTTACTTGAAGGGAAGAACTAGAGTGAAGATTCTATAAGACAAAAAACGATGTTAATGGGGTTAAAAAGAAATTAGAAAAATAAGATAAATCATAAATCATAAGAATTAGAAGATCTTAGGTTAGAAAAATTCAAAAATTAGAAAGATCTAACCTAAAACAAAAATCTACCTAGAAAAACTAAACCTAATCATGTTCAACGCCACTCCTCGACAATGGCGCCAAAAATTATTCACAACCCCGACTGCAGGGTCGCGATGTAGTAATAACTCGGTGAGATCGAGGTCGAATCCACAGGGAATGGGGAACACGGTCTAGAACTAATCTAAGTCTAACTGTTTTATCTGGGTTTTTAATGTAGTAATGTGAAAGGAAAAATAAATAAAAATGATAAAACACTAAGGATCCAGGAATCCACTTGTATTAATCTCAACATCAACTAGAAACGAAGCCCTAATCTATCCAGTCAGATGATAGAGCGGTTAAACCATTCTCAAATATTAAGATGAATATAATTTCAATTGACTGGTTCTTTCATTAAGCACTCGGACATCAATCGCAGGAAGTCAAAAGTATCCAATGCACCCCTAGGCATCATTGGATCAATCAATTATACATATTGATTATTTCTCTAGATCAAAGCTAAACAATTGCTAAATCAGAGCACTCATTGTATCCTGAGTGCACAACGAATCTAGAAATAAACACTCAAAGACTTTCAAAGTAAATTCAAACCAAACTAATCTACTATCATCATTCAAAGTAGTAGTATTGAATTCAACAAACTAAACACTGACATTAACTATATGCTTCATCCTTTAGCCTTAGCTAAGAGATTAGCCTAACAAGACTAACTAGAAAAGAAAGATTAGAGAGGAAGGAAGAACTCATTGAAGCACCACCACTCCTTGCTCTACTCTTCCTACCCTCATTTGTGCTTTATAAAACTTATAAGATCCCTTTGTATAAGCTTTGTTTGGACTAACTTTGAAACCACCTCTAATTTTTGCAGTTTACGTAGCTTCGATGGGAGCTTCGATGGGACTTTGATGGCCTTTTAGTGTTGCCACCAGTCTAAAACAACCGACAGCGGTCTGTTTGTCACTGGACTCCTCTCACTTAGTGTCTCTCTTAGCACTTATTCACATTATGTAATAGTTTGAATGGTGCGGCATCGAAGTCCAATCCACAAGTTCGATTCGAATTTGGAAATTGTCCCACGCGTATTCTGTAAAGTTTGCATAAGTCTTCGATGTCATCACTCGAGCTTCGATGGAATCAAACTGTCTTCGATGTCATCGAGCATGTTCTCGATGGGATCGATAATGTCCAAAACTGTCCAACAAGTAAATCCCATAATTCATGATATTTCCAATCTCATCGAAGTAGCTTCGATGGCATCGAGTATCTCTTTGATGGGATCGAAGCATCATTCAATAGGATCGAGAATTACACCCATATGTCCAACAACTAAACTTGATTTTCTCTAATTTCTCCAATGGGAACGAGCCTCCTTCGATGGCCTTGAACACTTACTTCGATGGCATAGAAGTTGTGTTCGATGTCATCGAACTATCAAGTTCAGCAGCTCCATATTTTTACACTTTACAATCTCGAATTTCTTCATTCTTCACTTAGTTTTTTTGGATCTTGGACTCTTGAAATCTTCAATCCTGACCTCCAAAGATTCATTCTCTATCTTAGTAATCTTTGAGCATCAAAACCATGCTTTTAGTATCTTTTTCACCTTAAGCTCTCAAAATCACCTCGTAAGAGAAAATATGTATAAATAGATCAATTAAACGCTTTCATGTTCTTAAAACTAAGGAATAACAAGGGAGAAATATGCAATATTTCACACTCAACAACAAATGTAAACCATCTCCCAATAGCTCACTAGGTTATTAGTGAGGAATGAACCGTTGACTCAAGAAGATAATGCTAATGAGTTGAGTGTGAGTGACATTAACCTGTTTTATTGTAAAGATCCATTTGTTGAGCCATGATGAGTAGGAAGGAGGGATTATTATATTCAAAATAGGGAGTTGGAAGTTGATGTAAAAATCTGGTCCACCCTTTTTAGACCTTCAAGTACCTGCACAGGAAGAAAACAAAGGAGACCCTAACGAGAGTAGGGAACCCTCTGATGCCAAAGTCAGGCTAGGAATCTGGGTCTAGCAGAACATAAGGTTTTTGGGTGAGAGATTCTGCATACCTTTCACCATTAGAGATGCTCCTATTTATAGTTATGGAGATGTGGTGACATAGAGGAGATCTCTCTATTTAGTAGGGACGTATTGTAGAGGGAATCAAGTCTCGAATATATCGGGATGATCTCCTAAGATCCTCAGCGAAGATCTAGGGTGATCCGTATTCCGAGCGTGTCGGCATTATCCTCAAGATCTTCGGCAGAGATCTCGGGCTGGTCTTTCGGATAAGACCTAATTAGTAGGAATCGGGGGTGGCGTGCAATAGGAGGCCGAGGCTGACCTGACCAGGGGGGTAATATGCCGACCTGGACTCTCTGGAAAGCCCTGACCCTTCTCTATGTGCCGTGTAGATTGTTGACCTACCGACATACCCTCATACTTCGTGTTAGGGCAATGAGGTCAAGCTCCTTTCTTTAGTAGAATTCGGATGAAATATGTTATAGGGGGTTGAGCTCAAGAGTCTGAGGTAGTCTGAGCTTTGAGCCTCCACTTATCATTGGGTAGATGGCCGACCTGCTGACCTGCCTTGGCCTTTGAGGAACTCATTGGTCATAACCGGCACAGGCCGATCTCGTGTCCTGCAGAGATGTCTGAGCTAACCTTTTCTCTTTAGCCAGTACATTTTTACCCATAACAGAAGTGAATGTGGAAATTCCTTAATATCATGATAGTATGCGTGGGGATGATATTTTTAGGTTAGATTAATGTAGTGGAAATGATATTTGATTACGAAGATGTGTACGAAATAGAAAGGTGAAAATAATTGTCATGACTTTGAAAGGTAGAGCTTCAACATGGTGCGAATGGGTTATGGTTACTTGAGACAGGTACATAAAGTCCAAGATAAAATCGTGGGACAAGACGAAGTCTCTCATAAAGAGACCTAATTACCCATAAACTATGCGCAATTTATTTTTTTAGCAATTACAACATGTTCGACAAGTGGACATGATTGTGTTAGAGTACGCAATTTATATTTTTTTTGTTGCTGTTTAATTTCATTCATCATTAGTGCGATGTAGTCTATGGGATGGATGTGCACCATATTGTTAGGCAAACCATGGTAGTACGATCAGTGGACCATTCACGGTGGTTGGGAAAATTTATGCACTTTTTTGAAAAATAATCAAAAGTAGTTTTGAAACTCTTGAGAAAGGATTTAGGTGAAACCCACAACCATGGAAGACATCAACCTTCTGTTTTATATAAGGTTTATAGAGAAGATTAAGAGTCATGATGGTTTATATGTTGATATGAAAAAATGCTAGTGTTGCCACTCCTATGAGTAAACCGATGGAAACCTAGTTAGTGAATACAAAATTCTATTCTCGTATGAGTTACCTTTGGGATTATTGCCAATGAAGAATATTCAACATTACATTGACTTCGTGTTGGTGTTGAGTTTACCCAATCGGGCAACCTACAAGATGAGCCTAAAAGAGCATGATGAATTGAAATGACAAGTTAATGATTTAATAGAAAATGAATACATTAGGAAGAATATGAGCCCATGTTCAATCTCAACTCTACTAGCTCCTAAAAAGGATGGAACATGAAGGGTGTGCATCGATAGCAAGGCCATCAATAAGATTACCACAAAATATCGATTTTCAATACCCCAATTGGATGATACATTGGATATACTTTTGAAGGTGAAAATATTTTCTAAAACAAACCCATAGAGTGGATATCATCAGATTTGGATATGCTTGCATGATGAGTGGAAGACCATGTTTGAGACGTTGGAGTGGTTGGTGATGTGATTTAATCTCTCTGACACATCATGCACATTCGTGAGGGTAATGAACCTGGTGTTATGGCCCCATATTGGAAAATTCGTAGTGGTATATTTTGATGACATCTTAATTTATAGTCTAGATATGCGTGCCCATACGAATTGTCTAGTAAGGAAATAGGAGCAATTATATGCTAACACAAAAGAAAAATGTAGTTCGGGGATGAATTGGGTTGTGTTCCTTGACTATGTGGTGAGTGCATATGGTATTAGTGAGGGTCAGGAGAAGATGTGCAGAGTTTTTTTAAGATTGGCTACTTTAGTACATTCGTTGTTCCTTTGATAGATTGCTTAAAGAAATTGAAGATGTGAATAATAAGTTGACAGAAGTACCTATTTTAGCTTTGCTAGACTTTAATAAGGTGCTCTAGGTGACCTTTCAAAAGTGGGCCCAAAGTCCTCGATGGCATAACTCATGTTGCTTGCATAGTCAGCACCACGCGACTTCTGTAAACAGACTGAATCTCTCACATTGCACCTTGAATATAAGTCGTCCTAGGCTTGTTGGAAAGGTAATTCGATTTGGTTTCTAATGAGCTATAGACTGCCTCGATCGGGAATCATTTACTATTATTTTCTAACTCGAAGTGTACCTTGTGTAACATCAACCACCAAACGAAGCTCTTCTGAGAGAAGCCCTTTCACATGTGAAAGCCTGAAAGATTGTTGAAAAAAGTATTCTTGAAGCATGAAAGATTGTCGGAGAATAGTAGGAAAATGTGAAAAATCAGTGGTGAGTAGTTGGAAGGTATGAAAGATCGTTGAAGAGCACAAAAGATAAATAAAAACTTTGAAAAGGTGGTGCATTCGTCCTCCTAAACGTTTTCTAATTTTCATGGCAATGGCATTTTCATCCCGAAAAATATAATCCCCCTGGTACCGCATACGAAGGTGTATAAGTAAGTTTTCAAAAGGGGGGTGTATTTTAAGGGTCCTATGATACCCGTGGCCGTGTATATGTAAAAATCTCATTAAGAAAAGAATTTTTGGGGACGCGCACCCTTAAATTTTTACGAGACCCATTGTGACGTGTATGTGAGATCCACCATGACCATTAGATGTGCAATCCCACTTTAGGCTTTGGTCCAAAAAATCAGGTTGACCTATTATTTAGGTGGGCCACACCAAAAGAAACAGTTGGGAGAGGAGCCCACCCTTGATTTTTATATGGTCCACCATGATGCTTATATAAAATCCACTCCAAGCATCACACGTCACACCAAAACTTAGGTCTTGGTCCAAAACTCAGGCCCATCCATGATTTTGGTGGGCCACACCAAAGGAAACAAGTTGAAGGGTGAGCATATTGCCTGTATTGTTTCCAATCACATGAATCATGGATGGGGCTGATTTTTGGGCTCTAGGCCTGACATGAAGTAACACAACTAATGGTCAGGGTGGATTTCAGATAAATACCACGGTGGAGTCTACCCAAGCTGTCAACCCATTTTCCAGAAATATCTCATCTCTTTGCATATTTATTACCATTAATTAATCACTATCTAAAATGGGGAGACGTCCAATCGGTCGGACTTGCGCACACACACAAAGAAAGAGAGGGGCTAGTGTAAGCTAACCCATCAAGGCTACGGTTGACTTTACAGTTCGGCACGTTGCTTGGAATTAAGACCAAATTAATTGAGATTAAGTTTAAAGCCATAAGGGTCTTTACTCTTGCGCCGGTGGTAGACTCTTTAAGGAGTTTTAACACCTGGTCAAAGGTTCGAATACCCATAAGTGGTGAAATCCCACTACTGTGTGGGTGTGTCCGCGTGAGTTTTGTTTAAAAGTTCAAAGCCATAAAGAAAGCAAGTCGTTTTCAGATGGGCCACATCACACGAGTGTTTCCAATAGATCAATCATGCTTGAGTGGACAACCAAACCTTAGATTGGTAGGGCATGTCATTGAAGAAATCGGATTTGCAGAGTGAATTTTCATGTTCTTATTTATTATTATTATTATTATTATATTTTTTTTTTCTTTTAATTTTTTTTTACACGCACGCACACACTCACACTGTAGTGGGATTTCGCCACCTATGGATACTCGAACCCTTGACCGGGTGTTGAAACTCCTAAGAGTCTACCACCTGAGCAAGAGTAAGGATCCATGTTCTTATTTTAAATACGAGTGACTGGTTCAAATTTAAGAAACCAAATGATTGTCCTTTGTCCAATCTGTTTGCAAGAGCTTTAATTAAGTTATGGTGGTTTTCTTTGTTGCAATGACTAGTATCAAAATGGATATCTGTTTATGGGTTTTCATAAACTGATGGTAATAGCTCTCGAAGTCTCCATGAATATTCAAACTCATATTCGGACGATAATACTCTCTCTCTCTCTCTCTCTCTCTCTCTGAAAGTGATAGGACCTCCTCTCTTAAAATGTGTGGCCAACCGTCTGGCAGATGGGAGTTCCTCTTGAATAAGCACTTGCAGAGAATGATGGTTATGAAGGGTAGTGTGTTAATCCCCAACAAAGAACCATGGCTCTTCTTTCTTGTTCTTTAAAATGAGGAAAAAGAATACAACTGAAGAACAGGCAAGCATCCAATCGAAAAAAAAAAAAAACAGGCACAGAAATGACACCTTTCTGAGCATCTTTCTTCGAGACTCTCTCCTAAGATTAAGCTACATTTATGGGCTTTAGTTCCTGAAAGAATCATACAGGCATTAAGTACACAACAACCCAATTGAAATCTCTTTGATGACCTCCTTTGCTTCAGAGAACACTCTTTGAAAAAGCTCGCATCTAAGCCCTCCAATGTGTCGCAACAATGGCTGATGATCCCCGAGACAGGCCTTGCTAGTATGCAATGTGGGCCCATAATCCTATTTCTTGTTGAATATTCCGAATATAGATTTGATTGCATTGACCGCATTCTCATTGATGAAGGACTCGTCAAACCTTTTTAATAGAAGCTCAAATTCTTCAGATGTTCTTAGATTGGCAAGATCAGGATCTGTCCGAATGGTCTGTGTAGGAGTGGAAAATATTCAAATAATTCCACACATTAATGCAAATGCTAACATGAACAGAGGTTGCAATCAAGAAATCCATGTCCAGGGCAGGTATTGCTTGTAGAGGTTTACTAATCAGAGACATGTATAAGGCATGCCATCTACATACACCCATGTGTGTCAATTAGACACGCAAGTGCAAGATCCAAGCTGTCCACCAATTGAGTACCAGCTTGCAAATGTCCCATCCCAACATTCATGCTGCTCTATTCTTGTTGACCATAACGTTTGAAATAGGGAAATTTAGAAACTTTTATTTTCTGCCCATCCATTTCTCTGTATCAGTCGATGGGCCTGATTTTGAGGAAAGGCATGTCCAAGGTGGGAAACAGTTGGAGGGCAGGATGTGGCACCCGTGCCCCTCATCGGCAGATGCAGTGCATGTAGGGCTGCCTTTTATAATCATATGGGATTAGCCAACCTCTTGTTTGAAGGAAAACACTCTGCTGACATAAATCTTACTATTAAAAAAATGTAGATTTTGAGAAAATGGGTTGATTACCTTGAAATCTTCATATCCTGCCTCCATTGCATCTTCGAGTGCAGAAAGACCAGCTTGCACCTGCAAAAAGGGAACCCAAATAGTATGACAAGGATTTCAGTACTCTTTTAAGGGTAGAATTACTCTAGTGATGAAGAGCGACGGCAAAAAATAGATAGATCAATGCAGGTTAATAACTGGTACTTCTGCTAACAGGGTTTTTCTAATCCCAAATGTGTGTACAGCCCAAGCTCCTTCATGCCACCACATATGGCAACTTGACATGAGTTCAAGATCCATGGCATCCATCAGGTAGGCCTCACCAGATGAGTACCTTGCCAGAGCTTTTTGTCCAGGGCATCAACATGGTGGGGTGCACTTGATGGAGATCTTGTACATTGTGACACATCTGCATGCATGGCAGAGTTTCTCGACTGGGATAAGCAGACCTCTGCAAATGATGTGCAGTAACAGAAATAGCTGTATCTATTCAGATGAGAATACCTGATTGAGCATGGAATAACAGCATGCAACATTGTAACTTGCTACCGAAGCTTCCGTCAGTTCCGGTTTTGATCCCAGTACAGATTCAAACCTCTCCAATGCTTCTTCATATTTTCCGCTCCTTGTTTTCATAAACCAATGAGAAGTCAGATCATGAACAAGACAAGAAAATTGAATCAAAGCTCATTTTAGCTATCAACAGTCCTCGAAAGAAACATACATGCAACAGGAAAAACAAAAACCATAATGTAAGGCATGAAAAAGAATTGAAATAAGATGATGCACTCTCCCCCAATAGAGTGAAAAAGAAAAGAAAAGAAAAACCCCACCCTCCCTCTCATGCTTTTACTATCCGCTATATGTAGTTTTTCTTTTCTTTTCTTTCTTTTGGAAAGGTGCTATATGTAGTTTCTCTTCTAGATCATTTCAACCATCTGTAACTTAGGCACGTCTGCTGGTGTGAGACAGAACTTATGGTGACCCTACAAAGCCTGATATGTTTGCATGTCCAATCATTTAAAAAAAAAAAAAAAAAGCATGATGAAGAAAGGTATTTAAATTCAGGAAGAACAATAAAACACTACAAAACTAAAAGATGAAAAAAGGTTTTCTTCTCCTTCCTAATAGGACTGATGTTTGTCTAATGTTTGTCTAACAAAGTTTCCTACATAGCCATTCCCACAAAAAGGAGGATCCTTGTTACGAGTAGCTCTAAGCCATGGGTTTCCCAACAAGTTACTTCTATCAGCCTAGAAAATAAGGGATGATGCACTGCAGTGCTGCCGGACATTGGACCTGCAATGGAGGCTGTTAAATGGCCATGAAATTGGGACTGACCCTCAATTATACCAGCTGTGATGCTGCATGTCCACGAGCTTTCATGAATAATTGCATGCAATAGAGATTTGTGAACAATCTTGCCCACACTGTCCCCACATATGCTGGTGCAACATGTTATGTGTAGGATGGATGGGCCCCAACTCAATCACTCCAAATCTTCAGATAGGTGGGCAGATTCTGCACGAGGAAACAAGTTCTCTCTACTCAGATGATCCTGAGGGCCTGTTTGATAAAAGGCAAAACAAGGAAAAGAAAAGAAAATGTAATAACTATCCAATGATGGGTCCCAACCCATGGCTCAATAGTAGGTACTATGCGTCTCTTCAACACTAAGGTCATGTGTTCGAGTGCCCATGTGGTGTCAGTTTGTGGGTGTGTTAAAAAAAAATATATCCAATGATGAATTCCAAGGGCATTGTCGGAACATGCCATGGATTCCATTTTAGGGGGTTTTGTTTGAATAGCAGGTAGAAATCTCATATCTGCGGGACAATGGTCACTCGAATCTTGTGCATAAGAGTGTTACTATGGAAAAGGATAATGATTGTTACGTGGAGTCTATTATTTTCTTTGCTAACCAAACTAGTGAAATGTCCCATCATTGGAAAGGTGCCTCATTTTCTTTTCTTTTCCCTCTTATCAAAGATGCAATAATATTCCAATCACGAGCTTAAAGATGGATGATCAGAGATACAGGAAGTGGTTCACATTCAGTGGCAAGCATATCTATGGTTAGGGTCCTCCTGTCAGAGCTAATTTTGAGCCATGGGCAATAAAGTGTGGCGAACCTATCTAACAGGCAAAACTGATTAAGATATGAATGGATCCAAATATTCAACAAAGGCATGCCGCACTATGATATCATGTTGAGACCAAAATAGATCATCATCATCATCATCAGCTTTAGGAATCATGTTTCAACAATCATTCTGAAGGCCCAATCTTTGGTAAGTGAATAAACCTTTATATCCCTTCTCACCACCTCCATCCGGGTTCTTTTATGTCTTAATCTCATCCTCATTCTCCCTCCCTCCCTCTTGGTGCAAATTTTTTGAAGGGAAGTGAATGGAATGCAAAACTTTTGAAGGGAAGTGAATGAAAAAACACATGGAACACTAGAACAAGAACAACTACATTTGATCGACTCCAACATTTATGACTTACTTGTAAAGCTGTAGTCCCTCACGGAGGTCTTTTTCTCTGCGTTGCTTCTGCTCCATCTTTCTCATGTAATTTTGCATCTGTATGGAAAATGCCGAGTTTCAAACAAGGAATTATTAGCACTAACTTAATTCTGTAAATTTTACAGGTTTTGAAGCCATCTCCACAAGAGTAGATTTAACGTGTCGAGAAAACGCATCCATTGGGTGCATATGATTTTGCTCAGAAGGATGGATGGAAAAATTACATGCAAAGAAATTGTGGGAATGAATTTCATAATAAGATTTTCTATCCAAGAGAAATGTAACGCATATGATTGTCCAGTCCTGCTTAAATAACAGCTTTCAGCAGTACCACAATATCAACTGGACAGTACATCAGAATATATAAAACTGGCATATGATTTGGTAGCTAGATTGTGATATTCTCTGCAATGAGGACACTGTTGGCACGTGTGACCGCACACATACATAGCGGCCGATGGGCCTGTTTTTACTGATTTAGCACAAATCCCTTATTTCCCTCTTACACTTTATCTTCAGCTTGTTGAGGGATGTATCACCAATAGATTAGGGGCTGCTTCTGATTTGTAGCAACCCGAGCATGAAAGGTAATTAATACAGCCATTTGAGCCGATTGGTATGAGGTGAAATAACCTGAAAAATCCTACTGACCTATGCTCATGGAAAACCTGACAGATTTGGCAATCACCATCTTCATGGCAACTAACCCTGATGAACGGCGATTGCTTCTCTCTGGGATTTTTCAAACGCAACAATCTTTCAAAAAAAATTGTGACATTTTGATAGCTTCCCATGTACATGTGTCCGACATTCAACACATGCCTCATATGAAAATCTATTTTTATGTTCGATTATTTTGATATGTATGTTTGGGGGACTCTTTTATATATAAATTATTGATTATTCAGATCATTACATATAAATAACTGCATTACAATATGAAAATACAATATTTTATTATTTAAATATTTAGTACAGACATGTGGACAAATCTTACTTTCTAAAACCATGTCCAGCACACTCCATATCTGTTTCTGATATTAACACACATATCTGTTTAACCAAGCGATCAACAAAATCAAACTTAATTCAAAGAGCGGAAAGAAGAAACTTGCCGCATGATCTGCTACTCACTTGAATTTCCCTCACTCGGTTGCTAATAACACCGGAGTTCCTCTCAGCTCTGATTATCTCCTTTTGTGAAAGCTCACCAGCATCTTCTAACTTCCCTGTGGACATGTAAATAAACACATTCTCATCGTAATTGCAATATAAGAGATTTACTCAAACCACACATGCTTTTTCTCAACTCTTCTGGCTACATGTAGATAGGACTGGCATTTGCCTGGTCATGCACTAATATTAATGGGTCTGAAATGAAGGCATGGCTAATCCATATCAGTCATAAACAGCCTGGATCAGATTAATGCTGACCTTCAAAAGGAACTTTCTTCAAATGCTCGCCTGGCCCATCATGTTTATTAACTGGGCCTGACACATGGGACAAAGTTGAAGGCACAGCCCGCCATGTGGAAGGTTCATTCCTGAAGTCAGATGAGCCGACCAGGCCCATTGCCAGCACGAGTTGTAGATTGTTGAAAAGATAAAATCTGTGCAGTAATGGTTCTTCAACCATCAGGAGAATGGGAGCTCATGACTAAAAGCTTAGGATTTTATTTTTTTTTTTTTTTTGAGAGATAACTAAAAGCTTAGGAATTGCTTTTATTTCTTTCATACAAAGAGATTTCTGGAAGATTTGAATGGAGATGCACATGACTATTTATAGTACAGACTAGAATTTACAACGTTTTTGGGTCCAAAAGAAAACTAAAAGGCTAATAATGGGGGTAGCAAACGAACCATCTCTCTTTTGCATTTTCATGAGCAATGGGCCAATCCTCTGACGGATGGTGTACATCGTCCGTCCATATTCAGCTGCGGGCCATATCTCTGTTCCAAAGACAGCACTGCATCCAATTTTAACTTCCAGGCACATATCAGACTGACGTAAACAATGGGTGAAAAAGAAAAAGAGAAACTTGCACATTTTAAAGCCATGATTTGTAAGCAAAAAACGGAACATAGCATTCGATGAACATATCATAGGATTCGTAACAGTTCAGCATTTCATGCTCACACTTGTTCGAAGTCTCTGAAGATGGAGAGGTTGGGCCGATTACACATGGCCATACATTTTTCTGTTAATCAAATACTGAATATGTGTTGTACTATATTGTTGCAAGTATAACACAGAAAATACTTGAAAAATCTTTTCCATCGAGTCATGTTCCTATTGTTTATTTTGGCGCTCCTGTATTTTGTAAGATTGAAGAGATTATTTGAAGGTTCGATTACTAAAATCAGAAAAAGATTAGAGGGCTGGAAAAGTAAGTTGCTTTCAGTGGGTGGTGGACTGATCCTCATTATCCATGTTCTTAGTACTATTTCATTTCACTCAATGTTTGCTCTTTAAATTCTAAGTTCAAATGTGTCCACGTTGGAACGTATGTTTGGTAACTTTTTCTGGGGTGTCTTTTAATTCAGAAAAAGGCACCATTGGCAATCTCTGTGTAGGATTTGTAGCCCAATCAATGAAGCGGGATTATACAGAGGCAATTTGTGGCATACATTCATTCTTGCACACATGTTCAAGATCAGGGCCACTCATCAACCGGGTGCCGCCGTGCGCATACTTTGGTGCAAAAATCACCTTGTTCCCTTGTACTATGGGTCACAAATGCATATTCGATATGGAATGCTGGTCATATTTTATCTAATGATCATTTTTTTTCCCATGCAAGTCAAATAACTTGCACAATGTGAGACAAAGTCCTCTATCACATTCAATGTGAGAAGAGAGATGATCCTTCTTGTATTTATAAATTTGTAAGGTGTTACAACTAATCAAGATAGAGTTTCTCTATTTGTAGTATTCTATGCAGATACACAAGATTTGTTACTATGACAGAGTATGAGAGCGCATCTTGGGGGATTGCACTGATATTATCACACCAAACGACCGGTGTGGATGAGATGTAAACATGTGAATCCTTGAGAAGCATAAGGATCCAGGACTGCTCAGCGGCTGAGTGGACTAGGGACCAATACTTAGATTCTGTACTGGAACTTGCCACAGTGGGTTTTTCTTTGCACCACCAAACGAGATTGAGGCCCATGTATACACAATATCCACTTGTGTAGTGGCGGTCATCGGGGCTCCCAGCCCAATCTGTATCCAAATACACTTGCAACTATAGATTACAAGTGCAATGGAAAGTCCATCTGTCATGGTGCCTTTGAGAAATTGTAGAATTACGTTTGACAACCACAAGAGGTGTTGCAGTAGGGAACTGCATGAATTAGCAAACTTGGTTGACCACGATGGATATATCTGGGAGGGTCCATGTTAGGTATTGTAGGGCCCCAACTGTGCTATGATATGCAGTTGCATCTTGAAGAGGTTCCCCATCACCATGGATGAGCTTACCATTGGATATGGCAGGAGAACAATATGGCTTGGCACCTTCCATTGAGGCCCGTTGGACTAAATCCAGGATGTTTTTAGTTTGAGAGAGAAAGAAACCATGTTCATCATGAGTCACCTCTAAGGCCTATGAGAGGGCCCAAATCCTTCATGGTGAATCAAGAGCTCAATTGAGTTATAAGCATTTGTAGATACGAGGAATTATTGCCCATAATGATGACGTCTTCAACATAGAGAGAGAATCATTAGATGACGACCTTGTTGATGAATAAAGAGAAAAGGTTCGGCATGGGCCCCGATGAAATCAAGTTCTAGTAAATAGTTTGTGAAGCGTTGAATCCAGGACCGGGGTGCCCATTTGAGCCTGTAAATAAATTTGTGAAGGCGACAGATGCAGTGAGGGAATTGTGGGTCCACAAAGCTAGGGGCTATTGCATGAAGACCTCCTCCCTCAATATTCCATGCAGAAAGACATTTTGCACATCAACAAATCAAATGTCTCACCGAAAATCGACAACTAGAGCTAGGGACTACCCGAATCATAGTGGGTTTTGCAACTAGGCTAAAACTAAAAGTCTCAATACAGTCAATACTAGGTTGTTAATGAGAGACCTTTGGCCACAAGATAGTCCTTGCATCATTAAATGGACCCATTTGCATGAGTCTTAATTTTACACACTAATGCAAGGGCATTTCACATCGGGCTCGAGTAGGGTAGCCCATGGGATGTGGGGACAGACTCGGGATGGGTGGCCCATGTGATTTGGGGCCCACGAGCCCACGAGGGGGGTTTGGCCGAGGTCCTAACCCATGAGATGTGGGGCCTGGGCTGTGAGATAAAGGGATTAATTCGCCATACTCTAACAGTTAGAGCTTTTAGAGCAAGTGGTTAATTGTCCTGCATCAAATTAGTATCAGAGCGGGAGGTCTCATGTTCGAGACTCCTCACCGGGGGTGATTAATGCAGGGGCATTTCACATCGAGCTCGAGTGGGGTAGCCCGTGGGATGCGGGGACACACTCGGGGTGGGTAACCCATGTGATTTGGGGCCCACGGGGGAGGTCTCGTGTTCGAGACTCCTCACCGGAGGTGATTAATGCAGGGGCATTTCACACCGGGCTCAAGTGGGGTAGCCGTGGGATGCGGGGACACACTCCGGGTGGGCGGCCCATGTGATTTGGGGCCCACGAGCCCACGAGGGGGGTTCAGCCAAGGTTCTAACCCATGAGATGTGGGGCTTGGGATATGAGATAAAAGGATTAATTCGACATACTCTAACAGTTCGAGCTTTTAAAGCAAGTGGTTAATTGCCCTGCATCACACACCCAGCAACATACCACGATGTGCTAGATTGAGGGGTTGGCACTAAGGACCAAGTACCATTCTTTTGAAGAGCCATAAACTCAATGACCATAGCTTCACATCATTATGGAATCTTGGAGGCTTGAGTAAAGCTTGAGGGCTTGGCAGGACCCCTTGTAAATAGTAAGAGATATAGGCAAAGGGTGTCAACCTCCTCCCTCAATATTCCATGTGGAAAGGCATTTTGCACATCAAGTTATCAAATGTCCCATAAAAAATTGATGACTAGAGCTAGGACTACCCCAATCGTAGTGGGTTTTGCAATTGGGCTAAAGGTCACAATACAATTAATATTGGGTTGTTAATGATAGCCCTTTGGCCACAAGATAGTCCTTGTATCGCTAAATGGACCCATTTGAATGAGTCTTAGTTTTACAGGTCCAACAACATCTAACAACGTGCTAGATTGAAGGGTTGGCACAAATGTTTCAAATATCGATGATATTAGCCGATATATCCCACGATATATCTTGTATCCCACCTGAACGATGCAAAATAACAGGTAGTGCCGATATATCCGACATGTTCCATCCGGTGAGCACTTTCAATTTTTAATCCCTTTTTTATGTTGAAATTATGTTAAATCAGTGTCAGATGGTTGTAAATCCATTGGTTATTCATGTTTTACATGAAAAATCATGGAGTTGGAGCTTTGATTTCGATATCCATTGGTTCTTCATGTTCGAAATTTTCCTACAACCAGCTGTCATTTGAGACTAATTTCAAAGTATTTAGGAGTATTTGATGAAATGATCATCACGTATATTCTAACTTCAAAATTTGAGTGTATGTGGTCCAATTTGGTGAAAATTGGGGGAAATTCAAAATTTCCCCAATTTCTCCCAAATTGCTCGCAATGTTGCACTCCAAACATGAAATCAAGCATGTATGAGGGCTGATCTACTGATTTATTAAATCCTTGTCAACTTTCAAAAAATAAAAATTATTTTTAATAAAAAATTATTAATATATATATATATATATATATATATGAAATTTCCCTTCAACCAGTTGTCAATTGAGACTATTTTTGAAGTATTTAGGAGTGTCTGATGAAATGATCATCAAATACACTCTAGATGTTATGCATTCTATTTGAATATAGTTGCATTAGTTCAATTAGACAACGCATAGCTTAGGACCCCATACAAAGGAAACCTTTTATGTGCACTTCTTTTTCGAGATGTTATGATTTAAAAGTGTGTATTAAGGTCTTTTTTAGCAATCACTAAAGTTTCATTGAAAATTCAATCATTTTCTCAATGCTTCCCCATGTTTCCCAAAAAGTGTGATAAATTACCCAAAACAAATGATATATCCCGTGCAATAACCGATACGTACCTATACGACTATACCCCAAGGATGCAATACATAACGCGATATTCATATTTCAAACACTGGTTGGCACTAAGGACCACTAAGGACCAAGTACCATTCTTTTAAAGGGCCATAAACTCAACGACCATAACTTCACACCATTCTAGAATCTTGGAAGCTTGAGTAAAGCCTGTGGGCTATGCAAGACCCCTTGTTAACGACAAGAGCTACATGCAAAGGGTGTCGAGTGCTGCAAAAAAGAGTCACTTTTATTGATTCCATCTTTGGACTGAGTTACCATTCGGTGAACATTTCGTTTCCAAGTATATCCAAACGTGGAGGCTGGGATCATTGAAATAGGTGCAATACTTGTGTTGGGGTGGGTGTTGAGTGTGAATATTTCATATTTATTCCTTGGTTTTATGAACATGATGTTGCTTAATCGATCTATTTCTACATGTTTCTCTTACAAGGTGATTTTGAGAGCTGAAGGTGAAACGGATGTTAAAAGCATGGATTTGATGCTCAAGAATTACCAAGATAAGACGTCAAGATTAAAGATTTCAATAGTCCAAGATCCAAGAAAAGCAAGTGAAGGAAGAAAACCGATATTACAAAGTGCAAAAATCTACAACTGCTAAACTTAATAGTTCGATGACATCGAAGTTAGTGTTCGATGCCATCGAATGAGGCTCAAGCCCATCGGAAAATTAGAAAAAATCAAGTTTGGTTGCTGGACTATTGGGTACAATTCTCGATCCCATCGAAGACCCTTTCGATCCCATCGAAGCCAGTTCGATGACATTGAAATTATCACGAAATATGGGGGATTAACTCGCTAGACTGTTTCAGACGTTTTTTTTATTCCATCGAGCACATGTTCGATAACATCGAAGCCAGTTCAATGCTATCGAAGGTCGGACGATCTCATTGAAGGACTTGTGCAGAATTCAAAAGTTAGTTGATGTCAATTTCCAAATTCAAATCAAACTCTTCGATCGAACTTCAATCCCATCGAAGTTGCGTAAAGCTGCATAAATTGAAGTCGGTCTGATCAAAGCCTATATAAAGTGGTTTTCTGAGTTCTTCTAAGCACGAATTAGGGTAGGAAGAGTAGAACAAAGGGTAGTGTTGCTTCCAAGGAGTTCTTCTTCCTTTTCTAGTTAGTTTTTATGTTTTTCTTTAAGAGTTTTAGTTTAATCATGTCTTTGGAGGTGAAGCTTGTAGTTTATTTTAATGTCTTTCTTACTTTGATTCAAGTTTATGATCTTCATGTTGGATATTTTATAGTTTATGGTTTGAATAAAGAAGTATTTTTTAACTTACTTTGATCTATCGTTGACTCCGGGCACGGTGGATGCTTAGGAACTTCATGAATGCTCTCTACCTTGATTTATGGTTGTTTGATATGTAAAATTCTTTGATCTACCATTGACTAAGGACATGGTAGATGCTTTGAACTCTCTACAATCAATTCAACAAGACTGTTATATGAAGAACTATACTATGAATGTTCAGAATTTGTTTTGAACTATTTATGATGTTTTAACTGCTTTATTATCCAAATGGATAAATTAGGACTTCGATTCCAGTTGAAGTATTGATTGAGTCAAGTGAGATGGCAATACGATAACTGCAAGTGGATCCTCAGCGCTCTAGTTTCCATTATAATGATTCACAACAATATCCTTCAATTTTCAGAGCTAGTTTACTCTCTAGTTCTAATTCTTAAATACTTCACAAAATCACACACATTCAGTCCCTGAAAGTTTGACCTCGGTCTCACCGAGATTATTACTACTTCACAACCTTGCACTTGGGGTACAAGCGAACAATAGGCCATTTAAGACAAATGGATTGGGGTGTGAGGAGGTTGCGATAGAGGTAGTTGTTGTGACTAAGAGGAGATGAGCCTCTCATGAGGACAACACATGGGTAGGTAGGATTGATGAGGTGACTGAGATGGTCTAAGGATTGAGGCCATGAGTATAGGGTTAGTAAGTGGGTCAAGTAAGACGATTGATGCACCGGATTCAGATGAGACGAGATAGGTGGGTGGCCAATGGAGATGATAGTGGATGGGAACCGTATGGTAAGTGGGCCCAAGGCATGAGACTTAACCCATTTTGTTGAAGTAGAGTGAGAAGATGCATCCATGGTGTCCGCAAAAGAAAAGTGATCCTCATAAAAAACGACATGGTGGGAGAGAGAAACGCATCCCATTGAAGTGTACAAACAATGATACCCTTTATGATGGACGTCGTAACCCAAAAAATACACACTGCATAGATCGAAACTTCAATTTATGCTTGTTGTAGGGTCGTAACCAAGGATAACAAGAGCAACAAAAGGTTTAATACGAGCAAAGCACCAAAGCTTGGGGATTTGTTGTTAGTAACTCGACTAGGCATTGGGTTCATTCAATTCAATACGAGGGAAGCACCAAAGCTTCGGCTAGAAGAGTCAAACTTGTTTCAAGTAAATGGCGATACTTTCATTCATGTTGAAGTGGAAGCTTCGTACTTTGGGTGGTCCTATGGACTATCGTATGTTTTCTCTTATAGTTTATTAATATAAATGGGAGAGAGGAGTAAGATGAAGACCTAATCTCAATTAGTCTTAATCATGTTTACATGGTATTAGAGCTATGGTTTGTAATGCGGGGGCATTTTCACACCGGGCTCGAGTGGGGTGGCCTGTGAGACGCGGGGACACACTCAGGGTGGGCGGCCTGTGTGAGGCGGGTGGCCTGTGAGACGCGGGCCCTACCCGTGTGATTCGGGTGACTCGTGTGAGGCGGTACCCATGTGATTTGGGGCCCACGAGGGGTGTTCGACTGAGGTCCTAACCCATGAGACATGGGGCCTGGGCTATGAGATAAAGGGATTAATTCGCCATACTCTAAATAGTTCGAGCTTTTAGAGCAAGTGGTTAATTATCCTGCATTAAATTGGTATCAGAGCGGGAGGTCTCGTGTTCGAGACTCCTCACTGGGGGTGATTAATGCGGGGGCATTTTCACACCGCGCTCGAGTGGGGTGGCCTATGAGATGCAGGGACACTCGGGGTGGGCGGCCCGTGTGAGGCGGGTGGCTCGTGAGACGCGGGCCCCACCCGTGTGATTCGAGTGGCTTGTGTGAGGTGGTACCCATGTGATTTGGGGCCCATGAGGGGGGTTCGACTGAGGTCCTAACCCACGAGACGTGGGGCCTGGGCTATTAGATAAAGGGATTAATTCGTCATACTCTAACAATTCAAGCTTTTAAAGTAAGTGGTTAATTATCCTGCATCAGTTTGCAAAACCTTAAATCTCCCCCACCCTAATTTTTTTCTCCCTTTGCTCCCATTATCGTTGCCGCCGCCACTGATTCAACCACCGTCCCATATATTGCTTTCCATTGTCGGAAGATCCGACTACCACTCGCCATTGAAGAGATTTTTGACCACCGCTTACCACAGCAGACCATCTCTCCTCTCCTCCATCCTCGTCACCCGCAGCACTACCCGCCGCACGCTTGCAATATCCTCTCTTCCATCCTTCATCCCTATCCGGAAACCCGTCACCGTTGCCGTCTCCGTTCATCCGTGCACCCAGGTCTAGATACACAGATCCCAGCCGTTTGTTGCAAATTTCCACCAGAACCACTAATTGTCAACGTGAGCTTTTGTTGCTTCCGACCGATTTCCTTTTTCAGATTGGTTCACTCAACTCAATTCAACAAGATTTGAAGCCGAGTCAACTTTGTGAACACTTATTGATTTATTTAAAAAAAAAAAAAACCACCAATTCATTCATGAGCCAAAAGGACGTTATGGCTACACGAGCGTGGTTTTTTTTAAAAAGTGATTTGAAGAATGAAATTCAACAAATAACCTCGATTAAATTGAAAGGGGTATCAAATTTTCTACTGTAGGTGTGATCAGTCACACTCTTCTTAAAATCCAAAAGGAAGCTTAAACACTTGAAAGAGGATAATCCTGAGGATTCCTCATCCTATCTTCAATGGAGTGAGGATGATGCACAAGTCATGAATTGGTTGTATGGGAGTATAGATGAGGCGGTGTATAACACTGTAATGTGCTATGAGACTGCTAAAGAAGTTTGGGAGAATCTACAATAATTATACTCAACTAGGAAGAACATTCATCGCCTTTAGGACATTTTTCAAGAGATTTGTACGATGAGACAGGGTGCTAATTTCCATGAGCATTGTGCCCGGTTCAAAAGGTTATTCGATGAGTAAATTATGTGACATCCGTACACCAGTGATATTGCCTAGCAAAGACAGTATAGACAAAAGCTGGGTGTGGCCTTATTTCTTGCTACTTTACACCAATATCTTGAGCCAATGAAAGCTCAATTGCTAGGGGGTGATAATGTACTGTCTTTGACTGATATATTTGCTCGTGTACTTCAAGTATCTTCCCCATCTCATACTTCCTCATATGTTCCATCCAGTGATACGTCAGCCTTTATGATGACCTTTGTAAGCTGAAAAGGTAGAAGAGGTGGACGAGGGGGGCATGGTTTCTCTCATGCGAATGTTGGACAGAAGAATGTTTGCACTCATTGCAAGAGGACAAACCACATTGTTGACAAATGTCAGTCACTTCATGGTTGACCCCCCATGCCTCTCTTAGCCAATCAGACGATGCTTTCAGAGGGTGGACCTTCTATTGATTTTTTCTTTTAGCCCGAACTTTGTAGGTGATTCAATCACCATTAGTCTCTCAAGATGACTATGAGAGGATGATTGGTAAGCATTTGGTGACGATAACTCCATCCACCTCCACTACTACCTTAGCTGACACAGGTAATGCTTTTGATACATCCTCTAGGTCCACCCCTTAGGTGCTTAACTCAGGGTTATGGCATGTACCTACCATTTCCTTTCTGATGTAAAGCAGGTCGTGGACACTTTCATGTCCAAGATGGACTAGAGAAGGCCCAATCGGAGGCGGAGGTGATCCGGACCGTCAAAACCTTACAACAGGCATATCTCGCAAACCAGAATGAGTTACTCGATGTACAATATATGATTTTGGGGTAGGAGAAGCTACTTTAGCCAACCAACCTAGCTATGCCGGGTTACCACGCCAAATTTGCGAAATTCCACTAGATCGACGGTCGAAAATCCATTTTATTTTCGTTTTTACTATTTATAGTAAGTTTTAGTTTGATTATAACTCTTCATCATTTGAGCCTTAAGAGTTGGGTCCAACATGATAAGTTCTTAGAAAAATTAGGAGAATAACATGGTTAAGCAAAATAGAACACTTGCTATAAATAGTAAATTACTATTTATAGTAAGTTACGAATTTTAGGGAGTTTGAGTCGAAGTTTGATTCTGAAACTTCTTCCAAGGTTTAGTATCACTATTTAAAGGATTGTAAATTCTTTTTTTTTTTTTATTTACTAATGAAATTTCGAATTTTCTAGAATTTATTTCTATTTTCTTATTTTCCCTTGTGGATTCGAGGTATCTCTATGAGGAATCCATAGAAGCTCCGTGGATTCGTAGTAGTTATCCCCTTGAGGAAGACAGTGATCGACCTCATCACGCCCATCCCTGCATCAATTGGTATCAGAGTGAGGACTCTCCTCAGGCCAATGGCAAATAACGAAGGTATGGACCAAAATCCTGTGGACGGTGATCTAAGGATGTGTTATCTTTTGAAAAGAATGGAAGCTTTCCACCGAGAGAGTCAGTTGACCATGCAAGGGTTGTAGGCAACCCTCAAACGTATTGCGGATGCACTAATTCCGCCCTAAGCCTAAGGCGATGCTCGACCGCTCGTGGTCGCTATAAGACAAAACACCGATTTCCATAGAGCACCACCCAATGATGGTGAATCGCAGGCCACCACTTTGATTGTGAAGAAGCTATTGTACATGTCAAAGGTAGAGATAGATTTACAGCGGCACAACATCTTTCGAACAAGGTGCACTGTAAACCAAAAAGCTTGTAATGAGATCATCAATGTCAGGAGCAGTGAGAATCTCATGTCAAAAACATTTGTGGAAAAGCTACAACTAAAAACAAAAAGGCACCCATCTTCGTACACGATTAAATGGATCAAAGAAGTCAACAAAACAGAGGTAACCGAACAATGCACTGTCTCATTTTCAATTGGTTAAAATTATAAGGATCAAGTACTTTGTGACGTAGTCGACATGGAAGCTTGTCATATATTACTTGGTCGACCATGGCAAAATAATATTGATGCTATGCATAGAGGTCGGGATAACGTATTTATATTTATTAAAGACGGTAAAAAGATTATCCTCGTCCTTATGGGAACGGAGAACCAACCTAAGACTTCTAAAGTTGAGGAACAGTCTCTCATACCCAAACATGATTTCGTTAAACAATCTGAGGAAACAGGAGATGTAGATGCATTAGTTGAAAATAAAAAATATATGAAGCCTGTGACCATCCCAAAGGATTTGAAAGCAGTGTTGCAGGAGTTCAAGACGAGTGTGCTCAATGAACTTCCTAATAAATTACCTCCCATACGAGATATACAAAACCACATTGATCTTGTTTCAGGGGCAAGTCTGCCTAATTGCCCACGTTATCAGGAAGAATGTGATATCTTGCAAGCACAAGTGAAGGAACTGATCCATACTAGTCAAGTCAAGGAGAGTATGAGTACATGTATCCTTTCAACTCAAGAGCCTAATGCAAACTATAAGGAAGAGGCTGATAAACATCGGTGCCAAAAATTATTTGAGTACCATGAGCGAAGTCCCTTGAGTAACTCGAGGATGGGTTTTTTCCAAGTGGAGGGGTCTAATGTAGGATGTGGTACTGATACATTCCTAGCATAGTTGGACCAAAAGAAGGTGAACCGTAAATTGGCATTAACTTTTGATCCAGGTATTGTTACGGGGTGCACAACTTATCAGCGACAAAAGGTGTTCAAGGTAGGCGACCAAGTTATGGTCCATCTACGTAAGGAGAGATTTCCGACCGGTACTTACAACAAATGGAAGAACAAGAAGATTGGACCGGTAACGATCCTTCAAAAGATCAATGACAACGCTTACATTGTTGATCTTTCGGATGACATGGAGATCTCGCATACTTTCACTGTCACGGACCTGACCGAGTATAATGAACCGAAGCAGGACGAGAACTCGAGGACAAGTTCTTTTGAAGTGGAGGGGATTGATGTAGAGCAGGTCGCAGACACTTTCACATCCAAGATGGACCAGAGAAGGCCCGATCGGAGGTGGAGGTGATTCGGACCGTCAGAACCTTACAACAAGCATATCTCGCAAACCGGAATGAGTTACTCGACGTACAATATGTGATTTTGGGGTAGGAGAAGCTACTTTAGCCAACCAACCCGGCTATGTCGGGTTGCCCATGCCGAATTTATCCATTTTATTTTCGTTTTTACTATTTATAGTAAGTTTTAGTTTGATTATAACTCTTCATCATTTGAGCTTTGGGAGTTGTGTCCGACATAAAATGTTCATAGAAAAACTAGGAGAATAACATGGTTAAGCAAAATAGGACACTTACTATAAATAGTAAGTTACGAATTTTAGGGAGTTTGAGTTGGAGTTTGATTCTGAAACTTCTTCCAAGGTTTAGTATCACTATTTAAAGGATTGTAAATTCATTTTTATTATCTACTAATGAAATTTCGAATTTTCTAGAGTTTATTTCTATTTTCTTATTTTCTCTCGTGGATTCGAGGTATCTCTATGAGGAGTCCAGAGAAGCTTCATGGATTCGGAGTAGTTATCCCCTTGAGGAAGACGATGATCGACCTTATCACGTCCATCCCTGCATCACTTTCCAGTTAGATACTTCACTATCACGTTCTTTTGTTACCCTTGCTAATGGATCCTTATTTAAGGTCCAAGGTAAGGGTGTTGATCACCCTAGTTCTACTTTCTCCTTATCTTTAGTTTTCTTTATATACCTGACTTGCCTCTGAATATGTTGTCTGTGAGCCAACTAACAAAAAATCTAAATTGTTCAGTGACATTTTATCTTTCTCACCGTTTGTTTCTAGACCTATAGAACCGGGGGGGGGGGGGGGGGGGGGGGGGGGGGTTGGAATCTTGTGGGCTTAATTACTTCGATCCCGGTATTTCTGGAGTAGCACTTCTTGCTAGCGCATCGCCTCCTCTAAAATGGCACAGTCGGTTAGGTCACTCTGCTTTAGCGTCTTTAAAACTTTTTCTCCCTTGTTTGTCTTCAGTTAGTTCAATCAATTGTGAGGCATGTCAATTACTCAAACACCATCGTTCCAGGCCTACTTGGCTTCATTTGGGATTTTATACCAGATTTCGTGTGCCTACACACCCCAACAAAATGATGTGCCTGAAAGGAAAAATCAGCACTGATTAAAGGTGGCCAGATCTTTGCTCACCCATATACATATTCCCAAACGATTTTGGGGGTATGCAGTTTTCACTGCATGTCACCTCATTAATAGATTACCCCTCTGTAGTGTTGTAAGGAAAAACTCATTTTTCTACCATGATTCCTAACTTAGAGCCTTTTCCATTACACTCGTGTATTTGGGTGCACTTCCTTTGTTCGTCATAAGTTTGGACCTAGTAGTAATAAATATGATACTCGAGAAGTCAGGTGTATGTTTCTTGGATATTCTCGTATACAAAAAGGGTATAGGCATTACGACCCCATTGCTCGTCATCTCTATGTAAGTGACGATGTCATGTTCTTTGAGGACTCTCCCTACTTCACCCCTGCTGATAGTAGGGGGGAGTTACCCTCTATGGATGTTCCTTCTGTTGTTCCTTGCCCAATGGCTGATCTTTCAAAACCTACCAACTCTACAACACCACAGTCAGAATCTACTGGTGAAGCAATTGGTTCTCCTTATTCCATCCTTTCATCTTCACATTTACTTGTGGGTCCATCCTCCACTCTTGTTAAACCGGAATTACCAATTGCATTCCGTAAAGGTATTCAATCTTGCACTGAACATCCTATATCTGACACTATTTCTTATCATCAATTAAGTTTGTCTTTTCATACCTTTGCTATGACCCTGTCACATGCATCCGTACCCACAAATTGCCATGATGCACTGGCACATCCTAGTTAGTATAAGGCCATGGAGGAAGAGATGGTTGCTATGAACCAAACTCATGCATGGGAGTTAATTGATTTGCTTGCTGGAAAAAGGGATAGTGGGTGTAGATGGGTTTTCACCATCAAGCATCACTCGATGGATCCATTGAGCGACTGAAAGCCTGTTCGGTTGCTAAAGGTTACACACAAACCCAGGGACTTAACTATGAGGAAACGTTTTCTCCTATGGCCAACTAAACTTTGTTTTAGTATTGGTTTCTTTTAGTGCACTAATTTTTGCACCTGGTTTGTCAATCACATGAGTCATTGTGTCAGGTATTCGGTTGAGCCTTTGGAAAGTGAAGACCGAAGACACAAGCGAAGCTGAAGCATCAAGGAAGCAAGAACAAGTAAAACAGGTGCGTTGGTGACCCTAACCCTTGACCCAAAACAACTCATAGACCTCTAGATGATCTTGACCTAATAGGAATACATAATTGATCATCCCTTAGCCTTAGGAGACCAAGAAAAACATGATAAACAAGGCTAGAAGAGGTGCGAATCTGCTGTGTAAAAGATTGCTCAAAACAACATATTCCAAGTGATGTTCGATGGCATCGAGTTGCCATCGAACAATCTTTGATGACATCGAAGACCTGGCCGATGACATCGATCGAGAGTCAAGGATGTCCAGCAACCAAACTGGATTTTACTCTGAAATTTTCAATAGCATCCAGGTCCCTTCGATGACATTGAAACTTATGTTTCGATGACATCGAAGCCACCTCATTGACATCGATTGAGAGTCAGAATTGTCCAGGCAAGTTTTGGATTTTTCCTCTAACTTTCTCGATGGCATCGAAGCCCCTTCGATGACATCGATGACTTGATGTTCGATGACATCGAAGGTCAGTCGATGACATCGATAATGGTCCAGAACTGTCCAGCAAGAAAATACCATATATTGTCTGGATTGTTCGATGGCATCGAGGAACCCTTCGATGACATCAAAGATATCTTCGATGACATCGAATGACTTTTGATGACATCGACGGAGCTGTTTTCTGCCCTTTTTTTACCGTTGGAGCTCGAACTTTTTATAAATGACATTCAGTTCTTAGGCATTTTTATGGGTTTTTGGAGCAACCATAGGTAGGGTGATTCCATATGCATATCCTCATCCCATGCCTTTATTCCATTGAGTTTCAAGCAATCTCCCTTGAGATTTCAACTCTAACGAAGATTCCAACCTCACCATTGGAGATGTACTTGAACTCCTCCATTTTCTAGAGATTGGACTTGAGCAATCTTGGAATATCATTGTCCAAATCTTCTAGAAAGCCCATCTAGGTGAATCCCTTGTGAAAACAATTTTCCATTAGTTGTAAGAGATTCAACCAACTTTCCATCACCTTGGTCACCTCGGAGGAGCATCATATGCAAGGTGATTGATCGTGGAGCTAAAGCCATGGCGAAGCAACAGCAACATGACTGAGGGAGCATCTGGTAGCTAATTGAAGCACGTGAGAGCGGAGATCAAGCAACCCAAGACGGAGCTACAAAAGGAACTCAATCCGACAAGTGTCATGTGTAAGAGTCCAAGTTTGTGCTCCTTCCTTGTGTAGGTTGGAGTGCAAGAGTTTGTATTCCCAAACTCGAACTAGGTTCTTTCGTAGGACCTTGGCTTTTGTGTAGGGCCTAAATCCATGATTCTTGTGTAGGACCAAGGTTGTTGGTTAGCCTAAGGAGAAACCAACCAAAGTCTTTTGCGAGAGCCCTCGGCGGGAGAATATGTGTTGGGTTCTTGTATAGGACCTTGGCTCTTACATAGGGCGTAAAACCTTAGGTTCTTGTGTAGGACATTGACTCTAGTGTGAAGTCTAAATTCCAAGTTCTTGTGTAGGACCTTAGCTCTTGTGTAGGGCCTAAACCTTGAGTTCTTGTGTAGGACCTTTGCTCTTGTGTAGGGCATAAATCTTAGAGTCCTTATGTAGGGCTGAAACGGTTAGAGGTGAACCCGATTTAAAACCTCTGATAGTGAAATCCGGTACACTCATAGGTTGAGTGCGTTCGCCGGGAGTGGAGTGAGCAAGTAGCCGAACCACTATATATGATTGTGTTTGGAATTGTCATTTGCGCACTTATTTAATTATGCATGTGTTTGAATGTTTCATTATACATGCATGATTAGATGAATGCTTAGTGATTGAATATGTAGCACATCCCACACACACATATATACTATCTTTATAGACTAGTTGCTTATTTGCATATCATTTGTAGTCTATGTGATTGGACCCTCTATTGGCATGGAAGCCTTAGAGTTATATTGTCTTGCTTAGTTTAATTGTTAATTAGTTTAAGCTATGTAATTTAGATTTTAAATAGGTCGTAATCGGCCCCCCCTCTAGGACATAGCCTTCATTCCTTAGCTCCGCCAAGCTTCCGCACTTAACGCATTACGGCAAAAACTGCAATTTCAGTTTCTATTGTAGCTACTAGGGACTGACCTCTTTATTAGCTAGCTATCAATAATGCATTTCTTCATGGAGACTAAGTTGGGGAAGTCTACATGGAGCAACCTCCTAGGTTTGTTGCTCAAGGGGAGACTAGGAGAGTATGTAAACTTCGAAAAACAATTTACGGCTTAAGGTAATCTCTAAGAGCTTGGTTTGAAAAGTTCAATAAGGTGTTACTGACTTATGGCTTTTATCAGAGGTAAGGTTGATCATTCAGTCTTCATTAAGCACGGTGATAAGGGTGTGACAGCATTAGTTGCATACGTTGATGATATCACCATTATAGGGAATGACATATTTGACATCTTAGAGCTCAAGAAACATCTTTAGAAGCATTTTCAGACTAAGGATTTGGGGTTACTCCACTACTTCTTGGGCATTGAGATCGTCATATTAAGGTTTGAGATTAATCTTTCTTAGAGGAAGCATGCTCTTGATTTATTAAACGAGATTGATATGTTTGAATGTAGACTAATTGATATGCCTATGGAGACTAGTGAAAAGTTATTGGATGGTCAGGGAGAGTTGTTTGAAGACCCATGTCGATACAAAAGGATGGTTGGTAAACTAATATATCTTATAGTCACTTTAATGCAGGAGCATTTTCACACCGGGCTCGAGTGGGGTCGCTTGTGGGATGCAGGGGCACACTCGGGGTGGATGCGGCCTACGGAGGAGGTATCGTGTTCGAGACTCCTCACCGGGGGTGATTAATGCGCATTTCACACCAGGCCCAAGTGGGGTAGCCCGTGAGATGTGGGGACACACTCGGGGTGGGCGGCCCATGTGATTTGGGGCCCACGAAGGGGGTTCGGCCGAGGTCCTAAAAACCCATGAGATGTGGGGCCTGGGCTATGAGATAAAAGGATTAATTCGCCATATTCTAACAGTTCGAGCTTTTAGAGCAAGTGGTTAATTGTCCTGCATCAAATTGGTATCAGAGTAGGAGGTCTCGTGTTCGAGACTCCTCACTGGGGGTGATTAATGCAGGAGCATTTTCACACCGGGCTCGAGTGGGGTCGCTTGTGGGATGCAGGGGCACACTCGGGGTGGGTGCGGCCTACGGAGGAGGTATCGTGTTCGAGACTCCTCACCGGGGGTGATTAATGCGCATTTCACACCAGGCCCAAGTGGGGTAGCCCGTGAGATGTGGGGACACACTCGGGGTGGGCGGCCCATGTGATTTGGGGCCCACGAAGGGGGTTCGGCCGAGGTCCTAAAAACCCATGAGATGTGGGGCCTGTGCTATGAGATAAAAGGATTAATTCACCATACTCTAACAGTTCGAGCTTTTAGAGCAAGTGGTTAATTGTCCTGCATCACACTTGACTAGATATTGCGTTTACCGTCAACATTGTGCGTACATATGCACCAGCCGAGAATTCCGCATTGGGAGGTAGTTCTCAGAATTTGTAAATATCTAAAGCAAGCACCTGGCCAGGTGATATAAATGTCATCTTCAAGTGGAGGCCTTCGCTGATGCTGATTAGGTAGGTTCCCTAACTGATAGGCGATCTACTTAAAGATATTATACTTTTGTTTGGGGTAATTTGGTCACCTGGAAGAGTAAGAAGCAAAATGTGGTGGCCCTTTCCAGTGCAAAGGCTGAGTACAGAGCGATGGGACACACTATTTGTGAGTTGTTATGGCTCAAGTCCTTATTATAGGAGCTCCAATTGTTTTCAGATGGTCCTATGACACTTTGTTGCGACAATCAAGCAGTAGCCCACATTGCAAATAATCCAGTCTTTCATGAAAGGACTAAGCACATAGAAGTTTTCTATCATTTTCATCTGACTGAAGATTGCTTCCAAGGAAATTACCACAACCTATTTTCAGTCCAAATCACATATTGCAGATATCCTAACCAAGGCCTTACCATACGCCAACTTTTCTTTATTATGTTCCAAACTGGGCATGACAAATATATATGCTCCAGCTCGAGGGGGAGTGTTAAAGTGGAAGCTTTGTTCTTTGAGTGGGTCCTACTATATGTTTTCTTTTATAGTTTATTAATATAAATTAGAGAGAGACCTCAACTAACCTTAATCATGTTGATAGTTCTGTTATTCCATTTTGTTCGAGTGTACAAGGACAAGATAACTGATGAGAAATACCATTTAAGGCTAGAAGAAGTCTACGAATAGAGTTGTACACGAGCCGAGCTGAGCCAAACCAAGTTTGACCCAAGTTTGGTTTGGCTTGTTTATGTGACGCCCCCTATTTGAGCTTTACACGAGCCAAGCTTCGAGCTTATTCCTATTGTTTGAGCTTGGTTTGGTCCAGATTATACGAGCTTGAGCTTGAGCTTGAGCTTGGGTTAGTTTGGTCCAAATATCCGAGCCGAGCCGAACTGAGCCAAGTTCGAACAAGGGTCAGCTCGTTTTTTTTTTTTTTTTGTTAAATAAACAATATACATGACATGAACTTTTTTATATACAAAGATAACATTACAAAATAACATTAAAAAAGACTAGTACAAAAGTGACAACACTAAAATGAGCTGGAAAAATGCATGCGCGGCGTGGATATGCATCACATACATTGAGGTGGGCCCCACCACAGGAAAATAGTATTGATCTGAAACTTTTGTCCCCCAACAATTTTGGATCCTGTGTTGTGATCTACCGGAGGTTTGGATCTTCCTTATTTTTGGTCTCATATCATAAAATGAGCTGGAAATTTTGATGGACGACTGGATAAAACACATATATCATGGTGGGGCCCACAGAGCTTTAACATCAGCTACATGGCAGGTGTTGTGGTCACCAGCCAATTCCAAGTGGTCTCTCTCTCTCTTATATTTTCTCTCTTAGAGAGAGAGAGAGAGAGAGAGAGACCACTTGGAAGTAGGAAATATAAGAGAGAGAGAGAGAGATTAAGACCACTTGAAATTAAGAAATGTAAGAGAAGAATAGAGTAAAAGAGTTTTGGAGTGAGAATATTGTAAATGGGGGAGGTTTGGAAGCCTTCTTATAGACAAAAAGTTTTTTTTTTTTAACAAATAAATAAATAAAATAATGTGCCAACCGTTGGCCAATATGTAATTGCATACATCGCATATGCGATCGCGTATTTTCGCATATGCAACATATGCGATTGTATATGTGCTGGATCGCATATGCGATCTGCATATGGATATGCGCATATGCTGTCGCACATGACAACAATGCTCATAGGTGGTGTTTGGAGGAGGAAATTCACCTGTAAGTCACTTACAGGCAAAACTGCCAAGAAACTTCCAGAGGTTGGGGGTGAGAAGTCACTTCCCTGTGACTTACAGGCCAACGGTCTGATTTTTAAAAGGAGGGGAAGAGGGGGGAAACGCACCTCCATTACAGCAAAGCTCCAGCCATTGAAGCTACAGTAATCTCTCTCTCTCTCTCTCTCTCTCTCTCTCTCTCTCTCTCTCTCTCTCTCTCTCTCTCTCTCCCGATATAATATATATATGCAACTGGCTCCCTCTTCCTCTTCCTTTCCCTTTCCCTCTCCCTCTCTATAATTAGGGTTGTTGTGCGCCTATCTCTCTGTCGTTCCATCCCTCTCTGCAGTTAGGGTTATGAGCTTTTTTTCTTTTATTTGAAGTGAGCCCCATTCGGTGAGGCTATGATAGCAGGGCCCACCTGAATGTATTTTTGGTATATCCACGCCGTCCATCAGTGATGCCAGCTCATTTTACGGCTTGGTCCAAACATGAAGAAGATCCAAATCTCAAGTGGGCCGCACCACAGGAAACAATGGTCATTGAATGCCGACCATTAAAAACTTCCTAGGGCCTACCATAATGTTTATTGTTGTCCAACTTGTTGATAAGGTCACATGTACTTGGATGCAAGGTTAACACGAATATAAGCATGAGCCAAAACTTTTGTAGCCCAGAAGAAGTTTTATTGGTGGGCATTCAATCACTACTAATTCTTGTGGTGTGGCCCACCTGAGATTTGGATCTGCTTCACTTTTGGGCCCATGCTCTAAAATGAGCTGGAAAAACTGATGGACGACGTGGATCTGGAACTTGGCCTTCTTTCTTGCAACCATTGGTTTTCCAATCTATGGATGATATGTTCAGGAGCATATAATCAAAGGGTTGTTTACAACCATAAGCAATCAACAATGGTCCCTCCAAATGGATGTTTGGAATTTTTAATTGTACCTATTATTTCCATAAACAATCTTTGTTGTCCATTTTTTGGCAATTGATTGGATGGTTACAATTATTTGACTGGTGTAATTTTTGCTTTTGCTTGGTGGTTCATTAATTGTGGGCTGAACTTGATGGAAAGGTTCGGATCAATTGATTGGACTGTCTATGTGTCCCTATGCAACCTTTTGTTGTTGAAGCAATTGATCTTGTCTCCTTTTACATGGCTCTAACTTAGTGGGGCTGGCCAGATCAATAGTCTGGGTTAGGGAGCCATGAATTCTAGTTATAGCATCTGATTATGTAATCCAACGCTATTGTACAATGCTTCTCCTGTTCTTGTGAGTTGCGGATAAGTTGCATTAGGCCATTGCCTTGTAATTTTTTTGTTTTGGCACACTTTAGTATTATCAGGATTTCTATATTGTAGCCATTTTGAATTTGTAGGCTCATTTTATGACCCACTTGATCATTGGTTTAGCTTAATAATCGGCTTAAATATTCATCTAGATGGGCTTAACAAAATGTCATAATTCGTGCCAAGATTTCTTCTATGATTATAATATTTTGGAATAATGTTCTACTCCAAGATCTGCGTGATGTGAATATACAACTTTTTACCTGCAACTACCTTACAAGTAACCCAAACACAAAAACCAATTTACCTGTAACTGACTTACAGCTTACATCCAAACAAGATAACCTATAAGTAAGTCACTTACAACTTAAAAAGAACTTACGGGCATCCAAACAGGCCCTAGAAGAAGTCATCCATAGAGAATATATAATACTGCAAACCACTTATTAAATTAACACGAGAAAGTCCCCAAATATCTGAATGAACAACTTCTAAGGTTCTAGACGAAATAGTTTGTGACAAAGAGAAAGGTAATCGTCGACTTTTACCCAATTCGCATAATTCACCAAAGGGTAATTTCGAACAAACCCTTTAACGGGTAAACTAGAAAGTAAATGTTGCATCATAGGAGACGCTGAATGTCCTAAGGATGATGCTGAAGAGAGACAAAAATTCAGCATGCGACTGAAATTGCAAAACCCACCAAAATTCAATACAAAAAGAAGAAAGAAAATATCCAAAAAATTACTCGCAGAATTCACAAATGAAAAGTGCAAACTTAATGAAAGTGCTCCCAAACATATCTTAAAAGATACAAGATACGAAAAGACCTGCCTGGTGGCAATTACTTTATCTCCGACGGTGAACATTCCAGACTTGTCAGCCACTCCGCCTGGCAAGATGGCATCGATATACGTCCCGCCATCGCGGCCCTTTACAAATTTCAACCCATACGGCTTATCCAATTCTACCTCATACTGCTCCCATTCCCCTTGATCGTTGTCCGATTTCGACGGTTCGGATTCGGAAGCGGCCGCGGACGATGCTCTAATGATAGAAATTGACGGTTTTGCCAATTGGGTGGTGGCAAATCGTAGTGAAGAGTCGGGAAATGAGAAGGTCTTGGAGAAAGGGTGCTTGGAAAGGAAAGGGAGACATGGATTTTGCTTGGTGAGTGGAAGTGGTCTTTGAAGGGGAGGAGAAGAACAGAGAGGAGATGGATTGCTGATTGGAGATATAGACATGGTTGTTTCTACCAGTTTTTCTTTTTTGGGTGTTCTTGTTTTAGAGGTTAGGGATGAGGTTTTAGAAGGTAGAAAGTGAGAGGAAGAGAAGAAAACATCGCGAGAGAGGTTTGGATTACAGGGAAATAAGAACTAGTGGTTCTACTTCGCCGTGGTCCCCAATTTCAAATTATATGCAGTCCACATGCCATGGAAACGGATTGGCTACTCCCCCTGCCACTAGCCCGGTGGCTAATGGTCGGTGTTCCGTGGGCCCCACCATGATGAATGTCTTTTATCGGTGCCGTTCGTCCATTTTTACAGATCATTTTAGGGCTTGATCCCAAAAACGAGAGGTATATAAATATCAGGTGGACCACACCACAGGAAAACAACAGTGATTGGATATCTACCATTAAAATCCTCCTAAGGCCCACTGTACTGTTTAAGTCATACAGACCTGGATGAAGGGTAAAAAACAAAAATCAACTTGATCCAAAACTTTTATAGCCCAAAAGAGTTTTAAATGGTCCACGTTCAATAAACATTGTTTCATGTAATGTGGTCCACTTGAGATTGGGATATAAGTCATTCGTTGGATGATAGCGTAAAATTATCTAGAAAAATAGATGGACGGTGTTATGAGAGAATCTGTATAACACCCCGTACTTTTCAGTATTCGGGTATTACCGTATAACTAAATTTAGAATAAACGCAAGCCTAGCTTAAGTAAATAATCACATGCATTTCAGTCAAAATCCAACCATCGAAAGTAATCCCTAGCCACATATTAAACCATCCATTTTAATTGATTCTCAAAATGGTCCATCATGACTTTAGAGACAACTATTTTAAGATCTCAATCGTTGTAGTAGACCAATTAAACCATTCATCATCGATTCCAGGACATAAACTAAAGGTCCACCATACATTAGATCCACAACATCCTGTCGATCGCTATAATACCCGACTTCCCTAATCCAACCATTGGATTATAAAACAAATCTCTAGGTTGCAAATAGACAACCTTAGAAACCATTTAAAACTGTTTAATGTGGACAATGGAAAGCCCAGACCTTAGATCATCTTAAATCAAGATCCAAATAGCAAGATCCACCATTCACCAGGGCCTACAACACTTGGGACACATTACTCGTTTATTGGGACATTAGACTTATCCTGGGATTTCACTTAAAACACGCCTTAGGAACCTTTGTCAACAATGATTCAACATGGAAACATCCAACTATTGAATTATTTGAATCATTAGGATGTCGATATTTGTTAAGAGGACGTTCACTTGGTATGACTCACTTACCAATCTAAAATGATCTAGTCTTCCTTACCAGAGACCTATAGGCGACTGATTGAGTAAATATACGGCATTGATCAAGATGCAAATCACTATTAACAACTTAGAAAGTAATGATAATAATGATAACAATGATAATAAAAATCTATAATAAAGTAATAACCAACTTTATATTAAAACTATTAATTGGTTATTAACGTATTTTGGAGGCCTTAGGCATACACGATGGCCCATTATTACCTTTTATCGTTGATAATCGGTTTGGAATTAATCCAATCGTCAGATTGCCATAATAGACACTTGAAAGTCATAGTTCAACTGGTAGGGCCCACCTAAGCTTTGGATCTGACCGATCTTCGGTCAAGGCCCCTTAGTAAGGCCTCTGGAGGGAATGGACGGTGGAGATCTCATGTCAGCATCATGATGGACCCCACCTCGAGTCGTGCATGTGCATTGTTCGCATGTACCAGCGGTGCACTGGAGTACACCTCCAGTCAATGTCGGGATGACCCGACAATTACGAAGAAGGAATTTCTCTCCTTCTTTTCAATTTCTCGCCAGTGAAATGGACATGCGTCCATTCCTTGATCAGCGGCCCACCTGTATTATCCATCTGGACAATCTAAACCATCCATCGTGTGAGGCGCTAAATTCTGACCGAACCATAGGTGGTTTCACCCGTTGGCATACACCCGCCTGCACACAATCCTCGCCGAGAACAGACCTTACAAGCACTTGTTTCCATAAACGGAAACTGATTTCCGGACAACACACTGGCAATCCGCGTGCCATGGCGTCCGTCCATCCTAGCCGTCCATTTGGATGGATCTCAGCCATTGCTTCCCTTGGTTTGGGGTGTTCCTAGCAAACCAAAGGAAAATCGACGATTTCCTACCCACGGTCTCATAGGCGGTTTCGGTCAGAGAAGATTTGGACCATCTGTTGACAATCCGACGTCTCTGAGTGAATCTGTGGATTTGATAAATCAGAACAATGGTGGCTTCGTGTCTCTCTCCAGTCTTAGCTGCCACACTTGAGGAAAAACAGAGAGAGAGAGAGAGAGAGAGAGAGAAACAGGGCGCGAGATCGGACGGGCTGTGTTGCCGCACCACCTCCCAGCTGACCGAGCTGGCTCGGTCTGAGCCTCCGTTAGAGAAAGGAAGTAGAAAGAAAAGAGAAAGAAAGAAGAGGGAAGGAGAAAATGAGATGGTGAAGAAGGAGAGGAGGAATGGAGAGAGAATACGGTTGTTGTGCAGCTCGAACCGAACCGAGCTTGGTCTGGTTGCAGGCCCTGCTGATTTGAGCGTTGCTGGAGTTCCAAGCACACGCGCGCACACACACACACATAGGGAGAGAAGAAGGAGAGAAAAGAAAAGAAAGAAAAGAGAGTGGAAGGTGGCTGCATGGCGCTCAACCGAGCCTGAGTTGGGGTCGAAATTGGATCGGGTTCTTGTAACGTCTCGGAAAAATATGTACAAAGACTCGTGTACCACCTCAGGCAGAAATCACTCAGGACCAAATCCTTTAGAAATTAGATGAAGTTATCTAAGTGCTAAACTAGATTATCTGTGAAATTAGCCCTAATCACTTTAAATACGAACTGCAAGACCCAAAAAGAGCAGGATCATTAACGCTACATTACCCTAGAATATAAGATCAATCTCAAAACTCAGTTGCTCTTGGGAGCACATTGAAACTTCGTGTCGGACCTGGACCTCGCGTCGAAAGTCCGATGACCGCAAAGCTATACGGTTATGACCGCCTTACTAGGCTTGACAACCATCTCGGAAATAAAGTCCTAACAATACCTAGAAACGCACAACTTGAGCTCGGAGCGAAGTGTGTGAGAAACGCAAATATCTTTAGGAAATGAACTTAGATTTAAGTGATTTGGGCCGTTCGCTTGCGGGCCAAATTTAAGGTTTCAGATCGTGAGAATCTGACCCAATTACACCTTCGGATCAGGAAAAATTTCATACGCATGTCAGTGTACTTGTGGCCCTGATCAAGTATCGGTGACCGTTGAATTGAAACTGGTCTGCCACGGTCGATCTGTAAATTCGATCGGACCGAAAACTTAACTCGACCTACATCTAATGACAGGGACCTTAAGTCCGACTGCATGCAGAAAAGGGGCCTCCAGATGTACTCCGTTGGATCGTAACAACCACCCTTTGGCTATAACCTAAGTATACCATGGCCCTGGGGCCATTCCCATCAGTTCTGGGCCTATATAAGGGCCTTAAACCCTCTCTCTCTCTCTCTCTCATTTTAAACGAATTTGGAAAACCCTAAGAGAGAGAAGAGAGAAAAGAGAAGGAAGGAGAGAGAAAGTGAGAGAGAGAGAGTTGGAGCTTGTTCCTGGGATTCGATCCCGCTATTCCACATGCTTAACCATCGTTATAGTATCACTATTCCGGCGATTCTGACTCCGTTATTGGGTAAGAAAACCTAACCCTAATCTGTTTTACGGTTTTAAATAGTGTAAGGGATGAAATAGCTAATCTATTTCATGATATAGGTTGTCGTTGTGCCGTAGATAAAGACTCAGTATACAAACTGAGTTCGATACTTGTTTATCGGCGAAAGGTGGGGATTATAAACATGTAGGTTATGGTTTTCAAGGCTTTCAATGTTGGTTAATGATTTATAACTGACTTGGGTGCTATTTCACATGCTAAATGTGATGTTTCCCTCGCTTTACAGATATATATGAACTATGTTGAGTATAGTGCATTGCATGTGTTTGTTGAAATGTTTGAATGAGTTTAGAATTTGGATTCGTGATTGCCATGATTATCCGTCGTGGATACATGATGGTTGCACGTGTGACCACTCCTTGGTGAAAGGAATTGCCCTAATACATGTTATGGCCAACATACATCATGTATGTTGAAATGTGTAGTCTAAGTGTTTGTGAAAATGTCTGAATGAGTATGGAACTGGGATTCATGCTTGCCATGATTATCCATCGTGGATACATGATGGTTGCACGTGTGACCACTCCTTGGTGAAAGGAATTGCCCTAATACATGTTATGGCCAACGTACGTCATGTATGTTGAAATGTGTAGTCTAAGTGTTTGTGAAAATGTCTGAATGAGTATGGAACTGGGATTCGTGCTTGCCATGATTATCCGTCGTGGATACATGATGGTTGCACGTGTGACCACTCCTTGGTGAAAGGAATTGCCCTAATACGTGTTATGGCCAACATACGCCATGTATGTTGAAGTGTGTAGTCTAAGTGTTTGTAAAAATGTCTGAACGGGTAAGTATTTGGAAACTTGTACTTTATGAAGGTGTTGAGGTGAGATTCTCAATTTCCTTAGCTATGTGTATAAATCCTTTCATGCAACTTAGATTTAAAACTGTGTAATTTACTATGAAATGCATATGTGCGAAACATGCTTACTTTGTATTTTGGGAAATGCTCAAATGGTTACGTTCTTCGAATCAATTGTTTAATGTTGAAATGCCTATCACGCATGTTATCCTATTTTGTTTAAATGTGTTTGGGACTACTACATAGTCCAGGCTATCGGTAATAGCTCCCGAACGAGTGATTGAGTTAGCCTTGCCACAACCGATATGTTAGAGGAATCCGAGTCGTACGGAGATTGCTGACAATGGTTAGGCCACGTGGAGTGCTTAAGCGCTCCATGTCGATCAATTCAGCGTACGCTCGTACCAGTTGAGCTTGTCAAGTAACCCGATTGGCCCAATGTATGTTCACCATGTATGGACGCTACTGCTTGAATCTAAAGTACCAACTTATTAATGAAAACCCCGTTAACCTTGGTACCTCGATCTGCTTAGACTCATGAGGCAGACATGATGGGTCGAGCTGTTGGCCTACACTGGGGCGACGAGTTCACCCGTAGTGACCAGTGAGCAACCTAAGCTCGTGAGCCAAATACGGTGGTATGGGACACTGCATTCGAGCTGTCGGCCTATGAGTAGGTGACGAGCCATTCGTGGTGACCTCGAGCATACTCTGAAACTGCGCTGAGGCTACGAGCCTTCCCGTAACAACTAGAGTATAAGCTAGGCCTGCATGGCGGTGACGAGCACTTTGTAGCAACCTGGAACCCCAACATTGTATGAGACTAGCTAGGACTGACGACCCTAGAATGGATCATTGTTTGGGAAATGATATAAGGGAGGTACCTTAGCTTCCCAATCCTGTTGTATGAAAAGGTTTAATAAGAACTTGGTAATCACGCTCATGCACTGTATTGCATGTGCCTTTGGCGTTGGTGTTGAGCAAGAGGAAGGGGTACATGCCGCGACTGTAAGAGGAAGATCGCAAAGGGAGTGCAGGAGAGGGCATGCATCATTAATACATATCATGTCTGCATTAACCAGAGTACTTAGGGATGTTTGATTGTATTGCTTTATCATTATTGCTTGATTGAATTGATAACATGTTAACCTTTGCCTTATAGCTCCACTGAGTTGATCACTCACTCCCACGTTCTGGGACGTTGCTTAAACACCAACCAGACCCTGTTATAGTTGCAGACGATGGCGATGCTTACGAATCAGAGCCGGACTTTTATGATGACGAGGAGGAATTCTTCTACATGCAGTTATCAGGCAGGTCTATATAGATAGTGTTCTGATCGACGGGGCTTACAGGGATGCTGACTAGATATCATTATACTCATTATGATTGTATTTTGGAGCACATACGTATATTCATTTTATACATTTTGAGAGTATATATATATATATATATATATATATATATATATAACCTAGTAACATGATCATACTTCGGAGACTTACTACAGTTCATATATGTTATACATCTTTTACAGTCTTTCGCTTGCGAAATTCACTTGTCTCTGGAGTATGATATGCTGATTTGGTGTAATCTCATTCATGATTAATGCACTAATACTGACAACATTTAATCATCATTATTTATGTTGCATAAGTGATGTGTTGGAACTCGGGAGTTGGGCCTATACTCGACCTCCGGTTTTCAGGGCGTTACAAGTTGGTATCAAAGCATGATTTGGATTAAACTGGACCTGGGTTATGGTCACACGACGCACACTAGCGTACTTTGACCTAGGAGGTGCGATAAAACGTAGGAACATGCATAGGATTCCTAGTTTCGCCAATCGGTGAAACTAACTAAAAATCGACCGCCGAGATTGGGCCACGACAGCGTCAAGCCCGACTCGACGAGAGTGAGGATGAGACAGAGAGCGAAGAAGAGGGGAGTGATGATGAAGGAGATGAGATAAGGGAAGAAGGAGAGCAGGAAGAGGAAGAGGAGGCCCAAGACACTGATGAGGGCTCTCCTCCTGCTACACAGGAGCGCTCTGGTGATTGGGCTGCTTTAGAAGCCCGTTTGGCTCAGATCGAGGAGGGTCAGGCTGCCCTGCGACAGGAGGTCACAGCGACCCGATCCAAGGTTAAAGAGAATCAGGCCTTCGCAAAACGGAAGTTTGGCAAGGTGTCTCGCACCTTGAGGGCTATCCTGTGTTGTCTACAGGACATGGGTGCGTCACCTCCATCACCAGATTCAGACGACTAGTTACATGTGTGGTCATCTTTTAGTTTGCTTGGTTGTTAGTCTTCCCTTATACTAGCCTTAGTAGACTTGTTTGGTAGATAGTATGTTTAGTGATTAAGCTTGTTTATGTTAGCTCACATGCATCCTCTGTAATGACTCATGTGAATTTATATCTCGTGTACTGTGACAAATTTTAGTGAATGGAATGCATGATGTTTCCTTGTGTTGTAAGGTTAATGATGTGTGGATGAATATATGTGTTTACGCCAAAAATCTGACTCGGGTTGCACCCTATGTTGTATATAGGGAATGCCACCTAAGAGCATGCGGAGCTCGGCACGTCTCTCACTAGGCGAATCGTTTGACGGGGCACCTCCCCTAAGCGATAGCATACGGACCCTAGCTTGGGTCCGGTTTACGAGACCATGCCGAATTCTCAGCCGACCCCTGGCCCCACTGCTGGGCCAACACCTATGACACCACCTATGGCACCTCCTGTGATACTACCTGTTACACCGTTGGTTCCTGAGTAGAACCGTGCGTCTACCTCGACGCCTCAGATACCACAGTTCGCTCCACCTCCTGATAGGCTAGAGCAGATGATGTTGTTGATGCACCAGTAGCAGATATAGCAACAGCAGCAACAGATACAACAACAGCAATAACATCAGTTTCTAGCCACCATCGCAGGGGTCTTCGCCCAGAGTATGGGTGTGGCTCCGCCTACTCCATTTGTGCCCCCTGCTGGGAATGCGAGTGCTAGCGGCCATTTCGAGCGATTCCAGCGCTTGCGGCCTCCTACTTTTGCGGGTACTCACCGACCCGAGGAGGCCGGCTTGACCTCATCTCTAAGATGCTAAAGTCGCTGCACTGTACTGAGGCAGAGCAGGTTGAGCTAGTCACCTTCATGTTTGAGAAGGAGGCCAGCTTATGGTGGGACTGTGTCCTTCAGACTATTACCGTTGGATACATATGGACGTGGACAGCTTTTGAGACTCGCTTCCACGAGAAGTACTATCCCCTCCCTTATCGCCATGAGAAGGAGAGTATGTGAGTTCCTTCACCTCTGACAGGGAGGAATGACAGTGGCGGAGTATGAGAATAGATTCACGGAGTTGGGCAGGTATGCTCCGTTGATATTGGCAGATGAGCCAATGCATATGCAGCGATTTTCTGAGGGTCTACGACCCGAGATCCGCTTGAAGATGTGCTGCGCTAGTATACCCAGCTATGCTGAGCTAGTGAGCATGTCTATGCGAGCTGAGTAGGACGGGGATAGGCAGTCTCGTATGCGAGCACCTGTGGCTCCTAGGCCGCGACCGGATCTTCCGAGCAGACCGTTCCTCGGTAAGAGGTCGCATACAGATTCACCGCCCAGGCTTATGGCTGCACCAGCCCCAATGAGGTGATCAGACGTATGGTGTACCTACTGCAAGAGGTCAGGCCACACGGAGACAAATTGCTTCACCAGGATGAGGGACAATGGATTTTCACCACCTCAGAGGATTAACTGCCAGTTTCCTCAGGCCATATCAGCACCACCTCTATGGTCAGCACCAGCACATCCATCCTTTCGGCCACCTGCACCTCGGTTCAGGCCGCCTCAAAGACTTATGGCACCACAGCCGAACAGTTCGCAACAGGCTCGAGTACACGCGCTTGTAGCTGAAGCGCCTGAGACATCAATTATGGCCCTGATGGCTTTTAAAGTCACGGCTCACGTTCAAGGTACACCCGTCTTCTTGTTGGTGGACACCGGGTCCACTATCTCATCATATCATGCGCAACAGTTAAGTGACTGGGGTTGGGTACTGCTCCCACGAAGGAAATGAGGATCCTTACAGCTATAGGGACCTTTTATGCCGTTACCAGGATTTGCGAGGGTTGCTCGATAGGGTTAGAAAGCAGGACGGTACTAGTTGACCTGATTGTTTTCCCCCTATATCATTACGACGTTATCCTCAGCATAGATTGACTCACTGAGATGAGAGTAGAGATCGATTGTGAGGCTAGGCTAGTGACTGCCCATGGACCTGAGGACACGACTTTTACTTTCCCTGTTCAGGTCAGTCACCCTTCTCGTTTGAGTTGTTACGCTTCTCTATTGGAGAGTATTGATGGTCCGACGTTGGGAAACACGCCAGTAGTTCAGGATTTTCAAGATGTGTTCAGGACGATTCCTAGACTACCTCCTCAGCGTGAGATCGATTTTATCATTGATCTTGTGCCAGGTGCGACACCCATTTCATTACTGACGTATCGCATGCCTCCATGTGAGATGGAGGAACTGAGGAGACAGATCGATGATTTGTTGGAGTCGGGCTTCATTCGACCGAGTGTGTCCCCTTGGGGAGCACCTGTGTTATTTGTAAAGAAGAAGGATGGATCTCTGCAGTTGTGTATTGATTATCGCAGATTGAACCAAGCGACGATGAAGAACAAGTATCCCTTACCCAGGATAGATGATCTGTTCGATCAGTTGAAGGGGGCGCAATATTTCTCGATGACTGACTTATAGTCAAGGTATCACTAGTTGCGCGTCAGGGATGAGGACATGCAGAAGACGACTTTCAGGACTAGTTTTGGGCACTATGAGTTCCTTGTGATGTCGTTTGGACTCACAAACGCACCGGCAGTGTTCATGGACCTGATGAACAGGGTGTTTTGGCCATTTCTATTCTGATTCGTCATCGTGTTTATAGATGACATCCTGATATACTCCAAGAGTCGGGAAGATCACAAGGAACACCTGCGAGTAGTTTTCGATGTGCTCAGGAAGAACCAGTTGTTCACGCAGTACAAGAAGTGCGACTTCTGAAAAGAAGAAGTGAAGTTCCTGAGACACGTGGTGTTCAAGGAAGGCATAGCTATGGACCTTGCCAAGGTAGCCACAGTTCAGGACTGGGAGCAGCCTAGTTCGATTACGGAAGTGAGGAGTTTTCTTGGCCTGGCGGGTTACTACCGTCGATTCATTAGGGACTTTTTCAAAATTACCAGACGATCTTAAGTTCGTCTGGAATTAGAAGGCAGAAGAAGCTTTTAAGGAGCCGAAGGACAGGTTGACGTCCGCCCCTGTGCTAGTATTACCAGAGCAAGGGGTCAAGTATACGATATATACCGATGCGTCTCGTGTTGGTTTGGGTTGCGTCCTTATGCAGAAGGACAGAGTGATTGCCTATGCTTAGCAACAGTTGAGGAAGCACGAGAAAAATTACCCTACGCATGACTTGGAGTTGGTGGTCGTCATCTTTGCAATGAAGCTCTGGAGACATTACCTCTATGGAGAGGAGTTCGAGCTCTTTTGCGACCACAAGAGCCTTAGGTACATATTCACTCAGATTGACTTAAATATGAGGCAGCGACGATGGATGAAGACCCTGAAGGACTTCAAGTTCGAGGTCTCCTACCATCCTGGCAAGGCCAACCTTGTGGCAGACGCGTTGAGCCGCAAGAAGACAATAGCATTTGCGGCTCCGCTGATGATTGCATAGTGGGACATGGTAGAGTTTGTGCGAGACTTTAAGCAGAGACTTACAGTTGATGAGCCGTTCGAGAGCATCGCACATATGCGTGTACAGCCACTGATTGATGACCAAATCATCGTAGCTCAAGGGGAAGATGAAGGGTTGTTAGAGTTGAGAAAACGAGTTAGTGAGGATACAGACTCTGAGTTGAGAGTTGGTACGGATGGGGGCTTACGTTATCGTTGCCGCCTATGAGTCCCAAACCTTCATGACTTGAGAAGGGATGTTCTCGAAGCCGCTCATAATTCGAGGATGGCGATGCATCCTGACAGTACGAAGATATACCGCGACATGAAGCGATCGTACTGGTGGGACAACATGAAGGCCCACATAGCAGACTATGTCTTACGTTGTCTCACGTGCTAGCAGGTCAAGGCAGAGCATCGCTAACCTCCTGGACTACTTCAGCCCATGCCTATAGCAGAATGGAAATGAGATTTCATTTCTATGGATTTCATCTCAGGACTATCAAAGATGAGGAATGGACATGATTCCATTTGGTGATTGTGGACCGATTGACGAAATCAACCCATTTCCTCCCTATTAGAGTTTCGAACTCCACAGACGAGTTGGCCAGATTATACATCAAGGAGATTGTGCGTCTACATGGAGTTCCTATGGAAATCGTGTCTGACCGAGACACGCTATTCACATCTATCTTTTGGACTCGTATCCATGAAGCAATGGGTGTAAAGTTGAAGTTCATTACCGCATTCCACCCATAGACTGACGGGCAGACGGAACGGGTAAACCAGGTGTTAGAAGACATGCTGTGAGCTTGTGTGGTCGATTTCAAGGACAGTTGGTATGACTGTCTTCCTTTTGCCGAGTTCGCCTATAACAACAACTTCCAGGCGAGTATTGGCATGACTCCTTACGAGGCACTGTATGGGCGTCCGTGTAGAGCACCACGTTACTGGGCAGAGGTTGGTGAGAAGAGCCTGATTGGCCCAGAGTTAATTCAGGCAACCTCAGAGAAGATCGACATTATTAGGCGTCGACTTCTTGCAGCACAGAGCAGACAGAAGAGTTACGCGGATACAAGGCAGCGACAGCTAGAGTTTGAGGTCGGGGATCACGTGTTTTTGAAAGTTTCCCCCATGAAGGGAGTCCTTCGGTTTGGGAAGAAGGAGAAACTCATACCGAGATTCATTGGCCCATTCTAGATACTGGATCGAGTGGGGGTGGTAGCGTACCGCCTTGCTTTACCCACACCACTCGCGGGCGTGCACAACGTGTTTCATGTATCCATGTTGAAGAAATACGTTCCTGATCCTTCCCACATTATCAAGTGGGAGCAGGTGCAGTTAGTGAGAAGGCTACTTATGTACTGTGACCGACGCGTATCTTAGACAGGAAGGAGCAGGTGTTACGCAGTAAGGTTATTCCATTGGTGAAGGTATTATCGACACATCACACTAAGGAAGAGGCTACTTGGAACACAGAGGCCAAGGTCCGTAAGAACTACCCTCAGATTCTCGAGGAGTACAAAAAGGTACTAATACTTTAGATTGTAACGTCTCGGAAAAATCCGTACAAAGACCTGAGTACCACCTCAGGAAGAAATCATTCAGGACCAAATACTTTAGAAATTAGATGAAATTATCTAAGCGCTAAACTAGATTATCTGTGAAATTAGCCCTAATCGTTTTAAATACGAACTGCAAGACCTAAAACGAGCAGGATCATTAACACTATATTACCCTAGAATCTAGGATCAATCTCAAAAGCCAGTTGCTCTCGGGAGCACATTGAAACTTCGTATCGGACCTGGACTGCACGTCGAAAGTCCGATGATCGTGAAGCTATATGGTTATGACCGCCTACTGGGCTTGACAACCATCTCGGAAATCAAGTCCTAACAATATCTAGAAATGCACAACTTGAGCTCGGAGAGAAGTGTGTGAGAAACGCGAATATCTTTAGGAAATGAACTCAAATTTAAGTGATTTGGGCCGTTCTCTTAGGGGCCAAATTTAAGGTTCCAGACCGTCAGAATCTGACCCAATTACACCCTCGGATCAGAAAAAATTTCATACGCATGTCAGTGTACTTGTGGTCCTAATCAAGTATCGGTGACCGTTGAACTAAAACTGGTTCGCCGTGGTCGATCTGTAAATTCGATCGGACCAAAAACTTAACTCGACCTAGATCCAATGCCATGGAGCTTAAGTCCGACTGCATGCAGAAAAGGGGCCTCCAGATGTACTCTGTTGGATCGAAACAACCACCTTTTGGCTATAACCTAAGTATACCATGGCCCTGGGGTCATTCCCATCAGTTCTGGGCCAATATAAGGGCCTTAAACCCTCTCTCTCTCATTCCATACGAATTTGAAAAACCCTAAGAGAGAGAAGAGAGAAAAGAGAAGGAAGAAGAGAGAAAGTGAGAGAGAGAGTTGGAGCTTGTTCCTGGGATTCGATCCTGATATTCCACGTGCTTAACCACCATTATCGTATCATTATTCCGGCGATTCTGACTCCGCTATTGGATAAGAAAACCTAACCGTAATCTATTTTAGGGTTTCAAATAGTGTAAGGGAGGAAATAGCTAACCTATTTCATGATATAGGTTGCCGTTGTGCTGTAGACAAAGACTCAGTATACAAACTGAGTTGATACTTGTTTATCGGCGAAAGTTGCGGATTATAAACGTATAGGTTATGGTTTTCAAGGCTTTCAATGTCGGTTAATGATTTATAACTGACTTGGGTGCTATTTCACATGCTAAATGTGATGTTTCCCTCGCTTTACAGATATAAATGAACTATGTTGAGTATAGTGCATTCCATGTGTTTGTTGAAATATTTGAATGAGTTTAGAATTTGGATTTGTGCTTGTCATGATTATTCGTCGTGGATACATGATGGTTGCACGTGTGACCACTCCTTGGTGAAAGGAATTGCCCTAATACATGTTATGGCCAACATACGTCATGTATGTTGAAATGTGTAGTCTAAGTGTTTGTGAAAATGTCTGAATGAGTATGGAAATGAGATTCATGCTTGCCATGATTATCCGTTGTGGATACAAGATGGTTGCACGTGTGACCACTCCTTGGTGAAAGGAATTGCCCTAATACATGTTATGGCCAACATATGTCATGTATGTTGAAATGTGTAGTCTAAGTGTTTGTGAAAATGTCTGAATGAGTATGGAACTGGGATTCGTGCTTGCCATGATTATCCATCGTAGATACATGATGATTGCACGTGTGACCACTCCTTGGTAAAAGGAATTGCCCTAATGCGTGTTATGGCCAACATACGCCATGTATGTTGAAGTGTGTAGTCTAAGTGTTTATAAAAATGTCTGAACGAGTAAGTATTCAGAAACTTGTACTTTATGAAGGTGTTGAGGTGAGATTCTCAATTTCCTTAGCTATGTGTATAAATCCCTTTATGCAACTTAGATTTAAAACTGTGTGATTTAGTATGAAATGAATATATGCGAAACATCCTTACTTTGTATTTTGTGAAATGCTCTAATGGTTACGTTTTTCGAATCAATTGTTTAATGTTGAAATGCCTATCAAACATGTTATCCTATTTTGTTTAAATGTGTTTAGGACTACTACATAGTCCAGGCTATCGGTAATAGCTCCCGAACGAGTGATTGAGTTAGCCTCGCCACAACGGATATGTTCGAGGAATCCGAGTCGTACGAAGATTGCCGATAGTGGTTAGGCCACGTGGAGTGCTTACGTGCTTCATGTCGATGAATTCAACGTACGATCGTACCAGTCGAGCTTGTCAAGTAACCCGATTGGCCCAATGTATGTTAACCATGTATGGACGCTACTGCTTGAATCTAAAGTACCAACTTACCAATAAAAAACCCGTTAACCTTAGTACCTCGATCCGCTAAGATTCATGAGACGGACATGGTGGTATGGGACACCGTGGTCGAGCTATCGGCCTAGGCCGGGGCGACGAGTCCACCCGTAGTGACCAGTGAGCAACCTAAGCTCGTGAGCCGAATATGATGGTATGGGACGCTGTCTTCGAGCTGTCGACCTATGACAAGGTGACGAGCCATTCGTAGTGACCTCGAGCATACTCTGAGACTGCGCCGTGGCGATGAGCCTTTCCGTAGCAACTAGAGTATAAGCTAGGCCTGCATTGAGGTGACGAGCCCTTTGTAGCGACCTGGAACCGCAACATCGTATGAGACTAGCTAGGATTGACGACCCTAGAATGGATTATTGTTTGGGAAATGATATAAGGGAGGTACCTTAGCTTCCCAATCCTGTTGTATGAAAAGGTTTAATATGAACTTGGTAATCACGCTCGTGCACCAGATTGCATGTGCCTTCGGCGTTGGTGTTGAGCAAGAGGAAGGGGTGCATGCCGTGACCGTAAGAAGAAGATCGCAGAGGGAGTGCAGGCGAGGGCATGCATCATTAATACATATCATGTCTGCATTAACCAGAGTACTTAGGGATGTTTGATTGTATTGCTTTATCATTACTGCTTGATTGAATTGATAACATGTTAACCTTTGCCTTATAGCTCCACTGAGTTGATTACTCACTCCCACGTTCTAGGACAATGCTTAAACACCAACCAGACCCTGTTATAGTTGCAGATGATGGCAATGCTTATGAAGCAGAGCCGGACTTTTATGATGATGAGGAGGAATTCTCCTACGTGTAGTTGTCAGGCGGGTCTATGTAGACAGTGTTCTGATCGACGGGGCTTACAGGGATGCTGACTAGATATCATTACACTCGTTATGATTGTATTTTAGAGCACACATGTATATTCATTTTGTACATTTTAGGAGTATATATATATATATATATATATATATATATATATATATATATATACATATATATAAAACCTGGTAACATGATCATACTTTGGAGACTTACTACAGTTCATATATGTTATACATCTTTTACAGTCTTTCGCTTGCGAAATTCACTTGTCTCTGGAGTATGATATGCTGATTTGGTATAATCCCATTCATGATTAATGTACTAATACGGACAACATTTAATCATCATTATTTATGTTGCATAAGTGATGTGTTGGAACTCGGGAGTTGGGCCTATGTTCGACCCTCGGTTTTCAGGGCGTTACAGTTCTGCTGAGTTGGGCATATTCGTAACTGGTAGGGGTTGATTCAGCTCGACAGCTGCTGCTGCTAGCCAAGGAAAGAGAAGAAGGAAAGAAATAAAGGAATAGAGAGAGAAGAAAGAGAAATAAGAGGAGATGGAGGTTGAGGTCCTTGTTGCCACCGAGTTGGGTTTGACAATATCAGGTGGAGACAATTCACTGAGTTGCATAAATGATAGTTCCAACAGTTGTAGCATTGTTGCTGGGCAATGGCGAAAAGAAAGAAAAATGAGGAGGATATGAGTAGAAAGAAAGGAAAGAGAAACTAGATGAGCAGGGGCTGAGTCGACTCGGCTGGAACCGAGTCAACTTGTATAAAACTGGGTCCAGTTGGATCGGGTTATCCTAGGGAGGAAAGAAGGAAGAGAAAAGACAGGAAGGAGAGGAGGTGAGTGAGAGCTTAGTTGTCATCTTATCGGCACCGAGTCAAGGGGTTGACTCAGGGCTGAGTTGACTCACTGGATGTTGAGTTGGGCTGCGCTTATCTCCCACCGATGTATAAACTCTCTACCCTCTTGTATCGTGATTTAGATTTGATTACTTTATTGAATGTTATAATTGGAAAACTCGTATTTCTCAAAATCCTAACCATAAGTTAAATATGGGTCAAAGTCCACTATATAACCTAGTTAATGTAAATAAAATTGTAATTATCAAATAGTAGTATTATATTTAATGATAGATCATGGTATCTAGTATCATGGCTAGATTCACTATTGATAGTTATGTCTATTAGCATTAGAAAATAGTTATCAGAGGATTAGTATTATACCTGTTAATATAATTATTAGTATTAGTCCTCATGGTATTATCATTAGTAAATATTCTATCATTATTACTTGTGAGATTATTAGTCGTTATAAAAATGTTAGATAATAGCAGTACATTTAAATATGAACTTACGAACCATCATTATTAGTATGGATGGATTAATACTCCTATTATGAATATTACTTGATCTGTTGTACAATAATAATAATAATAATAATAATAATAATAATAATAATAATAATCTATGATTCAAATCCTAGAATCTAAAGCTTATAACTAAACCCTAGTATGAAGCCCTAATTCTATAATAGAACTCTAAAAGTAATCCAAACCCTAAGTTGTGTAAATCTTGACCATAGACACTTGGTATAACACTAATCTCATGTGCAAATTTCACAATTCATGGTAGGAGTTGATTCTAAGGGCACATGTGCTTCCTAGCAATGTTAGTGGCAATCCGATCTATAAGATGATGATTCTTCCCCTTGAGCTTCCATCTTCCCATTAGCTTAAGTTATAGTTTGTATTTCAATTTATAATTGATATCTCCCTCTTATAATCACATGTGTTAGCTGGTGGAAATTGAATTGCTATATTACATGCTTAATGTTCATCCTGTATATTTGTTCATGCTTGTGGATTATTGTGGATTGCTTATGGAATTTAAACTAGTACATTAGTGGGAAACCCCCACTTATAAATGTACACCCATACTTGGGATATGACTCGATTGACGGTGATTGCAATGGACCTTCGATCTAGTGGTTATTGAGTAGTGGTCTAGATGGATCATTGATGTGGGCCTACCATCCAGGGTTGTTGTGCCCAATGGTTTTTAAGGATGGTCTTTATCGTATGGTTTTGATATCAGCCCTATGTAGTATATTTTGATACTCGCCCTACGTGGTTTTGTTTTGGTACTTACCCTAGATAAGTTCGATGTTTTATATAGTGCGACCATGTGATGGTAAGCCCCATATACTGTAATATGATTGGCCACTAGTCGACGGGTTTCCATTAAACATCCTAAGATGGTAGTCTCATGGGTTGGGGATGGTGGTCATGGGACACTATGCCCGAGCCGTCGGCCTACGTTGGACCGTGAGCTCCTCGTAGTGACCGTGAACTTATTTAAATTGGCTGGTTGTAATTGGACTAATAACGGGTTGACTAATCAAGCATGCATAGCACAAACCAACGTCTATTTCTATCGTACGTGACATACGGATTCGCTTGACTGGATCTTTTACCCGAGGCACGGACCATCATTTATTATTATCATACGTATTTGCCTGTTTGGATCTTTTGCCCAGGGTACAGACCATCTGGATGTTTTACCCGAGTCGATGATTGCATGGGTGACAAGCCCAATGTCCGTCTGGATGTTTTACCCGGGACAATGATTGCATTCATGCATCCATGCATATAATAAGACTACATTTACTCTGTTTTGGCTGCCTGGATGTTTTATACTATTTCTTGCCTAATGCGGTGGTGTGTAATCTTGAGAGAAATTCATACTGAGCTACCCACTCATCCATCAAATATACAACCGTACAGGTCGTACAGGTGGCTTAATTGATTTTTAGGTTCACACTGATTAGGAGAGAAGTACCACTGTGACGATCCATGATTGTATTGTCGAGAGTTGGTACATGATTTTACAGTTCCAGATTTGTTACAATTTGCTTTGTTTACATGTAATATCATTCCGCTTTGTAATTGTAAGTTTGGGACATTGGTTTGTATAAGTCATTATGGGTAACTTCTTGTATATCCTAAACGTAAATGAAATTTTCCATTATGTATGATTTGTCCATTCTACGCTCATCTGCTTACTCTGATAATTGAAAAAAATATATATACTTGAATTTGACCATCCTTCAAGGTTAACACTCGGGTTTTTGGGAAACGGGTCCTGTACTTGGGTCCTGAAAAGTCGGGGCGTTACAATCTGAGCCGATCCCAATTGAAGTCAGCTCGGCTTGACTACATCTTTGGATGGGTCAACCAAGCTTCGTTCAAGATCTGCTCGGCCAAACGAGCGGCCGCGTCGTATACTTCATCAGGCAAGATCGCGAAGCTACAAAGGTCTGACTAGTGACCAGGGTGTTCCTGTCTACAGCTGACCTAACGTGATTAGAGCCCAGTCAGGGATAGTTGTGCTCGACTCATCTACTTTGCCCAAGTCCAAACGATCAGTTGAGATAGTGTTTCGCTACCGAGTTCTTTTGTAGAGCTTTCACATCAGCTTGGAACCCAGAAGAAGCTATTACACATGTCTGCTCTACCGTCAACCCCGACCAGATCCTCGTCAGCGAGCAAGTGGGCTCGGTCTGTTTTAAGTTGGACTTAGACTATAAGATCGGCCCGGACGAGGGGTAATCTACAACCACGCGTAGAAACCGTTTCCAGTAACGCACGATAACATTAACCGTCGTACCATGATCATAGAGTAACCAACGACATCAGCGCACGCACAATTACTGCGTAATGACAAAGATCATGTCGAGAATGAAGGACACATTCATTTCAATCAAATGGTATAAATAAGGGACTCATTTACAAGAACAGGTACGCAAAATCTCTCACCCAAAACCCTATCCACACAACTTAGACTCATATTCCAGGCTTGACTTTGGCATCTGAGGGTCTCCTGCTCTAGCCAGGGTTTCTATTGTCATTCATCTGTGTAGGTCCTCGGAGCTCGGTGTCACGCCCCAAACTCGGAAATTGGGCTCACAAAATTTCCAATCGCCGAATCCGGCGCTGACAGCCTCCGTAGTATCTCATCCTCGGCTCCCGACACCTATATGACAGATTCCGATCCTGAGATCCTACAAAGAGGATTTTCAGTACGATTTTTTTTAAAGGGAGCATAACCACGAGCATAACCAAGTCACAGAAACATCCTCACCACATATCCACTAATAAAATCATTCAAGTACAATGCTGAAAGGGAAATACACATATGAAACAAAAACTCCAAAACCCTATACTTTTCAGTACTCGGGTGTTACCATGAGGACCTAAATTAGAATCACAAACCCAATTTAGTGATTCTGTAAGCAACTGTAAACTCATTAGGAGCATCGGTCTAAGTGTATCCAGAATTAGCCTGGGAATATTGGAGGACAAACATGATCTGACCGACCACCAGATGAGGCCCACCTGAGTTATAGATCTACCTCAAGGTCAGATAGGTGGCCTATCTTAAGTGATCCATAATAACTCATTTTAAATGTATATGTGTTATAATACAAAATAATTTTTTTAGTCATTTGTAATAATACATATATTACTTAAATTATACAAATTATGTATACTACTTATTTTACGTTATTTAAACTATATATAAAATAAATTGTACGCCAACACATCATCATATAATTGATGCATATTTACATATTTAATAATATACTATTGTAGTATATATATATATATATATATATATATATATATATATATATATATATATATATATACATAATATCACTTTATATCAATTTTACTATACTATATGTGCGTGCATAATCACAAAAATACATTATAATTATTAATGACTATAAATCAATACTTATCTCCCCTTTATCTGCCCTAGTTTGAAATGCTGGCATCTTCCTAGCCATTAATTCCAAAGCATGCGCTTTTGTCACTAATTCTCGAAAAGTTTTTATATTAGTGCTTGTGAGTCCGAAAATAATTTCCGGCTCCACGGAATTCAAACACATGCTTACTTGATCCTTCTCTTCTGGTAACAATCTGCATGAAGCCCCCAAAGTCTTCCACCTGTCGATGAATTTTTCTACGGGTTCATTCTCTCTTTGCCTGACAAAAGCCAATTCCGCAACACTGACATCGCGTTCTGATGAAAAGAATTTGGATATAAACGCGTCCTGCATCTGTTCCCAGGTTTGCATCGATCCTGCTGCTAGGTTGGAATACCATCTAAATGCTTTACCAGTCAAAGAAGACCCAAATAATCTAAGGCAATATTGCGGTATTGTAGAAAAGTTCCCCATGCTTATGATGAAGTGCATGAGATGTTCCTCCGGCGATCCGTCTCCATTGAACTTTTGAGAATCAGGATGTTTGAAGTTGACTGGAAAAGGAATATCCTCCACCTCTCTCGGGTATGGAGTTCGGTATCTAAATCTTCCGACATCTCCCGTTCCTTTTCTGTTCTAACAGCTTCTGCGACCACCTATCTTATTTCCTCCTGGGTTATTGCTCTTACTGCAGAAGCAGACCCAAGTGACCCCACTCATGGTGGTTGAGAACTTTCTGGTTGCTGTTCTTGCTCATTCATGGTAGCCATCACTGGAGGGGTTACAATCCGAGCCACATTATGTGCTAAAGTGGTTAAAGCTTCTTGAAGACTTTTACATTCTTCCATGAGATTTCTTTGTGCTTTGGCCATTTCAGTAATGTGGTCTTCGGTTGTTGGCGGTGACCCTTGATTGGTTCCTACCATGCATACAGTGGCTTCAACATTGTCTGAGGAGACAGTCGTAGGGGTAGAATCTCCAAACATGATGGGACTCATTTGGAGAGAAACGTCATTTAGATTTTCTCTACTTTTGCAAAATTCAAGCGAGTGAGGTGTTCTTTGCTAGGGTGTATTTTGAGATGAAGCGAAAACTGAATCATGCATTGGAGATTTACCCTTTTCTTTCCTTGTCAATCTAGTTTTTGTGACAGGCAATACTGGGAAGTCTTGGGTAGCAAAGAGGGAAGAGATCTCCCTGGGTATAGAGCTAGAGGAGCGAGTTCGGGATTGTTTCTTGCCGTATTTCGTGTTATTGGTCCTTTTACTTCCTTGACAATGCATTCACTCCGGTGGTTGCTGCATTTCGAGTTCTCATCTTTCGAGACGATACAACAACCCAACCATCATCCTTTTCTGGCGCTAGTGGCGATGCAGATATGACACCGGCCATAACTTGCCGCTTATTGTCTTTGCTTGCAAGGAATTGAGGTTTATAGACTGCAAGCTTAGTCATTGCATATTCCACCATGAATCCGGTCGCGGTGAAGTAGAAATTCACTTTCTTTATTAGGTTCGTCATTGATCGTAACTTGTAATGATATCTTCTTACCTTAAGATAAAATATAAAATTACAATTAGTACCCAGATAGTGAAGTATTCTATCTTAGAGATGAAGGGGAGGATGTTCCTGTTGAGAGTCGCCATTTTGGCATCGAAAAGACACCAACTACAATGAAAGTTCCTGTTACTTTCTCAATGTTAATCTTAAATAAGATAACGAAATTCCCTAGTAGAGTCGCCATTTTGTTTCGACAAGAAACAAATGCATTTGATTTGGGGGATTATCTTATTCAATCATAACAGAAAGAGAGTATGGAGGAACAATCATCATTTTATTCATATTGGGTTCTTTTACATCCTTTGATCCTTTGATTTTAAGATAGATTACTTAAAATATAAACAATTGTAAGAGTTTGAATATTAAATCCGACAGCATTTCGGTTTGCGAATTGATCATCTCATTAAGAGGAATGTTGTGCGGATTCGATCATCTGATCTCTCCTCCTTGAGAAGCTGAAGATTACAAAGCTTCAATCTCCAAATCAACAATTTTAGCAGTATTTTGGTCTTTGAACACTGATGGTCGCGCAACAGCATGCTGTTTGCGCGACCTGGCACAACACACTTTCTTTCTCCTTCCTCCCATCTTCTGAATACCTTCAGATCTCTCTCTTCTCTGGGGGCTCTGACCTTCCTCAAAATCTTGAATGTCCTCAAATGAGAGGGGAAGGGGGGTATTTATAGGCCTCCACACGTGTGAACCCTTGAAATTCGTGTCGTGGGCCCACCTTTCATCAAATCTTAACCTTCCACATAAGCATACCTATTTCTTCATCTGGGCCTGTCCACGCAATGTCTCACACCATTTGCGTGGAACCGCGCAACACTATCATGTTGCGCGGCCCGACGCAGAAGCCTCGATCTAGCCGCTTATTTAAGCACTGTTTTGAGAAAAAGTCTTTTGCGCGGACCCGCGCAACTGACACCTTTTGCGCGGGTCGTCGCAATACCAATATTTTCACTTTTCTTCATTCTCTTCTTTCTTCCTTCATAACTTCCATCTCTTTGATTCAATCTTAATCCTTTATTTTGTGCCTCAACAACATCAATAATTGTGTGGATTTTTTGAACAACTCGCTGGAACACTCTGGACACATTCTCGATTACTCGAACACCCTTCAATGACATCGAAGGCAGATCGATGATATCAAAGGTATGTTCGATGACATGAAAAGTTATGCAGTGCGAAAGATGAAAAGGCGCGACTTCCGAATTCAAGTACGTTCGATGACATCGAACGCATTACGCAGAGTTACATGGAGTGCGTAAATTTGAGGCAGTTTTTCAAAATTAGACGAACAAGGCTATAAATATGGGTTTTCCAAGGACTTCTAGGGATATATTAGGTTACAAGGAGTAAAGCCAAAGGGTAGAGCAGCCTCCCAAGAGTTTTTCTTACTTATTTATTTTTAATGCTTTCTTTTAGGGTTTTAGATCTAATCATGTCTATGGTTGGCTAAACCTCTTAGCTAGGGCTAAGAGGTGAAGCTTGTATCATGTTGGGATGATTTTCTTTCTTTGATTCTTGTTTTTGTTGAACCTCATTGATTTCTAGTTTGATATTAAAGGAATATTTTCAGTTTTCTATTATTTATTGTGGCTCAAATTATAAAGATGTTGCGATAGCTTTCGATATCTTCTTTTCCTATTTTGAGATTGTGAGATTGGTAAATTCTGTTGTTCACCATCATCTCCTGGGCATGGTAGGGTGATGGAATCTCTTCTAATCTTCACAATTCTCCTCCATTGAGAATTAGGTCAATGAAAAGTTCATATTTGATTTAATTGCTTTATCTTCCAATGGGATAGGATAGGACTACAATTCCAATTGTGTTCCTTGAATCAAGGTAGCATCCTAATAACTACAAGTGGATCTTTGGCACCCTAGTCCCCACCTTTTAATTCACAAGTTTTAATCAACATCATTCACAATTACTCTCTTTTATTCTAGATTTAGATTTAGATCTTTTTCTAGTTCTAGTTCTAGTTATTTCAGAATACGTACAAGTTTAGTCCATGTGGATTCAACCTCGGTCTTACCGAGTTATTACTACATCGCGACCTTACACTTGGGGTTGTGAACAAGTTTTCGGCGCTGTTGCTAGGGACTACGACTACGTTTTTCTGGAATTAATTGGTATTAGAATTAGGTTAAGATTAGAGTTTATTTTTCTGCTATGTTTTTAAGTTAGGATTTTTTCTGAAATTTATTTTAGAAATTAACATTATTTTCTGTTTTGTAGGATCCTAACCTAGGAACTCTTATCTGGTAATTTTGTTCTAACCCTCTCTTATCTTTTCTAGATCTCTTATTTGTTTCAGTTATTCTAGTTTTCTTTTTAAGTTTAATCGTTTAGGTACTTGAGGGCTGAGATGTTTCATGCGCAAATGGGTTTATGATAACACTCTACGTCTTTTGAGTGAAGGAGGATTAGTCGAAGGGTTGCTTGTTGAGTATGAAATATTACATATTTCTCCCTATTTATACATTGGTTTGTTAAACATGATGGTACTTAATCGATTTAATTATGCATGTTTTCATGTGCGAGGTGATTTCGAGAGCTCAAGGTGAAATTGATGCCAAAAGGAAGATTGTGCTCAAAAGATTACTAAATGAAGATTTTAAGATTTGGAAGTCATTAATGAAGAATTCATATACCAAAGATCAAGAAAATCAAGTGAGGAATGAAGAGAATCAAAGATTTGAAGTGAAGAAAATGAATCTTAAAATTGTCCTAAAAATAAACATATTCTTGAAATTATCCTGAAAGCATATTCTGAAACTCTGAGTATATTTTGGGAAACTGCGCGGAGTACTAAATTTGAGGCGGTTTAAACTCCGAGTCTATTTTGGGAAATCGTGCAGAGTGCGTAAATTTGAGGTGGTTTCTAGATTTTTCCAACTCGGTGCGAAAGTTGAAGTTCCAAAACTATAAATAAGCCTCCCTAGGATGCTCCAAAGTATCTTCTAGGGTTTGGAAAGGTCTCAAGGAGCATAACACAAGGGTGGAGCAGCCCCTAAAGGGTTTTTCTTCTTCCTTAGTTTATTTTTCATGCTTTGTTTAAGAGATTTGGTTTCAATCATGTTTATGGTTGGTTAAACCTCTTATCTAGGGCTAAGAGGTGAAGCTTGTAGCATGTTGGGGTGTTTATTTTGCTTTGATTCTTGTTCTTATTGAACTTCATTGATTTTTAGTTTGATATTAAGGAAATTTTTTTCAGTTTTCTATGATTTACTGTGACTCAAATTACAATAGATGCTGTGATAGCTTTAGATATCTTCTTTTCCTGTTTCGAGATAGTGAGATTGGTAAATCTCATTGTTCACCATCGTCTCTTGGGCATGGTAAGGTTATGGAATCCCTTCTAATCTTCATAATTCTCCTCCATTGAGAATTAGGTCAATGAAAAGTTCAGATTTGATTTAAATTGCTTTATCTTCCAATTAGATAAGATATGACTCCAATTCCAATTGTGTTTATTGAATCAACCAAGGTAGCATCTTAATAGCTACAAGTGGATCCTTGACACCCTAGTTCCTACCTTTAATTGATAGTTTAAACATTATTCACAATTACTCTATTTTATTCCATAATTCAGATTTAAATCTTCTTCTAGTTCTAGTTCTAGTTCTTTTCAAATACGCACAAGTTTAGTCCCTGTGGATTCGACCTCGTTCTCATGAGTTATTACTACATCGTGACCCTACACTTGGGGTTGTGAGCAAGTTTTTGGCACCGTTGTCGGGGACTACAAGTAAGTTTTTCTGGAATTAATTGGTATTAGAATTAGGTTAAGATTATGATTTATTTTTCTGCTATGTTTTTAGGTTAGGATTTTTTCTGAAATTAGTTTTAGAAACTAACATTGTTTTCTATTTTGTAGGATTCCTAACATAGCAACTCTTATTCGGTAATTTTGTTCCAACCCTCTCTCTTATTTTTTTTAGATTTCTTATTTGTTTTAGTTTTTCTAGTTTTCTTTTTAGGTTTAATTGTTTAGTTACTTAAGGGTTGTGTGTGTTTCATACCCATGTGGGTTCATGAGAACACTCAACGTCTTTGAGTGAAGGAGGATTAGTCGAAGGGTTGCCTATCCATCAAAGGATTAAACACCACTTGAAATCCTCTCAGTTAATAGAAGTGATGGCTGCAAATCAACCTCAACCTCAACCCCAACCACCAGTTGAGGAAGTTCAAGATGAAAACGAGATGCATAATACACCCCTGCCTCGTACTTTACACGATTATTTACAACCGGCAGGGGTGAGTACACCTTCCTGCATGATCTTTCCGCTTAATGCAAGAAATGTGGATATCAAACCTGGAGTGATACAACTCCTTCTTAAGTTTCATGGACTAGATTCTGAAAGTCCATATTTGCACACCAAGGAGTTTGATGAGATAGTAACCACATTACACTTTCTAAACGTGTCTAAGGACATAGTGCGACTTAAATTATATCTTTTTTAATTGAAAGAGAAGACTAAGACGTGGATGCACTACTTAAAGTCAAGATCCATCAGCACATGGGCTGAGATGACCCGGGAACTTCTCAAAAAGTTTTCCCGTTTTATAAAACTAACACTTTAAGGAAGGCAATTATGAACTTTGCCCAAAATGAGGAAGAGACCTTCTTCTAATGCTGGGAAAGGTTCAAAGATCTCGCAAATTCATGTCCACACCATGGCTACGAAGTATGGTGAATAATAAGTTTTTTCTATAACGGATTAACTTCACCAATGCGTCAGTTCGTACAGATGATGTGTAATGTGAATTCATGAACAAAGAGGCCGATGATGCGTGAGATTACCTTGATCAATTGACAGAAAACGCGCAATCATGGGACATCTCTCCAAGACTCACCTCTTCTAAGCCTATTTAATCAAAGGAAAGGGGAGGAATTTATGTTCTAAAAGAGGAAGATGATATGAGTGCAAGAGTGGCCAATCTCATAAGAAAAGTTGAGGCCATAAAACTTAAGAAGGCAGAACCTATCAAATTTATAAGGTTGTGTAAGTTGTTTGTGGTATTTGTGCTTGTAACATTCATACAACTGAGAATTACCTAACAATTTCTGCTTTTTAAGAGATATTGAATGAGCAATCGAATGCCGTGAATAACTACCAAAGACCTTTCAGGGGACCCACCTCAAATACATACAATTCCAACTGGAGAAACCATCCAAATTTCAGTTAGAGGAATGGACAAACGACTAACCCACGAGAGGCCCTTACTCAATTTTTAAATCAGAAGAGGCCTCAAGAGGATACGGTTCAAAAATTCATGCAAAACCAGGAGTTATTCAACCAGAATACGGTACAAGCATTCCAGGATATCAAAACAACAATAGGAATGTTTGCAAATCACTTAGTGAGTGGGGAGAAAGGGATGCAAAACCAGGAGCTATTCAACCAGAATACGGTACAAGCATTCCATGATATCAAAACAACAATAGGAATGTTTGCAAAACAATAATAGGAATGTTTGCAAATCATTTAGTGAGTTACACTTAGTGAGTGGGGAGAAAGGGATGCTTCTAACCCAACCTCTCCCCAATCCAAAGCCATAATGTGAAATTAGTGACTTAAGCTCTTCAAATCAAATGGAGCAAGCCAAGTCTATCACCACTCTTAGGAGTGGAAAGATAATTGACAAATCTATTTTGGTAAGGGCTGAAAACCCTAAGGACCCCGAAGAAGATAAGAATGATAGAACTAGCATTACTCCACATGGGTTAGAACTGGAACCTCAAAGTAAGCCGATTACGCCATTACCTTGATGGTTGATTGCACCAAAACCTCTATATAATTCTCAGGATATTCTAGAGGTGCTTAAACAAGTGAAGGTCAATATCCCTCTACTGGATGATGTTAAACAAATCCCTTCATATGCCAAAATTTTAAAAGATCTATGCACTACTAAAAGGCAACAAAACGTACAAAAGAAAAAAAATTGACAGAGAAAGTGAGTGCCATCCTCAAGCAAGATGTGTCACAAAATAAAAAGATCCCAGTAGCTCGACCATCACTTGTGTAATTGGGAACTATCGGATTGAGCAAGCACTTCTTGACTTGGGGGCAAGTGTGAACTTGATCCCTTACTCAGTTTATGAACAATTACGTATAGGTGAATTAAAACCTACCCGGACCACATTACAACTTACTGATCACTCAGTTCATGTATCGAGAGGGATGATTGAGGATGTGTTGGTCCAAGTCGATAAATTCTACTATTTAGTTGATTTTATTGTCTTGGATACTCAACCCATCATAAATGTGAGCACTTAAATTCCCGTCATTCTTGGTCGCTCATTCCTTACTATATCAAATGCAATCATTAATTGTAGGAATGGAATTATGAATTTATCTTTCAAAAATATGACATTGGAGCTCAATATCTTTTTTCAAAATGAGCAAACAGTCAGAGGATGTTGATGATATCCACGACATTAACTTGATAGATTCTTTCGTGGAAGATAGAGCAATCCTGACTCTATACTCTGACACTCTAGAGATGTGCTTGGCCCACTCCCCTGACTTAGATGATGACACGATTAGGGAGATGGATGTCATGCTTAATGATACGCCGGTACTTGAAGTTAACCAGTGGAGGCCACAATTTGAAGAATTACCTCAAACTAATGTAGTGCCTCTACCATCTGGCCTCAACACACTAAAGCTTGACCTAAAACCTTTGCCCGCTGATCTTAGATATGTCTATTTAGGTCAAGATGAGACATACTCAGTGGTGATTTCTTCCCACCTTGAGCAAGAACAGGAGAGTATGCTTATCTCTACTCTCATTGAGTATAAATGAGCCCTTGGATGGTTGATTGCAGACCTCAAGGGAATTGACCCTTTGATTTGTACTCACCGCATTCATCTTAAGGATAATGCGAAGACCTCCTGACAATCACAACGCCGATTAAATCCAAACATGAAGGAAGTGGTTAAGGTCGAGGTACTTAAGTTGTTGGATGTGGGTATCATATACCCCATATCCGATAGCCAATGGGTGAGTCCAACTCAGGTTCCTAAGAAGTCTGGAATCACCATCGTAGCCAATGCTGACAATGAACTCATGACAACTAGAGTTACTACTAGTTGGAGAATGTGCATTGACTACAGAAAGTTGAATACCATCACGAGGAAGGACCACTTTCCTTTGTCCTTCATTAATCAAATCTTGGAAAGGCTAGCTGGTCACTCTTACTATTGCTTCCTTAATGGATATTTGGGCTAGAATCAGATAGAGATAGCCCTTGAATATCAAGAAAAGACCACTTTCACATGCCCCTTTGACACCTTTGCTTATCGAAGGATGCCATTCAGACTATGTAATGTCCCCGCCACTTTTCAACGATGCATGTTGAGTATATTTACTGACATGGTGGGGCAATATTTAGAAGTCTTCATGGACGACTTCTCTGTCTTTGGTCCATCCTTCAGCAAGTGTTTGAAAAATCTGAAAAACGTGTTGAAGCGATGCGAGGAAAAGAATTTGGTACTAAATTGGGAAAAGTGTCATTTCATGGTTCGTAAGGGAATTTTTCTTGGACATATCATCTCGTCCAAGGGAATTGAGGTAGATAAGGCTAAAATTGATCTTATTTCTAACCTACCTCTACCCAAGAGCATACGAGACATGCGATCCTTCTTAGGACACGCTATATTTTACAGATAATTCATAAAAGAATTTAGTCACCTCTCTCATCCTTTATGCAATCTACTTCAAAAGGATGTACCATAGGAGTGAACCGAGTAATGCTAGGAAGCTTTCACTAAGCTCAAGGGCATGTTGACTACCGCACCTATCATGTAGCCACTCAATTGGAGCATTCCTTTTGAGATTATGTGTGATGCGTCTGACTATGCTATCGGGGCGGTGTTAGGCCAAAGAAAAGAAAAGAAACCCTACGTTATTCACTATGCAAGTAAAACTCTAAATCCTGCCTAAGTGAACTACTCTACTACGGAGAAGGAACTCTTAGCTGTAGTGTTCGCTTTAGACAAATTTAGGACCTACTTGATCGGATCCAGGATCATCATCTACACTGATCATGCGGCATTGAAGTACCTTCTCTCTAAGAATGATGCTAAGCCCCTCTTAATAAGATAGATTCTCCTACTCTAGGAATTTGATTTGGAAATATGGGACAATAAGGGAGTAGAGAACATAGTGGCTGACCATCTTTAGAGACTTAATCTCCCCGATTCCCTTAAAACGCCACCTATAAATGATATGTTCCCTAATGAATAATTGTTTAAACTCTCCCAATTACCTTGGTTTGCTGACATTGCTAATTATCTTGCCATAAGTTTCACACCGACTCATTAGAATGGGCAAGATAAGAAAAAATTCTTCGTCGAGGTTCGTAAGTTCTTCTGAGATGACCTATTCAAATATTGCCCAGACCAAATTCTAGGGAGATGTGCACTAGACAATGAACACCAAACTGTCATCTCCTTCTATCATTCGTAAGCCTGTGGTGGTCACTTTTCTTATAAAAAAACCATGGCCAAAATTCTACAGTGTGGCTTTTACTAACCCACTATGTTCAAGGACACTCATGAGTTTTGCAAAGCTTGTGAGCGTTGTCAGAAATTGGGTGCATTGTCCCATCAAAATATGATGCCTCTGAACCCCATTCTTATCATTAAAGCATTTGATTGTTGGGGCATCGATTTCATGGGGCCATTTCCCCAATCCTTTGGGAATTTGTATATTTTGCTAGCAGTGGACTATGTCACTAAGTGGGTCGAAGCGATCTCATGTTAGAACAATGACCATTATACGGTCATTCAATTTTTAAAAGAAAATATCATTTCCCGGTTTAGAACACCTCGGACTATCGTTAGTGATGGAGGTTCACACTTCCGTAATAGGCCATTTGAAAACTTAATGAAGAAATATGGTATCTCTCATAAAGTGAGCACTCTATACCACCCGTAGACAAGTGGGCAAGTTGAGATTTCCAACAAGGAAATTAAACACATTCTGGAGAAAACGGTAACCCTGACCGTAAGGATTGGTCAATCCATTTGACCGATGCTTTATGGGCATACCGTAGAGCTTTTAAGACCCCCATTGGAATGTCTCCTTTAGACTCGTCTATGAGAAAGCTTGCCACTTGCCTGTAGAGTTAGAACATAGAGCCTACTGGGCTATCAAAAATTAGAACTTCAATTTGAACAACGCTGGTTCACTACACAAACTACAGTTATATGAACTTGAGGAAATCCGGAACGACCCATATGAGAACTTGAGAATTTACAAGGACAGGATGAAGGTGTTCCACAACAGGAACATCCTTCGGAAATCATTCATAACCTGTCAAAAAGTCCTTATGTACAATTCTCGGTTACACCTTTTTCTCGGTGTTCCACAACAAGAACCCTAAACCTTAAAGCCCTTTCACTGTTACTAATGTCAATCCACATGAGGCCATTGATATAAAGAATCCAACGAATGGCCATGTTTGTAAAGTGAACGGACATCGTTTAAAGCCATTTGTTGAGAAATTTGACTTAGATGACATGTCCATGCTTCTGACTGATCCTGTGTACCAGGATTGATCTCCTAGTCTGATGGAGGTGTAGTTAGCTTTTATTACTTTCGTAGGATTTAGGATTAAGATAGTTTGCTTTCAATTTTTTTTAGTCTTTGTGCTAACCCATCTTCACATTGAAAACCTTGGAAAAGCTTCAATCCCCTTTCTTCAGGTACTACCTTTCCATCACTTCTCATTTCTTTTCGTTGTCTCATATGCATTGCATGCTTATATATATATTTTTTACATTGAGGACAATGTAGATTTTAGGTTGGGGGTGTGGATTAGGTAAACTAATTAGTGTGTTCTTAGTTCCGAGCAATTTATTTTTGAAAATTTCAATGTTTCAAGTCGAAATTTGTTTGGAAAATGATAAATTGTGTATGTAAAGAATGTTTTGAGTATGATGATAAGATTGAGATTGAATTTTGAATTGTTAGAGTTTGATCAACTAAGTAGTCTATTACCTACAGTTCTTACACTCAATTGATTAATATGAAGTTTGAATATCATGTTAATCTAAGTCACAACACACGTTCAAGTTGCTTTCTGTGAATTATGCTAGAATTTCTGAATGTTAGTATATGAAGCATTGATAGATGATTGTGAATTAAGTCTGGAGAATTTTATCTACCTTAAAAGATAAAAAGAACCAGTTAAAAAAACAGTGAGATCGACAAAAAGGTCATATATGATGAAAAGAATGAAAAAGAATGGAGAGTCTGAAAAAAATGAATAAATAAAAAGAGACCGTTAATATAAAATCAAAAGGTGAAAAAAGAAGGAAAATGGGATAAGTTTGGAATCAGTACTTGATTATTTAATTAATTTTGAGGTGATGATCATGGCTAATATTATGTAATGATAGTATATTTTTGTGAAAAGTAAGCTGGAATTCACTAAGCACGTTAGAAAAACTTGATATATGAACTTATTATCTGATTTAATCGATAAAGAGCCTATTTGATGGGTTGCTTATATGATTCAACTCCAGGTTTTCAAAATCCCACTTTCTCGTCTTAATTTTACTCATCCATACTTAATTGCACAAAGGATTGATTTCTGAAAAAGGATTTGAACATTGAGATTTGAGAATTACTTCACGCATGTTTTGCCAAGGACTAGCAAAATGCTAGTTGGGGGGTGTGTTGAGTGTGAAATATTGCATATTTCTCCCTATTTATACCTTGTTTTATAAACATGATGGTACTTAATCGATTTAATTATGCATGTTTTCATGTGCGAGGTGATTTCGAGAACTTAAGGTGAAATTGATGTTAAAAGGAAGATTTATGCTCAAAAGATTACTAAATAAAGATTTGGAGATTTGGAAGTCATTAATGAAGAATTCACATGCCAAAGATCTAAGAAAACCAAATAAGGAATGAAGAGAATCAAAGATTTGAAGTGAAGAAAAGGAATCCTGAAATTACCCTTAAAACAAATATATTCCTGAAATTGTCCTAAAAAGCATATTCTGAAACTTTGAGTATATTTTGGAAAACTACGCAGAGTGCTAAATTTGAGGCAGTTTAAACCCTGAGTCTATTTTGGGAAACTACGCATAGTGCGTAAATTTGAGGCGGTTCTAAAATTTTTCAAATTAGTGCGAAAGTTAGAGTTCCACAACTATAATTAGGGCTCCCTAGGATGCTCCAAAACATCTTCTAGGGTTTGGAAAGGTCACAAGGAGTATAGTACAAGGGTGGAGCAACCGCCAAAGAGTTTTTTTTTCTTCCCTAGTTTATTTTTCGTGCTTTGTCTAAGAGATTTGGTTTTAATCATGTCTATGGTTAACAAAACCTCTTAGCTGGGGCTAAGAGGTGAAACTTGTAGCGTGTTGGAATTTTTATTTTGCTTTGATTCTTGTTCTTATTGAACTTCATTGATTTCTAGTTTGATATTAAAAGAATATTTTCCGTTTTCTATGATTTATTGTGACTCAAATTATAATAGATGTTGTGATAGTTTTGGATATCTTCTTTTCCTGTTTTGAAATAGTGAGATTGGTAAATTCCATTGTTCACCATCGTCTCCTGGGCATGGTACGGTGATGGAATCCTTTCCAATCATCACAAATCTCCTCCATTGAGAATTAGGTCAATGAAAAATTTAGATTTGATTTAAATTGCTTTATCTTCTAATTGGGTAGGATAGGACTCCAATTCCAATTGTGTTTATTGAATCAAGCAAGGTAGCATCTTAATAGCTACAAGTGGATCCTTGGTGAAATAGCGGTGAAGACCGCTTAAGTTGAAGAAGAATATGCCAATATGTCCTATGAATAGGAACAAAATAAAAGTCTAGTTCATGATGGTATATGACAATGTGTTCAGATGTGTGTAGAGAAGTGATCAGATATTCAGATATGAAAATATTAATATAAATCACTCAATCAAAATAACAATCTCAAACACGGTCATTTTATAGTGGTTCGACGATAAGTCTACTCCACTCCTAGCTGCCGCACTCAACCCTTGAGTGTATTTCACTAAGGAAGTTTCCCAGGGTTCACCTCAAACCTAAGGTTTTAAATCAGCTTCACCTTCAACCTTTACAACCTACACTGACGCTGACTGTTTATGCTCTCACGAGCAAGGGTCAACACAACACACCCACTTTTAAGCACACTGGCCAAGGATCTTCCATAAGACTCTACTGGAAGTTTCTACACGGTTGACCTCTAACTCTAAGGTTTTACCAGGTTCACCTAAAACCTAGAGTTTTATTGGTTCACTCCAAACCAGATGTTTATGCTCTCCACAGAGCAAGGGTCCACACAACGCACCTACCACGTACACTCCCGCCGGAGGCCTCCTTGAGGACTTCAAAGGGTGAGAACCACTTAAGACCTAATCCTAGAAAGGAATGATCACAAGTGTCCTCTGGACTCTAGATACTTACAGATAAGTTGATGAGTCCCATTCAGCACAATGCCGAAGATCTCCTCCTCCTTGTTGACGAAGAGTCTTCTGCTCCCTTGATCCGCAACACAAGATAATATACCTATACTAGGCTTCGGGTTGGGTCAAGGCGAAGATGGAATCCTACTCTTAAAATATTTTCTTATCAGGAATGTAAAATGATTCCAATCTTTTGCATTCAAGGCATCCCAGCTTAATGATTTGCCATTAAGGTAGTAGCTGGAGGATCCTTGAATGCGGAAGTTCATTCCCCAATCCACTCTATTGAATGTTAATGGTGAGGGTGGATTGGAGGATGAACTCCCTTGAGAGAAAGGGCTTTAGATATAGGATATAAGTTGAAACACTCAAAAGCTCTCTCTACTTTCTCTCATAGCAACAAAAGACAAGTCCTCTATATATAGGCAAAAAGTTCCAACAGATATAAAATGGTCACATTTATGACAGAGTTCGATATCATCGAGCAGGTTCGATATCATCGAGCGTATACTCTCGATAGCATCGATGGTCTGCTCGATGACTCGGACTCAATGTCATACGCTTTTGACCAAATGGTCGATGAATCGAAACTATTGTCGATGTCATCGAATTTCGAACTTTGATTCCATCGATGACAGGTTCGATTAATCGACAATTGAAAAATGAGAGAGACTTGACTTTGAGATATTTTAGGTTTTCATGAATGATCGGGGGAACCATCGAGATCATCAGAATTTGAATGTCATGATATCGAGATCAGAGTTGATGCATCGATAAATCCAGCGGATTTATCTTTAAGCTTGTTGGACGATTTGTGTCCTTGTTCGATGCAATCGACCTGGTGCCGATATCATCGATATTTGAATATCGATTATATCGAAGGGCCCCCGATCATAGTTAAAAACAACCTAAAATATTTGCTGTAAGAAATGCGCACCCATTATCGATATCATCGATGGACCTCCGATCTTATCGAATTTGAATTCAGATCATATCGGACGGTCATCGATATATCGAAGGAATTTGAGATTTTCATTAAAAAACAGGGGCGCCGAAAATTTATTTGTCGATCTTATCGAGCCACTCCCGATGGACTCGAGATTTGAATATCGATGATATCGATAGGTGTATCGATACATCGATAATTCTTCCAGATATATTGTGAAGTTGCTAGACATATTTAGTGCTTATATCGATGATATCGATAGGTGTATTGATACATCGATAAATCCGTCCAGATGAATATTTAGTTGCTGGACACTTTCGGTCCTCATATTGATAATATCTGTAAGATATCGAGGACATCAACAGAGCAGGTCGATCATATTGAGGGTGCTTTGATAAAATCGACACAGTGAGAAAAACTTAAAAATTTTCTTGTTAAAAAAGTTCTCTCACCTTAAAAATCCTAAGATGTCTATCTTGTTTTAAGGGTTTTAATCACCTGGTGTTTTGGGACAAGGGATGTGAGACTATGATTTACCTATGGTAAGCTTCCACACATCTGGATGAGGCAGACGCTTGAATTGTTCTCCCTATCGAGCTCTGTAGACAGTCTGACCCACCACTCACATAACTTGACAAACCAGGGCACTTTCACTTAGCACTTTCCTTGCTACTTCAAATGCTATCATTAATTGTAGGAATGGAATAATGAATTTATCTTTCAAAAATATGACATTGAAGCTCAACATCTTTTTCAATATGAACAAACAGTCAGAGGATGATGATGATACCCACGACATTAACATGATCAATTCTTTCATGGAAGATAGAGCACTTTTGACTCTATATTCTGACACTCTAGAGTCGTGCTTGGCCCACTCCCCTGATTTAGATGATGACATGATTAAGGAGATGGACGCCTTGCTTGATGCTACGCCGGTACTTGAAGTTAACCGATGGAGACCACAATTTGAGAAATTTCCCCAAACCAATGTAGTACCTCTACCATCTAACCTCTTTTTTTTTTTACAAACTCTAGCGTCTAGCCTCAAAGTACCGAAGTTTCGTAAGTGCTAGGGTTTCTAGCTCCTATAATTGTCAAATTTGGCAGTGCCAAAACCTCTCTTGGAATCTGTGTCTTATGTAGCTCATCTATATAATGAAGACTGTGCATCACTCAAGAACAAAGATCTTTACTTCAAGAAATGCAAGATTACATGGTCATGTTCGAGTACAACATCAAGTGAGTGTTTAATGTTCAAGATTCATAGTTCAAGCTCCAAGTCAAGACAAAGTCTTTTACTTTGAACCTCAAGTTCAAGATTCAAGATATTTCGAGTTCAAGCTTCTTAAGTTTACAAATTCAAGTTTGAATATACTTCAAAAGGTCTCAAGTTCAAGCTTCTTAAGGTTATAAATTCAAGTTTGAATATACTTTAAAAGGTCTCAAGTTCAAGCTTCATCATGTGTCAATATCTCAAGCTTCATGAACTTCAAAGATCATCTATCAACCAAAGGAAAAGAAGTTTCAATGTTCATACTTCATGTATAAGGTATGAATGACCCTAGATTGACCATAGGGTAGGTCATTTTGAATACATAATTGGATTAGATCATTTTATAAGTGAATAAACTATTTCTCAACTAGTCTTAGACTCTGTTTGACTAGTCCTAACACTGGCTCGACCAGTCTAAGAAATTCCTCAACCAATCCTAAGTTTGTTACAAATTTTTAAAATTTTTTATGAAGCCTCGACCGGTCATGTGAACAGTGTTCGACTCGTTCTCGACCAGTCCTGTAGCCTCGACTCAAAGTCTAGTAACTAAATCTGGTTCCACACGACCAGTTATGGACAGGTCATGACTAGTCGTGGAGGTCCCTCGACCAGTCGTGCAAGTTCTACGACTAGTCGTGGAACGGCTTTATCTTATCGCGCTCAAAATTTTAAAAATCTGTTGGTCCTACAACCAGTCGTGAATGCGATTTCTTCACTTATAAATAGAGCACGAATTTCAGAGTTTCATAATGCAATTCAAGCTAAATCAATACGCCACTCTAAGAGATAAGTTAGTCATCTTTTTAAGTTATATTGTGCTCATTTAATATTCTCTTATTTTAGATTTATTATATTTAATTTTGTATTCTATATCCCAATCATATGTGAAGAAGGGATTGAGACTTGCCCTTTTCTTGGAATCAAAATCAAATAGAGCTAGCCCAACTTGATTTAATTTAAAATCAATTTAGAACCTAGAACCATTTCATAAGTGAGTTTGGACATTAAACTTCTACGTTGAACTTCTACTCCGATTTGGTTCTTCTGGGCTGCATCAAAAAGAGAATATCCAGGTATTTTACATTATTGTAAATTCCTTTGTTTTTGGTTTCATTGAGATTGTGCCAGAAAAATCTTTGTTTTAGTTTATCTAAGGTGATCCAAAAAACTCAGAGTGTGGGGTTTTTGAATTGTTTAAGCCCACTTGAAAGACACGATTGTGAGGGTTTTAGGTGAACCTGGAAAAACCTATTTTCATAGTGAACGCTAATATCCACTGTGTGAGGATATTAGGAGTGGAGTAGTTGTGTGGTTGTTTTTCTATACAGTTGACGTACACACAAGCGAACCACTATAATTTCTGGTCTTGTGGATTGAATGTTTATTTCTTTTTGTGGATGGTTGTAATTTCCCTTTTTGCATTGTGGAGAATGTTGTAATTTCTTTTATGTAAGTATGGAGAATGTTGTAATAGCTTAGATTTGTTTTCTTGCTATTTATTTCTTTATTCCTCTGTATCAGTTTGAGTTTTTGATACACAAACCGTTCTAGTAAGGTTGTCCTGCCATAAACCCTTGGTTTTTATGGTGTAAGGTTGTCCTTAGAACAACATTTGTATCAACCTCTCAATACTCGTTCGTTTGAGGTTGTCTTTAAATTCAGCATTGTGGGATTGTCTATTGCTATATGTATTTAATTTATTTAAATTTCGTTGTTATTTTTTTTTTAAAATTTGGCATAGTCCTTTTCACGCCCCCTCTAGGACATATAGTTCAGCCTTTTCAAGTTTGACTGAAAACCTTTCCTCGCTGGTCTTAAATATGTCTACTTGGTCAAGATGAGACATACCCGGTGGTGATTTCTACCCACCTTAAGAAAGAACAAGAGAGTGTGCGTATCTCCTCTCTTATTAAGCATAAAGGAGTCCTTGTATGGTCGATTGTATACCTCAAGGGAATTGACCCTTTTATTTGTACTCACCGCATTTATCTAGAGGATAATGCGAAGACCTCCCAACAACCACAACATCGGCTAAATCAAAATATGAAGGAAGTGGTTAAAGGAGAGGTCCTTAAGTTGTTGGATGTGAGTATCATATTCCCTATATCCAACAGTCAATGGGTGAGTCCAACTCAGGTGGTTCCTAAGAAGTCCGGAATCACCATCGTAGCCAATTTCGACAATGAACTCGTGCCAACTAGAGTTACTACTGGTTGGAGAATATGCATTGACTACAAAAAATTGAATATCGTCACATGGACCACTTTCCTTTGCCCTTTATTGATCAAATTTTGGAAAGGCTAGCTGGTCACTTTTACTAATGCTTCCTTGATGGCTATTCGGGCTACAACCAGATTGAGATTGTCGTTGAAGATCAAGAAAAGACAACATTCACATGTCCTTTTGGCACCTTTGCTTACCGAAGGATGCCATTCAGACTGTGTAATGTCCCCGCCACTTTTTACCAGTGCATGTTGAGTATTTTTTCTAACATGGTGGGGCAATATTTAGAGGTCTTCATGGATGACTTCTCTGTCTTTGGTTCATCCTTTAGCGAGTGTTTGAAAAATCTTAAAAATGTGCTAAAGCGATGTGAGAAAAAGAATTTGGTTCTAAATTGGGAGAAATGTCATTTCATGGTTCCTACGGGAATCATTCTTGGACATATAAATTTGTCCAAAGGAATTGAGGTAGACAAGGTGAAAATTGATCTTATCTCTAACCTACTTCCACCTAAGAGCATATGTGACGTGCGATCCTTCTTAAGACACATTGGATTTTATTGACAATTCATAAAAGATTTTAGTCATCTCTCTCATCCTTTATATAATCTACTTCAAAAGGATGCACCATACGAGTGGACTGAACAATGCCAAGAAGCTTTTACTAAGCTTAAAGCTATGTTGAGAACCACACCTATCATCCAGCCACCCGATTGGAGCATCCCTTTTAAAACTATGTGCGATGCGTCTGATGTTGAGTATCAAATATTGCATATTTTTCCCTATTTATATCTTGGTTTTATGAACATGATACTGTGTAATGGTATATTTTATACATGTTTCTGTTGCAAGGTGAATCTGAGAGCTTGGATTGAAAAGAATATTAAAAGCATGGATTTGATGCTCAAGAGTCACCAAAGCAAAGGATGGATCTTAGGAGACCAAGATTGAAGAATTCACAGGTCAAAGATCCAAGGAAACCAAGTGAAGAAAATCAAAGATTTGAAATGAATTTGCGTGATGCTCGACTAGCCTAAGCTCTGACTCGACTTACCCTGGCCTTGGCTTGACTAGTCTAAGAAACTTCGGCTTGAACTCCAGCGACATTATCTTTTAAATTCCAGCGATCTTTGACCAATCAAAGGTGACCCTCGACCAGTCGAGGATTTCCCTCGACTAGTCGAAGGTTACGCAGATTTTGCGCGAACTACATAAATTTGAGGCGGTTTCCGGACTTTTCCAACTCAATGCGAAAGTTGGAGTTCCCCAACTATACATAGAAGTTCCTAGGATGCTCCAAGGCATCTTTTAGGGTTTAAGGAGTGGAGCAAAAGGGTGGAGCCGCCGTCCGGGAGTTTTTCTTCTTCTTCCTTAGTTGATTTTTATGTTTTATTTAAGAATTTTGGTTTAATCATGTCTATGGTTAGCTAAACCTCTTAGCTAGTGCTAAGAGGTGAAGCTTATAGCGTGATTGGGATGTTTATTTTGCTTTGATTCATGTTTATATTGAACTTCATTGATTTCTAGTTGATTTTAAGGAATATTTTCAGTTTTCAATGGTTTATTGTGACTTAAATTATAATTGAATCTGCGATAGCTTTGAATATCTTCTTTTCTTATCTAAGATTGTTGGATTGGTAAATCTTATTATTTACCATGGTCTCTTGGGCATGGTTGGGTGATGGAATCCCTTCCAATCCCCACAATCTTCTTCTATTGAAGTTAGATCAATGAGAAGTTCAAATATTTGACTATCTCTCTTTCCAATTGGATAAGATAGGACTCCGATTCCAATTGGATCTCTTGAATCAAGTAAGGTAGCATCTCAAGGGCTACAAGTGGATCCTTGGCACCCTAGTTCCCACCTTTAAATTCACAAGTTTCAATTACATCATTCATAATTACTTTTTCCATTTATTCAGAAACATACGAGATTAGTCCCTGTGGATTTGACCTTGGTCTTACCGAGATTATTACTACATCGCGAGCCTACACTTGGGGTTGTGAGCATCTAAGTATGCTATTGGGGCAGTGTTAGGCCAGAGAAAAGAGAAGAAGCCCTATGTGATTCACTATGCGAGTAGAACTCTAAATTATGCCCAAGTAAACTACTCTACTACGGAGAAGGAACTTTTAGTCGTAGTGTTCACTTTGGACAAATTTAGGTCCTACTTGATCGGATTCAAGATTATCATCTACACTGATCATGCAGTGCTGAAGTATCTTCTTTCTAAGAACGATGCTAAGCCACGCTTGATAAGATGGATCCTTCTACTCCATGAGTTTGACATAGAAATACAAGATAAAAAGGGAGTAGAGAACGAGTGGCTAACCATCTCTCTAGGCTTGATCTTCCTGATTCACTTGAACCGACACCGATAAATAACATGTTCCCTGATGAACAATTGTTTAAACTCTCCCAATTACCTTGCTTTGCTGACATTGTGAATTATCTTGCCACAGGTTTCACGCCGACACATTGGATTGCACAAGATAAGAAACAATTCTTCGCCGAGGTACGTAAGTTTTTCTGAGATGATCCTTATTTGTTTAAACATTGCCCAGACCAAATTCTAGGGAGATGTGTGCCAGACAATGAACATCCGAGTGTCATCTCCTTTTGTCACTCTCAGGCCTGTGGTGGTCACTTTTCTGCTAAAAAGACCACGGTCAAAATTCTGCAGTGTGGCTTTTACTAGCTCACTATGTTCATAGATACTCAAGAGTTTTGCAAAGTTTGTGAGCGTTGTTAGAAATTGAGAGGATTGTCCTATTGAAATATGATGCCACTAAACCAAATTCTTACCATTGAAGCATTCGATTGCTGGGGCATCGATTTCATGGGGTCATTCCCCCAATCCTTTAGAAATGTTTACATATTGTTAGCAGTAGACTATGTCACTAAGTGGGTCAAAGCGATCCCGTGCCGGAATAATGATCATAAAATAGTCATTCTATTCTTTAAAGAAAATATACTTTCCCAGTTCGGAACACCTTGATCCATTGTTAGTGATGGAGGTTCACACTTTTGTAATAGGCCATTTGAGAACTTAATGAAGAAATATGACATTTCTCACAAAGTGAGCACTCCATACCACCCGTAGACAAGCGGGCAAGCTGAGATTTCCAACAGGGAAATTAAATAAATTTTAAAAAAATGATTAACCCTGACCATAAGGATTGGTCAATCCGCTTGACCGATACTTTATGGGCTTACCGTACAACTTTTAAGATCCCTATAAAAAAGGTCTCCCTTTAAACTTGTCTATGGGAAAGCTTTCCACTTGCCTATAGAGTTGAAACATAGAGCCTATTGGGCTATCAAAAATTTGAACTTCAATTTGGATAACGTTGGTTCGCTGCATAAACTTCAATTGAATGAACTCGAAGAAATTCGGAATGATGCACACAAGAACTCGAGAATTTACAAGGATAGAATAAAGGTATTCCATGACCAGAACATCCTTCGAAAATCATTTACACCAAATCAAAAAGTCCTTCTATACAATTCTTGGTTACATCTTTTTCTGGGTAAACTTCGATCTCGTTAGACCGGTCCTTTTATTGTTACTACTGTTTATCCTCATGGAGCCGTCGAGATAAAGGATCGAGCAAATGATAATGTTTTCAAAATGAATGGACATCGTCTAAAGCCATTTGTTGAGAAGTTTGATTCAAAGGATATGTCCATACCTCTGATTGATCTTGTATATCAGGATTGACCTCCTAGTTTGATGGATGTATAGTTAGGTTTATTACTTTCATAGAATTTAGGATTAGGATAGTTTGTTTTTCAATAAGTTTAGTCTTCGTACCAACCCATTTATATGTTAAGAACTTTGGAAAAGCTTCAATTCTTCTTTGTCAGGTATTATTGTCTTATCACTTTCCATTTATTTTCGTTGTCTCATGTGCATTGCATGCTCATATCTTTTACATTGAGGACAATGTAGATTTTATGTTGGGGTGTGGATTAGGTAAACTAATTAGTAGTTGTCTTAGTCTTTGAGCAAAAATTTTGAAAATTTTTAAAATTTCAAATTACAAACATAGTTGGAAAGCGATAGTTTGTGCAATTAAGAATGCCTTAAGTATGATGATAAGATAGAGATTGAATTTTGAATTGTTGGAGTTTAATCATCTGAGTAGCATATCACTTAAGTTCTCTTATTTAATTGACTGAGAGTAAGTTTGAATATCATGTTGATCTAAGTCACAAGACACATTCAATTTATTTCCTATAAATTGTGCTAGAATTTCTGATTGTTTATATGTGAATCATTGATAGATGTTGAGAATTGAGTCTGAAAAATGTTATCCACCTTAAAAAGATGAAAAGAACCAGCTATAAAAACAATGAGATCGATAAAAAGGTCATGTATGATGAAAAGTCTAAAAAGAATGATGATGAAAAGACTAAAAAGAATGAATAAATAAAAGTGACTGTCGATATAAAATCAAAAACTGGAAAAAGAAGGAAAAGGGGATAAGTTCGGAATCAGCACTTGATTATTCAATTAATCTTGAGATGATGAGCATGGCTAACATTATGAAATAATAGTATCTTTATGGAAAGTAAGTTGGAATTCACTAAGCACATTAGAAAAACTTGATACATGAACTTATGCTCCTAAATGATTGACAAAGAACCTATTTGATTTATTGCTCATGTGATTTGGCTCTAGGTTTTCAAATTTTCACTCTTACTTCTTTGGATTGCACTCATTCATACTTGTTTGCACAAAAGATTATTTTCTAAAAGAGGTTTGAACATTGAGAATCGAAGATTATGTCACGCATGTTTTGCTCGGGACTAGCAAAATGCTAGTTGGGGGTGTGTTGAGTGTCAAATATTGTATATTTCTCCCAGTTTATATCTTGGTTTTATGAACATGATAATGCTTAATAAGTAGATTTTATATATGTTTGTATTGCAAGGTGAATCTAAGAGCTTGGATTTAAAAGAATGTTAAAAGCATGGATTTAATGCTAAAGAAACACCAAGGCAAGGGATGGATCTTAGGAGACCAAGATTGAAGATTTCAAGACCCCAAGATTCAAGGAAACCATGTGGAAAAAGAAGGAAGTCAAAAATGCAAAGTGCAGAAACTCACACTGTCTGTGTCATCGACCACCATTCGATGAAATCGAAGCCAGTGTTCGATGACATCGAACACGGGTAGATGACATCGAATATTTACATAAAAAGTGAGTTGGTTGCTGGACAAATTGGATACATTTCTCGATGGCTCAAAGACCTGTTCGATAGCTCGAAGACATGTTCGATGACATCAATAATTTTGTGGATTTTTAGAACAACTCACTGGAACACTCTGGACACATTCTCGATTACTCGAACACCCTTCGATGACATGAAGGTATGTTCGATGACATGAAAAGTTATGTAGTGCAAAAGACGAAAAGGCACGACTTCCGGATTCAAGTACGTTTGATGACATTGAACGCGTTACGCAGAATTACGCGGAATGCGTAAATTTGAGGTGATTTTCCAAAATTAGACGGACAAGGCTATAAATATGGATTTTCTAAGGACTTCTAGGGATATCTTAAGTGACAAGGATTAGAGCCAAAGGGTAGAGCAGCCTCCCAAGAGTTTTTCTTCCTTCCTTATTTATTTTTAATTCTTTCTTTTAGGTTTTTAGATATAATCATGTCTATGCTTGGTTAAACCTCTTAGCTAGGGCTAGGTGGTGAAGCTTGTAGCATGTTGGGATGATTTTCTTGCTTTGATTCTTGTTCTTGTTGAACTTCATTGATTTCTATTTTGATTTTAAAGGAATATTTTTAGTTTTCTATGATTTATTATGACTCAAATTACAATAGATGCTGCGATAGCTTTCGATATCTTCTTTTCCTGTTTTGAGATTGTGAGTTGGTAAATCCTGTTGTTCACCATCGTCTCCTGGGCATGGTAGGGTGATGGAATCCCTTCCAATCTTCACATTTCTCCTCCATTGAGCATTAGGTCAATGAAAAGTTTAGATTTGATTTCATTGCTTTATCTTTCAATTGGATAGGATAGGTGTAACGACTCGGAAAATTCCGTGCAATGCCCCGAGTACCACCTCAGGCAGAAATCACTTAGGATCAAATCCTTCAGAAATTAGACAAAGTTAACTAAATACTAAACTAGATTAGCTACAAAATCTGTACTAATCACTTTAAATACGATTTGCAAGACCCAAAACTTGTGGAATCGTTGACGCTACATTACCCTAAAATCTAGGATCAATCTCATTACCCATCTGTTCTCGGGAGCACATGAAAACTCTGTATTAGATCTGTACCGCACATCGAAAATCCGAATGATACGAAGTTATAGAGTTAGGACCGCCTTTCTGGGCTTGATAACCATCTAGGAGATCAAATCCAGATAATATCCCAGCGCTATTCGTTTGAGCCCGGAGTGAAGAGTGTGATAAATGTGAAATTAAGTAAAAATAAAATATAAATTTAAGTAATCTGGCACGTGTCGCTTGTGGATCAGTTATAAAGATTTCGACCATCAGAATCAGGCCAGAATACACTCTCGGATCAGGAGAAATTTTATACACATGACAGTGTACTTAAAATCCCCGATCGGGTTTCAGTGACCGTTGAATTGAAACTGGTCCGCCACGTGTTATCTGAGAACCCGACTAGAACGAAAACTTAACTATACCTAGATCCAGCATTAGTGAGCTTAAGTCCGACCGTACACAAAAAAGGGGCCGCCAGAAGTGCTGCGTTGAGACGGAACAGACCCACTTTGGTTATAACCTAAGTATACCTTGACCTTAGGTCTATTTTGGTGATGTTTTAGGCTATATAAGGACCTTAAACCCTCTCTTATTTAGCCCATACGAATTTGAAGAAACCCTAGGAAAGAGAAGAGAGAAAAGAAAGAGAAAGTGTGAGAGTTGTGGGAGAAACTTCCTGCTACTCTATCCTCTTGCTATACAAGCTTAACCACGCCATTCTAATCGCTTTCCCGGTGATTCCGACTTCATTCTAGTTAAGAAAACCCTAACCCTAATCTGATTTAGGGTTTTAACTGATTCAATTAGCGAAATAGCTAACACTACTTGTGCTTTAGGTTGTTATACCGTCGTGGAAGAAAGCTTAGCGTACCTACCAAGTTCATTACACTTCTAAGGCGTATGGTGCGGACATTAGGTGTATAGGTTATGGTTTTCAACGCTTTCAATGTCAGATAATGATAGATTCATGATTTGTATATTATTGCACATGTACAAAGTGCTGTCCGTTTCATTTTTCGGTTATACGTTAACTATGTTGAATATACTGTATTCCTCGTATTTGTAGAAAGTACCGTATACGTATAAATTCTGAAAGTGTGTTTGCCATGATAAATGACTAATATACGCTATGGATGTTGAAAGAGTGTATCCTAAGTGTTTGTGAAAATGCTTGTAAGAGTAAGTACTTAGGGGATTATGCTTTAGGTAGGTGTTGAGATAGGATTCTCAGCTACCTTAGAGATGTATATGATTTCCTTCATGATGGTTGTTTAATTTAATCACTTACTTAAGAAATATATGTGTTTGTATTTCCTGTTATATTGTGCATTATAACATGCTTTATGACATGCTTATAAACATGCTTGAATTACTATGTTTATTATGCTTACTCCACATGCTTCTGGTTAAAGATTGATTGTGATTGGGGCTATGATTATAGTCCAGACAATCGGTAACAGACTTGAGTTCGTGGTTGAGATTCATTCGCCATGTAGGATGTGTTTGACGAACCCGAGTCGTACTTCGGTTGGCGACAGTGGTTAGGCCACGCGAAGTGTTTATGCACTTCATGTCGTTCAGCTGGTTGTGCACTCGTGCTAGTCGACCTCGACACGTAACCCGATCTGTCTAATGTATGTTCACCATGTATGGACGCTACTGCTTGAACCTAGGGTACCAAACTTACCAGTGTAACCCCGTTAACCTTGGTACCTCGATCTGCTAAGACTCATGAGCCGGGCATGGTGGTATGGGACACCGTGGTCGAGCTGTCGGCCTACGCTGGGGCCACGAGCCTCCCCGTAGTGACCAGTGTGCAACCCAGACTCGTGAGCTGAATACGGTGGTATGGGACACTGTATTCGAGCTATCGGCCTACACTGATTGGTGGTAGCCCTTTGTAGTGACCTCGAGCGTACTCTGAGTCTACGTGGAGGCGATGACCCTCCCGTAGCAATAAGAGTACAAAACTAGGCTGTATTGATAAGGTGATGGGGGAGTGGTGCAACGATTCCGTATAACAGCCCTGACAGCCCTTGCAGCGACCTAGAACCGCATCATCGTATGAGATTATCTAGGATTGACGACCCTAGAATGGATCATTGTTTGGGAATGATATAAGGGAGGTACCTTAGTTTCCCAATCTGCTATTTGACAAGGACTAATAAGAACTTGGTAATCATGCTCATCATTGCACTGCATGTGCCTGGAAGATGTGGAGCACTGAGGGATGAACGCATGCCGCGGACGTAAGATGGTGTCGCATGAGGGAGTATGTTAGTGAGGACATGCATCACGACTACATTTCATACTTGTATTAACAAGAGTACTTAGGATTGTTGATTGTACTGCTTTATCATTACTGCTCGACTGTTTTGATAACATGTTAACCAATGCTTTATTGTTCCACTGAGTTAGCTACTCACTCCCACGTTATGGGACGGTGTTCTGGACACCCACCAGACTCTGTCTTAGATGCAGGTATTGACGAGGCACAGGAGGCTGAGCCTGATTACTACGATGATCAGGATGAGTTCTCCTACATGCAGTTCTCTGGAGGCTACGCTTAGGCTATTCAGATGACGGGGCTACAGGGTGTACCAGTATAGTTGTACCATTTTTAGCATTTTGATTTTTGAAACAAATACATGTATATGGTGACTCAGTAAGGTGTTCATACTCTGGAGACCGATTGTGACATTTTTGGTTTTATATACATCTGTATACCTCTTTCAGTCTTCCGCTTGTGTTTTATAAATTGATCTGGAGTATGAATGACTGTTTTGGTATAATCCCACTCATGATTATTTCACTAACACCGACAACATTCAATTATAAGCATTTATGTTGCATAAGTGATGTTTTGGAACTCGGGTGTTGAGTTGCTACTCGACCCCTGGTTTTCAGGGTGTTACAATAGGACTACAATTCCAATTGTGTTTCTTGAATAAAGTAAGGTAGTATCTGAATAGCTACAAGTAGATCCTTGGCACCCTAATCCCCACCTTTTAATTCACAAGTTTTAATCAACATCATTCACAATTACTCTCTTTTATTCCAGACTTAGATTTAGATCTTTTTCTAGTTCTAGTTCTAGTTATTTCAGAATACGTACAAGTTTAGTCCCTGTGGATTTGACCTCGGTCTTACTGAGTTATTACTACATCGTGACCCTACACTTAGGGTTGTGAACAATAAGTTGTCGATGTCATCGCCCAACCTTCGATGGCATCGAACTGGCTTCAATATCATCAAATAACTCCTCGATATCATCGCAAATCATCCAGAACAGTCCAACGAGTGGGGCTTAAAATCCTTGAATTGTCAATGTCATCAAACTGGCTTCGATGGCATCGAACACTTAACTTCGATGGAATTGAAGGGTCTTCGATGGAATCGAGAATTACACCCAATAGTTTAGCAAACAAACACAATTTTTCTGAAATATCTGATGTGATTGATCCTCCTTCGATGGCATCGAACACTTAACTTCGATGACATCGGAGTGTTATCGATGTCATCGACAGGTCGAGTTCAGCAACTTCTCAATTTTGCACTTTGCAAACTCGATTTTCTTCCTTCTTCGCTTGGTTTTCTTGGATCTTGGACTCTTGAAATCTTCAATCTTGGTCTCCAAAGATCCATCCTTTCCTTGGTAATTCTTAAACATTAATTTCTACACTTTTAGCATCTCTTTTACCTTAAGCTCTCGAAATCACCTCACAAGACAAACATGCATAAATATATCGATTGAGTGCTATCATGTTCATAAAATCAAGGTATAGATAGGGGGGTATATGCAATATTTGACACTCAACACTCTATAGGCCGAAATGCTTCTGAAATTGCTACTGCATTATTTTCAATTATCACTTAAAATCATCACAATTAGATGTACTATGTTTTAGAAGCAAGGGCAATATGAGGAATGTAACAGGAATTTGGATTAATAAATGATTGATGATGAGTGTTCTTTTATCTAAATTTTCTTATTATTTTATATTATACATATTCCAATCTCCAAAACGTATTTAGATTGAAACAAACTACGTTTCCAAGATCCAAGCAGGGTACCATTGTAAGGCCACATAATATGCAGGGAAATAAGGGTTGCAATTTGATCACGACATGAAAGGGTTGCAATTTGATGGGCCATAAAGCAACAGAAAGAGTAGGGAAAAATTGCAACATTTTCCGCAACCATCTAGAGACACCTGAGTTATTCTTCAACCATATGAGCTTTTCAATAGTGAGACTCCGATTGTAATAGACCAAAACACATCTACATCTAAATCGGAAGGTGTGGTGTCCTCGATTTCCCGCAACCTCTGCCAAACGGGGGCATCTGTAGACACCCGACCTAGATAAATCATTAGTTAACCATTGGCTGATGGACACCATTCCCACCTTTGCACGAACTAAGGATTTAGATCCCCTCTAATAGATTTTACATGGAAATTTTCAACCAAGTGTTCGTCAGCCATTGAATGGCCAATGGTCTCTTACCCTATAATTCAACCCCAGCCTTCCGTAGAAAAGGTAGTAACACAGTGTCAAGGAAAAATATAGAGAATCTGAGAGGGATACATCCAGGTGGGCCCTCTTCTCCGAAGTCATCGGAGATTCTTGATCGACGCTAGGCCCTTTTCCACTCAGAAATCCAAGAACAAAAAAGCCAACTCATCAGAAGAAGCCATCTAAAGAGAAAGAGTAGGGTTGGGATTAGAGATATCTGATCATCCTTTTTACATAAAATTGTGTTAGGTCTCCCATTTTCCTTCTTACATCTCAAATCAACTTGCATATGGTCCACAAATCCCAAACACATCAAAATCACACACTCACTTTTTTATCTTTATTATATAACTCTCTCTCTCTCTCTCTCTCTCTCTCTCTCTCTCTCTCTCTCTCTCTCTCTTTTATCCATCTTTTTTACTTTATTTTGCCTACTTGGGGTCAAACCCTGTAGAGTAAGGCTAGGTATTGTTTATTTTCTCTTTTTTGCCTGCCCAGAGTTTTAAACTCCTCGAAGCATGGGTGGATAAAATAATGTTGAAACTCTGTTGAATCCCCTAAAAATCTTAAAATCTCATATAGTAGAGATCGCACATCGTGCGTGTAAAAAAGAGTGCCTAATCCCTTCCTTTTCCATAATTGAGGCCCTTACTCAGAATCCACGATCGCAGACCAATCACAAGAGTCACTTGAGTCGGGGAATTTTGTGATTCCCCGACCACTAAGCGATTCTACATTTTTTAGCCTGTTGTAGATTCTAAGCTTCATTCGTCTAGTGGCAACTCCAAAAATCAAATACGTTTTTACACATGAGTCAATTTTATACCTCATTTGTGCAATTATTAAGCAGAAGGGAAGGCAGGCGCTTACGCGGCAGGCGTCACTCACACTTTTCTAGACTCATTAGGATTGATGTATGGTGCCTCTAAACTCTTCTCACACTTGTGTGGACGACGGGTTAGGTGGACGGATGAATTAGATGGATGATTTGTAAGATTGTGGGGTGGATAGAGAGATTGGATTTGGGTGGATGGACTACTAGCTTAATGGATAGTTAGAGGGTTATAAGAGGGTTAGTTGGATGGTTAGTTTTGTAAACACATAAATTAAGGGTTGGACTTGCACAATCAATGACCAAATTTAGAGGGCTTTCATACATGCATCAATGGACATGTTTGGATAATTATAGACAAACAAACAATGACTATTGTTGAGTATGAAATTGAGTGGATTGTCTACTATGGTGTGTGCAGAAGCTTGGCGGGGCTTGAAATTATGGGTAAGGTCTAGAAGGGGGAGTAGGACCACTTAAAATTTTTTACCTAATTATTTAATTTACCAATTAAAACTAATAAGAAAAATAACACTTTGGCTTCTAAGCCAAGTGAGTTCAATCACGTAGACTACAAATGATGTGACAATTAAGCCACTAGTCAATAAAAGAAGATAGTGATCTTGTGTGTGGGATGTTCTAACTATTTAACACTTAGCATACATCTAATTATGCATTCATATAATTTAACAAATTACACTCACAAGCATAAATAGAAATATTTACAAAAGAAAATTCCAAATACAAGTATATATAGTGGTTTGGTTTCCCTACTCCACTCGTAGCAGATGCACTTTCCACGAGTGTATTGATATTCTCCATCGTAAGAGTTTTCAATATGCTCACCCCTAACATTTACAACCTACACAAGGACTTAATGCACATACACTCCCATGTGGGAGGAGCATATTTCCACCTATGTTGGTGGCTCTCGCAAGAGACCTTAGTTGGTTTTCTATCGCCTAAACAACAACCAATGGAGGTCCTAATCCAACGCCCTATTTACACTCCCGTCGAAGGCTCCCATAGTGTAACATCCTGAAATTTCACGGCCAGAGTTCATACTCGTGTCCAAGAAAACCAGGTGTTAATGAATGAATAAATTGGATGCTTTAAAAATCGCACTTTTTTTTTTTCATTTAAATCACATCTAGTTACATTCATGAATGTAACCATTCACGAGAATAAAATCAACTATATTTGTTATTTCATTAGAGTAAAAGAATTTAACAAATTATCAAATGCCCTCTCAATGGGAGCTTATTACATTATCAAGTTCGCAGCAGAATTATAAAACTAAATCATAAAACTATCTTCTTATTCTTTCGATATAATCTTCTATAGGGAGATGGTCCTCTACGTCTTTAATTTGTACGTCACCTACATCATCTGTATAGTTGGAGAGGTTAACGCCCTACTCATGGTGATGGTTATCCTTCGAGATTAACAATAATTCTAGAGATTCATAAAACAATATAAAGGTTCTGATACGTCTCGTACTCCACAACTATGAGAGGTATCAATATGCACAAACAATCTATATGAATGCATGCCTAGTAAAGTATATGCAGTTCATCACACTTAACGATTACCACAATGTGGAAAATTATTAGAGTTTTTTGGCTTGCCCCACATCCCATTCTATAGAGATTCGTCGGTGTGTCCCACGTTTAACATGGATTTATGTGGTTATCCCAAGACGAATACAACACATGACTAGATGAATTATGTGACACGATTTGTTCATGCAGTGACTATTTGTGACATCCAATCCCGGAGGTGATGTAACATGTATTACGAATTACTTACATTGATTTGTGCACCACTACCCATGAAACATGGAATTATGTGTCGCCCTAGGGGCTGCTACCAAAAACGCATTGCGTTCACAATATTTATTTGATCGCTAGAAGTGGGATACCCAACATAATACTTGCACCAAAGAGAGAAATCCATTAAATTATGGGAGATTTGGAATTTCAAGACACATGCCCAAGCCTTAAAGGTAGATAGCACAAGGCTAACATAATAATGGAGAAGAGTAGCAATGGCTAACTCAATAAAGAGAAAAGTGGCAATGGCCAACTCAATAAAGAGGAGAGTAGCAATGGCTAACTCAATAAAGAGAAAAGTGGCAATGGCCAACTCAATAAAGAGGAGAGTAGCACTGGCCAACTCAATAAAGAGAAGAGTAGCAAGGGCTAACTCAACAAAATTGATAAAGACAAGGGCAAGGCTTGTATCCATTGCCCCACATAAATTCATAAAAATCATGCATAATTAGAGTTATACCATAATTTTCAAAGGATAGACAATTGATGGTGATAAATTATATAATTGCAGGGAGAGAATCATAGCAACATAAAAACATGCAAGGAGGAAATTAAATCATACCAAATTAAATTAAGATAAGCTTAAAGGATAGAACCCTCACCTTTGTTGTCTACTCATCCACTAAGGTTAAATGCCAAGTGACCTGCCTTAGAGTTTAGTCTTATCCTAATTCACCAAAAGACTTAAATTGTTAGGGTTGAGATTAGATTTATACTGTTTTAGGTTTGGTGGATTTAGGGAAAACCTTGATTAAGATATGGTTTATGTATATTATGTGTTTCAATTGATAATTTTCTGAAGTCCTAAGCATATTGTTCCACCGAGTCAACTCAGTTCATCACAGTGGAATTCTCCACCTCTATTGCTGAAAAGGAAAAGTTTGAAAGGAAACGAAAGAAGGTCCTGAACTGAACTTACCTGAACTGAACTTGAGGCAGTGACCGTACACACCCAGTTTCTCCCTCTCCTTTACGTTTCCTGGTTCTTGTTGAACTAGATAGATTTTGGCCACTATTTCCAGCCCTCTGCACACTTTTCTCCCTCACGTTTCTCTCTCTCTCTCTATCTCTCTCTCTCTCTCTCTCTCTCTCTCTCTCTCTCTCTCTCTCTCTTTCTCTCTCTATTTGTTAGACTGTGTATGTTCTCCAACATTAGAGAGAGGATAATTTATAAAGTTGTATGGGTTTGAATCCTGCTTGCATCGTGTGTGAATAAGCTGCGTAGGCGCGGGTGCCATTGCACATGGCTGTTTAGGCGGTTGTTCAATAAGATCAGGAGTCTGATCATTTGGTTAATCTCCCCTAACATCTTAAGGGATTGATGGGTATTCAAGGGGCCATTAGATGGACATCTTAGATCTTGAAGTGGTGTAGAGTTTTCTGATCCATGATCCTATTTTGAATGAGGAAGATGATCCCCGTTTCAATGGCGGATCATCCTCCACTCCGTCTTTCTCCGAGTTGTCTCTTCTAGATGGTTCGAGTTGGTCGAGGGACGCTTAGGTGTTCTAAAACTGAATGTTCAGATTGCTCTCGTTGGTGGGTCCAGTGAAAAGGTGCATCTAATATTTACGCACGCTAGCTCCTTGTTAATTCCTCAACTTTAGAAATCCCATCATCGTGGGGTTCTTTTCCAACTTTCTGGTGCTCCTAGTTGGAGTCAGATCTTCGTTCAGTGGAGATTAAACGGCTCCGATCCCTTTTGGATTGCCGTTCTTAAGAATTTCGGTGGTGAAACTATCGTAAACATGGTTCGTCTGAGCTTCGTTATCGCGAACGGGGCAGTTTCCTTGCGCGAGTAAATGGCCGGATGTCGAGTTCTTCACCGTTTGCTCTCCTTTCTTTCAAACATCGTGGAGGGAGTCGATTTTCCCTCAGGCATGGGTTGGACGGTCCAGATGTTCACAACCCCAAGTCTAGGGTCGCGATGTAGTAATAACTCGTGAGAACGAGGTTGAATCCACAGGGACTAAACTTATATGTATTCTGAAAAGAATTAGAAGAAGATCTCAATCTGAATTCTGGAATAAAAGAGAGAAATTGTGAATAATGTTTAAACTATCAATTAAAGGTGGGAACTAGGGTGCCAAGGATCCACTTGTAGTTATTGAGATGCTACCTTACTTGATTTAAGGAACACAATTGCAATTTGAGTCCTATCCTATCCAATTGAAAGATAAAGCAATTTAAATCAAATCTGAACTTTTCATTAACCTAATTCTCAGTGGAGGAGAATTGTGATGATTGGAAGGGATTCCATCACTCTACCATGCCCAGGAGACGATGGTGAACAACAAGATTTACAAATCTCACTATCTCAAAATAGGAAAAAAAGATATCCAAAGCTATCACAACGTCTATTGTAATTTGAGTCACAATAAATCATAGAAAGCTAAAAATATTCCCTTAATATCAAACTAGAAATCAATGAAGTTCAATAAGAACAAGAATCAAAGTAAAATAAACATCCAAACACACTACAAGCTTCACCTCTCAGCCCTAGTTAAGAGGTTTAGCCAACTATAGACATGATTGAAACCAAATCTCTTAAGCAAATCATGAAAAATAAACTAGGGAGGAAGAAAAACTCTTTGGCGGCTACTTCACCCTTATATATGCTCCTTGAAACCTTTTCAAATCCCATAAGATGCTTTGGATCATCCTAGGGGAGTCCTATTTATAGTTGTGGAACTCCAACTTTCGCAGTAGTTTGGAAAAATCTAGAAACCGCCTTAAATTTACGCACTTTGCGCAGTTTCCCAAAACATGCTCGGAGTTTAAACCGCCTAAAATTTAGGCACTCTTATGTAGTTTCCAAAAATCGACTCGAAGTTTTAGAATATGGTTTTTCAGGACAATTTCATAAATATGTTTGTTTTCAGGACAATTTCAGGATTCATTTTCTTCACTTCAAATTTTTGATTCTCTTCATTCCTCACTTGGTTTTCTTGGATCTTTAGCATGTGAATTCTTCATTAATGACTTCTAAATCTCCAAATCTTCATTTAGTAATTTTTTGAGCATAAATCTTCCTTTTGACATCGATTTCACCTCAAGCTCTCGAAATCACCTTGCACATGAAAACATGTATAATTAAATCGATTAAGCACTATCATGTTTATAAAACCAAGGTATAAATAGGAAGAAATATGCAATATTTCAAACTCAACACTCCCCTCAACTAGTATTTTGCTAGTCTCGAGCAAAACATGCGTGAAGTGATCTTCAATTTTCAATGTTCAAATCACTTTAAAAAAATAATCTTTTATGCAATCAAGTATGAATGCGTACAATCTGAAGAAGCAAGAGTGCAATTTTGAAAACCTAGAGCTGAATCACACGAGCAATCAATCAAAAAGTTTCTATATCAATCATTTAAGAGCATAAGTTCATATATCAAAATTTTCCAATAGTGAATTCTATTTACTTTCCATAACATACTACTATTTGTTGAGGCATAAAAAGAGAGGAAGACAGCAGAAAAAGCATTGTGTGTAAACAAGATGGTCAACAAGAGTATTGTACGGAAAAAAGCAAGCATTGTGTGGAAAAAGTGGTCGTTGTGCGAAAATGATCATTGTGCACAGATAAATTGATAGCGCACACCGAGTTCCACATAAAGGATAGAGCACAATGAAATTTGCACCAAGTCGCCCGCACAATGGAATCCGCACAAAGGTGGTTAGCGTAAAGGGGACCGCACAACGACGATGTGGTACGTTCGCACGTGTGGGAAGGCTATATATACCCCTTGACCCCTCTAAAGGGGTCATTAGCAACCAATTGTGAAGAGAGAAGAATTTGCAAAAGAAGAAAGGTAGAGTTTGCGACCATTGTGCGGAACAGGCATTGTGCGGCGCACAACACTACTAGTGCACAACGAGTGCCAACGCACAATACTGTTGGTGCACAACAAGTGCCAGCGCACTACAAGAGCTAGCGCATAATGGAAATCAGCGCACAATGAGGCTGCTAGCGTACAACAGTTTCCTCCAGTGCACGACAGCTTCTGTTAGCACACGATGGCTTTTGATAGTGCACAATGATTTCTGGCACCGTGTTCAATATTATGTTTTAATGTTTCATACATTTATACATAATTTGTGTGATAAATCTTGATTGTCTATTATAATTCATGGGTATTCTATTTGGAATCAAAGGAGAAAAGGATGTGAAGAACCTAGAATACATAAATAAAGTGATTGTCTTTCTTGTCTTCTTCTTGTAATCTGTTCAAATGAATGAAATTTTCCCTAAACAAAATGCATTTGTTTCTTGTTCGAAACAAAATGGCGACTCTGCTGGGGATTTTTCATATTCATTTGAATATTAACCTAAGAATTACAAGGGAGATAATCACAATTGTTTGGCATCTTCAAGGCATTAAAATGGCGACTCTCAACGGGAACATCCTACCTTTCATCTCCAAAATAGAATAAGATTTAATATAAGTATTAATTTTCTTTACTTCGTGCATATGAACGAAAGGAGTAGAAGAATATTGCAACCAACCAATCAATGGGAGCTGTTCAAGGAAATACAGTTTTCTACTTCACCACGACAGGATTTGTTGTGGAATATGCTGATAAACGAGTTGGACTTAATGAGGGTAAAGCAGTAGCAAACAAGCAAACATAATCACGGGCGGCTATTACAGTCGTGACTGCTTTGCAGTGTCACAAGGAGAAAGAGATGAATGGATCATTGTCACTCGCAGAAGGACAAGGGCCCAGAATGCAACTACAACAAGAACAAACTCGCCATTGAGAAGAGTTAGGGGGCCGGTGACACGAAATGCCACCATAAAAAATCCTGAACTCGCCCCTCCTGGGATATACCCTAGGTGAACAGTTCCGCAACTAACGTCCTGTGATTTCATGGCCTTGATAACCCCGAGAACCAGATGGATGAAAGAACAAAAGGGCAAAGCACTGCTAGTAAGTTCACTGGCGTCTGTTTCACCCCGATCGATCAACGACAACGGGAGCACAGAGAAGTCAAATGAAACCCCATCCTCCCCTCTTTTCATGAGCCCTATCACGTCGACGTATTCTTATCTCACTCTGACCTCAGCTTCATCAAAAAGTGGAGAAGCCACAGCATACATGGCTGGAACCAATCAGGAAAATACGCCAACTACAGAGGACCATGTAAATGAAATGGCGGAAGCACAAAGAGCACTAATGGAAGAATGCAAAAATCTCAGAGAAGCTTAGCAACCCTCACACACAATGTTGCCAGAAATGGCAGCACCCACGGTGGCTGAAGATGTGAATGAAAGAGAGTAACACCCCGAAGGGTCGTAGCTGCCAAGGACCGGGTCGCATGGATTTGTTCCCATGATGAGAATAGTGACACAGGAAGAAGTACGACAAGTCGTTGAAGAAGTGGTTAGGTCGGAAAGAGAACGTGAGGGCACAGGAAGATTCAAATATTGAACACCATACTCGAGAGAAGTGAAGGATATCCCTTTCCCGAACAGTTTTAAACATTTAGACTTTTAGAAGTTCAATGGGGATGGATCACCAGAAGAACACCTGATGTACTTCATCACCAGCATGGGGAACTTCTCCACAGTACCCCAATACTGTCTCTGATTGTTTGGGTCTTCTCTAACCAATAAAGCGTTCAGGTGGTATGCTAGCTTAATGCCTGGGTCGATAAGAACATGGGAGAAGATGCAAGACGAGTTCATGTCAAGTTTCTTCTCATTAGAACGTGATGTCAGTATCACGGAACTAGCTTCAGTGCGACAGAGGGAAGGAGATCCGGTGGAAAAATTTATAGACAGATGGAAGACCTTGGGAGCTTCTTGCAGGCAATTACCTGAAGAGAAAGAACAGGTAAAAATATGCCTGAACTCTATGGAGACCGAAATAGCATTCGGTCTCACCAGTGCAGACATCAGAACCTTTCGCGACTTGGCTACAAAAGCGCATGCTCTAGAATTAATGACTCGGAAGATACCGGTGTTTAATTATGAAATGGTTAGAAAAGGATCTCAGAGGTTGATCACAAATATGGTTGATCATGAAAAAAGGAGCCAGGAATAAAAAAAAGTGAAAGGCAAAAGGGCGAAAGGAGAGAAGAGCCGAGTCGCCCCAGAGGGAGGTTTTATGACAAGAGACCCCGATCATTGAATTCTCATGAGGGTTTCGCGTTTGAAAAAGAGGACGTACTCCCCATGATGAATCAGTTGCTAAAAGCTGGAACAATTGAATTGTCGCTATCAAAACGTCCTGAGGAGGCATTTAAAACAAAGAAAAGAGACTTCTGTCATTATCATCGCCTGGTAGGGCATCCGACAGAAAACTGTTATATACTGAAGTGTATTATACAAAGGATGATAAACAAGGGCGAAATAATAGTCAGAAAGGAGAAAGAAAGGGACAGAAGAGCAACAGTAAACGTACTCACCTTACGAGAAAATTATCAAGAGAGGACAAGGGTGAATGATCAGAAAATAACAGGGAAAGTTGTTGTAACTACCTTGCGATCGGGGAGGAAGATGGCTAGCCCACCAAGTTCGAAAAATGAAAAAGCAAAGACAGAAATAGCCAAGAGTCACGACAGCACCAATAACAGTGGTAAAGAGGAAAAGGGAAAGGAGACAGGAAAAGTGACTTACGACATAATAAGTCACTTGAAAGGCGTTCTGGCCCGATTGAGTGTTTACGACGCTCTGAAGTTGTCAGAAGACTCCCGACAAAGCCTAATTAAAGCATTGTCTGATGAAAGTATAAGGGAAGTGTTGTTGACTGAATTAGAGAGTGAGAAACAAGAAGATTGTTTGCTGGTTATCTCCTTCTCCGATGAAGACCTGGCCTGTGATGAGGAACATAATAGGCCGTTGATGATAATGGGTCATATTCGCGGTAAGCAAGTAAAATGGATAATGCTCAATAACGGATTTTCTGTAAACCTGTTACCATTAACAATGCTGAGTAAATTGGGTTATCGATGCTCGAACCTACGCCCTAGTGGAATGATGATACAGGGCTTTAATCAAGACGGACAACGTGCACTTGGGAAGATCACGATAACACTGGAGATAGGAGAGCTAAATACGAATGTCGTCTGCCATGTTATAAATGCAATGACTACATATAATCTCCTTCTGGGAAGACCGTGGATACATCAGTATGGCATCATACCTTCTACCTTGCACCAGTGTTTCAAATACTGCAAAGATGAGGTACAACATAAAGTGTTAGCCGATGCGATACCATATACAGAAGCTGAAGCTTTCTTCGCAGATGCGAGTTATTATGACGCATTTGCTAGCAAGGAAGAGAAAGAGAACGATGAGAATAAAAACCAAGAAAATTCTTGCATGAAAATAGTGAAAGAAAAGGGAACGAAGTCGCCTGTAACAGAGAAAGCAAAGAAGAAGTTCTATTTTGTCCCAAAACATCTGCGACAGCCAAGGCAACCACCGTTAACGTTGCTATCGCCTGAACAGTTGGAGATTCTACAATTAAATTATACAGTACCACTCCCGGATGCTGAGAGGAGGAGGTCATTTTCCCTCATTCCGAAGAGGTTTTGTGTTAAACCCAGTGCAAGGTATCCAGAATCGATCGAATTCTACGCTCCATCAGAAATAAAACAAGATGAAACAGCCAGTAGTGGGGTGGGAAATGGAAGCTTAATGCCCAAAGAGTTGGAAGGATATAGTTTGGTAAGTTGAAAAATCATGAAGAAAATAGGCTTTGACCACGAAGAACCCGTTGCTTTAAATTATGGAAAAAGAATTCAGATTCCAGTCAGGGCCAATCAAAAGAAGCGAGAAAAATTTCAAGGACTAGGGGCAGAATCTTCCATGAATATGGTGACGACCAACCAAATAGTAGAAACGGACCTTGATATGATCAATAAGCTCGAGACAGCTCTAAAGCAAATGGAGGATGGGAGGTAACTGACGATCGACAGCTTGAAAGAGATAAATTTGGGAACAGTGGAAGAACCGTGGAATACTTTCATAAGTGCCAGTTTATCAGAAGAAGAAGCTGACCATTACGCTAGTCTCCTAAAGGAAAATAAAGATGTCTTTGCTTGGACGTATGCAGAAATGCCAGGTTTAGAGCTGACAGTAGTGAGGCATCGATTAAATATCTCTAAAGACAAAAGACCCATTAAGCAAACACAGAGGTAGTTTCACTCAGATCTGGTTCCCAAGATAGAAGAAGAAATAAGCAAACTGATAAAGGTAGGATTCATCAAAGAAGTTAAATATCCTAAATGGATATCAAATATAGTCCTAGTAAAGAAAAAGAATGGGCAAATTAAGGTTTGCGTTGACTTCAGAGATTTGAATGAAGCATGTCCAAAAGATGATTTTTCGCTACCGATAACCGAAATGTTAATTTACAGCACCACGAAGTATGTTGTCATGTCCTTTATGGATGGCTACGCCGGCTACAATCAAATACGAATGGCGCCTGAAGATGAGGAGGTGACAGGTTTCAGAACTCCATTGGGGATATATTGTTATAACGTCATGCCGTTCGGTCTTAAGAATGCAGGAGCAACGTATCAGAGGGTAATGCAAAATATATTTCAAGACATGATGCACAAGCATGTTGAGTGTTATGTGGATGATTTGGTGGTTAGGTTGAATCGTCATGAGGAGCATCGTGAACATTTAGCTTCGGTTTTCCGCCGAATCAGAAAGAAACAGTTGAAGATGAACCCGGCTAAATGCGCGTTTGGAGTATCGTCGGGAAAATTGCTGGGTTTTGTGGTGAGACACAGGGGTATCGAAATAAATCCAGAGAAAGTTAGAGCTATTCAAGATATGCCTCCTCCGAAAATGTTGAAAGAGCTAAAAATCTTGCAGGGCAAGTTAGCATATATCCGCCGCTTTATCTCAAACCTAGCAGGAAGATGCCAGCCGTTTTCCATCTGATGAAGAAAGGAAAGAATTCATATGGGATAAATCCTGCCAGAATGCCTTCAATTTGATAAAAGAATTGTTGAAACAGCCTCCAGTATTAACAGCCCCCGTGAAAGGAAGGCCCCTCACTTTGTATATATTAGCAGCTGAGAATTCACTAAGAGCCCTACTGGCACAAGTGAATGATGATGGGAAAGAAGCAGCACTTTATTATTTAAGTCGAACATTGATCAGTGCAGAATGCAACTATACGCCTATCGAGAAGATATTCCTGGCGTTAGTGTTTACAGTTCAGAAATTAAGACATTATTGTTTGTCCCATGATATAACTCTGATATCTGGAGCAGATCCCATTAAGTTTTTGATGACAAGACTGATGTTGTTAGGAAGGTTGGCAAAGTGGATGTTACTGTTATCAGAGTATGCGATCACGTACGAGCTAGAGAAAGCAGTAAAAGGACAAGCAGTGGCAAATTTTCTAGCGGCTCATCTTGTGACAGGTTATGAAGCTATTTTCGATGAATTCCCAGATGAACAAGTCATGATGACAGAATTGCCTGAAGCATGGCAAATGTTCTTTGATGGGGCGGCTCGGGCGATGGGGGTAGGTGCCGAAGTAATATTCATTACCCCACAGGTGATTTGTTGTCTTATTCTTTCACGTTAGGTATGACGTGTACCATTAACAAAGCTGAATATAATGCCCTTATCATCGGGATGGAGATAGTCAGTGAACTAAGAATAAAACACCTACAAATTTACGGGGATTCTAAGCTGGTCATAAATCAGGTGGCGATGGAATTTGAAACAAGGAAACCGGAACTTCTTCCGTATTGTCGAAGAGCACAGCATTTATTGGAGAAATTTTTGAACGTTGAAGTTAAGCATATACCACGAAATGAAAATGCGAAGGTCGACGCTCTGGTCAGTCTAGCAGCAGCGCTGTCTTGCCCAGATCGAAGCCCCCTGCAAGTAACAATCGAAGAAAGGAGATTCTTGCCTAGAAGTGACAATAGATGATTGGCGTCAGCCCTTCATCGACTATCTCAAATACGACATCCTGCCAGACGATCCAGAAGCAAAATCGCAAGTTAAGCAGAAAGTAAAAAGACTCATTTTGTGCAATGAGGAGTTATACAGAAGATGTTATAATGAAATGTTACTGCGATATCTAAACAAATAAGAGGCAAGCCAAGTGCTACGCGAGGTACATTCTGGGGAATGCGGAGCACATCAAGCCGAGAGGAATCTGTTTTACCGAGTGCACCAAATGGGATATTACTGGCCGACAATGTTTAAAGATACAATAGATTATGCGAAACGATGCCATGAGTGTCAAATCCACGGAAACATCATACATATCCCTCCTTAAGACCTTCATCAGTCAGCTACTTCTTGGCCTTTTAACGCGTGGGGACTTGATGTCATTGGCCCCATAAACCCACCGTCGTCTAGAGGGAAACAATATATACTAGCAGCAACAGACTACTTTTCCAAATGGACGGAAGCAGTCGCACTACGAAGTGTTAAAGAGAAAGATGTTGTTAGTTTCATTCGGCAAGCGATAATATATCGTTATGGTATCCTAAAAAGAATCATTATAGATAATGGCACTCCTTTCAAGAATAGGGGAATGGAGAATTATGTCAAAAGTTTGAGATTCATCAGTCATTCTCAATGCCCTATTATCCACCAGCTAATGGGCTAGCTGAGGCATTCAATAAAACGATTGTAAAAATACTGAAGAAGACGGTGAGCGGGAATAAGCGTGACTGGGATGAAAAACTGCAGGAAGCTCTATGGGCCTATCGAACAACGCATCGTACAACGATACAGGCTACCCCGTATTCATTAGTATATGGTGTGGAAGCTGTTGTGCCAATCGAGATACAAGTCGCTTCACAAAGGGTAGCAGTGCATCAATTAATTACAGATGACAAAAACGCAAAGGTACGGCTGAAAGAATTAGATTTGCTTGATGAAAAAAGGCTCTCAGCTCAGCAGCGTTTACAATTATATCAAGCCAGAGTGTCTGCCGCCTTCAATAAAAAGGTTAAACACCGATCTTTCAGAAAAAGGGATTTGGTTTTGATGTTGAAAAGGCCAATAGTAGTCACTCGAAAAACAGGGGGCAAGTTTGACCCCAAATGGGACGGGTTGTATGTAATAACTAAAGTTTACTCCAATGGAGTGTACAGAGTAACAAATCAAGACAGACAAGGCATCAGTATACCGGTCAATGCTCACTTCATCAAGAAATATTACTCCTGACAGTGGGAGAAATTCTGATTTAGAAGATTACCAAGATAATTCTTTTATATCAAAAGGAGGCAATCACAGATGAAAAAAAAAGAGATGAAATGATGAAATAGCCTTTACAGGCACAACTTATATTCTATCTTCATGAGCAAGAGAGCTACGAAGGACAAAGTCATGTACTCTCCCTCACGAGAATGAATAAAAAGCGCAAACTTTGCTGCCGAAGCGTTGATGATCGCCAAGTGTCAATGATTATCGCCAAGCGTCGATGATTATCGCCAAAGTAGCAACTGTTGCTGTCATCATCAATCGCTCACATAAGCTCATTTTAATCAAAATTGCTATCATCGCCAAGCTGATACATTATGTTAAACATATTACGAATGTCCTTGAGACATCATCAGCGACGGCGAAATATCAATTATTGATTTATCAATTTTGGCAGCAGAATAGACTGTACAGCCAACCACATATAAAGTTGATGACAGTGATGGTAGCTTACTTTTTAAGGTAGCCTAGCCAAGCCTTACATGGCCAACTACGCATAAGCCCATCGCTTTCGCCATTCGGGCAGCAGTGAAAAGCCAGTGGCTCTAAAAGAGCCCGTGAAGGCCATCATGTACATACCCATGCGGGCAGCGGACAGAGCCATCGACTAAAAGCCCTAAAAGGCCAAAAACTCGTAAAACGACCAGTCAAGCGTGAGACCAATGCCGTTTGTGAGCTCTCCGACAGCATCATGGACGAGGACGAAAATACCCTCCTAGGAATGGGTCCGAACTCACAGACGAAGAAAACCCAGATCCCTAGTTTGATTTCGGTATTAACTTATGAGGAAGGGCATAAACCTACTCATCGATGGACTGACGACCTTGGATTTGGTACCTAAAGTAGCCTGGTAAAGCCCCGCGAACTCTAGAGAGTTACTGTGGCCATCCCTATGCGTAAATCCCACTCACGACCATGATTGCCCCAACTACTCATGAGCTTAAACTGTGTGTGACTATCATCACCTATCAAAACATAAATCACATAGGAAAATCCCATACTGACAATCATGATATGTGGTGGTTAATAGTGCTTCGATGAAATATCATGCCAAGATAACTGCACAACAAATGAATATGCTTTGCATGATGAAAGAGTAGAATATCTTGAAATATCTCTGATAAAATTTTATAAGTTGTTTATACATCACAACACAAAAAGAATGTTTACATACAATGCTTACAAATCTTTAGTTATGTTCAAAATCTCTAAGTAATGCTGCAACTCTTATTTTAGTTGAGATTGTGCTACAATAGTTGTGTGTTCAACTTCGAGGATCATGCTGGCCTGATCAGGAGCACCAACTAGTTCAGATTCCAAAGAAGCGGCAGCTTCCCCATTCCTTGTCCGCTCAGCTTGTACGGTATCAATTAATTGATTGTTTGTTTCAAGTTTCACTCTGATCTGACAAATAGTTGCGTCTTCCGCTTCCCATTGACTCTTAAGCGATAGAATCTCCCTCTCGAGAAAAGCAATTTGATCACCAATGTCTGCCTTATTTCTGTCGAAAACCTTCAACTTCTCATGGAGTGACTGACTAACAACATTATAGTGAGCAAGAACATCATCCGCCTGAGAGAGCTTCTCCTTAAGAAGCGTCAATTCCTTCCGACGATAGAGAATCTCGGGAGCAATGACCATACTCTGCATTACTTCCAAGTTCTTCGTGGAGTCATATAATTGTGACAAGGAAGTGTAAAGAGGCTGAACATCCACATGTGTCAGGCGAGCGGAGTGAGCAAGAACTGCTAGAGCACTATCCAGAAAGGGCCATTGAGTTGGATCTTTAAAAGCACCAACAATGACAGAAATTGCATTCTTGAAAAGTCCCAACATAAGGCGTGACACTTTTTCCAAGGAGAACTTATCGAAGGCCGCTGTCACTGAGTTGGATCCTTCAAATCCACTGGGAGTTGTCACGACTGAAACTAAAAGATAAGAGAGGGATATAAGTTCAAAAGAAAACATATGTGTATTCAATGTTGATATAAAATAAGGAAAGAAAATATGTACCTGGAGTAGGAACAACAACGGAGACAACTGGAACAGAATGAGTTATGGGTGTTGTAGAACTGGGAACTTCCATGGTCATAACAACATTGAAAGAAAGTTCCTGAACTCCTACGGTGCTTGAGTCGAGAGTATTTGGAGTGGGGACATCAATAAAATCATAAAGAAATTCCAGACTCCGAGCTACCGGCTGAATAGGAGAAGGGCGTGCAGTAGGGGACTTGGTAATCTGAGCAGGGGCATCAGATGTTTGAGGGACTGATGGCAAAGTTTCTTCTGGACAGGGAAGAAGAAGTACGTTCTCCATTGTTACCTGAATATCGAACGGTTGAGCCTCTACAGCCCTTGAAGTTGATGTTCCACTAGCAGCCACTTCAGCAATATCCACTATACAAGGCGAATACGAAGCATCAAAAGAAAGAAAGATATTCGCACCAGGAGAACCGTCGTATTCACCATAATCAAGTTGCTCTTCATTATCCAGAGAAGTCTCTGGAATAGGATGGGAAGTGTCAGGATGGGTAGTGGGAGCATCAGGAAAAGAAGACCTAACTTCAGTATCGCTCTCTTCTCTAACGTTTATCTCAACATCAATATCTGCATTTAGAAAGCATCTCCTTCATCAGTGAGACTTGTGGGAGAAGATGTATCTTCGCTTGCAGTGTTTGCAGAATATTCTGACGAGCTATCTTCCTTCGACATGGTTTGTTTTCCTTTATAAGCAGTCTTCACAGGAAGAAGACGTGCACCTCGAGAGGGAGAAGGAATTGGTTGGGCCAAAACCTCATGAGACAGTGACTTGGTGCGAGAGCGGGTCATGGGGGAAGTAGCAATGACAATTCGACGTATAGCCGAACAAGTTGGGGCAGTGGCACGATTGGCTATGGTTTTTGTAAGATCCACGATAGGAACAATCATGGCAGCACATGTTCGACTGGTTGAGAAGTTGCAGGAGGGACAAGTTCTGTAACCAGAGGAATAATAGGAGCTGGACTCGCAGGTTGATTTTCTCCTGCGGGAGTAGGGGAAGGCAGAACACCCCCTGTAGTTTCAAATTTATTGTGAGGACTAGCCGATCTTTCTCTCTGATTTATCAGATCGAGAGGGAAACTGAAAGCAATCCAGCCTTCAACAGTGTTTGGGGGCTTTATCTCTCTGATAGGATCTTCCACAGAAATTTTTCGACGAAGTTGCCCTGGGACGGCGGCTTGATCTTTCTCGTAAAAGTACCCGATCCCTTGTTCCGGTCTGTAATTCCTCAAGCGCGGGGGAGGAATCCAGATAGGGTGATCCACTGAAAAGCAATTGCATACTAAATAGTAATGATGACTCCATTGCATCCAAGTATATGAAGCTGTTACTCTGTGATTATACCCTGGGAGGATGAATCGAGAGCCAAAATTTCTAGTTAGGAGCTGCTTCCATATCAAAGCCCAGTTGTAAGAACCAACTTCGTAACTCCTCATTATTCTGGTAACTTCCTCACCTATTTGGGGCATGGCCTGATCATACCCAAACTTTCTGGCGAATCGACTCGGATAATATGGTTCTCGCCAGAACTCTAGCCCTTCCTGTAATGGAAGACTGCAAGAACGAATGTAGAGAAAGAAAGTCCTTTCAATAGGGTCCAAGGCTTAGTTATCCTCTACACATTTGTCTTCGGCCTGATAATTTAAGTAAAAAGGAAAGAAGTCGATGGATTCCATATTATCAATTTTATCCACTATCCATTCGTATCCCTTATCATTTTCCACTTCAGAAAATGCCACAGGGCAGATGATCAGGATGAACATAGGCCTTCTCTGGATCATTGTATGTCCAGGGGAAATAGATGTCAAGCCATCTAGAGAAGTAATGCTATGGAGTGAAAGCAGATGAAACTCCTAGCGTCGGGCTTGAGCAGTGCGCCGCGGCATGACCGAAAGCTCTGTATAATGAACACAAGACAGGAGGGGCCAAGGAATATCTCTTTCTGCCTTCTGCCATCGCACCCACTACCACAAACAAAGTTGGTCGAATAGAGTCCAAACTTTTTGAGTTGGGGAGCACGACTAAGCTCAACTAGTAAGCCAGAAAAGCAGCTAGCTTAGTTTCGACGGTGAATTCAGTCGGGCCCTTTATTTTCTTGCGATTAGCTTCTAGCTCAACACAGTGACCGTCGGGGAACCTAAAAAAAAAAAAGAGAAATAGAAGGGGAAGGAAAGGTCAGTGAGCAATTCACGTTTTTAGAAAAGCATTGCTTAAAAGGGAAAGAGAATGTTAAAATGCTTACACCAAGTAATGGGAAAAATCTCGTGAACATCAGGGAAGTAAGATGTTTCCCGAAAGAGCTCGATGGTTGTCGCTGTAATCTTGGGCACTCTATTGGGCGCGACATAGGCAAACTCTTGGTTTGAAAGAATATATTCATCAAGAAAGGATCCGGAGATGGGCAGGCCGGCCATCCTATATAAATTCCATAAAGTAATACTCACTTCCCCTACTGGGATATGGAAAGAATTTGTGGTAGAAGACCAGTACTTCAGAAAGCCTTTGTAGATCATCGTATCTTTTTGAAAGAAGTCTGAAGTGGCTTCTATGGCATGATACAGCCTTGCTGCAATAAGGACATCTTTATGTTTCTCCAAAATCGCTTTGGTCCAAGCACTATAATACGAACGAACAGTCCAAAGACCTCGTGTCCGGAATTCATCTTTACCCCACAAAGAATCGCGATGATGAAAGCATTGCCGAATTGTCTCGAAGAAATGGGTGTGATATAAGGAGTGAGGGTCATGGCATGGTGTGAGAAAATGCATGTATCGTATTTGCCCGATCTTTTGGGTTAAGCGTTTATCTATGACATAGCCCTCGAGAATTTACAGCTCCTTGATCACCCAATTCGAGACATATAAAATCTTGTTTTATGTCATATAGTCTGTTGGCTCGCTTTGAAGAATGGATCAGTGATGCTGAAGTTGCAGAGGAAGAGCGATGGTCTCATCTTTGTACGAGTTGCGAAATTTGATTGCTTCAGTAGCCAGCTTGACTGAATCCCAAGCATTCTGAAAGCGTCTTCGGTTATGTTCTCGAATCTTCTCCTAGAAAGCTTCATCTTGGCTCTTCTCTCTTGGTCATTTCAGAACAGATGGGTAAGGGGAAGCCTCTGCAGCAGAAGGACGGATGTCATCAGTGCGATAGTTAGCCATGCATTTTAACCAATCATCCTAATTAGATTCTTGTCTAGAGAGGGGTGGTCCCTCTATCTCTTTCATAATTTTGGCCATGCGGATGTGCTCGGACAAGCGTTGAATACGATCAGTGAAATTCACAATGACAGGAGCCGGCTCTTTGAAGGAGTTGTAGTTCTTGCCGGAGTGGGGCCTTTTCGGATTATGAGTTTCAGTAGATTGTGGATCAGATGGTCCCGTGGTACTTGGGGAAGCGAGGGGTCTTTTTGAGCTGGCCATTTGAAACCTACACAGGAGGGAGAAACTTCATTAAGTGGAAATGAAAGTATCGAGGAGTGCTGAAAGGAAAGAATAAATAAATTTAAAGTCCGAATCTATAAGTATGAGTCACTATGCGCAAGGTGTTGTGCACAGGGCTGTTGCGCGGAACAGCTGATGTGCGCAAAATGAAATGTGAAAAGTGTTGTGTGCAAGGCATTGTGCGCAAGGCTGTTGTGCGGAACAGCTAATGTGCGCAAAATGAAATGTGCAAAGTATTTTGCGTAAGTCATTGAGCACTACCTGTTTTGCACTGGATTTTTGACTAAGTACAGGAAGGGTTTAGCGTACTAAGTCTTGTTGTGCGAAACAAGTTGTTGTGTGCAAAGGGCTTTGTGCGGAACAATGGTTGTGCGACGCACAATGAGGTTAGCGCACAAAGGTAGAAACCTGATGCAAAGTCAGTACGGAATAGAGAGGAAAGTGGTGCAAATAAAGACGAGTCCTCTATTTATAGGCAGCGGAGAGAGATGTTATGTGCTAACGATTGTGTGCAAAAGCGTTGTACAAAATCCATTGTGTGCAAATCGGCCAGCGCACAATGAAGAAAATATGTGCACAATGATGGAGATCAACAAAACAAGTGTTTAAAAGAATTGTTATTGATCCTACATATTTATTTTGTAGGTATAAAAATAAAATGCAGGATCACGGGGGCATCTGTTGAGGCATAAAAAGAGAGGAAGACAACAGAAAAAGCATTGTGCACAAACAGGATGGTAAAAAAGAGTATTGTGCAGAAAAAGCAAGTATTGTGCGGAAAAAGTGGTCGTTGTGCGAAAATGATCATTGTGCGCAGACAAAAGGATAGCGCACACTGAGTTCTGCACAAAGGATAGCGCACAATGGAATCCGCACCAAGCCACTCGCACAATGGAATCCTCACAAAGGTGGTTAGTGTAAAGGGGACAGCACAACGACGTGGCACGTTCGCACGTGTAAGAAGGCTATATATACCCCTTGACCCCTCTAAAGGGGTCATTAGCAACCAATCGCGAAGAGAGAAGAATTTACAAGAGAAGAAAGGTAGAGTCTGCAACCATTGTGTGGAACAGGCGTTGTGCGGTGCACAACACTGCTGGCGCACAACGAGTGCCAGCGCATAACACTGCTGGCGCACAACGAGTGCCAGCGCACAACAAGAGCTGGCGCACAATGGAAACCAGTGCACAATGAGGGTACCAGCACACAACGGTTTCCTCCAGTGCACAACGTCTTCTGTCAGCGCATGATGGCTTCTAACAGTGCATAATGACTTCCGAAACAATGTTCAATATTATATTATAATGTTTCATACATTTATACATAATTTGAGTGTTAAATCTTGATTGTATATTATAATTCATGGGTATTCTATTTGGAATCAAAGGAGAAAAGGATGTGAAGAACCTAGAATATATAAAGAAAGTGATTGTCTTTCTTGTCTTCTTCTCGTAATCTGTTCAAATGAATGAAATTTCCCCTAAACGAAATGCATTTGTTTCTTGTTCGAAACACTATTTTATAATGTTATCCATGCTCATCACCTAAAGTTTTATTGAATAATCAAGTGCTAATTCCGAACTTATCACCCTTTTCTTCTTTTTCCAGTTTTTTATTTTATATCGACAGTCCCTTTTATTTATTCATTCTTTTCAGACTTTTCATTCCTTTCTAATCTTTTCATCATACATGACCTTTTTATCAATCTCTCTATTTTTTAATTGGTTCTTTTCATCTTTTTAAGGTGGATAAAATTCTGTAGACTTAATTCTCAATATCTTTCAATGATATATATACTAACAATAAGAAATTCTAGTACTAATCATAGAAAGCAAATTGAACTGTCATGTGACTTAGATTAACATGATATTCAATCTTTCTGTTAATCAATTAAGTGCAAGAATTTAGATGATAGTCTACTTGGTTGATCAAACTCCAACAATTCAAAGTTCAATCTCCATCCTATCATCATAATCAAACCATTCTTAATTCCACAAATTATCATTTCCCATACATGTTTTTAGCTTGAAATTTTGAAAATTTTCACAATTTTAGCTCAAAACTAAGAAAACACTGATTAGTTTACCTAATCCATACCCCCAACCTAAAACCTACATTGTCCTCAATCTAAAAGATACGAGCATGCAATGCACATGAGACACCAAAAAGAAATGGAAAGTGATGGGAAGATAATACCTAACGAAGGAGAATTGAAGCTTTTCTAAAGTTCTTAACATGTAAATGGGTTAGCACGAAGACTAAAAAAAACTGAAATCAAATTATCCTAATCCTAAATCCTATGAAAGCAATAACCCTAACTACACCTTCGTCAGACTAGGAGGTCAATCCTAGTACACTGGATCAGTCAGAGGCATGGACATGTCCTCTGAATCAAACTTCTTAACAAATGGCTTAAGACGTTGTCCATTCACTTTGAAAACATTTTCATTTGTCGAATTTTTTATCTCGACGGCCCCACGAGGATAGACATTAGTAACAATAAAGGGACCGGTCCAACGAGATCAAAATTTACCTGGAAAAAGTTGTAACCGAGAATTGTACAGAAGGACTTTTTGACCGGTTATGAATGATTTTCGAAGGATTTTCCTGTCATGGAATACCTTCATAATGTTCTTGTAAATTCTCGAGTTCTCATAAGTATCGTTCTGGATTTCTTCGAGTTCATTCAATTAAAGTTTGTACAACGAGCTAGCGTTGCCTAAATTAAAGTTCAAATATTTGATAGCCTAGTAGGCTCTATGCTCTAACTCCACAGGTAGGTGACAAGCTTTCCCATAGACGAGTCTAAAGGGAGACATTCCAATAGAGTTCTTAAAAGCTGTATGGTAAGCCCATAAAGCATCAGTCAAGCGAATCAACCAATCCTTATGATCGGGGTTAACCATTTTTTAAATTTTGTTTAATTTTCCTATTGAAAATTTCAGCTTGCTCGCTTGTCTGCAGGTGGTATGGAGTGCTCACTTTATGAGAGATGTCATATTTCTTCATTAACTTCTCAAATGACCTATTACAAAAGTGTGAACCTCCATCACTAATGATGGCTTGAGGCATTTCAAACCGAGAAATGATATTTTCTTTTAAGAATTGAATGATCGTTTTACGATCATTATTCTGACATGGGATCGCTTCGACCCACTTAGTGACATAGTATACTGCTAATAAAATGTAAATATTCCCAAAGGATTGGGGGAATGGTCCTATGAAATTGATGTCTCAGCAATCAAATGCTTCAATGATAAGAATGAGGTTCAAAGGCATCATATTTCGATGAGACAACCCTCCCAATTTCTAACAATGCCCACAAGCTTTACAAAACTCATGAGTATCTTTAAACATCGTGGCCCGTAAAATCCGCATTACAGAATTTTGGCCGTGGTCTTTTTAATAGAAAAGTGACCACCACAGGCCTGAGAATGACAAAAGGAGATGACACTCTGATATTCATTATCTGACACACATCTCCTTAGAATTTGGTCTGGGCAATATATAAACAAATAAGGATCATCCTAGAAAAACTTACATACCTCGTCGAAGAATTTTTTCTTATCTTGCGCAGTCCAATATATTAGCGTGAAACTTGTAGCAAGATAATTTGCAATGTCAGCAAACCAAGGTAGTTGGGAGCATTTAAACAATTGTTCGTCAGGGAAAATATCATTTATTAGTGTCGGCTCAAGGGAATCAGGGAGGTCAAGTAGAGCAAAGTGGTTGGCTACTACGTTTTCTACTCCTTTTTTATCTTGTATTTCAATATCAAATTTTTAGAATAAGAGGATCCATCTTATCAGGTGAGGCTTGGCATCCATCTTAGAAAGAAGATACTTTAGCACCGCATGGTCTGTGCAGATGATGATCTTGGATCCGATCAAGTAGGACCTAAATTTGTCCAAAGCGAACATTACGGCTGAGAGTTCCTTCTCCGTAGTAGAGTAGTTCACTTGGGAAAAATTTAGAGTTCTACTTGCATAGTGAATAACGTAGGGCTTCTTTTCTTTCTCTAGCCTAACATCACTCCAATAGCATAGTCAGATGCATCGCACATAATTTCAAAAGGGATGCTCCAATTGGGTGGTTGCATGATAGGTGCAGTAGTTAACATGCCCTAGAGCTTAATGAAAGCTTATTAGCATTGTTCAATCCACTCGTATGGTTCATCCTTCTGAAGTAGATTGCATAAAGGACGAGAGAGATTACTAAAGTCTTCTATGAATCGTCTATAAAATCCGGCATGTCCTAGGAAGGATTGCATGTCACATACGCTCTTGGGTGGAGGTAGGTTAGAGATAAGATCAATTTTTGCCTTGTCTACCTCAATTCCATTGGACAAAATTATGTGTCCAAGAACAATTCCCTTGGGAACCATGAAATAACATTTCTCCCAATTCAGAACCAAATTATTTTCCTCGCATTGCTTCAACACACATTTAAGATTTTTCAAACACTCACTAAAGGATGGACTAAAGACAGAGAAGTCGTTTATGAAGACCTCTAAATATTATCCCACCATGTCAAAAAAATACTCAACATGCATCGCTGAAAAGCGGCGAGGACATTACAAAGTCCGAATGACATCATTCGGTAAGCAAAGGTGCCAAATAGACATGTGAATGTTGTCTTTTCTTTATCTTCAGGGCTATCTCAATCTGGTTGTAGCTCGAATAGCCATCAAGGAAGCAATAGTAAGAGTGACTAGCTAGCATTTTCAAAACTTTATCAATAAAGGGCAAAGGAAAGTGGTCCTTACTTGAGACGGTATTCAATTTTCTGTAGTCAATGCACATTCTCCAACTAGTAGTAACTCTAATTGGTATGAGCTCATTGTCGACATTGGCTATAATGATGATTCTAGACTTCTTAAGAAACAACTGAGTTGGAATCACCCATTGACTGTCGAATATAGGGTATATTAGACCCACATCCAACAACTTAAGTACCTCAACCTTAACCACTTCTTACATATTTGGATTGAGTTGACATTGTGGATGTCAGGAGGTTTTCACATTATCCTCACGATGAATACGATGAGTACAAATCAAATGATCAATTCCCTTGAGATCCGTAATTAACCATCCAAGGGCTCCTTTATGCACAATGAGAGTGGAAATGAGCACACTCTCTTGTTCTCATTGTTATCAAATGCGATCGCATATGCGCATACTTTTGATGAAATCGCATATGCCATGATAGCATATGCGATCCTGGAAAGTATGCCATGGCATACTTTTGTATGCGATAAATATGCGATTGCATATGCGAGTATGCGATCGCATACTGCATATGCAATCACATATTTCCCAATGCCTGGCAAGATTTTTATTTTTATTTTTTATTTTTATTTTTTATTTTTTCAAATTGGAGAAACTCATATCCCCTCCATTTTCACTATTCTTTACTCCAAAGCTCTAAATCTCTTACTCTTTCTCTCTTACACCTCTTTCTTTCTTACTCTAATATCTCTACAATTATTTCAATTATGTTTATTTTTTATATTTTATAAGTTGTGCTTACTTTTTGTAAATTAAGTTGTAAGTTATAACTTGTTAGTTGTTTCAAGTTATCCATTTATCATTAAAATTTCTTTCTTCGAAGTTTATAATAATTAGTTATCTTTTAATGTAGCTTGTTGATTGTTTTATTAAATTTTATCTAATATAAGTAATTAAATATATCACTTAATGAAACACATAAACTATAATGAAATAAGTAAAATAACCCAATCCAATCATGTGTACTAATGTTTTTCCCTCTTTTTTTTTTTTAAAGAATTTTTAGAATTTTTTTTTTTAAAAAAAAAATATGCCATGGCATATGCGATTGCGCGATATGCGATTTGACAACATTGCTTGTTCTTTCTCAAGGTGAGAAGAGTTCACCACCGGGTATGTCTCATCTTGACCTAAATAGACATATTTAAGATCGACGGACAAAAGTTTTAGGTAAAGCTTCGGTGCTTTGAGGTTAGACGGTAGAGGCACTACATCGGTTTGGGGCAATTTTTCAAATTGTGGCCTCCACAAGTTAACTTCAAGTATCGGCGTAGCATCAAGCAAGGCATCCATCTCCCTAACCATGTCATCGTCTTAATCAGGATAGTGGGCTAAGCACGTCTCTAGAGTGTCAGAGTATAGAGCTAGGAGTGCTCTATCTTCCACGAAAGAATCGATCATGTTAATGTCGTGGGTATCATCATCATCCTCTAGCTGTTGGTTCATGTTAAAAATGATGTTGAGCTCCAATGTCATATTTTTGAAAGATAAATTCATAATTCCATTCCTACAATTAATGATAGCATTTGATGTAGCAAGGAATGGGCGACCAAGAATGACGGGTATTTGAGTGCTCACATCTATGATGGGTTGAGTATCCAAGTCAATAAAATCCACTGGGTAGTAGAATTTATCAACTTGGACCAACACATCCTCAATCATCTCTCTCGATACATGAACTGAGTGATCGGCAAGTTGTAATGTGGTCCAGGTGGGTTTTAATTCACCTAGACCCAATTGTTCGTAAACCGAGTAAGGGATTAGATTTATGCTCGCCCTCAAGTTAAGAAGTGCGTGCTCAATCCGGTGGTTCCCAATTACACAAGTGATGGTTGGGCTACCGAGATCTTCGTATTTTTATGGCACATCTTGCTCGAGGATGGCACTCACTTTTTATGCCAAAAAGATTTTCTTTTATATGTTTTTCCATCTTTTGGTCGTACATAAATCTTTCAAAATTTTGGCATATGAAGGGATTTGTTTACCGGCATCCAATAGAGGGATGTTGACATTTACTTGCTTAAGCACCTCTAGAATATCTTGAGAGTTAGAGAGAGGTTTTGGTGCAATCAACTGTTGAGGGAATGACGCAATCGACTTACTTTGAGGTTCCGGTTCTAACCCATGTGGAGCATTGCTATGTCTATCATTCTCATCTATTTCTGAATCCTTAGGCTTTTCAACCCTCACCAGAATATATTTGTCAATTGTCTTCCCACTCCTAAGAGTGGTGATAGACTTAGCCTGCTCCATCTATTTTGAAGAGCTTGGGTCACTGATTTAATATTGTTGTTTTGGGTTGGGGAGAGGCTGAGTCGGAAGGATATCTTTCTCCATAATCAAATTTTTTGTTTCAAGCCCTTGTATGGCCTTTGTAAGGTCTTGAAATGCTTGCAGCATACCCTGATTAAAAAGCTCTTAGTTTTGTTTATGTTTTAAGACCGGAACCTCTTGAGGTTTCCTTTGATTCAAAAATTGGTTAAGGATCCCTTGAGGAGTAGCCATTTGTCCGTTCCTCCAACTGAAGTTTGGATAGTTCCTCCAGCTTGAGTTATATGTATTTGAGGTGGATCCACTGAAAGGTTTTTGGTAGTTGTTTATAGCATTTGATTGTTCATTCAATATCTCTTGAAAATCAAGAATTGTTGGGCAATTCTCAGTTTTATGTATGTTACAAGCACAAATACCACAACAACTTCTGCAGTCTTTTTGGGTTCTACCTTCTTAAGTTCCATGGCCTCGACTTTTCTTGTGAGTTTGGCCACTCTTGCATTAATATCATCTTCCTCTTTTAAAACATAAATTCCTCCCATTTCCTTTGATTGAGTAGGCTCAGAAGTGGTAATTCTTGAAGAGGTATCCCATGATTGCGCATTTTCAGCAAGTTTATCAAAATAATCTCACGCATCATCAGCTTCCTTATTCATAAATTCCCCATTACACATCATCTCAACAAATTGGCGCATGGGTGAAGTCAATCTCTCATAGAAAAAGCTTGTCATACGCCATGTTTTGTATCCAGGTTGTGGACATGAATTTATGAGATCTTTAAATCGCTCCTAATATTGAAAGAAGGTCTCATCCTCTTTTTGCACAAAATTCATGATTACTTTCCTTAAAGTATTTATTTTATGATAGGGGAAGAACTTTTTAAGGAACTCCCTTGTCATCTCAGCCCACATGCCAATGGACCTTGGTCTTAAGGAATGTAACCATGACTTAGCCTTTTCTTTCAAAGAGAAAGGAAATAATTTCAGTCTAACTGTGTCCTCAGACACGTTTGGGAAGTGTAATGTAGATATGATTTCATCGAACTCTTTCATATGCAAGTATGGACTTTCAAATTTTAGTCCATGAAACTTAAGGAGGAGTTGAATTACCACTGGTTTAATATCCACAGTTCCTGCATTCAATGGAAATATCATGCAAGAAGGTGTACTCACCCCCGTCGGTTATAAATAATCTTGTAGAGTACGAGGCGGGGTACATTCTGCACATCGTTTTCATCTTGAACTTCCTCAACTGGAGGTTGAGGTTGATTTGCAACCATCACTTCTATTGACTCAGTGGGTCTCAAGTGGTGTCTAATCCTGTGATGGATAGGCAACCTTTCAACTAATCCCCCTTCATTCAAAAGACGTAGAGTGTTATCATGGACCCACTTGGGCATGAAACACTCTCAACCCTCAAGTAACTAAATAACTAAGCCTAAAAATAAAAGTAGAAAAACTAAAACAAATAAGAGATCTAGAAAAGATAAGAGAGAGGGTTGGAACAAATTACCAAATAAGAGTTGCTATGTTATGATCCTACAAAACAGAAAACAATGTTAGTTTCTAAAAATAATTTCAAAAAAAAAAAACCTAACCTAAAAACATAGTAGAAAAATAAACTCTAATCTTAACCTAATTCTAATACCAATTAATTCCAGAAAAACATAGCCGTAGTCCCCGGCAAGGGCGCCAAAAAGTTGTTCACAACCCCAAGTGTAGGGTCGCAATGTAGTATAACTTGTGAGAAGTAGGTTGAATCCATAAGGACTAAACTTGTACGTATTCGAAAAAGAACTAGAACTAGAACTAGAACAAGATCTCAATCTGAATTCTGGAATAAAAGAGAGTAATTGTGAATAATGTTTAAACTATCAATTAAAGGTGGGAACTAGGGTGCCAAGGATTCACTTGTAGCTATCGAGATGCTACCTTACTTGATTCAAGGAATACAATTGGAATTTGAGTCCTATCCTATCCAATTGAAAGATAAAGCAATTTAAAACAATTTAAATCAAATCTGAACTTTTCATTGACCTAATTCTCAATGGAGGAGAATTGTGATGATTGGAAGGGATTCCATCACCCTACCATGCCCAGGAGACAATGGTGAACAACGGGATTTACCAATCTCACTATCTCAAAATAGGAAGAAAAAAAAAAAAAAAAAGATATCCAAAGCTATCACAACATCTATTGTAATTTGAGTCACAATAAATCATAGAAAACTGAAAGTATTTCCTTAATATCAAACTAGAAATCAATGAAGTTCAATAGGAATAAGAATCAAAGCAAAATAAACATCCAAACACGCTACAAGCTTTACCTCTTAGCCCTAGCTAAGAGGTTTAGCCAACCATAGACATGATTGAAACAAAATCTCTTAAACAAATCATGAAAAATAAACTAGGGAGGAAAAACTCTTTGGCGGCTACTCCACCCTTGTGTATGCTCCTTGAGACCTTTCCAAACCCTATAAGATGCTTTGGAGCATCCTAGGGAGTCCTATTTATAGTTGTGGGACTCCAACTTTTGCACTAGTTTGAAAAAATCTAGAAACCTCCTCAAATTTACGCACTCTGCGCGGTTTTCCAAAATATTCTCGGAGTTTAAACCGCTTAAAATTTAGGCACTCTACGCAGTTTCTAAAAATAGACCCGAAGTTTCAGAATATGCTTTTTCAGGACAATTTCAGAAATATGTTTATTTTCAAGATAATTTCAAGATTCCTTTTCTTCACTTCAAATCTTTGATTCTCTTCATTCCTCACTTGATTTTCTTAGATCTTTGGTATGTGAATTCTTCATTAATGACTTCTTAATCTCCAAATCTTCATTGAGTAATCTTTCGAGCACAAATCTTCTTTTTGGCATGAATTTCACCTTAAGCTCTCGAAACACCTTGCACATGAAAACATGCATAATTAAATCGATTAAGCACTATCATGTTTATAAAACCAAGGTATAAATAGGGGGAAATATGCAATATTTCACACTCAACCCCAGATCTCCTCAAACGTGGGAAGTTTCTTAGTAAGGAACTCCCTCTTTCGAACTGGTTTCATTGGCCTCTATTATAGCAGCTGAACTTCTGATTAGGGGCTGATTTTCTTGACTTAGTGGGGTCCACTATCATGATTTTCAGAGGATCCATTCGCTCTATTAGTTTTGTAGGATAATGTTAGGTCATTTTGCCAAATTGTGAAGTAATTCCGAGTTCCGAGTGGGCCATACCATCAGACAACATTCACCGCTAATACCTCTCATGTGGAAAGTCAGTTATGCTACATTTCTTGGTTTAGCGAAAGACCGAGGAAGGTGGGGTCCACTTGTGATGTCTCTTGGGCGATCCACTCCATTCATAAGTGTAGCAGGGTCATGTTATGCCATAGGTTTAATTATAAGCTAGATTTGAGCGTTACATAAGTTTATCTTAAAGTTTTTCCAGCAGCGTTGAAATGAACTTAATCTCAATTAGCGGTCCACACTTAGTGATCAGGGACCAATCTTAGAGGAAATTTGTAGCCAAGATAAGCAGACAATTGGACAAATTTTGGTAGTTGATTGATGGTGGGAAAGGCCTAATATGAAATTTCACCTTTTACGTTAAAAAGAAGGAATTAGCTTTTGCGTTCAACAGTGTAGGATCATGGATCGGGGCCTAAATTTTTTATGATATCGTAGTCATATGAGACCAAGGTGTGGTACAAATTTGAGTTGCGATGGATGGAAGGAAGTGGTTAAATCTGAAGATCTAGGTTTATACAGAGTTGGTAAGCCCTAAAAGGATAACTTAGCAGTTAAGTAAAATCCTACCAATGTGGGGTCTTCATATTTCACACTTGGCCTATATGATGGTCAATATAAGTCGTTCATATGAAGGAAAATATCCTACTACGACTACCCAGGAGGTTTCTTTACTCGATGGACACCAAAATCAATGGTTACGGGCTGATTTGTCAATTGGACCACTTATACAATGATCTAAGCGCTGAAATTCAACATGTATGGTTAATTTATGATAGTTAAGAACGATATAAAATTTTAAATGAAACTGATCATGGGAACTATGTGTTCTGGAATTCAAGAGTCTAGATTAGTGGCATTTTTGTAATTATTGATAATCTAAGAGTTTTGGAAAATCTAATGGTTGTAGATGTTATATGCACGTTTCTAAGTAATTCTTACAAAAGAATGTGTATCTAAATCATTATGAATAAAGAGTTATTCACCAAATTAATTAAGGGAACACACATATATCAAACCACATGATGAATGGTTAGATGACATGTTCAAAATAAGAAAGCTTGATGGTTAGTAATCTATCCATGTACGAAGGTGGGTGTATGGTCAGTTTTGTAAGCAGATGATCGCAAGTAGGTATACTTGGACATATGGTGATCTTGTCTTAAAATCAATGGTCGGATGTCTTGATCTATGGATGAAAATTATTCTTAAGTGTCAGATTCATGTTGAAGAATAGATGTAAGGTTAGGATAGCTAGATTGGTATCGTACACATGTACATATTAAGTTAAATTTTATGGTAACACTTGAGAACTTTCAATACTCGGGTATTGAAAAGTTCGGGGTGTTACACATAGAGACTTAACACATATGCACCTGTGTCTTATGAATTCAGCCATGCACAAGAGGCTAGGTCCCACACAAGAACCTATTGAGTTTGTGTCACAAACTCTATACTCAATCCTATACAAGGAAAGACTGTGAACGGACTCTATAATTGACATTTTTAGGATTGAGCAATTTGTATCACCTTGTTTGAGATGCTTGATCGATGCTCTCATGTGCTTCAACCATTCTCAATTGCTCCATCGATCATTGATGTCAATGCTTCAGCTTCTACGATTAACCGCCTTGTATACGATGCCCCGACGAGGTGACTAAGGTGGTGGGAGGATGGTGGAATATCATACAACTAAAAGAATAGTTGTTTTCCAAGAGAGATTCACTTAGATGGGTGTTCTATGGGATTTTGATAATGATTTGATTATTAGTTTACGTCTAATCTTTAGAATAAGCAAGAGATTAAGTTCATCTTCATAATCAAGGTTGGAATCCTCATTAGAGTGATAAAACTCAAGAAGAAGACTTGAATCTCTTGATTTAGAGACTTAGAATAAGGGATATGAGTTGGGAATCACCTAGGATTCTATTGCACTATAAATCTATCATCATGCCCAAGAACTGAATACCTATTTTATATAAAAAGGTTTCCAACGGCTACTCAATGGTTCTATCGATAGGATTGAAAGGTCATTCGATAGGATCAAATGTTCTTTGATAGGACCAAATTGTCCTTTGATCCCATCGAGAAAATTCAAGAATTTTATGTTGAGTTATTGGAATGTTTCTTCGACTGCATCGAGAGGTCTTTCAATTCCATCAATTCACATCGACAGCCTATCGATGGGATCGAGGACCACTTGAAAACTATTGTTTTGAGTATGTATTTTAGAACAGTTTTGCACTACTTTTAGCCTAACATATCATGTTCAAATTGGATTCCTAAGGCTATGGGATGATGAAACAAGGTTTACCTATTAACGTTAAGATTATCTAGAGGCTAGGTTGTTTTAGATTTACAATTAGGGTCACCAAGGTACAATTTACATATTCTTCACTTCCTTAATACTCCAAGTCTTCATGTGTCTTCGGTTCACAGCTTTCAATGGTTCAACCAACTTAGTGACATATGGACTTAGATTATTGACAAATAGGTACACAAATAAGTGCACTAATAGAGTATATTTACACTACACCAAAATCCCTCTTTAGGAACGGTTTTCAACCGTGGTGTCGCAAAAAATTAAGAATGGTTTGGAACCGTTTTTGAAATAGGGCGTTGTAAAAAATTAGGGACGGTTGAAAACCGTCGCAGATTTTCAATTTCCAGCCCAATTTTTAATTTTTGGGAATAGTCTTTTTCTGTTAGTAATGGATCACTCCTGGAAATACGATAGAAGAAAACTAACTAACAAACTCCCAAAGAAAACCAGTGGTATTATTTCGTGAGGCATCAACAAAAAGGAATTACAAGGCTATTCAACAACTATTCAAACTTGAAATGAGTCCGAGTTTTTTACTAGAAAAGAATGCTCACAGTAGCAGCACGTTTTTCACTGAAATATTTGCATGAAGCTGGTGATAAGAAGCTAAAAACCTCATGTCGTGCCATTTCAGTGGTGGTTGGAGACCAGATCATAGGCTGGCATGCATTATCTGCACATGACACGAAGGCGTTCTCATTTGCAGAAACGCTCAAGCATGAACTCATCAGTGGCAGCTTGCCTCCGCCCTACCATATCTGTGGTAGTGGTATTTGAGGATTTGGGTCCTACACTACTATCCTGTACAACTCAGGATGCTCTGCAAAAAATAACATTATAAGCAAGTTAAAGGGCATGAAATAGACATCTCAGCAAACACGTCTAACCTAGCTTTGCACTTTTGCTTTTGCAAATAAATGACAAGTTCATTTGTTTCAAGAGAATGAAAAACTAAAGAAAAATCTCATTGTTGAAGAAATAATTTGAACATTTCAAGAAGCAAAGGAAGTAGGTTTACATCCCTGACAACCAAGCTAGCTTCAAATATGTTTTTAGAGAGAGAAGATATGAATGAAAAGGAAAGAAAGGATGGAAGAAGTAAAATTGACATATGTTTTTCTTTTCTTTTCTAAGGGTATATGATTGATATCAATTTCACGAACCAAAACATTTGTAACATGATGCTTTGGGGTTTTCTTTTCTAAAAATGCCCCATGGAGCTTGTTGTTGGAATTTCAATCATTCAGTATCCATGAAATTTGTAGATTAATTATAATAGTTTGGAGAATCCTAACCCTACTTGGTGGCTGATAAATAGATAGTTGAGAAAGAAAATAGGAACACTCCATGTCTAACAAAAGAGGGTTGATGCATATGATTTTATATCTGTGAGATTTTCAGGTATGGCATATACAGGAGGTCATTACATGTAATTACAGTAAAGCAAAAATCCTTTGGACGTAAACAGCCCTTCCCTTTATTCATTTCTCACTGTTTTATTTTACCAAATAATGCTTGGATGTATAGATGTTACATAGATTACCAATTACATGGAGGTGCTTCTTGATAGATGAAATTGCAAAGGGAAGTAATGTATCTCATGCAAAAAAGCATTCATTGCCTGTGAATATGTGTTCATTGAGGTCTATTTGGTAAAATCCAAATTTTTGCCATTAACATATGAGAAAAAAATGAGAATAAATAAAAGTGTGCATGGAATCATCAACTAATACGAAATGACAATTTCTTGGGGATATGTATTTTTACAATGTTCCTAAAAGCATTAAAGCAAATCAAAACAGAGACACGTGACAGGTTTTTCATTGAAATAAAATCAGCATAAAAAATAAAATAGCATCAATAGTCTAGAGAATTTATCAAAATATGGACAATTTTCACTCAATTCACAATTAGAAAATTCACTCAAACAATTTTGCAGGAGCATGATACCATAATGAGGGAGCATCAATATGAACTGGAAAGACTAGATTCTCTATTGATGAAAATAATAGATTGATAGGTATATTACATGAATATAGCATTGTTATACCTGGAAAACAATTCCAAATGATCCATGCTCTACAACACGCTTGACATGTAGCTTATTGTCTACCATCAAAATGAACAAGGTTTATCAGATAAACCATGTGCAATTAATAAAAACATCAAACACATGACAATAACAATATTAGGCCCTTGTATGAGGTCGTGGGCCCATTATATGATTGGCCCTATGAGCGCCATTCCTTGGGAACAATGTTGGTTAAAGGTCCACATTGATGGGCAATGATGGTTGAACGTCCACATTGTGACCTTCCCTTAGGCCTTGTTAGGCTCATTCTCATCATTCTCTAGTGGGTTAACCCAAACGCTTGGGCCCCATTGATTTTAATTGATCCATCATTGGTCGTCCATCTATGGACCCCGCCTTGCGTCGAGGTAGATTATCAATGCCGATTATCTGTGCCGATTGTCGATACCGGCTACCGTTGCCGATTATGAGTTTGTGACAGCATAGCATCATGATACATGCCCATACGCATCATTTGTATGTTTGTTATGAGATGTGATTGACCATTGCATATGTCATAGTGCAGGTGGTTTATGGGACTCCCTGATAAGCGGAGTTATCCCACATGAGCGCACGATATACGCAGGATTGATGCATGATTGGACTGCATGACTCATGCACTTTTCATTGTGTGATTGTGATTATTGTATGCCCTGGCGACATCAGGGCTATAACCTCCACAGACACATCGTGGATGGTCGGATTGGATACCGGAATACTGTTTCTAGCATCGGGGCGCCATAGATGTCCCTGGGTGAAAATTCCTAAACCCGATGGTACCAGAGGATGACTCCAACGTCGAGACCGAGTGGATACATGAGCGCATAGGGCTGTATACCAGTAGGCCGCGTCTCCCACTGTGTCGTGGTCAGTTGGAAAGGGGTGTGATCTTACCCGCCTGAGTGAGAGGACAATTTCTAAGTTGAGTTTGATTAACTTGAGGAATAGGTCCGTTATCGACGAGCCGGGCCCGATATTCGAATAGTGAGGTCTCTTCTACTCACCCAGTTGTGTGCTCGGATAGGGGCGGCAAGCTGGCTAGAGTGTACTAAACCCCAGTGATTATCCAGACTAAGAACTGTACTGATATTTGATGCTCTAGCGATGAGTTGCATTGATATGTGGATTTGGATGAGGTTTGGTATGCTTGAGTTGTATCTCGTATCGCATGGCCTTGACATGGCCGATAGCATTCATGTTTTGCACCACATAGCCTTGGTACGGCTGATTTCATTCATGTACATGATTTCACATTACTCTGACATTACATTTTGAGCACGCTCATATTGCGCACATACATACACCACCCTCTAAGCTTTCTATAAGCTTATGCACGATTGATGCGTGCAGGTGACGCCAAGACGCAGCCATAGCTCAGTCACAGTAGGAGCGTGCAGTCGAGCTTCAGGAGTTTTCCGTTATTATCTTGTATTTCCCTTCACACGCATTGTACTCAAAGCTTTTATCATAGTGGATTTTGTGATGGTGTTCTTGTGGTTATTGTTCGTGGGTTATGCTTATGGTTATGCTTATTACGAATCAAAATCATGTTTGAACTCCTCCTTAGAACCTAGTGTATGGGTGCTGGGAGCCGAGAATGGGATACTACGGAGGCTGGTGGCGCCGAATTCGGCAATCGGAAATTTGTGAGCCCGGTTTCCGAGTTTGGGGCGTGATAACTATAAACGACTGTATTTCGGATTGATACTAGCTTGATCTTTCATTATGTTAATCTTTTACATGCAAGCTTGATAGTATGAATGCTTTGATTTGAATCACATCCAACACATTTGCACACTTTTCATCCATCTTAGACTATTTGTTAAATCATGCTTAATATTGAGAAGTCTTGTGATTGGATCCTCTACTTGGCTTGGAAGCCATTAGAGTTAAATTGGGGATATCTTGATAGTTGCACATTAGATCAAGATTAAGGTAATAGGATTTAAAATAAGGCATAAAATTTTATAAAGTCCTATTCACTCCCCTCTAATACACTTTGACCTTTCCCACTTCAACTAAAGCGGTCCTCACCGCAAGTTCAATTGGTATCGAAGTGGGTCTCTCTTAAGGGCTTAACCACCTGGATAGTGATCTTGACTGAAGTTGGGAATCATGGCCAAGGGAGAAGGTTCGGCCGTATCCAGACCTCCAGTATTTGATGGTTCAAATTATGCATACTGGAAAGCTAAAATGCATTATTTTCTGAAATCCTTGGATCATGATGTTTGGGATATAGTTGAAACTGGTTATGTGCCACCGACTGATCTAACTGTACTTGAAAATGGAACAACCATCTCCGAACCTAAATCCAAAGAAATGTGGACTGCATTCGAAAAGGAAAAACAGACATCTGAAGCAAAAGCAATAAATGCAATCTACTGTGCTGTGTCCCAAGAGGTATTTAATCAAATAAGCATGTGTGACACCTCTAAAGAAGCATGGGATTTGTTAGAAACAACCCATGAGGGAACAAACACGGTAAAGAGGTCCAAGTTACAACTCCTGACATCTCAATTTGAACATCTCATAATGGAGGAGCATGAGACATTCATGGAATTCTTTACAAAACTGAATATCATTTGTAATTCCATGGGGGGATTAGGAGAAAAAGTTCCGGCATCTAAAATTTGTAGGAAAATACTTAGATCCCTACCGGAACGATTTAACTCAAAAGTTACAACCATTGAAGAATGTAGAAATATGGATGAGATGAAAGTAAAAGAGCTAGTAGGTTCCCTATAAACATTTGAACTACACTTCAAACAAACTCCCAAATCCAAAAATAATGCCCTCAAAACATATTACTACTAATGAGGAAGAGGTAAGCGAGAAAGAAAATGAAGATGAAGAAGTGGCTCTATTGGCACAACAGTTTAAAAAAATCTTTCACAAAAACCGTGGTCAATCATTTAATGGCAAACAACTGGACAACAAGCGCCATATGAGTAAATCTATCAAGAAGTTCAAAGCGCCACAGTGTTACGCCTGTCATAAATATGGACACTTGTCCACTGAATGTCTTAACAAGAAAACTAAAGGGAAGGCTATGGCAGCTACTTGAGATCACAATGAAGAATCAAATTCAGATTTTAGTAAGTCAGAAGGTGATGAAGATAAAGAATCCTTAAAAATTCTCATGGTCTTCACACCTGCAGACATCCCTTTGGTAATTGAGGAATTTGACGAAATATATGTTGAAGAGACATTATCATCAGACGATGAGAAAGAAGGTGTAACACCCTGAATTTCGAGGGTCGAGTAAAGCTCAACTCCCGAGATCCAACGCATCACTTATGCAACATAGATAATGATGTTTAACGCCCTGAATTTTGAGGGTTGAGCAAAGCTCAACTCCCATCTGAAAAAACATTGCATTTTCGTTGGCTCGTCTACTAGGATCAGTGGAGCATATCTGGCTAGCTCCGTGAATTTGTTCTCATATTCTGACACGGTCATTCCTCCCTGTTGGAGGCGAAGAAACTCACCCTCCTTTTCATTACGATAAGTGAGGGAGAAATACTTTCCATGGAAGCGAGTCTCAAATGCGTCCCACGTCCACACGTGTCCTGCAGGAACTGTTCGTAGGATGTTGTCTCACCATAGACTGGCCTCCTTCTTGAACATATAAGTCATAACTCCACTTGCTCTGCCTCAGTACAGTGCAATGGCTTCAGCATCTTGGATATATGATCCAACCAATAATCAGCCACCTCGGGTTGTTGAGTTCCTGCGAAAGAAGGAGGACGGAACCGCTGAAAGTGTTTAAACAAGCCACTAGTGTTCATGGCTCCAGAGGTTGCACAGGTGGCATAGCCGGGACCATGTTCATGTTTTAGGTAATGGCCCCCGCAATAGTGGCCCAAACTTGCTGCTGTAGCTGCATTAGGAGCATCATTTGCACCAACCTATTAGGGGGAGGAGCCGCCTAAGGCATGTGTGGCGTTGTGTAGACGCACGGTTCTATTCTGGAACCAGTGGTGCACTAGGTGTTGGCCCATTGGTGGGGCCAATGGCCGACTGTGAATCCAGTATTATGTCACTATCCGGGCCCAAACTGGGGTTCGTATGGCTATCGCTAGGGGAGGTGCCCCGTCAATCGATCCGCCAAGTGCAAGACGTGTCATATTCCGAGTAGTTTTCGGAGGCATTCCCTATATACAACATAGGGTGCAACGTGTGTGAGATTTAGAATAATATTACTCAATTTCCCAAACATTCTACACATTCCAATTCAAAAGAGCTTCATGCATTTCATTTAACAAAAAATTGTTACAATACATGAGATGTAGCCTTACATGGATCATGACAGAAGATGCATGTGAGCTAATCTAGTAAAAGTTTTAATACCAACTACTCTAACATATAACTAAGCCTACCAAGGTTATTACAAAGATAAGCAAGAAACAAGGAAAACCGAAAGACAACTACAACACATGACTAGTCGTCCGACTTTGGTGAAGGTGGAGGCGCACCCTTATCCTGCATACAACACAGGGGCGTCTTCAGAGTGCGAGACATCCTCTTGAATTTGTGTTTTAGGTAGGCCTAATTCTCCTTGACCTCTTGTCTCAGGGCGGCCTGGTTCTCTTCAATCTTGGCCATGCGGGCTTCTAAGGCAACCTGATCATGGCGGTCGTCATGTGTAGCAGTAGGAGGTCCCCCATCTGAATCTCGGGATTCCTCTTCTTCCACTCTGCTTTCCTCATCATTTCTTTCCTCAGTGCTTTCCTCGTCACTGCCTCCTTCCTCTTCACTCTCTTCTTCAATTTCATCCCCGGACTCATCAAGCCTTGCTTGTCGTTGCCTGGGGCCTATGCCCATATTGTTGAGCGTAGCATCACTGATGATATGGATCGGGGCGTGGTTATCCATATGGAGTCAGAAGCCAAAATTTCGGGCGATCTTACAGATAAGTCGACCGAAAGGGAGCGAAGCATCTCTCCGTGTAGATCGTGCAGTACCCACAATCTGAGAGAAGACGAATGCAGGCAGGCATAGCTTGTCTCCCTGACCAGCTCTGTATAAGAAATCCACCATGAGTCGTGTACATTTCGTGCGATTACTCTACCTTGGATACACGTTGTACATGAATATGTGGTGGAGCAAGCGGAAATCGTTTGTCATTTTGGTCGATGCAAGGCTATTTCCTCGCCTCCACCGCTCAAGCTGGCCGCATAGGAAACGTGTGCGGCGATTTCTTTCTCGTTCACTAGTAAGGTTTTTCTCGCTAGCATGTACAAGTCCACGTTCCATTCCCATGATACGAGCCACCATATCTACATTGACTATGGCCTCCTCTCTCCCCAAAAGGGATAGTAAACTGAAGAGGCTCCAATAGTGGGTTCAGTATATGAGCATAGAAGGCTCGTATGCTGCCTTCACTCGCATGAGTATTTCCCTCAAATATGGGACCCCAACCATTTTCCAGGAGCATGTCCATCACCGGGTACAACCCGAAAAGCTTTTCATCAACATGAGCCTCGAATACAACTTTACGGTCACATAACTTACCAAGTTCGATGCCCGGTGGTAGAGATCTTTCGATGAGGATCCGCGGGTCAAGATCCTGTTTTGATCTTCTCTCTCGATCGACACTTACGCTTGCCTCAGCGCTCGTCTTCTTCCTTGAACGGGTTGGGCAGCTCGGCCTGGCCTCACCCGGGGCCGCTCTCCTCTTTCCCATAAAGGAAAGGAGTGTGGAGAGGGACAAAATAGTGGTAACTAACTCAAAATAGCCATTGAGTTGACAAAGCTTGAAGGGTGAGATGGGTTTGTAAGTTTGGAGGGATATGCGACACAAAAGAGTGCTTTTGTGCTCAAATAAGTGGAAATAGGGAAATGGAGAGTTTTATGAGAGGGGTTTTAAAGAAATCAAGGTGGAGGTGGGTGTGAAATGTAGAAGAAGAAGAAGCTTTGTGTATGGAAAGGAGATTTGAGAGAGAAAATGTGATTTTGGAGGGGTTTAGAGGGTTTGGAAGCTTGAAATGGGAAAAAATGAGGCAAAGGGGAAGAAATAGAGTGGCCCCACACGAAAACAGGGCCCACATGCATGTGTGGAGGGCGGTGGGCCGCCAGAACCGCGTGTCACACCCCAAACTCGAAAATCGGGCTCACAAAATTCCCGATCGCCGAATCCGGTGTTGACAGCCTCCGTAGCACCCCATTCTCGGCTCCCAGGGCCTCTACACTAGTTTTTGATCTTGGGATCCTACAAGGAGGATTTTTTTAATATGAATTTGTCTCATAAGAAGCATAACCACAAGTATACCCAAATCACAAGAACAACATCATCACCGCATATCCACTAATATAATCATTTGAATACAATGCTGAAAGGGAAAAATACATGCATATAATAAAATCTTTACAAGGCTCGGCTGCACGCTCCTACTGCGGCTTAGCTACGACTACGTCCCAGCGTCACCTGCACACATCTATCGTGCACAAGCTTATAGAAAGCTTAGAGGGTGGTGTAAGTGTGTGAGCAGTATATGCGTGCTCGTAATGTAATATCGGAGTAAACGGGAATACTGGTAAGTCCACGAACCATACAATATCAGAGTAATCAGAAATACCGATAAGTCCATAAAAAATATCATCAACCTTATCCAAGATATGCAATGAAAAGATATAATGAGTCAAATATCAGATACAGATGATGCAATACCATGTGCAATTCTGAAGAGCTACGAATACCATCAGCCTCATCTAAGTCACATGAATGCAGAAACATAGCAACCCAAAATACCATATGCCGAGGATGTAATGCAATATGCAATTGTGGTGCGAATGAAATGACCAAGCTGCAGTGTGAAGTCGGGATGATAGTACGTGGTATCGCAGGCTATGGGGCCTATCACAAAGGACTTGTATCTAAACCAATCTCATACCTAAATTTGGATAGATAAACTCAATGTGGTAAGCTCCTGATCTCAAGTTAGTCGCGCACCCCAACCGAAATCCTGGCCATTGCGAAAGTATACATAACAATTAGTTGCGCACTACCAGCCCGAGTGGATAGTAAATGAATAAATGAATTAGTATAATGTTGAGTATACAATTCCTGCCTAGTCAGTCCACAAATCAATACTGTACATCTATAGGATCATCACCGGGGTCTAGTACACTCTACATGCAAATCGCCGCCCACTGACGCGCCACCATGCAAGTGGAAGAGACCTCACTATCCGCCTAGCCAGTAGTCAGCTAATATCTACTTGACACGTCGATAGCGGACCCATTCACGAGTTAGTCAAACTCAGCCTAGCTATGCCCCCTACTCTTGGGAGGGTAAGGCCACACCCCTCCCAATCGACCACGACACAGTGGGAGACGTGTCCTACTAGTATTCGACAGTCGGGCGCTCATGTATCCACTCGGTCTAAACGTTGGGGCGTCTCCTGGCCTCGGAGGTTTAGGGACTTTCACTCATGGACATCCAAAGTGCCCAGATGCTCAAACCAAATATTTTCGGTGTCTCATATAGCCATCCACGACATGCTTGTGGAGGCCACAACCCAGATGTCGCTAGGGTGTACAGTAATCACAATCATACAATGTAAGATGCATGAGTCATGTAGTCCATTCATGCATCAATCCTGCGCATACCATACGCTCATGTGAGACAATCTCTGCCTATCAGGGAGTCTCATAACAACCTACCCAATGACATATGCAATGATCAACTACATCTCATAATAAACATGCAGATGATACGTGTGGGCATGTATCATGATGCTATGTTGTCACATACTCATAATCGGTATCAATAACCGGCATCAACAATCGGCCTCGACAATGTGGACATTTAACCAACATTTCCCCCAAGGAATGGCCCACATAAAGCCTATCATATAGTGGACCTATGGACTCACACAAGGGTCTAATATACAACACCATAGGCCTCACTCAAGAGCTTAATACACATCACTATGGGCCTCTCACATGGGCCTAATATACATCACAATGAGCTCCATCGTCTGGCCCTCAAATGCACCACAATGGGCCTCATCACATAGGCCTCATACATATTAATTGGCCCTTAAACACGGGCTGAATACACATCACAATGGGCCTCAAATATGGGCCACATATACGTCACATTACGCCTCGACAATCGGCCTCGATATTCGGTCTCGATAATCATAATCGGCCTCGATAATCGAAATCGATAATCGGCCTCGACAATCAGAATCGGCCTCGACAATCGGAATCGGCCTCGATAAATGGAATCGGTGAGAATGGGCCTAACAAGGCCTAAGGGAAGGTCACAATGTGGACATTTAACCATCATCGCTCACCAATGTGGACGTCAAACCATCATTGCTCCCAAGGCACGACCGCCAAAAACATCATTACATACATCATGGTGGAATCTCACCTCGCAACAGGCCTCATATACATCACATTCGGCCCACACAAAGGCCTCACATACGTCTCATTAAGCCTCATATACCTTAAGTGGGCCGATCAAATGGGCCGATCCAATGGGTCAAATCAAATGGGCCGAATCAAATGAGTCAATCAAATGGGCCAATCGAATGGGTCGAATCAAATGAGCCAATCAAATGGGCCGAATCAAATGAGCCGGTACCAATGGGCTGAATCAATTGGGCTGATCAAATGGGCCGAGTCAAATGGGCCGAGTCAAATGGGCCGGTACAAATGGGCCGAATCAATTGGGCCGATCAAATGGGCCGAGTCAATTGGGTCGGTACAAATGGGCCGAATCAAATGGGTCGGTGCCAATAAATCATTCATCTATTGATAGAAATCATTTTAGAGTATTATTCAAAAAGATTGAATCATATCCAGAGATCATCTGGACTATACCACAATTGGTAGTGGTGATAATAATTTTCATAATTAAATTTTCAGCGGGCTTACCATAGCATTTATTTCCCATCTAGTCTATTCATAAGGTCACAAAGATCTGACCTTAGAGAAAAAAAAACAAATATCATATTGATTCATGACTATTGTGATCCCAAAAAGGGGATTTCAATGGTAAACGTTCAAACCCACTGTTTTCTGTAATGTGGTCCACCTGATAACTGGATCTGTCTCTTTTTTTTTTTAGTCTCAAGCCTTGAAACGAGCTTACCAAATGGATGGATGGATCAGATGTAACATATACATCAGTGTGGGGTCCATATACATGGCCCAGCACGTAAAAGGGATGGACGGTTGAATATTCGCAGCAAGGTGGGCTCCCACCGCAACATACATATATATGTATATTAAATATACATCTGGTGGGTCCCACGTGGAGCCCACCATAATATATCATATTATATAATATATATATTATATACTTTAATATAATATAATATAATAATAATATATATATATATATATATATATATATATATATATATAATATATATATATATATATATATATAATATATATATATATATAAAAGGGGGAATGCCTGCCTAGATCCACCGTCCAGATCCATCTGGACGGTGCAGATCCACATGGGTTAAAGGTGGGTCCCACGTAGGAGTGGCCCACCCATAATGTTATCAATATATATTATATATTATATAATATAATATCATATATAATATATATTATATATTATATATGAGTCATATATGATAAAGGTGGGTCCCACGTATCAGTGGCCCACCACAACATTTATATATATATATATATATATATATAGACACATATATACATATATATACATGTGTGTGTAGCCGTGTAGTGGCAGCGTCCAGGGAAACTAGACGGCCAGGATGAAAGGGGCCCACCTAATATTGCAGGCCCTACATGAATGGATGGCCTGGATGAACACATCCTCACGGTGGGACCCACAGAATCTGCAGACGTCATGGCCCCACTGATGGACGGTACATCAAGGTGGTCCCACGTCCAGATTATCTGGAAGGTGGGGATGAAAACACTTACATTATGGTAAGCGTCCACGTCCAGCATATTCGGATGGTGGACGGTGTTCTCCACCTGAGATTTGAATCTACCTCACTGATTGGAAGAACGGATGGAAGGTGTGGGTACACACGTGCAGAATTTTTAAATCAAGTTGGTATTTGTGCACTCCAGCATCAGGTGGGGTCCATGTCAGTGTGACCCACCTGCTTTAGATCAAGGTGTTATTTGTGTTTTCCTTCCATCCAACAGATCAGCAGAGGGACGGTGTGGATTCAGAATACATACATCATAGATGGGTCCACAGTACCGTCCAAATATAAAAAGAAGAGAGAGAGAGAGATAGCGAGACGTGAGAAGGGGAGGGACCCCGCCACTATGGGCCCTCCTTATACAATACATACATCAAGATGGGTCCCACCACAAGTGGACCCTCAAATCATCAAAATCACACAAATCAAACCTTAGAAGAACACCCACCTTTGATCTCCTCTTCCTTCTTTCACCTATAGCCTCTAGAGCTCCAATGGAACGATTCCAACGGTCGAGATGAACTTTGGATGATGGGGATGGGAGGTAGGAAGGTGGTAAGGAGTGGGCCACACTTGACTCTCTCATAGGAGGCTTGGACGTTGGCTCTCCTTTGGTGCTTGGGGATGGAGTGAGAAATGAAAGAGAGGATGAGTTGTTATAAGGGAGATGGGATGGAGGGTATGGTTTCTTTTGACTTTTGATAAGAAGGGAATGGTTAGCTATGAGTGTTGTTGACTTGGTGAAGAGAGAGGTATGGGTGAGTGATGGCTTGTGATGGGATGTACTTGACTTATGATTGATGAGACATGTTGTAAAGATTATCTCGGAATTTGCAACGAGCAGCATTTTCCTCGAACTGAACGCGGGCCCACATCTCTTAACCTGAGTATTGCCTCGGTGCGCGAGACGCGGTGTCGGAACCGCGATGACGGCGCGGTCACACTGGTACAAGTCTCAGATCGAGCCGACCTCGATATGCAGGACTCAACTTAGGATCGCGTGCAAACGCTGATAACAGATCGCGGGTCACCGGAATTTGACCGGGTGGTGCCGTCGCCCCCTTCCCTGGACTGCCGGTGGTGGTTCCGCCTGGGGACGGTGGCCACCCCCTCCCGGGGTACTGAAAATGTGCGGGGGACCCCCTGGGTCGCACCATATTTTGTGGTTTGGGCTCCTATGCACGTGTGATGTATTTTCTCAGTCCATCTTACGCATATTCACGCCTTCTGGCGTATTTCAATTTTGAGATTCACCGACTTTTAGCTTAAACCCATCAATTGATGGCCTAAAAGGGGATTGAGATCATTTCATATGATCTCGGATGCGTACAGGCTACATTCAACCGTTGATTTCGCCCGTTGGCAAAAATTCGGGATCCTACGATCATTTCTACATTTTATTGCCTCCCTCATAAGTCAGAGTACGTCAGTGTGCGTCGTGTTACCATAATCTAGGTCCAGTTTAATCTAAATCATGTTCTGATACCATCTTGTAACGCCCTGAATTTTGAGGGTCGAGAAAAGCTCAACTCCCGAGATCCAACGCATCACTTATGCAACATAGATAATGATGTTTAAATGTTGTCCATATTAGTGTCTTAAACATGAGTGGGATTACACTAAAACAGCATATCATACTCCAGAGATAATTAAATTAAGCAAGCGGAAGACTGAGATAGATATAAGGTATATACGTGTTTCACAACCTCCATAGTATGATCATATAATTGGGCTGAAATTTATATATGTGTTGGTTCAAAATTTACAAAATATCAAAATGAAAACGTCCAACTAATCCATGTATCCCTGTAATCCCATCGAATTAGAACAAGGTCTACGAAGACCCGCCTGATAGCTAAACATTGGAGAATTCCTCCTCCTTGTCCATGAAGTCCATTTCAGCTGCATAGACTCCGTCATTACCTGAAACTACAACAAAGTCTGGTTGGTATTTTAAAACACCATCTCAGGTGGGAATGAGTAGCTAATTCAGTGGAACTATAAAGCAAAGGTTAACATGTTATCAATTCAACCAAGCAGTAATGATAAAGCGATACAACAAACATCTTTAACTACTCTTATTAATGCAGGGATGATATGCAGTAATGATGCATGCCCTCGCGTACACTCCCTCAAGCGACTTCCTTAACCATTCGCGCATGACAAACTCCCTAAACGTGCGCTTCCTCGCTAAAGCACAGGCAATGCAGTGCATGGTCGTGTTAGCCAAGTAATTAATTAGGCTTATTAGTACAGCGGATTTGGGAAGCTAAGGAACCTCCCTTTTATATCATTAACCCAAACGAAGGATCCATCTAGGATCGTCAATCCTAGTTAACCACATACGATAAGCAAGTTGTAGGACATCACCCCTAATGAAAAGCAGTCGATAGGCAAATTCAAAAGTTTATACTCGAGGTCACACAACCAACGCCCTACCAACTAGAGAACTATTTTCGAAGGGGGTCCGGATCAGACGGTTCACCCCAACCCACACTGGGACCACAGTCAGGCTGCGCCGGTGTAGGCCGAAGCTCGAACACGGTGTCCCATACCACCATGCCCAGCTCACAAGTTTAGGTTGCTCACTGGTCACTACGGGGAGGCTCATCACCCCAGCGTAGGCCGACAGCTCGACCACGGTGTCCCATACCACCATGCCCGGCTCATGAGTCTTAGCGGATCATGGTACCATGGTTGAAACGAGCTTTACATTGGTGAGTGGTACCTTAGATTCAAGCAGTAGTATCCATACATGGTAAACACACAATAGGCTAATTAGGTTATTTGACAAGTTCGATTGGTACAAGCGCACGCTGAATTAATCGACATGGAGCGCATAAGCACTCCACCTGGTCTAACCACTGTCGACAATCGTCGTACGGCTCGGATTCATCGAACGTATCAAATATGGCGAGTTAGTTCGCCACTCAATCGAGAACCGTTACTAATTGCCTGGACTATGTAGTAGTCCCAATCATACTCAAATGCAATAGGTAGTCACATGTGATGATCATAACAACATTTAACAAACACTTCAAATATAATTCTCATTTGAGCATTTTATCAAACACCTTGAACATGTTATTATACATATGCATTCCATCCATAAATCACGTAGTAGAAATTTAGATTACATGAAGGAAACTATAAATATGGATAAGGTAGTTGAGAACCCTATCTCAATACCCTAAATAAATACAATTCACCAACAATTTTTCATTCAGACATTTTATCAAACACTTAGACTACACATTACTATATACATAGACTAAATTAGTTACGGCATATATTATGGCAAATCCTTTCACAAGGGGATTGTCATACATACAACAAACATGAATCCTAGATTAATAGTCATAGCAAGCACAAATCATGATTTCATATTCATTCAAACATTTCAACAAACACGTGGAATGCATAATATATTCAACATAGTTCATACATGTGTAACATATGGAAAATGTCGTAACTAAGATCATATGGCAGCAATCAAGTCAAATATAAATCATTAGCTGACATTGAAAGCCTTGAAAGCCATAGCCTAAACGTTTACAGTCTGCACCTTCCGTCGGAATTCTTGTTTCGAACTCGGTTCGAATCCTACGTTCCCGAAAATGAAATAACGGGTACCTAAATCATGAAATTTGTTAGCTAGGTTGACATACAACCATTCTAGGTCTTAACTACAGCATTAGGGCTTGGATTTCTTACCTAAATCATAGTTGGAATGGTTCGTGTAGCGATGGTGGGGAGGCGAATCAACACGTGGAGTAATGGGAGTGAATCACAACAACGATCTCTCGAACTCTCTCTCTTCTCCTCACTCTTTTCTCTCCTCTCTCTCAAGGTTAGAGAAATGCGTATGGAATGGGAATGGGGTAGTTTAAGGGCATTATATAGGCCCAGAACTGATACAAATGGCCCAAGGCCATGGTATACCTGACTTACATCCAAAGGGCGATTGTTTCTGACGAATGGGGCCCATCGGGAGGTCCATTACCTGTCTATGTCATAGAGTAAGTTCCCTGACAATGGATTTAGGCCAGGATGCGATTTCAGCGCATTTGGATAGGCCGATCAACCGTGAGGGACCTATATCAGATCAACGGTCGTTGTTACTCGATCAGGGCCAGAAGTATACAGATATGTGCAAGGAAATTTTCTTGATCCATGGGTGAAGTTCGGTCAGAATCTGACGGTCTGAAGTCTTCAATTTTGCCCGTAAGCGAATGGTCCAATTCACTTAAGTTTCAGTGCGTTTTCAAAAGGTATTGGCGTTTCTCACACATTTTACTCAGGGCTCAAGTTGTACGGTTCTGGATACTATTTGGTCTCGATTCCCGTGATGGTTGTCAAGCCCAATAAGATGGTCATAACCCTATAGTTTCACGGTCATCGGACTTTCGACTTGCAGTCCAGATCCGATACGGAGTTTCAATGTGCTCCCGAGAGCAACTGGCTTTTGGGATTTCTCCTAGGTTTTTAAGTAGTGTCGAGTCAGTGATTTTGATAGTTTTTGGTCTTATCCTTTGTATAAATAGTGGTTCAAGCTAAATCCACCGATTATTTGGTTTAGTACTTAACTAAATTCTGCCCTAATTACGACAGAATAAGGTCCTAGGGTAGTTCTATATCCCTTTTTGGCACTTTTAGTTACTTTATTATTTTAATTATTTTTTTAGTAGTTCATCATCAAGTCTACTTTATCTCTACCAAATTTCATTAGATTTCGTATTCTAGAAAAATTCTAAAAATTCTAGAAGTAGCAGCTGTTCAAACTAATAATTTTTGGACAGTTGTCACATCAACCTAGATTAAAATATTTTTATTTTATTTTTTACTTATTTTTATATGAAACTAGACTTATCAAGCTTCAATCTGACTTTTGAATCACCTAAATCGGAGTTATATTGAGGGAGATATGACTTTTTGAAGTCGGTCGAAAAGTGAAGAAAATTGCAGCGAGGGTCCACCGAATTCGGTGGACCGGCGGGGCACCGTCGACCGGGCGGTGGCGCTGCGCCCCTCTGTTGTGTCTGGTGGGGGTTCTGCCACGTGACTTTTGCAACGGTTGTATTTTGCAAACCGGAATGAATTATTTGACATGCAATATATGATTTTGGGGTAGGAGAAGCTGCTCTATCCAAATAACTTATTTATTGTGTGAGATTCCATAAGGTTAATGGTCAAAAACTCATTTTATTTATTTATTCACTATTTATAGTAAATTTTAGTTTAAGTATTATTCTTCATCATTTAAACTTTAGGATTAGTATCTAATATAAAAGTACTTAGAAAAATTTGAAGAATAAGGTGGTGAAAGGTGAGATTTTGAAGGAAATGGGTTGAAAGGGGATTTGAGACTTTGGGATTGAGTTTTGAGAAGTCAATATGGTGTTTTGATAGACACATTGCCCAAGGACGTCTATCGCCAAGTTGGGAAAAATTCGGGACGTTACAGAAGGAGAAGAGGAAGAAAAAGATAACATACATGATGCTTATAATCAACTCTACATACTCAGCATCAATATGCTTAGAAGACTTCGCATCATTGAAAACAAAAACAAATTACCACAAATGGATCTGGATAAAACCTCAGAGATCAATACACATTTAATTAATGATCTTCAGCAACACCACTCAGAAAATGATAAACTGGAAAGAATCAACTCATTTTTGAAATCTGAGTTTGTGAAATTGAACAAACAGCTTGAACTATTGAAAAATGAAAACATGCGTCTGAGAAATGAAAATCATACACTAATTCTTGATGCAGAAAAATCTATAAAATCTTTTGAATTAAACTCCATGTTCTCACAAAGCAGTGAAAAATTTGAAAGACTGTTAGGAATGGGGAGAACTAAAAAAGACAGGAGGGGATTGGGATATGAGCGTAAGAAACTTAATTCAAATTCCCCAGCACAAATACCTAAGAAAAGTACTGCCTCAGGAAGCAATGTAAAGGTAACTCCTATTTGTCATTCATGTGGAGATTCAGGTCATTATAATTTTGAATGCATCACTTCTGGGTGGACTCAACCCAATTCCGAGATAAGCATTACCGGGAAATATAAACCAACTGGAAGAACAATGCAAAACATCGTGAGTCCACCTAAATACAAGGCTAAAGGAAAGACACTTCCGTCTCCACCCAAAATGACAAACGAGATGAAGGAACTTTTAAGCCAAGTGGCTTAATTGAATCAGAAAATAGAAAATTAATGAAGCAGAGAAATATGACTCAGTTACCCAACATGTAAGGCCCGTATCCTAGACCGTACCATTCCGTAGGATTCCGTGATCCTCCCGGTCGAATTCCGGCAACTCACGACCTGTATCCGACGTTTGCGTTCGATCCTAAGCTGAGTCCTGCATGTCGGAGACGACTTGACTCGAAACTTGTACCCTAGCGACCGTGCCATCGCCATGACTCGCGTACCGATCCGATACCCGGGCCAGAAGATGTGGGCCTGCATTCATTTCGAAGAAATGCTACGTGTTGCGAATTCCGAGAGAATCTCTACAACATGTCCCATCAATCAATCAATCAAGTACATACCCTATCTCAAGTACATCACCCATACCCCATGCCACCTCACCCACTCACAAGTCAACTCTCTCTCTCCCCACCGATACCTCCTTTACACAAATTTCAACCCAACCCATGCTTTCCCATTCCCATCCCTTACAACAACCACTCCATCCATCCCTTTGCATCCATCATTTCTCTCTCTCTCTCTCATTTCTATCTTCACTCTCCAACCCCAAGAGAAACACCCAAACGTCAAGATCTCCAAGCCTTCCCAAAACAACAAGTGTGGCCCACTTTCCCACCCTCTCATCTCCCATCTCAACCATTCATTCTTCATCAACCTCCATCAAAATTGAAGACAAGGAGCATAGGAGTCTAAGGAGCTAAAGAAGGAGGCCTAACGTGGGTGATCCACTGTTAATTTTATTTTTAAGGGCCTACTTGATGTGGGACCCACTTGATTATGCATTGTATTAGGAAGGGCCCAATAGTGGCGAGGTCCCTCCCCTTCACGTTCCTCTCTCTCTCTCTCTCTCTCTCTCTCTCTCTCTCTCTCTCTCTCTCTCTCTCTCTCTCTCTCTCTCTCTCACCCCCTTATGATGGAGTGGGCCCCACCACTATATGTGATATATCTACTCCATCTATCTAACGGTGTGGCCCACCGTATTTCATGTGATCATCTGCACCGTCCACTATTAGGATGGTGGGAATCCCACATGCGTTGGTCTACCTTGCAAAATATAGATATATGTGATAACATAAATAGCATAATATAATATATATTATATGAGATATGTACATAAATATAATATATATATATATATATATATATATATATATATATATATATGTATGTATGTATGTATGGGAGGTGGGCCCTACGTGGGACCCACCCATCTGAAGTGGATTGGCTGGTGTATCTCACACTAGCTAATCACGTCAGCAAACTCCGTGGGACCCACCATGAGGCATGTATTGTATTATCCACACCGTCCATTGCTTGGATGGTGGGTCACTTGAGCATATGCATTTCATCCAGCCATCCATTTATCTGGACGCTGGATGTTGAGTTAAAAAAAATATATATATAAATATATATAAAAGTATATATAATAAATATATATTATATAATATTATATCGTATGTGTTTTGGAGAGAGGGTGGGTTGGCCCACCTACGTGGGACCCACCCTAACGTATGTAGTGTATCCGCCATGTCTAGCCCCTTGATCCAGACCGCTGGACGGTCTGAATTTGGGGACCACCGTGATGAATGGGTCTTAGTCACACCATCCAGATGGCTAGACGGTGGGACCTACACCCTGATGTATGTGGCTACATCCTAACTATCCATCCATTGGCTAGCTCAAGCGTTGAGACAGAAAATAAGACAGATCCAGTTATCAAGTGGACCACACTTCATGAACGGTGGGATTGAATGCCCACCATTGAAGCCCCTTGGGTTGCAGAAGTTTTAGACCAATATGATATTTGTTTTTCCTCTCGGTTCAGGCCTTTATGACCTTATGAACTGACTGGATGGAAAATAAATGTTATGGTGGGCCCTCTAAATTTTAACAGTGGAAATCATTATCACACTATTATTTGTGGTATGGTCTAGATGATCTTTTGATATGATTCATTTATTTGGATAATACTCTAAAATGATCTCTATAGATGGATGAATGGTGTAGTTGGTATGGCCATTTGATGCAGCCCATTTGATGTATTTGGGGTCCATTTGGTGAGGCCTGATGTGATGTACTTGGGGCCCATTTGGTGAGGCCCGATGTGATATATGAGGCCCAATATGATGTATTTGCGGCCCATTCGTTAAGGCCCAACATGATGTATTTGGGGCCCATGGGTTGAGGCCCATTGTGATGTATTCGGGGCCCATATGTTGAGGCCCATTGTGATATATTTGGGGACCATGGGTTAAGGCCCATTGTGATGTATTTAGAGCCCATGGGTAGAGGCCCATTGTGATATATTTGAGGCCCATGGCATGGAGCCCTTTGTGATGTATATTAGGCTTGTGTCAGAGGCCCATTATGATGTATATGTGGCCCATATAATGTGGCCCACCTGATGTATGAGAGGCCCATGGATGTGACCCATCGTGATATAGGCCCTTGTGTGAGGCCATGGGTCCACTATATGTTAGGCTCTATGTGGGCCACTCCTTGGGGGCAATGTTGGTTAAATGTCCACATTGTCTAGGCCGATTGTTGATGCCGATTATCGAGGCCGATTATCGATGCCGATTATCGGTGCTAGTTATTGATACCGATTATGAGTATGTGACAGCATAGCGTTATGATACATGCCCATACACATCATTTGCATGTTTGTTATGAGATATGATTGACCATTGCATATGTCATAGTACAGATGGTTTATGGGACTCCCTGATAGGTGGAGTTATTCCACATGAGTGCACGGTATACGCATGATTGATACATGACTGGATTGTATGACTCATGCATCTTGCATTCTGTGTTGTGATTACTGTACGCCCTAGCGACATCAGGGCCGTAGCCTCCACAGGCATGTCGTGGATGGCCAGATGGGACACCGGAAATCTGTTATTAGCATTGGGCCACCATAGATGACCCTGGGTGAAAATCTCTAAACCCTCTTGGTACCAGAGGATGCCCTAACGTCAAGACCGAGTGGATATATATGAGCGCATGAGGGCCGTATACTAGTAGGTTGCGTCTCCCACTGTGTCGTGGTCGGTTGGAAGGGGGTGTGGCCTTACCCGCCTGAAGGAGTAGGTAATGCTAGGCTGAGTCTGACCAGCTTGATGAATGGGTCCGCTATCGACGAGTCGGGCCCGATATTAGCAGGCGGATAGTGAGGTCTCTTCCACTTACCCAGTTGTGCGCTTGATGGGGCGGCAGGTGGCGTAGAGTGTACTAGATTCCGGTGATGATCCCAGAGATGTACAGTACTGATTTGTGGAGCAGGAGTTGCATACTCAACATTATATTCATTCATTCATTCACTATCCACTTGGGCTAGTGGTGTGCAACTAATTGTTATGTGTACTTTCGCAATGGCCAGGATTTCGGTTGGGGCGCACGACTAACTTGAGATCAGGAGCTTACCACATTGAGTCTATCTATCCAAATTTAGGTATGAGACTAGTTTGGATATAAGTCCTTTGTAATAGGCCCCATAGCTTGCGATACCACATACTATCATCCCAAATTCACATGCAGCTTGGTCATTTCATTCCCACCGCATATTGCATATTGCATTACATCCTCGGCAAATGGCATTCTGGGTTGCTATGTTTCTGCATTTATATGACCTAATGAGGTTGATGGTATTCGTAGATCCTCCGAATTGCATATTGCATTGCATCCTCGATATCTGATATCTGGTTCATTATATTTTCGTATTACATAGCCGATTTACATTACTTTCTCAGTATATGACATTGGCTTGCTATGTCTTTTCATCGCATATCCTGGATGAGGTTGATGATATCTTTATGGACTTGTCAGTATTTCTGCTTACTCTGATATTGTATGGTTCGTGGACTTACTAGTATTTTCGTTTACTCTGATATTACATTCTGAGCACGCATATACTGCTCACACACTTACACCACCCTCTAAGATTTCTATAAGCTTATGCACGATAGATGCGTGCAGATGATGTTAGGTTGCAGCAGCATTGAGCTTGGAGTGCACAGCGGTCTTCTGGAGCTTTGATTTTCGATTTATGTATTTCCCTTTCAGCATTGTATTCAAATATTTATATTAGTGGATATATGATGATGATGTTGCCTTTGTGATTTGGGTAAACTTGTGGTTATGCTTATTACGATTTAAATGTACATTGGAAAATCCTCCTTGTAGAATCCTAGGATCAGAATTTGGCATATGGACGCTGGGAGCCGAGAATGGGGTAATACGGAGGCTATGACACAGGATTCGGCGATCGGGAATTTTGTAAGCTAGGTTTCCGAGTTTAGGGTGTGACACAACATGCCCAAATAAGCCCATAGTGAATTAAAAACTAGAAAAATTGTCATAAGATGGGTACCAAAACCTGAGAAAAAATGTCTAGTAACTCACACCAGTCGAGAAATAGACAATAATGTTGAGTGGTATTTAGATAGCGGGTGCTCAAGACATGTCACGAGTGACATAAATCTTCTCTCCAACTATTCAAACCTTGACGAAGGGAAGGTCATCTTTGATGGAAGCACCGCTAGGGTATTGGGGCATGAAACTATAGTCGGAATGGAAATGCTCAAAAAGGAGAATGTGTTTTGTGTAGAAGGGCTGACTCATAACCTTCTAAGTATCTCTCAAATATGTGACAACAAGGATGAGGTAACATTTACCGAACTAGAGTGCAAGATCTTGAATCACTCAGGAAAAACAGTTTTAAAAGCTCTTCGAACTAGTAATCATTGTTGTCACGCCCCAAACTCGAAAACCGGGCTCACAAAATTCCCGATCGTCGAATCCGACGCCGACAGCCTCCGTAGTACCCCATTCTCGGCTTCTGGCACCCATTTACCAGGTTCTGATCCTGGGATCCTACAAGGAGGATTTTCAACATCAGTTTGATTTATAATAAGCATAACCAAAGGCATAACCCACAAACAGCAACCAAAAACTCCATTACATTTCCACTATGATCAAAACTTATAAGTACAGAGCGCGAAAAAGGGAAATACAATGATGATTAACAAAAAGCTCCAAGATGATCTGCTATGCGCTCCTGCCTCAGCGCTGCTACGACCCAACGTCACCTGCACGTAACGGTCGTACATAAGCTTATGGAAAGCTTAGAGGGTGGTGATAGTGTGTGCGCAATGTAGTAATACAATTATGCAATATCAGAGTAATGCAGAAAATGCTGATGAATCCATGAATACTATTGGCCATACCAAGGCCATGCAATGCAAGGCATGAATGATGTCGGCCATACCAAGGCCATGCGATGCAAGATTCAGTTCAAGCACACCAATCCTCATATCAATATAGCTCAACTCTGGAATATCATCGGGGTCTAGTACACTCCAAATCAGATTGCCGCCCCATCGCGCCAACAAGGTGAGTGGAAGAGACCTCACTATCCGTCTACTAATATCGGGTCAGACACGTCGATAGCGGACCCATTCTTCGAGCTGGTCAAACTCGGCCTAGCTTTACCCCCTCCACTAGGGCGGGTAAGGCCGCACCCCCTTCCAACCGACCACGACACAGTGGAAAGTGCGACCTCCTGGTATTTGGCACTTGGCACTCGGCGCTCATGCTTCCACTCGATCTAGACGTTAGAGCAACCCCCTGGTACCATAAGGGTTTAGGGACTTTCACCCAGGGATATCTATAACACCTCATGTAGAACAAGATTTCTGGTATCCAACCTTTCCAACCACGATATGCCTGTGGAGGCTACGGCTCTGATGTTACTAGGGCGTATAGTATACATGCCACATAATACGAGATGCATAAATCATGCAATCCAGTCATACAGCAAAAATGCGTGTACCACGTGCTCATGTGGGCAACTCCACCTATCCAGGAGCCCATAAACAATCTGCCCGAAGGCATATGTTATGATCAGTCACTCCTCATATCAAGCATACATATGATGCGTATGAGCATGAATCATGGAACTATAGTAAACATGTTATATGGTGATGGACTCTGCTCATAACGAAGATGGGCCTAGACGGCCTACGCACTACAAGTATGGGCTTAACAATGAGCCCTAGGGAGAGTTACAATGTAGACATTTAACCATCATTGCTCTTACAATGTGGACGTCAAACCATCACTGCTCCCAAGGCATGACAGCCAAAAATATCATCACATACATCTTGGTGGAATCTCACATCGCAATGGGACTCATATACATCATATTCGGCCCACACAAAGGCCTCACATACGTCTCATTGAGCCTCATATACATCAACTGGGCCACATCATATGGGCCGCACCAATGGGTCGATTCAAATGGGCCGAATCAAATGGGTCGAATCAAATGAGCCGAATCAAATGGGCCGATCAAATGGGCCGATGGGTCTCATGTATATCCATTCGGGCCACCCTTATGTATTTTTGAGATCCGACCTATTCATAGGTTAACATAGAGATAGATGAAGTGAAAACAAATATCAGCTTAATTGGAAACTACTGTGGCCCTTAGAAGGTTGAACGGTGGATGTCACTGTCCACTATTTAAATGGTGGGGTCCACTTGAACATTAGATCTGACTCATCCATGTACTCATGCCATAAATTGATATCTCAAAATGTTTGGATGGTATGGATACAACGTGTATCATGGTGGGCCCCGCCATCCAAACAGTGAACGGTGTAAAAATACATACATCAATGTGGGGCCTGCGGGCTTGCTGCCGTCAAAAGGGGGCAGCTATATAGCTGTTATATGTGCAATTGCTGCACTAGAAAGGCAGAGGTGGGTCCCACGTAGGGCCCACCATCATGTATATATAATATAATATAATATAATATATATATATATAATACAATATATACTATATATAATATATATATATATATATATATATATATATATATCAACGTCCAGGCCCTGGACGGCCTGGACAGTGATATACATCAAGGTATATCCCACACATGGGGTGGGTCCCACCACCACATGCAATGTGGTGTGGCCCATCCAACGGATGGACAACGTGAATGGGTCTCATGGACTCTGCTGTCAGCAAATGTTGCTGCACGTTGCAGCTTTAAAAAAAAAAAAAAAAAAAAGAGGTAGGTCCACGTAATGGGCTACCCCCCTTATAAAATATATAATGTAAATTATTAATTTTTTTTTCTCTGATGCAGCTGGCGAGTACACCCCATTGTCAGTTAACACTTCACTATTAGCCACCTCCACTGCTTGCTACGTCCAGCGTCCAGGGACGCTGGACGAACGGTGTGGACAAATACCTCTTCAAGGTGGGTCCCACATGGACGTGGCCCACCTGATTGGTCTGGTATTTGTGTTTTCTCATCATTCAGGCCCGCTAGATGGCCTAGATAAAACAGATGGACGACATCGATAAAATACATAAATCAAGGTGGGCCACATCGTTTGGGATGAATGAACGGAGTGGATTATAATAAATACATCAAGGACGGCCCCACCCACACGTGGGGTGGGCCACGTCATAGATGGACAGTTAGGATGATATATAAACCTAATGGTGTGTCCCACATGGATGGGGTCCACTGGTAGACAGCTTGGATGTAAACATCATGGTAGGCCACACACCTCATCATCATCATTACCATACAGAAAAGAAAAGAGCGAGAGAGAAAGGGAAAGAGAAAAAGGAGAGATTGGTGGTGATGGAGGGACCCCGCCACTATGGGCCCTCCATGGTTATAATACATACATAAAAAATGGGTCCCATCACAAGAGGGCCTTCTAATAGAAAATCAATGGTGGATCACCCACCTATTAGCCTCCTTCTTGGTCCGATGGAACGCCGAACTCTTTGGCTTTGATTTCAACGGAAGATGATGAAGTTTTGATGGTTGAGATGGGAGATGAAAGGGTAGGAAGTAGGCCACACACAAAACTCTCTCATGGAGATTTGGGAGAGCTTGGACGTGGGACTCCTTGGGTTGCTTGGAAAGTGAGTTTGAGAAATGAGAGAGAGAGAGAGGGTTATAAGGAGAGAGAGAGAGAGAGAGAGAGAGAGAGAGAGAGAGAGAGAGAGGGTGGAGTGATAGGTGTGTAATAACTTTATTGACTTTTGGGGTAGTTTGTGTAAGAAGGGTATGGGTTGTGTAAGAAATTGTTGACTTATGGGGTTGCTTGGGATGGGGTGTGAGGTGATGTGTACTTGACATGTACTTGACCCTTGATAGGATTGATTGATTGATTGATGCGACATTGGTTAGAGATTCTCTTGGGTTTTACAACGCGCAGCATTTTCCTCGAACTAAACGCGGGCCCATATCTCCTAGCCTGGGTATCGCCTCAGCGCGCGAGACACAGCATCAGAACCGCGGCGACGGCGCAGTCGCTAGGGTACAAGTCTCAGGTTGAGTCGACTCAGGTTTGCAGGACTCGGCTTAGGATCGTCCGCAAACGTCTGATAAAGGTCGAAGGTTGCCAGAATTTGATCGGGAGGACCGCGGGAACCTATGGAATGGTACGGACTAAGATACGGGCCTTACAACTGCTATGTCATCAAAGGCAATAATCAAGTTGAATCATTTGCCTAATACTAAGCATAGATAACCAATCCAGGTCATGACATCCTGACCTGAATGAATGAATGAAATGATATATCTCTATGATTTTTCATGACAAATCAGAGGTTTCTATACCTTAAAATTCTTTTTGAAAATGAACATGATCAATGTTCAGAATTTTGTGCTGCACAACTTTTTGTATAAATTTTGGTGTGTATATAAGCTGATGAGAAAAACATTCTATGATATACATCCTTAAGAGTCTATCAGTGTATTCAAATTAATGTCATACTGTACTCTTTGATTGAGTCAGCTAATGAATCAAATGACTCATCGATGACATTGCACTAAGATCGATATCATCGAAACTCCCTTAGAACCTAAAGTGTCATAGAAAATAATCTGACATCGAGCACCATTTCGATAACATCGACTCAAGATAGTCGATGTCATCGAATAGAATTCGATGAAATCGAAAAATCCCGCCCAATAAAAAGCGAGTGAGTGGGAATTTTTTATCTCTCATCCCCTTTTTGGCGTTTCTTCTTCCCAAGAGTCCTCTAACGCCATTAACAAGCAAGGAGCGGTGTTCACCTTAGATCCGGAGTCTCCTAGGCATTTTCGTGCATGTCACTTAAGGTATTCATCGTTTGATTGAGGTATTCTAAGGTTGTTGATTTTTCATTTTCCCTCTTTCTTCCTTTACGTTCCTGCTGAGCGTTTGGTATCTCCATCATTCTTCATCATACAGTTGTGATTGCCAACATCTCCATGTCTAAAGATAAAGGAAAAGCTCCAATCATTGGAGAATCCTCACAGCCTACTCGGAAGAAGGCTCTGGCTCCGTGCGAAAGAGCCAAAGCTCCTGAATCGCCAGCTCACCGTCGTGGAACCACTGCTAGACAGTCGGCTCGGGGTGAGGCTACAGCTACTATGCATGCTCCCCCTCCAGCTGCTGACATCCCTCCACCACACGCCAATATTTTGGAAAAATATTTGGGGAGGAGTCTTGTGCACGAACGCCAAGTAAACAGAGAATGCATTCGACCTTTTGATCTAGAATCCCTCCTATTCATGGTTGATTGGTCACCCATCTTGGATTTTTTAGGATCATGTCACGATGAAAGGACCTATCGTTTCCTCACCTATTGTCATTCTCCTGTTCTTGAGTCTCCATCGATTACAGTCACAGTTGGGGAGATGAATGTTGAAATCACTACCGAGTCTGTCGCAAAATAACTTGGTCTTACTCTTTCTCCAATTGGTATGTCTGATCTTAATATGGAAGATCCCACTATGTGATCCCGAGTCACCAAATTTTTGTGCCATGGAAGAGATGTTCCCTGGTATCAAGGAAATGCACTCAAAGCTAAATATATGCAACCAAAATATCGGGTTCTACATGGTATCTTCTCAACAAATGTGTATCCAAGGGGAACTAATCGAGCCGACCTTACCAGCTTCATGGTCCTCGTTACGTATAACATTGCTTCAGGTATCAAATTGTGTCTTCCTACCCTTATAGTACATCAGTTGGCTACTGTTATCCACACCTCTCGAGCAGCAACTCACCTTCCATTTCCTCACATCATTCATATGCTTAGCAATGAATTGGGACCACATGTGACGGATGACTCCGAGCGTCCTTTACAACATTTCAACAAGGTTAATATCCGCAAGATGGACCTCAAATTCCATCTAGTCACAGAAGGACAGACTGAAGAAGAGATTCAAGGTGAACCTGACATAGGGGAGGCTGCAGTACCAACAGAGGAAGAGACAAGGACCATAGGTCACTTCATCCACACCTGACTCCGCCCAGACCCAGAAACAAAAGCGACATCAGGATCGAGTTGGGGCAACTCTACGAGGAGTGGCACGTCTTGGAGAAAGGTTCGATCGACAGGAGGAGCGACTCTCAGGAATAGAGCAGATGGTAGCTGGACTCCAACGTACTACTTAGCAAATCGTCGACTTACTGACCTGCCGACAAGATGACATAGCTCCATCCAGCTCAACACCATAGTTTCTCTCCTTTTGTTCTTGACAAGGCTCATCTCATACACCTAGTTATCACTCATTCTTGGGATATGGGTATCTTTTTTATTATCCTGAGTACTTATGAGTGTATGTGATGTTCTACTGACTTGTATAGTCTGACAGTTTGGTATGTTTGTTGGGTCCTTGGAAGGACCACAAATGCTTAAAGTGTGGAATAGTTGGATTGGTTTGGATACTATCTGACAATGCCCATAAATGGGAGCAAAACCCTTGGGGTTTATATGAGCCCATGGATGGGCCAGATGATTTCTGTATTTTGGATGTTTTAAATGCTTATTCCGCCGCATTTGGGAAATCTCTAGGTTTAATGAATGATACTCCTTCTGAACTTGATAATTATCAGTTGTGAAAATGAGTCATATCTGCAGTGCATATGCTGAATAGGGTAAATTCTAAAAGTTAATGCATCTGTGTTTACTACGGTTCTTATAACGTACTGTATAATCTGATGACAATGTTCTGCATCCTTGAGATATGGTTTTAAGATGAAGTCTGAAGTATGTGGCTTCCCTATCTTTGATTCTCCCATGTTGTCCATGATCATCTTCAGTCAATTTCTCAACTGTTGGTATATACTAACCTTTGTCAATGACTGATAAAAAGGGGGAGAACAAATCCCACCATACGAACAATTGCGTGTATTGTCTATATGAATGGTGGTACATGTGATAGGGGTAGCATCTACAAGGAGATAGGGGGAGCAGCTACATGAAGACTCTCCAAATAGATCATTTGTAAATTTGTGTAAAGTTCATGTACACATAATTTAGGATGGTGTTCAAGGTATTGTTCTAGGTGTTTTGTGTTTTGTCATGTAATTGACAAAGGGGGAGATTGAAAGTGCACTGGTTTGTCAATTAGCATGTTAGTTGAGTCGTAAGTCAGGTGAGCCTCACATGAAGATTGATCAAGCTATCGCAGCTCAACCAGATGTGTGTTTCCAGCTCGTCACAGGTAAATCAGCCTCACATCCCAAATCCCAAAACACCCAGGTAAACAAAAGCCTTAAAAGACTTAGAACAGCATAAGGTATAAATGTCTGAAAACTCAAGTTTTAAACAGGAAAATTTTCTAAGTTTTTCAGGTAAGTTCGATGTTATCGAGTCTGTGTTAATATCATCGAACACTCTTGTTCAATGACATCAAATTAGGCCATTTTATGTCCAGTAACTACAAAGTATTTTGAACAAAATGTTCAATAAATCGAACATACATTCAATGATATCGAACATCTGTAATCGATGATATCGAAGGTCAGTCGATGATATCGAAAGACTCTGAGCACTATCCAACAAAGGCTTGAAGAATATTTTGATAATGCTCGTGGAATCAAAAGACAATTGATGTCATCGAAATTCAAAACTCGATTATATCGATACGGTATCGATGGCATCAAATTGGGACAAGTTATGTTCAGCAAGCTTCAGAGGAAAAACATCTAAAATGTTTGAGGAATCGAAACCCAACTCGATGTCATCGAAATTCAAATCACAATGATATCGATACTGCCTCGATGAAATCGAATCTGGACAAAACGGTTCCAGCAAACTTAAAAAGGAAAATCATATGTAAATGATTGAGGAATCGATATAGTCTCCATATTATCATAATTCAAAAATTGATGATATCGATATGGGATTGATGTCATCGAATTGGGTCAAAAAGTGTCCAGCAAGCTTTCTCAAAATATTCCTGGAAAAGATCGATGTATCGAACCGGTTGTCGATGAGATCGGAATTCAAACTTCAATGACATCGATCCTCAGTTAAAAACTTCTTGGTAGGTGCTTCAGTTGAGTTCGTATCATCGAACCCTAATTCGATGGCATCGAAAGTATACGTTCGATGACATCAAATCAGGCTCAATGAGATCGAACTCAGTCAGACTCTAACATCTTTATTACCGTTGGGACTTTTTTCTATATAAAGATAGCTTGCTCTTAGTTGCCGAGGAGGGAAAAATAGTAAGAGCTTTGAGAGAGTAATTGCATATCACCTACCCCAAGCTCCTTTTCTCATGGAAGTTCATCCCTCAATCCACCCTCATCATTGACATTTAATAGAGTGGATTGATGAATCTGTTGGGGGCCGTTGCACAAAACCTTAGGATCTAGCCTCCCAAAAACACTAGAATTATGGGATAATAAAGCAATGAAATAAATTAACGCATAAACCACATGACACAAGAGATTTTTACGTGGAAAACCCTTAAAGAGGTAAAAACCACGGGACCTTGTCCAGATCAACAATCCCCTATGAAGTAGAACGTTACAACCGATCATAAGCACACACCGCTTGGATCAAACCTTCTTCACTCACGCAGGAGTGGATGCACAATAAGAGAATAAAGAAAAACAGAGAGATCTCACCGATCACAAGGACGTAAAAGCGTTGAGACGTCGACTGCGAAGTAGATCACCTCTACAAGCAGAACCTCCCTTCCACAAGCTTTCTCTCTCTCTCTCTCTCTCACCTTTGATAGCCCTAAACCCTTTGGCAAACCCTTGCAAAGCTTTAGGAAACTCTCTTGCATTCTCCTAGAACAACCCTAGGACCCCTATTTATAGTTTAGGTAACTCCCTTTCGCACCTCTTACGAAACCACCTCAAATTTACGCAGTCCACACCAAATCCAGACTGAATCTCCATAACCTCGACTGGTCGAGCAGAGCCCTCGATTGGTCTAGCACCACGGAGTTCCAAAACCAATTGCTCGCTGGAGTCGAGCGGCTCACTCGACCAGTCGAGTAGCCCATTCAACTGGTCGAGCACCGTGGAAAAACATCCATTTTTTCAACAGGTTGCACTACTCCTCTGAACTGAGGAAGAAAGCCCCATCAAATCTCCCCCTTTCCAACTCAAGAGAAATTTACCTTCTTCAAGCTAGTCAGGTTTCTACAAACCTTAAACTTGTCCTTGAGCAATGCCTTGGTCATCATGTCTGACCCATTATCGTCCGTGTGGACCTTATCAAGCTGTAGCACCTTCTGTTCCAAAGTATCCCTGATCCAATGATACCAAATCTCTATGTGCTTCAACTTGGAGTGCTAACTTGGATTCTTGCTCAAGTGTATAGCACTTTGACTATTGCAATAGACCACGTGCTGCTCCTGCTTCAGGCTAAGTTCATGTAGGAACCTCTTCATCCAAAGCATCCTTTACGTGCCTATGTGACTGCAATGTACTCGGCATTTGTCGTCGACAATGCTGCGACCTTCTATAGCTTGATCTGCCAAGAGACAGCTCCCCCTGCAAACGTGAACATGAACCTCGATGTAGACTTCCTAGAGTCTATGTCATCTGCAATATCTGCATCTGTGTAGCCCTCTAACATAGGTTTTCCATCACCATAGCATAGGCTCAACCTGGATGAACCTCTCAGATACCGTAGTATCCATTTCACCATATCATAGGTGTGATTCTTATGTAAGGATCTCATCTCCTCTTGCATAGCTTTCAACCACTCCCCCTTATGCTCGTCGGTCAGGGCCTCATAATAGTCTTCTGGCTCTTCCTCCTAAGTGAGCATAATGTACTCATGCGGCGAGTACCTCTTGGATGGATGTTTGTCCCTATATGACCTCCTCACATGTGGCTCAACTGGTGGATCAGGTGGGGACTGCTCCCCCGGTCCATCTTCTGTAGGAACTCCCTCATCCTCTGCAGCTTACTGTACTCCCCCGTCATCAGGCACCACGGGAGGAATAACTGAATCCATATCCTCTAGCTCTCTTGAACTAGGCTACGTCTTTTCTAGCTTACAAATGTCGTCAATACATTGATCTTTAAAGAAAACCACATCTCTGCTCCTGACGAGCTTCTTCTCGGTCGGATCCCACAATCTGTAGTCAAAATTTTCATCACCGTACCCTAAGAACACACATTGCATGATCTTCATATCGAGCTTGGACCTTTAGTCCTTTGGTACGTGAATGGATGCCCTACATCCAAACATCCTGAGATGATTGTACGGTGGATCTTGTCCAGTCTACACCTTCTCAGGTACTTCTCCATTCCACGGGGCTGATGGAGACCTGTTTATCAAATACACTGCCGAGTGCATTGCTTCTCCCCAGAACGTCTTGGGCAACTTCGCATGCGATAACATGCATCTGATTCTCTCTACAATGGTGCGATTCATTCGCTCAGCCACACCATTATGCTGGGGGGTCTTGGGAACAGTCTGTTCATGCTGTATACCCAGGGACTTACAATACTCATGAAAGTCACCTATGTATTCACCACCATTGTCAGTACGAATGCACTTCAATGATCTACCTGTTTCTCTCTCTCTCTCGACCATAGCATGAAACAATTTAAACACACCAAAAACCTAGTCCTTGGATTTCAAAGCATAAACCTAAACCCTCCTAGATGCATCATCTATAAAAGTAACAAAATACAATGCCCCACCCAAGGCTTTTATCCTCATAGAACCACAAACATCAGAATAAACAAAATATAATGCATGCACTTTATTAACATGAGAAGCAGATTTAATAAATGAAACTCTATGTTGTTTCCCTGATAAATAATCAATACAGGTTTTGAGAGGTATATCTGTCACGTTTGGAAGGAGCCGCTTCTTTGCTAGTAGCTGAAGCCCTTTTTTACTCATGTGGCCTAGACGCCTGTGCCACATGTCAATAGTTGAATCTTCCGCTGCGTTCAACCCATCCTTGTACACACTGACACTTGCCTTGTAAAAGGTGTAACACTTCTTTCCTCTGGCTGTGATAAATAAACCCTTGATGAGCTTCCAGCGCCCACCAACAAATCAGTTTTCATAGCCATCATTATCCAACCTTCCTGTCAACATCAAGTTTAGGTGAAGGTTTGAAATGTGCCTCACATCCCTGAGAACCAATGTGCAGCCCACATCGGTCTTCACACAAATATCATCAACCCCTACAATCTTTGATACGCCAGAATTTTTCATCTTCACGGTCCCATAGTCACCTGACTTGTAGCTTGTGAAGAAATCTCTGCGTGGAGTCGCATGAAAAGAGGCTCTCGAGTCTATCACCCAACCGTGTCCTGACTCGTAGCCGTGAGACAAACATCATGATATGCTTAAAGAATAACTACAACGTCGCCATCTGAAGTGACCGCAGTGGAATCTGATTCATCTTCCTTCTCTTTTCCTTTTCCTTTCTTCTCATTCTTCTTCTTATGACATTCATGCTTGTAGTGGCCCTTCTTGCCACAATTCCAGTATTCAACATCCTTCATAGTACTCGACTTGTCTCTTGATTTATCTCGGGCCTTCTCGCCCTTTTTGTTCTTTCCTCTCCCTCGATCTTGTATCACAAGGACCTCTTGTTGAGTAGACCCCTAAGACTTGCTCCTTATCTCCTCATTGAAGAGACAACTGTTACTTGTTCCATGGACACATTTCCGTCTGGCGCGGAGTTACTCAGAGATACCACTAATGTCTCCCAACTATCAGGGAATGAGCTAAGCAATAGCAAAGCCTGTAATTCATCGTCCAGGACCATCTTCATAGCGAAAGCGGTTCAATATATTACTGACTTCATTCATGTGCTCAGCCATAGAACCACCATCTTTGAACTTGAGATTCACAAGTCATCTTATCAGAAAAATCTTATTGTCGGTTGTCTTCCTCTCATACAGCCCTTGCAGTTTCAGCCATAGGTTAGCGGCTGAGGTCTCCGTAGACACATGGTGGAATACGGAATCGTCCAGCCATTGTCTAATAAACCCCACCGCCTTCTAGTCCATCTTCTTCCAATCATCATCTGACATATCCTTTGACTTTGCTGATATGCCTTGAATTGGAGAATACAAGTCCTTGCAATAAAGCAAGTTCGCCATCTTAGCCTTCCATATGGTCCAGTTAGAACCATTGAGACTGATCATCCTGGATGAGCCACCTTCCAAATTTCAAAACCGATCTCACTCCGTTCAACCAACCTGAACACTCTGATACCACTTTGTTGGGGGCCGTTGCACAAAACCTTAGGATCTAGCCTCCTAAAAATACCAGAATTATGGGACAATAAAGCAATGAAATAAATCAAAGCATAAACCACACGACACAAGAGATTTTTACGTGGAAAACCCTCAAAGAGGTGAAAACCATGGGACCTCGTCTAGATCAACAATCCACTATGAAGTAGAACGTTACAACATATCACAAGCACACACCACTTGGATCAAACCTTCTTCACTCACATAGGAGTGGATGCACAATAAGAGAATAAAGAAAAATGTCGAGATCTCACCGATCACGAGGACGTAGAAGTGCTGAGACATCGACTGCGAAGTAGATCACCTCTACAAACAGAACCTTCCTTCCACAAGCTTCCTCTCTCTCTCTCTCTCTCTCTCTCTCTCTCTCTCTCTCTCTCTCTCTCTCTCACACACACACACACACACACACACCTTTATAACCCTAAACCCTTTATCAAACCCTTGTAAAGCTTTAGGAAACTCTCTTGCATTCCCCGAGAACAACACTAAGACCCCTATTTATAGTTTAGGCAACTCCCTTTCGCACCTCTTGTAAAACTGCCTCAAATTTACGCAATCCGCACCAAATCCGGACTGAATCTGCGTAACCTCGACTGGTCGAGCAGAGCCCTCGACTGGTCGAGCACCACGAAGTTCCAAAACCAATTACTCGTTGGACTTTGAGTCGAGTGCCACACGATTGGTCGAGTGGCCCACTCAACCAATCGAGCAGTCCACTCGACTAGTCGAGCACCGCGGAAAAACATCCATTTTTTCAACGGGTTGCACTACTCCTCTGAACTGAGGAGAAAAATCCCATCAGAATGAACTTCCCCATTCAAGGATCATATATAACGCCCTGAAAATCGGGGGTCGAGTATAACTCAACTCCCGAGTTCCAACGCATCACTTATGCAACATAAATAATGATGATTAAATGTTGTCTGTGTTAGAGTAATAAACATGAGTGAGATTATACCAAACAGTAATTCATACTCCAGATCAATTGTATAAAGGCAAGCGGAAGACTGAAACTGTATATATAAAGTATGTAAAGGAACAAAAACCATCTCGATCTCCAGAGTATGAACACTAACTGAGTATCCATATACATGTATTGTTTCTGAATAAAAAGAGTCAAAATACAACTAAAGTTAGATCTTGAAACCCCCACGATCCAGTCGGCCTAAGCGTAGCCGTCAGAGTACTGCATATATGAGAACTCATCCTGGTCCTCGTCGTATTCCGGCTCTGCCTCCTGAATCGACGCATCCTCTATACCTGCGACAGAGTCTGGTTGGTGTGTATAACACCATCCCGTAACGTGGGAGTGAGTAGCTAACTCAGTGGGACAATAAAGCATAGGTTAACATGTTATCAATTCAATCAAGCAGTAATGATAAAGCAGTACAATCAAACAATTCTAACTACTCTTATTAAATGCAAGTATGAAATAACATGATGAATGCCCTTGCCAAACCACCCTAATGCGACATCATCTTACGTTCGCGGATGCATACCTCCCTCAGTGCTCCACATCTACTAGGTACATGCGGTGCGATGATGAGCATGATTACCGAGTTGTTATTAGTCCATTTCAAACGGCAGTATTGGGAAACTAAGGTACCTCCCTTGCATCATTCCCGAACATGATCCATTCTAGGGTCGTCAATCCTAGTTAATCTCATACGGTATTATGGTTCGAGAGGCATCGCGAAGGCATCGCAAAGGGCTCGTCACCCGTCAGCACGGATACAGATCTCACCATATGCGGCTCAATTGCTGACCGTCAGCTCGAGTACAGGTCTCACCGTACTCGGCTCAATCGCTGGCCGTCAGCTCGAATACAGGTCTCACCGTACTCAGCACAACTCATACTCTAGTTGCTGTGAAGGGATTGTCGCCAATCACAGACCTTGGAGTATACTCAAAGACACTACAGAGGACTCGTCGCCCGTCAGCACGAGTACAGGTCTCACCGTACTCGGCTCTCGCCGTAAGTGTCGACAGCTCGAATACAGTGTCTCATACCACCGTATTCGGCTCACGAGTTTGGTTGCTCAATGGTCACTACGGGGAGGCACGTGGCCCCAGCATAGGCCGACAACTCATCCACGGTGTCCCATACCACCATGTCTGACTCATGAGTCTTAGCGGATCGAGGTACCATGGTTAACGGGATTTCCACTGGTAAGTTTGGTACCCTAGGTTCAAGCAGTAGCGACCAAACATGGTGAACACACATTTGACATATCGGGTTACTTGACGAGCCTGACAAGCTCGAGCGCACAACAAGTTGAGCGATATGAAGCGCAGAAGCACTCCGTGTGGCCAACCACTATCGTCAACCGAAGTACGACTCGGGTTCGTCAAACACATCCCTCGTGGCGACATAAATCTCAGCCACAATCTCAAGTCTGGTACCGAATGTCTGGACTATAGATATAGTCCCAAACTCAATCAATTCTCATCCATAGCATGTGGAGTAAAGCATGATAAACAAAGTAATTCAAGCATGCTAGTAGGCATGTCATAAGGCATGTTATAAGGCATGATATAAAGCATGTTGTAAAGCACTACATCAATAGGAATACAAACACATAGATTGCAAGTAACCGGTTTAAGTAAACAACCTCATGGAGGTAATCATACACGTCTCTAAGGTAGTTAAGAATCCCATCTCAACACCCTCCTAAGGCATCAACATCCAAACACTTACTCACTCAAGCATTGCCACAAACATTTAACATACACTATTTCAACATACATAGTGTATGTTAACAAACATGTATTAGGGCGAGTCCTTCCGCCAAGCAAGTATTTTATGCACACATAATATATTTATACAACAGTTAATCATGGCAAACACATCACTAAAATATACATGTATACGGTACTTCTTACAATACAGTATTTCTACATACATAGTGTATATTAGTAAAACATGTATTTAGGCGAATCCTTTCGCCAAATAAGTATTTTATCCATATATCGTATATCCATACAACAAATAAACATGTCAAACACATTTCCAAAAAATATACGTATACGGTATTTTCTACGAATACCTAGAATATGTAAAATTTCATATTCTACAACTTTAATCGAAACAGGAAACGGAAAGCACTTTGTACATGTGCAATTGCATGCAGATCATGAATCTATCATTATCTGACATTGAAAGCGTTGAAAGTCGTAACCTATACACCTAAAGTCCTCACCTTATGCCGATAAACGCGTAACGGAGTCAGTTCGTTCACCCTCGCTTTGTCTAAGGCACAACGGCAACCTAAGACATGAAATAGGTTAGCTATTTCATAACCCACACCCTTCATAACTCCAAAACAGGTTAGGGTTAGGGTTTCTTACCTAGAAACGGAGTCGGTATCCCCGAGAAAACGGCAAGATCGGTGTGGTGGAGCTAGGGTAGGGAGAGGAAACAGCAATAGGGAGATTCTCCTACTTCTCTCACTCTTTCACTCTCTTTTCTCACTTCTCTCTCTAGAGTTTTCTTCAAATTCTTATGGCTGTGAGAGAGGGTGTTCTAAGGCCCTTATATAGCCTAAAAAGTCTCTGGAATAGACTTATGTTCAAGGTATACTTATATTATAAGTAGATCGGCATTAATTCAGCTCAAAAGAGGGTTTCTGGCGGCCCTCCTTGAGCCAAACGTCAGACTTAAGCTCACTAACCTTGGATCTACGTGGAGTTATGGTTTTGTCTCGGTCGGATTCCCAGATCACGCGTAGCAGACCATTTTCAGTTCAACGGTTAGTGGGCCTCGATCCGAAATTCCAAGTACACGTAAATGTTTCTGAAATTTTTCCTGATCCGAGGGTGTATTTGGGTCAGATTCTGACGGTCTGGTTGCTTATAAAATGTACACAAGTGATACGTGCCAGATCACTATTCAAGATATTTATTTTGTAAAGAAAACAGGAGTTTTCACACTCCCTCGCTCCGGACTCGAGCGAACGGCCGTGGGACACCGTCTGGACTTGATTTCCGAGATGGTTGTCAAGCCCAGCGAGGCGGTCCTGATTCCTTAACTTCGTATTATTCGGACTCCCGATGTGCGGTCTAGACCTGATACGGAGTTTCAATTCGTTCCCGAGAGCAGTCGGGTAATGAGTTTGATCCTAGACTTTAGGGTAACCTAGCGTCAATGATTCTACAAGTTTTGGGTCTTGTAGATCGTATTTAAAGCGATTCCAACGAATTTCATGGCTAATCTAGTTTCGCACTTAGTTAACTTTGTTAAATTTCTAAAGGATTTAATCCTAAGTGATTTCTGGTCGAGGTGGTACTCGAGCCATTGTACGGAAATTTCCGGGTCGTTACATCATACAACTACTATCTTAATGCAAATCACTAAGTTGGGATACCTTGGATGCTTAAAAGCTTGGAACATCTCTTCTCTAAAATAGAAAAATATTTATTAGAGTAGGATTCCAACATAACCTTGACCCAACCCAGTACCTTTATTGGAACATCATCAAGTGTTGTGGATCAAGGAAACTGAAGCATCTTCATCAACAAGGAAAAGATCTTCATCAACGTGCAAGAATGGGGCTCATCTGCTTATCTATAAGTTAATAGAGTCCAAAGACCATGTTGATCATTCCTTGTGTAGGTTTGGGTGACAAGTACATCTCACCCCTTACAAGTCCTCGCAGGAGACCTCCAACGGGAGAATACATTTTGGGTGTTGTGTGTTTACCCTTGCTCTTGTGTAGGGCATAAACTTAGGTTCTTGTGTAGGACCTTGGCCTGTGTGGCCTAAACTAGGGTTCTTGTGTGAATCCTTGATATGTGTGGTCTAAATCAGGTTGCTTAAGTGGATCCATGGCCTGTGTGGCCTAAAACCTAGGTTCCTTGTGTGGATCCTTTGCTCTTGTGTAGGGCATAAAACTTAGGTGTTTCGTGTTGACCTTTACTCTTGTGTAGGGCATAAACTTGTATCTTGTGTAGGCACGTTTTTAGGTACCTTGTGTAGGTCCTAGAGTCAACCTTGTGTAAGTTGTAAAGGTTAAAGGTGAACCTGATTTAAAACCTCCGTTAGTAAAATCCTGTACACTCGTGGGATGAGTGCATCCGCCAGGAGTGGAGTAGGCACATAGCCGAACCACTATAAACGACAATGTTTGGGATTGATACTTGCTTGATCTTTCATTATGTTAATCTTTTACATGTAAGCTTAATAGTATGCATGCTTTGATTTGAATCACATCCCACACACTTTCACACTTTTCATCCATATTAGACTATTTGTTAAATCATGCTTAATATATTGAGTAGTCTTGTGATTGGATCCTCTACTTGGCTTGGAAGCCATTAGAATTAAATTGGAGATATCTTGATAGTTACACATTAGATCAAGATTAAGGTAATAAGATTTAAAATAAGGCATAAAATTTTATAAAGTTCTATTCACCCCCCTCTAGGACACTTTGACCTATTCCCACTTTAACTAAAGCGATCCTCACCGCAATTTCAATCTTCATATCATTCATTTCTTCAGGCAACCTATCCATGCTGGTAGCATTTCCACTTGTGTTTCTCAATCCAGTCGCAGTCACCACACTAGCTGATGTCATTTGCTACAAATGGGGAACCAAACAGATCTAGTTCCAGTACGTTGCAGAATCACCTTTTTTTCTCAATAACACCCAATCCTTCACCTGCTTTAAAAAAATGCGAAAGGACCATTTCAATAAACAAAACAAGCTGAAAAAAGAAAACAATGGATTCTTCAAGCCAATCCCTCCCCAAGATTCAAAATATATATACAAGGAAAGAATCTGAGCCTTGTAATAGAAGTCCAATGAATGGACCACTACAAACTGGTCAATGACCATAACTATGCCAGTCAACGCAATGTAGTGTTTTGAGAAACCCTGACCAACATTTTGTAGGGCTCATTTGGCTAATGAATTGGAATCCAAATCGTAACTACACCGGAATCAAAGTTATTTGGAATCTTCATTTGTGCTTGGTAGCCTGTAACTGAAATCCCGTGGAATCCAAAATTGTATCCAGCGGCTTAGATTTTGGCTATGGGGAATTCTATAATGTATTCACAGGATGATGAATTGGATAAAGTAAATCATCTTTACTACCCCAAAATGACATTCGTGTGTGACATGTTAGATAATCAATGCAATAAGCCCATTGAATGAAATACTTCAGCTAAAAATGAGGTGATTCCGAGCCTCAGGTAGCCCACTAATTTTATAGCTGTAGCAAAACCCGTAACAGGTGTGGCCCACGGTTTAGTAATCCAAACCATTGATTTGTCACAACCCACTACAGATGGAGAACTACATAGAAATATCCCTGCAGGATGCTCCACTATTGGGACCTTTTTTCAGTTGAACAAGGATCTGTCGCAACCCACTACATAACGGTTTATGTTGTTGTTGGCTAAAATTGAAACGGAATAATCGTCCTATCAAGGAGATTTTTGTGGCATTGTCAGAATTGAGAATTCATGGAATCAATTGGGTCCCACTTCCAAAATTCGACCACCAAATCAAGCAACCACACATGCAAATACAGAGCAAAGGTATAAAACACGAACTCTTCAACATGTAGGCACCATGTTTGGATGTTTTTACCTATTGGTCAGCTGTTTAACTTTAAAAATTGGTTAGGTTAAGATCTTTTGAAAAATGACCTGGAAAAAAATAGAAACACAATGGTTATTGAACAAGATCTAAATGACAGTGTAACCTAGAGAAATTCCTCAAAATAGACGGAATCAAATATCAACAAGACCTCAACATACTGAAAACAACCAAATGTGCACAACATTACTAAACATTTGATAGGATGGAAACATAACCATATAAAATCTTGTTCATTTCACATAGTAAAACGAGTGTCATGAGGCCTATCTAAAACATTGAGAATCATAAATAATCCATGATAGGCATTCACGACACAACATGCGCAAGGTGTCCTGAATCGATTATGATCGGCCGTAACGGCCGATACGTAACGGTAACGGTCGGGCCCATTACACGATACAGGGGCGTAACGGGCGATGCCCCAATTTTGATACCGTAACGGCCGTTACGGGCCCGTTACGAACATAAGGGCCATTACTGACCCATAATGGCTAGCCCGTAACGGTTGAGTAACGGTCAGATTTTTTTTTTTTTACCTTTTTAAGCTCTGTTTTTTCATTTATTTTTGAAACCACTTGCTTTCAAACTCTCACTCAATCCTTCTACTACTATTTTCGCCCAATCTTAGCTTAGTATTTGAGATAAAAACACGTTATATTACAAATTTTCTTGAATTGCAGCTCTGTGGGCCATTTTTCATAAATTCGTCAAAAATAGGTATTTATACTCTTTTTTTTTTTGTATGTTTTGCTGTTTTAATCATAGAATATGATGTGTTAATTATAGTAAAACATATTAATGTGCATTTTATAGATTTGTGGTATCATTTTATATATTTTTATATATTTTTTTTTCTATTTACGGACTAATTTTCACCCTTTTTTTAAATTTTGAAAAATCATTTTTTAATAAATATTTTACTGTTTTAATTATAGAATATGATGTGTTAATCATAGTAGAACATGTTAATGTGCATTATACAGATTTATGGTGTCATTTTATACATTTTTTTATATTTTTTTCTATTTACACACTAATTTTGGCCTTTTTTTTTTAATATGAAAAATCATTTTTCAATGAATGATTTGTTATTTTAATCATAGAATATGATGTGTTAATCATAGTAGAACATGTTAATATGCATTTTACAGATTTATGGTGTCATTTTATATTTTTTATATATTTTTTCTATTTACGCACTAATTTTGGCCCCTTTTTTTAAAAATTCGAAAAATCATTTTTTAATGAATGGTTTGTTGTTTTAATCATACAATATGATGTGTTAATCATAGTAGAACATGTTAATATGCATTTTATAGATTTGCGGTGTCATTTTATTTTTTTAATATTTACTCACTAATTTCGGCCCTTTTTTAAAAATTTGAAAAATCATTTTTTAATGAATGGTTTGTTGATTTAATCATAGAATTTGATATGTTAATTATAGTAGAACATGTTAATGTACATTTTACAAATTTGTGGTGTTATTTTATAATTTTTTTCTATTTTTGAATTAATGACTTTATGTTTTTATTTGCTTACATTGGATAGGTTTTGGAACTTCTTAGGTTTAGTTAGAACATAAAATCATCTTTATTGACATAGGTCATACACTCATACTCATATCTAATTTATATCTAAGTATTTAGTATCTACCTAAACCTAAAGAAATGTTTGGGTCTGGCCAAAACAAGTGAGGATATTTGATGGCAACATTGTGAGAGTGTTGGTGGTACTAGGTACCAAATGAAGTGCAAGTATTGTGATAGACTAGTGACTGGTGGAATTATCCGTCTCAAACAACATTTGGCATATCGAAAGGGTCAAGTTGCTGCATGTACTAGAGTACCGAAAGAGATAATGCTTTTAATGCAAGCTAGTCTGGATAAGTCGAAGGGTAAACGTGTTGTTGTACAAAAGAAGAAAGATGATGTTTTGGATGCAGCTCGACAAGAGGTGTTTGGTCCTGAATATATGGGCGTTTGTGATGAAGATATTATTGATTCTGACAAAGATTTAAATCGGGAATTAACTATAGCTAGGAGAGAGAGCTTGCGTCTAGCTCGTGAAGAGGAAGAACGTCACCGCATGTTTGGCATGCATGGGTCAGTGCGTGATACAAGGGGGGCAGTGGGAGTGGGAGTGGGAGTGCAACTACTTCTGTAGGCGGGGGTGGGGGGATAGGTTTGGTGGGTTACCACGTGTGTTTGGGAGCCGAAGACAAACATCTTCACGTGATGCCCCTATACGTTTGGATGAAGAAGTAAATGAGCCTAGGAGACCCTTTATTGATCCAATCATGTTTAGGAAAGAATCAACTAAATAAAAGAAGATAAAACAAATGTGGAGTAGAACTTCCATTGAGAAATTAGGTAGAGCAGCAGCAGAGTTATTTATACATGCCAACATACCTCCTAACGCGGCCAATTCTCCATATTAGCAAGTGGTAATTGATGCAGCAGCAGAAGCATGTGAAGGAATAAAAGCTCCCATGGCTAAGGAGATTAGGGAAAAATGGACAGATGCAGAGTATGCGGATGTGAAAGCATACGTGGCTACCTTTAAACTTGTATGGCAAGCCAGAGGATGCACGATCATGTGTGATGGTTGGACTGGCCCAACCAGACACAGCATGATCAACTTTATGGTGTACTGCCACTTAGGAACTTTGATGCCTCAGAGGTAACAAAAGATTCTACTTATATTACTGGACTAATGGATAAAGTTGTGGAAGAGATTGGAGAAGAGAATGTAGTGCAGATTGTGATAGATAATGAAGCATCATATAAGCTTGCAGGACATATGTTGATGAATAAGAGAAAACATCTTTTTTGGTCATCTTGTGCTGCCCATTGTATTGATCTTATATTGGAAGATATTGGGAAGAAGAAGAATGTTAAGGAAATGGTCGAAAGGGTAAGAGAAGAGACGACGTTTATTTACAACCATAATCAAGTAGTCGCAATAATGAGAAAGTTCACGAAAGGACGAGAGTTGTTGAGGCCTGCGGCGACTAGATTCACAACAAACTTTATAGCATTAGAGAGTTTATTCCAGCATAAGGGAGAGTTGAGTGAGATGTTCGCTTTTCGAGAATGGCTCAATACAAAACATGTGAAGAAGACTTCAGGGACACCGGTTAAAGTTGCGAACACCATACGGGACAACAAATATTGGAAGAGGGTCAAGTCGATCCTAAAGGTGATGGAGCCACTAATGAGGGTACTCCGTTTTGTTAAAACTGACAAAGCACCTACCATGGATTTCCTATACGATGTCACGATAAGGAAAAGTTGGCAATTCAACGTGATCGTAGAAGTTGAGAGTCTTATTGGAGGATCATCGACAGGAGATGGATAAGACAACTTCATCACGATCTTCATACAGCAGGTTACTACCTAAATCCTAGGTATAGATATGCCCAATCATTTGTTGCGGATAATAAAGTTCGTGTCGAGCTAAAAAGTGTGATAAAGAGATTAGAGTCTGACTTAGATCTGCAAATAAATACGTTGAATGAATTAGATACATTTGGAGATCACCTTGGTAGCTTTGGAGATGTCTTGCACAGCATGCAGTATCTATGTTGCATCCGGCCGAATGGTGGATTAATTTCGGAGAGAGTATGAAGGCTCTTCAAAAAATTGTAGTAAAAGTTTTGAGTCAGACAACATCTTCCTCTAACTGCAAAAGGAATTAGAGTTGTTTTGCGCTTATTCATTCAAAGAATAAGAATAGATTGCAGACTAGAACATTAGATAGACTTATCTTCATGCACTACAATATAAAACTATGAATGCGACGACATCATAGGAGCATTACAGCTATCAATGACGGAGACTACTGTCCAATAAACTTGAACAATATTTATGATGAGGATGACTCACTTCTACCTTGATTGGAAACAAGAGAAAAGCAAATTGAAGAGGATAGTGAAGAATTGAAAATTGATGACCCAGAAATACGCAGAGCGCAACAAGAGAGTCGTGCAGATGTGTTGGACCCAGTAAGAGGGGCAACGTTTATGCCAAGTACGGGTACGGCTCAAGATCAACAAAAGAGTACGAGCAATAGTAGTGTGACCGTGTCGGATGATGATGACGATGACCCCCCTGCCCCTAGTGCTGACACTTCTGGTGTTACTCAGCGCCCTATACAGCTATCTACAGATCGCAATGCCGATGAACATCGACGAGGTAGTACACGAGGTCGGACTTATGAGTGTACTGAGTCACGATACACCCAGCAAGAGAAGGGTACATCTAGTGGTGCACCGGGTCCGGGAGGTCCGGAACATCAGTAGGCTCATAGTCTTGGTTATTATGATGGATATTCTTATGGTCAATTGGATTATGATTATGGTGGTTATATTGAGCCTGTTCCATCACATTCATGTTGGAGTAGTCCTCCTGATCAATATCCATAAGATTATAGATATCCAGATCCAAATCCAAGTTACTCATCACAGCAGACGCACTCCCAATCTCAAGATTCTCAACAGCCTGAGTATGGGCACCAGTATGGCTATTTGACGAGCACTGGTGAATATCCTTACTCGGGGTCAGAGTCGTTGCCTAGTCAGGATCAGTCATCCTCTGATTTCGTTGGTCTAGTATTTCCTTCTGGCACTGGATATTATGGATATGCAGCACCTACACCTATTGGACAGCCTCAGCCTGATGATGACGATGACGATGATGTGGAGGTCGAGCAACCATAAAAAAAGCATATTTTCATTTTGGTGGTGACTTGTGATTGTGATTATATATTCGTATTAAGGTAAGTATTTGCAGCAAACAACTCACAGCAGTATTATTACAAGAAGCCAAGCACACACTTGACACTGCCGAACTTGTATTTAAAATAGCTCCCCTGACAACCAATCGAGTAATCCTTAATCAAGTTGCAGGGGAGTATATCAGACACTACTAATTTATTTTTTTAATATTCTTGACTTGAGAATGACAGGTCATAGAAAGGAATCACAGTCACGTCCACAAGTATGTTCGAGAAATTCCTCAAAAATAATTGCAAACACCTAATGTATGATATTTTCATATTACATTCATTATAATATATCTATCATTGATAGTAGATAGTTAGAAAATTAAATATATGAATTTTGTAGTCAAATTCAGGTTATCTGGTTCATAAATTCATCAGAAAGTCCAATACAACTTCTCACTAAAGAGTGGACCGTTACACCACCATAAACATGTTCCAATTTATAAATGAATGCATATTTGGAATGCTTAGAATATTCCGGATTTAATTCATATTTTTTTGGCAAAAAAAAAATAATTGCGCCGTTACGCCCCCGTATCGCCATTACGCCCCCGTATCCGTATCGGTTTCGGAGGGCACCGTTACGCCAACCGATACCAATATGGGATACCTTGAACATGCGTTGGGATTTTTTTCCTATTTGCAAGACAGTTTCAACCCTTAAACAAAAAATGTTACCACATTTAATAGGAAATTGGAAAACCAAAGAGAATCTTAGTGAATTCATCATCTTCTCAAAATAAAATAGACAAGTTCCCACAAAATCTAGCATACAAATACATTGACAAGAAGACATGGCAAAGGTCACATTTTGCAGTGTTATGGTCAAGAACTTACCAAAGGTATCCCATCTAGTTGCATTTGATATTATGGTTTTGGAGAAAAACTTCCTTCCATCTGAAAGCCTCACTCTCACCTGCAAGATTCAAGCAGTTATACGACAGCATTAGCAATAGTGAGGGAAAAATTAATCTGGTAATATTATGGTAAGAAAGCCAAGAATTGTGAGCATTATTTGTAGGTGGTAGCACTTACAGCCTTTCCATGCTCGAGTATAATATTAGTCACATTAGCTTTATAGAGTATTTTACTGCCCTTATCTACTAAGCCTTTGGCTAAGGCCTTCGCAATTCCACCAATTGCTCATTGGGCCCCAACAGTGGATGGACCATGCTCCAAAAATCTTCTCAATCTGTGGCCTTCAAATAGATGGTTGATGAGTGAAATAGAGCAGTGGCCACATTCAATTGAGAGAACACGGGACTGGTGGCCAGGATTATTCCATTCTGGGAGATTTTTAGGGCATGGTCCATTCATTGTCAAGTCTAACAGACTGATGGCCAGGGAGGCTGGAGCTTTGTACCATGAGCTCCACTTGGACTAACTGAAAACCTAAGTACACTGCATATCCTCGGCTACAAGATCATACAATCCTCTTCAACTTTTTTTTTTTTTTTAAAGTCAACTTACAAACATTCACACCTCTGCATCTATGAAGGCTAATCTCGAATGTACTTTCATGCTATGTCTCCTGCATTCTGAGGCAAATAATATGTTGCTGGCACCCAACAATTACAAATATAATTCTGCTTTGATCCTCAGCCTAGAGATCATGCTGTTTAACTACATGTTAATATAAAGAATGCCATTGAATAAAGACTGATTACCAAGCGTCAATCATTCCAAGGGCTTTTAAAGAATTGTCTAAAAAGGTAAATTGGCTCCTCAAGTGATTTCAGCTCCAATGAATTCAGTGCATCGAATATCTATACATGCAGGGCCTTACTGTACTCTTACATGACTGATACTGATACTGGATGAGGGCTTGAGAACCTACATAAAAATAAATAAGTCAAAATTATTTAGAAATTATGATTTGATGAAATGATGCCTTTGTTGGTGAAACTGCCTAGTAGGAAATCTTCATCCTTCCCTATGGTGTGGCCCACTTGAACTTTGACGTGGCCTAATTTTCAGGATAATGTCCTATAGCTAACATGAGTATTGATTCTAAATAAACAATACAGAGTATGCTGTACAAGCTTTAAAACCTGTATGGTATGCTGTACAAATATTAAGGAATGGTATGTTGTACAAACCTGAATGGTATGCTGTAAAAGCTTTAAAACCTGAAATGTATGTTGTACAAGCTTTAAATTCCAAACATTTCTGTGGGTGGTCAACAAATAGAAGGGCCGCAATCAAGGAATCTTAAGCTCTTTCGTGGGCCCTAAAGGCAGCCATCAGCAGTTTGGATAATTGAACAATGGCCCCCACATGTAGAACTCCTTAAAACCTGAATGGTATGCTGTACAAACTTTAACAAACACTTCAAAAACCAGAACATGGCATAACACAACATGCCAAACAGCCAAAGATATCCGACACCACACATTCTTCAAAAATCAAAACATGGACATGAACACAAACAAGCCAAAGATGTAAACACATGCACACACATTCTTCAAAAATCAAAACATGGGCATCAACACAAACAAGCTAAAGATTATGAGAACATATACATTTTTCAAAAGTAAAAACATCGGTATCAACACAAACAAGCCAAAGATTTTATTTTAAAAAAAAACTGACATTCTTCAAACATCAAAACATGGGCATCAACACAAACAAGCCAAAGATCACATTAGCAACATTTCCACAAATCAAAATTGAGAAAGAAAAAAAAATCATATTCTTCACAACTCAATTATAATCTATAGAAACCAAGCAAACCCCACAACAGTTACAGTAATGCAAGATATTAAGAACATGATATTCAAACTCCAAAAATGTTATGCATTTCAAGATAACCAAAAAAAAAAAACATAAAAAAGCAAACCCAAAAACAGAATTCAATCCCATATAGCTAAATCACTATATCATATTAATATCTGTCATATTATCTCATATAAAGTCAGCCCCATGTCTGGCTAAAGATCCACAAGAGAGAGAAGCATACTAGATTAGCTCAACCAATAGCTATTAAAAATACAAATGAATCTCTAAAAATATAAAAATAAGAAAAGACCCAAAAAAGGCCAAAATCAACTGAAACCAAAACTTTTGTAGAAAACATAATCTTATAAAGATAATAGACAACAAAGAAGAAGATTGATTGGATAACAAAGATTGATCAATCAGTATGATTTTAGATTTATGCTCCATCAACAACAGGGCCCACAATAAATCAGCATTTCTGTATGATATAATCAACTGCATGTCTCCAAAAGTACCAGCTATCAGAGAATTTTGAAAGGTGAAATCCTTCCAACTATCAATAAAGCATCCTGTACAAGATTTATGGTTCCGGACCAGTGTGTATTGCTGGATAGATACAAACAGTTTTGTTCATAAGAGATACCTGTACCATACCAATACAATCACAACCTGAAGAGGAATATGACCCAGTTTCAATGGTGACATGTATTGTAAACCGTAATCCGTTTTGAATCCTTAGTCTCAATATGACCCAGTTTCAATGGTGACATGGATTGATATCTCAAAATTTTCTAGGATGAATTGGCTGATGCAGAATGCAAAACTGAAAACGTCGTCTCATGAGAGCATAGGCCGGGGATTTTGCCGATGGATTAGAGACACTAAGTTTGGGGAGGGGCAAGATAACCTGTCAATGGAGATCATGGTTGAACAGAAAAGGGAAATTAGAGGTGCTTAGAAAAGAAAATTAACATCCTTGAATGATATTCTTGTTATTCTACTAATGCTACTCTGGTTGTCCTTATCGTTCAAACATAGCACAAGAGAATTTCATTTCTGCAATGATTGCAAGGAAATCACAATATCCATAACATACAAAGACAACCTAATTTCAATACTATGCTGGTCTTTGATAATGGTTTACACCACGATTTTCTCAACATAAACCAGAAAAAGTATCCTGTGTAAACCAACAAAAAGCAACAAACAATGCTTTTACACTAACAGTGATGACTGAATCGCAATGCGTCTCTCCATAAGTTGGAAGAGAGGTGAAATTGTGATCAGATGTTTTTAGCCAGAGGAGTGATGGTAATGGAGGTCCAGTCTAAGATTCGAAATGGAGCTGAAGCATGCTACCAATGCTGGTAATGGAGTCCAGTCTACAAAATGTTTCTTGGGTCGGTGTTACACTTGCCTAATAATTTTGTGTTTCAGGTCTTGTGAATGCATTAAAACTTCTTCAACCTATCAAGGACAAATATTTGAATGTGACGTATGCGGACTTGTTCCAATTGGCAAGCACTACAGCTGTGGAGGTCTTTCTCTGTTGTATACTTGCGATGTTTACTCTGAAAAGATTTTATGATTGAAAAGGATTACTGACTTTCTACTTCACAATTTTTCAGGAGGCTGGAGGCCCCAAACTTCCTATGAATTTAAGACCCATTAGTTTAAGAGGAAAAAAAGTAAAAACAATGACACATACTGAGAATTAGCTTACTGTGTGTGGGATTGTTGAAGGACATGCAGTTATCAACTACTATTCTGGTGCATCAGCCCATGACTAGATTCACCTGCATGAAAGGCAATCCAGCTATTAGAGTACAACAAGAGAGAGCTAATATTGACTCAAACAAGTTTGATGTGGCTCATCAGAGTTGACTCAGACAAGGTCAGACCCAATCTGGTTTGATATCATGATTTACCTCCAAATCAGCCAAGTCAGGCGAATTCAGCCCCAACTCAACTCAGGACAGAACAAGTTGGTCTGAATCGGCGAGCCCTTTAACCATTCCATCAAGAGATAATTCCAGACAGTAATGAATTTTTTTATAATGAAAATAAAGGATGAAATGGTATGCTAGTCAAGTTGGTAGAGCTTCTGATTATACAAATTCCACTTAACATCATAATGAAACACATTAACAAAAGGGACAATATGTAAATAATGCATCAGTACATGAATGACCCTTCAATGGCTCAAAGAATAGAAACATATACACACCTTTAGGTTAATACTCAAGGCTGCATGCATCCAGAAATTCTATTGAACAGAAAAACATGCACCTATAGCTTAATACTGAAGGTTGCATGCATTCAGAAGTTGTATTAAATCAAATCGTGACAATTTTTTAATTGAAAAAATCACCATGGATGTATCTCACCATTGCCCATAGTGAACCATGTCAACAGGAAATGGGCACCAGTCCTTGCCCTTTTGTTTATTTGCCCATTAGGATTCCAGACAGAATAACAGTGAGTTGATGATAGCTCATAGAGCTGTACACGAGTCGATCCAAATCGAGCTTGGCACAGCTCGACTCGACTCGACCAGTACCTAACCCAGCTCGAACTCGGCTCAGCTCGGTCCTCGAGCCTATCTGGCCAGCTCGACTCTGATCGGTCAACAACTTGGGCCAATTTGAGCCGAGTTCGAGCCTGGGCGGCATTTTATCAAACACCTGATATGGCATCCAGCAAGATCAGCCATCCCTCATCTGAACAGGTAGCCAAAAGACACCCCTGCAGCTGAAGCACCCATAACAAATCCACCTATCCGGCAACTACCAACAGCAAGCAGACCTGCATGTTCCACCATACCAAGCTGCCACAATCAAACTACTCTGCCACAACTACTTGAATTAGCAAACGGCAACTCAACCACAACTGCTTGACCTAGCAAATGGCTACTCAACCACAACTGCTTGAAATAGCAAACAACAGCTCAAGCAATCACAATCAAACAAATCTTCTATAATCTGCATCAACCAGCAAAACAAATGTCACATTGCATCAAACAGCAAAACAAATATCCCAATTGTATCAAACAGCAAACCAGAACATCTACCCCAATTATGAGAACATCATCCCAGCTGCCACAATCTCCTCCCCCATGGCATAACAAGCAGCAACCAGGGTGATGTAGAGCGGGTCGCAGACACTTTCATGGCAAAGATGGAACAAAGAAGGCCCGATCGGAGGTGGAAGTGATCAGGACCGTCAGAACCTTAAAATAGTCGTATCTCACAAACCAGAACAAGTTTTTTGACGTATCATATATGATTTTGGGGTAGGAGAAGCTATTTTAACTAACCAACCTGCTACATCGGGTTGCCCATGCAGGATTTATGAGAAACCACAATTTTTTTGAAAAAAAAAAAAGGAAACCTCAGAAAACCCTAATTGTACCAATCTGCCCTCAATTATACAAATAACAAGAATACCTGAAACCCTTCAAAACCCACATAAGCTCACAACGAACCCTAGAAACCACCAAATCATTCAAAACAAAAACACCACAGAAAACCCTAATTCTATGAATCTGCCCTAAGAACCCTGGAATTTGTTACAAATCGAGGAAAAGAACTTGGAAATCACCAAATCTGTTAAAAGAACCTTCAGAAAGCCTGAAATTAACAATTCCGCAGCGTACTCGTATGGAAAATCATCTGAAAGCATGGTATTCGTCTATCTCTTGCTTTAAACACACCTCGATTGCAGGATCTGAGAAGAAATCTGATATTTCCGTGGCCATTTCCACTCGGATGTATGGATAGAGAGAGATGCTTCTGACCGAAACGAAATTGAAACGTCTCCCAACGAAAAAATAGATTGAAAATTAGGGTTTTCCTTCTAAAAGGTTAGATCTTGCTTAAGATCTACTGCCATTAACGAATCTCTCAGCCAGTCTCTCTATCTCTCTGAAGAGGGAAAAATGCATTTGATTTTGCATCTAGAGAGAGAGAGAGAGAGAGGAACAAAAATCGGTAAGAAATGAGAGTATAAAAAGGGGATAAAAAATGAGGCCGTACGAGTGGTTCAGGGTTTCCTTTTCCATGTAAAACAGTTTTAAATTTCAAACGGTATGAAGCCGTTCCTAAACCAAAACTCTGGCCGTTCCTAAATAGTGATTTTGGTCTAGTGTTAGCATGAAATCAAATAATCATAAACGAACATATTTTCGAGGTGTCAATCAATGGTCATAAACGTGCAAGTTTAGGACTTAATTAAATGGTCAATATTGAACAGATTTAACATATAGTTTTAAAGCTGTAATTGTGCTGATTTATCACGTGAATTAATGGTCAAAATTACATGGATTTGACACAATTTAACGGTCTGAATTGGGCAGATATAACGTAATTTTATGGTTTTAAATGGGTTGATTTAGTACATGGATCAATGGTTATAATTAGGCAGATACAATGTGTAGACCAACAATCATGAATAGATAGTTTTGGTTCATAAATCAACGATCAAAAGTGGATAGATTTAATTAGCACACAAATTGACTGTATGAATTGAGCTGATTTAAGATGTAAACTAATTGTAATACTTGGGAAAAATTTTTACAACAATAAATGATAAAAATTGAACTAATTTGGTACATGGATTAATGATCAAAGTTGGACAAGTTTAACACTTGGATCAATGGTAATCTTTGGGCAGGTTTGACACACAGATCAATGATCCTATTTCGACAGATTTAAGTCATAGATTACCAATCATGGTTGAATGGATTTGGTGCATAGATCAGTCATCACAATTGGGTAGACTTAACATGTGAATCAATGGTCAAAAGTGAGTTGATTTCTTACAAAAATCAATGGTTTAAATTAGACAAATCTAACACAGATCAATGGTTATACTTTGGACAAATTTAATATATACAATCAATGATCAAGAAGATCAGGTAATTCTATAAATAAATCAATGGTCATCTTTGTATAGCTAGATTGGTAGATGCATAGTTGGTCATGTATGAATGTATGCATACATGTACGCATAGATGGATGGATAGATAAACAGATGTTTGCATGTACATGTACGCATAGATGGATGGATAGATAAACAGATGTTTGCATGTACGCATAGATGGATATGGATATATATGTGTACAGATGCATGAATGGATAAACAGAAGTTTGCATATACGCATAGATGGATAGACACGAGTGTGCATGAATGCTTGGTTATACGTGACTGAACCTTAATGGTCTGTTTGGATCATTGAATATGACAGTAATGTAGTGTAAAACTCACATCATTACATTAAATTCTGATGTTACATTGATAACTGTTATAAGCATGCATTTCCGATCATGGTGTTGATTAAATTCTGATGAATGATAAAATCGCAACCGATGTGCGACTTTGATGCAACACGAGCTTTCCGTCACCGAATGAACTCCAATATGAATCAACTGCGGCGAAGTAAAGTAATATGGTAGGAGCGTTCGTTGACGAGATCAATCACCAATGAAGCCTAAAAATGTAAACATTGCTTTTAGTAGGTAATGATGGATGTGGACCACATACATTGACACAACGTCAGCGGATGTCTCATCACTATCAACACACATTGTCCTTTGTCCTCTAGCATGCTCCATCCCAAACTCAGGGCCCACCTTTTACCATTCTCTATTCCAACATCAGCGCCCACCTTTCTAGCATACTCTATTACGGTCCCTCGCTAGCATCTGTGTGACCATGACATCATCCACTAGTTCTCCCACTGGTGACCGAATTTCTTTCCTTCCTCCTTTCTCATAGAATTGATTACTTCTGATAGAATTCAGATTAATTAAAAGGAGTTCACTTACGTCCTCCACACTCCACTCATAAGTACTTTTCATGCCCATATATGTAATTTCCTTCGATGAGTACCACAAAATACTAATAATAATAAATCAGTATAAGGTAGCATGTGCACATCATCCCTTTTATTATGGACGCATGCACCCATCCATCCTCTTGTGCAGCCTTCTTAAAGAAGACGTAAGATGATTTGCATTTCTTCTTCTTCTTTCTTTTTCTCATACTATAATATTGGTTGGATAATGCAATTGTATCATTGTTGTACATACTTCAAGGTGAGAATACTGTTGGGACTTGCAGAAGCATAAAAAGCATAATAATAAAAAGGTAATTATAATCGCACAAATAAATCCAATAGAGAACACTTTGAATTTACATGGAAAAATTTTTATGGAAAAAACTAAGCACAAAGTAATAATGCACTATGAATAACAAATTTCTAAGAGATAAAACGTTACCGATGCAAAGCCCCAAGAAAAAATCCCTGGCTTTTTCTGTCACACTTCAAACTCAGAAACAGTGCTCACAAAATTTATAGCCAGCGAATCCTGTGCCGACAACCTCCGTAGTACCCCATTCTCGACTCCCAGCTCCCATATGTCAAGTTCCAATTCTGTGATGTTACAAGAAAGATTTTCATGGTGATTTTTTATTTTTATTTTTGTATAGGAGCATAACCACAAGTGTACCCAAAACACAAAACATCATCACCACATATCTACTAATATAATCTCTGAGTACGATGCTGGAAGGGAAACTACAAGATGTAATCAAAACTCAAAAGAACAAGCTCGTGCTCTAGACTTATTGCTGTCGATACGCCCTAACATCACCTGCAGCGTAAACAAACGCCCATAAGCTTCTACGAAGCTCAGTAGAGTGCGTGTGTGCGTGCACAATGCATATGACAATAACACAAATATCAAAGTATGCAAAAGATAATAAAGGGCTAAACTGCCAAATCCATGAATGGTATTAGCCATGACAAGGTTATGCAATGCAAGGCATACATGGCCGAATTGCATATACTAGGGTTGCAACACAAAACATGGCAATCCTCAACTAGTCCACATATCAATACAAATCATATCTGGAAACATCACCGGGGTCTAGTACACTTCAACACTAATTGTCGCCCCATCGTGCGCATAACCAAGTGAGTGGAATATTAGACATCGCTATCCGCCTCGTCAGTGGTATGTCAATGCCCACCTGGCTCGCCGATAGTGAACCCATTTATGAGCTAGTCAGACTCAACCTAGCTTACAACTTCCCACCCTCGAGCAAAAAAGGTCACACCCCTTTTCGACCGACCACAACACAATAGGAGACGTGGCCTACTAATATTTAGCACTTGAGCGCTCATGTTATCCACTCGGTCTCGACATTAAAGCATCTTACTGTTACCACAAGGGTTTAGGGACTTTCACCAATGGACATCCATTACACCCTAATACTACAGCATATATTTTCGATAACCAATCCAACCATCCATGATATACCTGTTGAGCCCACAACCCTGATGTCGCTATGGTGTACGGTGATCATGACATACAACATGCGAAATGCACAATTCATACCATCCAAATCATGCACCAAACCTGCGCGTATCGTGTTATCATGTGGGGCAACCCTATCTCATACGGGGTTCCCTAAGTATCTCAAGCCAAAAGGCGTATGTTATGATTAATTATCATCCACAACATGTATACAAATGATGCGTATAGGCATATAATGGGGCATGATTTCATTACACTAAGCATGTTATTAGTGTGTCCTATCGGCTAAGTACACTAACATGTTGTAAGACATATCGGGCGATAATCAGCCGAAATTGGCACATCATATACAAAGAGTGAGACCCGAAAAGTAGGCCCCACTAGAAATGTAAAGGTCTATGTGGCATGGCCTACTTGAGACTATAATCGGCCCTATACTTGGGCCTGCACACATAAAGGACATAACAAAGTAGATGTACGGTTTGGATAGAACATATACCAAGGTGGAACCATGGCGGGCCTGAAATTGAGAGCTAGCGTTGTCCTGGAAGGGGGGGGGGGGGGGGGGGGGTGAATAGGATAATGCCAAATAATCAAAATAAATGCGAAATTTGTAAATATTACAAAAATCTCAATCGCTTAAGTATTGAAACCTTGATTACAAATACTTCGTAGGACAACCTTCACCTAAAATATTAGGCAGGACAACCTTATTTCACGAATGTCTTTAAAATCAATCTTTCAAACTACCAAGAGTATATAAAAGGATTACAACATTCACCATAAGAATGAAATAATAAATAACATCCGATCACTAAAAATAATAAAGCATTCACCACATGGCACAAAGAGTTATAGTGGTTCGGTGCTTAAAATAACCACGCCTACTTCACTCCCAAAATTACTACCCTCGTAATTTTGGCTTTCACTATAAATAAGTTTTCACAGGGCCACTTTAACAACTTGATATAGTTCCTTGTGATTTTCACGGGCTATCACAATAAAAACCCTACTGAGATTTTCACGAGCTATCTCAGACAAAACCTTACCAAGATTTTCACAGGCTATCTCACAAAAACCTAAAAAGAATTTCAGAAAGTATACTTATCTTCAAATGTAGAAGACGTAGCAAAAGCTTATAACAGAAGGACTTCTTTCTTGAACGTAGATGACGCAGTGTTCAATCAGACAGAAAGAGTTTAGGATTCTATAGATTTTAAAAATGGAAAACTCAAATACTACTTGATTCAATTCTCTTAGATCTCAAAGAAGAGTATAGTCTACTCTATTAGATTAAGACTAAAATGATCTTGAGAAAAAGGAATTGAATAAGTTATTAAAATAAAATTTATAAATACCAACAATAGCTTGTCGAGAACTTGAGCTTCTCTCTCTTGTAGAATGATTAAAGTAAATTTTCATTGTAATTTGGAATGAGAGAAAGACTCAATTTATAAGCAAAGAAGTTAAAATTTCAACTAGTTTAAGATAAGCTTCGATTAGCCCGAGTTTACCAAATTCTGTTTAATGGATTTCGGATTGCACGGGATAAGATTTATCTAAAATTCACCTGGCCTGAAATCAAATTTGGCTAGCCGAAATTCATAATTCAGCTGGTCGAATTTTCCACTAGGCTGGGTGAATTCTCGTGAATTCCAAAAGATTGCATTGCAGAAATTTCACCCGAACTTTCTCGGGCTGACTGAAATTTTAAGCTTAGGCTAGCCGAACTAAAATTTAGGCTAACCGAATTTTCAACAGAAGTTGTTATTTAGCTTAAGCTTGAAGTTGGGCTAGCTGAGGAAGTTAGGCTGACCAAATTCCAAAGAAAACAAAACTTACAAAAATCCAAAATAAAGAATTTTTGAAAGCACCTATTCTTAAGGTCTTTCTAGGGTTATACCACCTGTGTTATAACAATTATTTGAGTCACCTTGTCTTGAACTTTGACTTGAATACGGGCGACCATTTCTTTGAGAAGATGAGAAGATGTGCCGATCTTGTATTGATAATAAGTCGATCTTGACTTGATCTTGAGTTGCTCATAAGCCGATCTTGAGCTGATCTTCAAGCATGTAGAATTGTTGTGAATCCATACTTGAGAATTGATCTCGAACTGATTTTGTCTTACGAACGTTTGTCTTACGAAATTTGACAATCTATGTGTGCTTAACATAATAGCACTTACAGGGCTCCTCAGTCAAGTTGGATAACAATTAAATATTACAGTGAGCCTATGAAGATTTCCAATGGCAGACACTCAACCACTCTGTTTTCATGATATAGCCCACTTAAATCCAAGCCTCGCACCCCTACTAAGATGGATGGTAAGGTAGACAACATATCCCTCCAGGTGGGACCCTAAAATGGGCCCCACAACCCTTGGTGGGCCAGACCATAAACATCACAGAGGCCTAAGGAAGGTTCCAACAATAGACATCATTGTACTCATTATTTCCTTAGTCGCAGCCCACCTGAGATCTGGACCAGCCTCATTTTTAAAGTCCATAGACTAAGATGATATGGTAAAGCATATGTACAGAATGGATTTAACACATGAGTCAATGTGGGTCCCACAGGTGGAATCCAACTCTCTGGCCAATATGGGCAACGCCCACTGGACGTGGGTGCATGTCCTTCCCAAATTTTTTTCTTTTTCTTTTTTACTTTCCCCATCTAGGTGGGGCCCATTTCGATGATCTAATTAGTCCACCGGATTGGTTAACTCGATCGAGGTCCAATGGGCCCCGACTTGGGCTAGTTTGGATGAATAAAGCTCCACAATAGGCCTTTAAAGGTTTCAACCACAAGGTTTAATCCATGCGGTGATGCCCATTTGAGATTCGAATCTTCATTATCTTTCGGCCCATGGCCTAAAATGATATGGTGAATAGATAGACGGCGCGGTTTACACATAAACATGAGATGATAGGTCCCATGTGTGAGACCCATATTTGGCCAGTATATGTTCCGCCCAGCATGGTTGCTTGGCCCTTTTTGTGTTATTATATATTTCTTTGTTTTGGATACACTATCAAGGTGGGCCCCTTGAGGATGATCTACTCCATCCACCGTCTTGGCCAACTCGAACAGAGCCCAATGGGCCCTTACTTAGGATAGTTTGGATGATCAGGGATCCCACGGTGGGCCTTAGAAGGTTTCAACATACAGGAATTGTTCCCCTCCGTGCAGTCCACTCGAGACTCAGATCTGGCTCATTTTTCGGCCCATGGCCTAAAATGATCTAAATAAACTGGTGGACGGTGTGGATTTCACAAATGCATCAAGTTAGGGTCCACAAGTGGGACATCACTACCACTCATCCTTGCATGGACGATGACATGAAGGTGGTGGCGAGCCCACCGTTCCTTGTAGTGTGGTCCACTAGATGGTTAGATCAACCGGGTTTTGGGATCTACGACAAGTATAAGCCAGAAAAACAGATGGAAGGTGTGGATCTAAGAAATACATCACATTGGGTCCCATGAGTGGAAACCCACCCCACAACTCCCATGCAAAAGCATTAGTGACGCAGGCTTACCATCCTCCTATTCAGCACACGGTGTGGCCCACCTGGGATGTGGATCAGATTGGAATTTGGGTTCAAGAGCGAAAATGGTCTGATGAAGCGGATGGATGGAGTGGATGGAACACATACACCAACATGAGTCCCACGAGTAGGAACGCCACTCCTCCCGGCGGAACTGCTGCTTGGCAGCAGTGTCCAAGACATTGCTTGCATCCAACAGACATGGCTACTGCCCTTCCCTCTTTCTCTCTCGTGTTTGGGGGTGGTGGAGTCCACCTTGACAAATCTACTCCATCCATCAAGCTGTTCAACACATGGTGGGCCAAGGAGCTTTGCATCAATTTGATTTTTGGTGTGTTCCCACCATCCAAATATGTGCAATCTACTCAATAGGTTAGATGGAAAATAAACATCATGGTGGGCCACACAAGGTGGTCCACACTGTAATAGCATCCAGGGCACATTCTCCAACAACGTGGCCCACTTATGGGCCTCATGCCATCATCAAAAGTAAGAAAAGTAAAGGGAAAGGGAATGGAAAGAAAAGCAAGGAAAGATCTGCCCATCGGGGTGGGGCCTTGCCACTATGGGGTCCACCATAAAATATCTATACATGATCAAAGTGGCCCCCACCCTTGTGGGCCCACCAAAGTGGAAAGATCACAAAGAAAGGGAGGGTCTTGATCCTCCCATGCACTCACTCCGAAGGATGAACGGTTGGATCAGCTTGGATCGGCAATCAAATGGTCCACCAAGCTCCTCTCCACCTTTAATCTCCTTTAATCTCTCTTTTCTCTTCCCTCTTTCTCTTACCCCCTTGATCCCTCCTAATTCTCTCTCAAGCTCTCTCTTTTATCTTAATCTCTCCCTAATCTTTCTTTCTTTTCTCTCTTTCTCTCTTAATTTATCCTAATTCTCTCTAATCTTTTTCTTTCTTTCTCTTAATCTCTCTATATTGTTGCTAGAAAATGGTAAAAATGAGAGACAGTTAAGGAGTTTTGTGGTAGAAATTTTAGTATAAGGAGGGAATAAGAAGAAGATGGAGAGGTAAAATGGGGAGGAAAAGAAGCAAAGAATGATGGCTAAGTATGGGTAAGGGCTTGGGTTGGATGAACAAGGCATGGGCTTGTTTGACTAGTGGGGAGAGAGAGAGAGACATGAGTGATGGATGGCTTGATTGATGACTTGATTGATGGATTGATTGATTTAATAACATTGGGATTTATGCAAGTGGGGCCCACGTGTGTTGCGCGACCCACCTCAGATTGTACCAAAAGACTAACTTCTAATCTATGAATCGCAATAGGGCATGCCGCACAACGTCAGAATTATAGCGCTTGCGCGATCGCTAATGTACAAGTCTTGGGGTGTTGCAGTACTAAAATAGGGTCGTGATCAAAACTCGTCGATCTAGTCCGCCAGGAATCACTTTCATAGATGACTACTCTCATTATGGATACTTATACCTTATTAACGACAAATCAGATGCCCTGGATACATTTAAGATATATAAGGTTGAAGTCGAGAATCAACTCGATAGAAAGATCAAAGTTGTCAGATCCGACCGTGGTGGCAAGTATTACGGAAGGTATGACGAATTTGGGCGTAATCCAGGGCCATTCACTAGATACCTACAAGAATTTGGCATCTTCGCCCAGTATACCATGCCCGGTACTCCAGAGCAGAATGGTTTAGCGGAAAAGTGTAATCACACACTAAAGGACATGGTGTAGTCTATGATTAGTAATTCAACGTTGTCAGAATCTTTATGGGGTGATGCGTTGAAAACAGCTATGCATATCCTTAATAGAGTCTCTAGTAAGGTTGTAATGAAAACTCCATATAAATTGTGGATAGGGCGAAAGCCTAGTTTACGATACTTTCATGTATGGGGTTGTCCTGCAGAAGCCAAACCGTATAACCCACATGAAAGAAAGCTTGATCCTAGAACAGTTAGTTGTTTCTTTATTGGATACCCAGAAAGATCTAAATGATTCAGATTCTATTGTCCATCCTATTTCATGAGAGTCATTGAGACAGTGAATGTTAGGTTTAATATTTAGCAATGTCTACAAGGACATCAATGTCTGCAGTTACCTAATCATGACAACATGCAGGAGCTTAAGTGAAGATCTCAGCTTTCCGATGGTTCAATATTCACAACCCCAAGTGTAGGGTCGCGATGTAGTAATAACTCGGTGAGACCGAGGTTAAATCTACCGGGAATGGGAACACGGTCTAAAACTAATCTAAGTCTAACTTGGTTGGTCTGGGTTTTTAATCCACCAAGATAAAAAGAGTTTTGAATAATAAAGATAAAAGACTAAGTGTAACATCTCGGAAAAATCCGTACAAAGACCTGAGTATCACCTCAGGTAGAAATCACTAAGGATCGAATCCTTTAGAAATTAGACGAAAATTAATTAAGTGTTAAACTGAATTAATCGGTAGATTAGCTTGAACTGCTTTTATACGAACTGCAAGACCCAAAAGTAGTAGAATCGTTATGCTACATTACCTAAAAACCTAGGATCAATCTCAAAACCCAATTGCTCTCGGGAGCAGCTTGAAACTCCGTTTTGGACCTAGACCGCACGTCGAAAGTCCGATTAATGTGAAACTATACGGTTATGACCACCTTACTGGACTTGACAACCATCTCGGAAGTCAACCAGACAGTATCTAGAAACGCACAACTTGAGCCCGGAGCGAAATGCGTGAGAAACGCGAATATCTTTAGAAAACGAACTCAAATTTAAGTGAATTGGGCCATTCGCTTGCAGGCTGAATTTAAGGTTTCAGACCGTCATAATCTGACTCAATTACACCATCGAATCAGGAAAAATTTTCAACACATGTCAGTGCACTTGTGGCCCTGATCGAGTACCGATACCGTTGAACTGAAACTGGTCCTCCACGGTCAATCTGTAAATCCGATCGGACCGAAAACTTAACCTGACATAGATCCATTATCAGGGAGTGTTCATAGATCCATTATTAGGGAATGTTCCCCAGACCATATGCCAAAAATGGGCCTCCAGATGAGCTCCGTTGGCCCGAAACAGCCACTCCTTGGCTATAACCTAAGTATACCATGGCCCCGGGGCCATTGAGCTGACTTTTAAGCCTATATAAGGCCCTTAAACCCTCTCTCTCCCATGCCATATGAATTTTCTAAACCCTAGGAGAGAGAAGGGAGAAAAGGAAGGAAAGAGAGAGGAAAAGAGAGAGAGTGTGAAAGATAGTTGCTGGGATTCTTCCCTGCCGCTCCACGGGCAGAATCGTCTCTCCCGTATCATTATACCGGTGATTCTGGTTCTAATTTTGGGTAAGAAATCCTAACCCTAATCTATTTTAGGGATCCAAATAGAGTAAATGGTGAAATAGTTAACCTATTTCATGTTATAGGTTGTTATTGTGCCGTAGACGAAGACTTAGTGTTCAAACTGAGTTCTATTCTAGTTTACCGACGGAAGGTGTGGACTATAAACGTTTAGGTTATGGTTTTCAAGGCTTTCAATGTTAGTTAATGATTTATAACTGACTTGATTGCTGTCACATGTGCCTACTCTTGGTGTTTTCTATATATTACATATATATAAACTATGTTGATTTTAACGCATTCCATGTGTCTGTTGAAATGTGTGAATGAGTATGGAATTATGATTTATGCTTGCCATGTTTAATGACTGAGAATACATGATCGTTGTACGTACGGTGAATCCTTTACGAAGGGATTTGCTATAATATCTGTTATAACTACTTTATTACATGTATGTGATATGGGTAGTTTAAGTGTTTGATAAAATGCCTGAATGAGAAGATGCTCGTTGGAATGTATTTAATCAGGGTGTTGAGATATGATTCTCAATTACTTTATTTGTAGTTACAGTTTCCTTCATTTAACCTATCTTACTACTACGTGCTTTATGGATGAATGTCTACGTATGTTAACATGTACTTTATGTGTTCGTTAAAATGCTCATATGATATTTATATTTGAATTGGTTGCTACATGCTATTTTGACTATCAAACATGGATGCATATTGTGTTTGAGTATGATTGGGAATACTTGTTCACTCCCCAAGGATAGGGTTGTGATGTAGTAATAAACTCGGTAAGACCGAGGTCGAATCCACAGGGACTGAAACCTATACGTAATCTGAAATTAACTAGAACTAGAACTAGGATGAGATGAAATCTAAATCGAGTGTGATTTGAGGAATAATGGTGAAATATTTATCTAAAATTTAAGAGAATTCAGAAGTGGGAAACTAGGGATTCAGAGGATCCACTTGTAGAGATCAGGGAGATCTTATGCCTGCTTCACAAATCATGGAAATTAACTGAACTGACATTGATATAATTTTCAAGAGATGAAAGGTGTATGAATTAGAATGGATTCCATCACCAAACCATGCCCAAGAGACAAGGCTAACAACAGAATTAAACTAATTACCAACCACATCAACATGCTATGAAAATCAAGAAAAGGGGACCGTCATCCGACCATGCCCAGGAGACGATAGTGAACAACAGGGCTTCCTGATGTCATAAGCATAAAGAGGAAAAGAACATGCTCAAAGCCATCGCAGACCCATTGTAATTTCAGTCACAACAGACCATTAAAGACTAAAAACATATTCCCATAATAAAACAAATATCAAATTCAATTCATAATTAAAACCAAATTAAAAACATAAAATTGAATCTCCCATCCCACTACAAGCTTCACCTCTTAGCCCTAGCTAAGAGGTTTAGCCTAGCATAGATAGGCTATACTCATAATTAATCATAAAAAAAAAAAAAAACAGTAAATAAAACTTAAAAAAAATACTCTTTTCAAACTCTCCCTCTGACGTCCAAACTCCAGCCGTGGCTCATTGTACCAAATATTCTCACCGTCCGTCTTGCTTTTAGACGATCAAAAACGTATCTACGATACCTTTTGAAATACCACCACCTAGGCTTGAGTGATAGAGGCCTCGTGATTCTTATGGACGGTTTGGATTGTCCACATGGACAATGGATGGGGCCCACAACTTGAATCAGCGTCCGCACCTGCGGACGCTGTTTATGCGTATTTGGATCGGTCAGCGCCCGCTGACCAATCTTGGTTGGTCTGGTACAGCTCGGGAGTGCACTGCACGATGCACTCCACCTCATATGTGAGGTCCGCTCGTGATGCTCATGAGAAATCCACACCATCCATCATGTTTCCCTTCTAATTTAAGGGGTTGAAACCAAAGTTGTAGCATATCCAAAGATCAGGTGGGCCTTAGGATGTTAATTCATAAGCTGATTTGACTGTTGGGATACTTTCACAGAGATCCACGGGCTGCAATTCGACATGTACGGTTAATTTATGGTCCTCAGGTTATGTATGAAGTTTCGAGCCGAATGGATGGTGGGAACCCTGTGATCTTGCATTCTGGCTGTCTTTCAGGCCACTTGAGCTTCAATTTCTCAGTTTTCTTGGATTTCTGGTATTGATCTTGGTGTCCTGGAGTCCGTCTCTTGCCTTGGTGTCATCAGAGCGTTAGATCTGTGCTTTAAGCACCTTTTTGTAGTCTATGCTCTCAAATCAAACCTGCATTACAAACACGGTTAAAACCGACCGTTAAACAATATCATGCTCGTAAATCCAGGTAATAAATAGGGTCTAATATGCAATATTTGACCCTCAACACAACCCCCAACCAGCATTTTGCTAGTCCCGAGCAAAGTATGCGAAAAATAAGTTGAGAATTACAGGACAGTTTTTATGCAACCGAGTGAAATCTTGAAAAATGATTCAGATATGAGAAATCAATGATTCATAAATGTTGGGCATTATTCTCTCCTAGACTCAAACACACGGTAAACTTCATAATCAAGTTCACAGTATTCATCCATCAATTAGAAGGATTCCAAACATTGAGTTTCATGGGTGTATAGTGTAATCTCGGCTTATCGATCATTAAGATTCAATCCGTTATTTTAGGATATCATTGGTGATTGAATGAGCATTCAGGACAACCAAAACGTGAGCCAGAACTTGCCTTACAGATCAGCTTTTCCTTCTTCCAGTTGTTTTTTCTTTCTTTTTTTTTTTATTTTTTTTATTTTTTTTATTTTTAAAATAACGCCATGGAGGGAAATCACATCCTCACCTATAGGGAGCAAACCTATGGTGAAGACCGTACACCTAACCCTTTTCGCATATTGTCCATGGGGAATCACATCCCCACCTATAGGGAGCAAACCTATGGTAAAGATTATTCGCCCAATCCTTTTAATTTTTCAGGTTGGTTCCTTTCAAGCTTAGTGGTCACCAAGTTAATCCTTCAATATCAAACTGAACCCTTAATGTGAAAGCAAGATGTGACATGTGAAATCATGACTCAATCAATGTTTAAAACTTCTAATCATGGATTAACAATTCAAACTTAATTGTGAAATCTAACAGATACTGAATCCAAGAGTCATAAATTACCAACATCACGTATCTTGAAATTCTAGTGCTAAACATGACCGTCAAGATCACTTCGAATGTATAAGAAAGTCTAGAAAAATTTTAAAAATTTCCACAATTTTTACTCAAGACGAAGAAAACACTGATTAGGTAACCTAATCTCCCACCCCCAACCTAAAAGCTACATTGTCCTCAATGTAAAAGATATGATCATGGAATGCACATAGGACAACAAAAGTAAATGTGAAGTGATGGAAAGATAGTACCTGGATGATGAATTGCAATGTTACCCACAAACATTGAACTAACTAATTATGAAAAAGAAATGGAATGAAAAGATGGGTTGCCTCCTAGGAGCGCTAAGTTTATCGTCTTCAGCCAGACAAATATAGCAACTACCCTAGTCCTAAGAAAGCGATAAACCTACCTATACCTCCATCAGACTAGGAGATCAGTCCTGGTAAACAGGATCATTCAGAGGCGTGGACATGTCCTCTGAATCAAATTTCTCGACAAATGGTTTTAATCGATGTCCATTTACTTTAAATTCCTTACCATTGTCGGGATCTCTTATCTCAACGGCCCCATGAGGATAAGCAGTAACAACAATGTAAGGGCCGGTCCAACGAGATCGAAGCTTACCCGGAAAGAGATGTAATCGAGAATTATACAAAAGGACTTTCTGGCCTGAAGTGAATGATTTTCGTAAAATGTGTTGGTCATGAAACGCCTTCATCCTGTCCTTGTAAATTCTCGAGTTCTCGTATGCGTCGTTCCGGATTTCTTCAAGTTCATTTAATTGAAGTTTGCGTAGCGAGCCAGCGTTGTTCAGATTGAAATTTAGATTTTTGATCGCCCAGTAGGCTCTATGTTCCAACTCCACAGGCAAGTGGCAAGCCTTCCCATAGACGAGTCTAAAAGGAGACATTCCAATAGGGGTTTTAAAAGCAGTACGGTAAGCCCATAAGGCATCGGTCAATCGAATTGACCAATCCTTACGGTCAGGGTTAACCATTTTCTCCAAAATGTGTTTGATCTCCCTATTGGAAATCTTAGCTTGCCCACTTGTCTGTGGGTGGTATGGGGTGGTCACCTTATGAGAGATACCGTATTTCTTCATTAAACTCTCGAATGGCCTATTACAAAAGTGTGAGCCCCCATCACTAATGATGGCTCGAGGCGTTCCGAATCGTGAAAGGATGTTTTCTTTTAAGAATTTAATGACCGTGCGATGGTCATTAGTTCGACACGGAATCGCTTCGACCCATTTAGTGACATAGTCTACGGCAAGCAAAATATATAAATTCCCAAAAGATTGGGGAATGGTCCCATGAAATCGATGCCCCAACAATCAAATGCCTTTATGATAAGAATGAGATTCAAGGGCATCATATTTCAACGGGACAATGCTCCCAATTTCTGACAACGCTCACAAGCTTTGCAAAACTCATGAGTGTCCCTGAACATAGTGGGCCAATAGAAGCCACACTGTAGAATCTTGGCCGTGGTCTTTTTTGCAGAAAAGTGACCACCACAGGCCTGTGAGTGACAGAAGGATGACACTCTGATGCTCATCATCTGGCACACATCTCCTTAAGATCTGGTCTGGGCAATATTTAAACAAATAAGGATCATCCCAGAAAAAGTTGCGCACCTCGGTGAAGAATTTCTTCTTATCTTGCGCAGTCCACTGTGTCGGTATGGAACCTGTAGCAAGATAATTAGCAATATCAGCGAACCAAGGTGAGTGGGAGACTCTGAATAGTTGTTCATCAGGGAACATGTCGTTGATATGGGTCGCCTCAAGGGAATCAGAGGTATTAAGGCGAGAAAGGTGATCGGCCACTACGTTCTCTACTCCTTTTTTATCTTTAATTTCCAAATCAAATTCTTGGAGTAGAAGGATCCATCGTATTAGGCGGGGCTTAGAATCATTCTTAGAAAGAAGATACTTCAGTGCCGCATGATCTGTATAGATAATGATCTTGGATCCGATCAGGTAGGACCTAAATTTGTCCAAGGCGAACACTACGGCTAAAAGTTCTTTTTCCGTAGTCGAGTAGTTCACTTGGGCGGGATTTAAAGTCCTACTCGCGTAATGGATGACGTAGGGCCTCTTATATTTTCTCTGGCCTAGAACCGCTCCAAGAGCATAATCAGAAGTGTCGCACATAAGCTCAAAAGGAAGGTTCCAGTCGGGTGGCTGCATGATGGGTGCAGTGGTTAACGTGCCTTTAAGCTTGGTGAAAACTTCCTGGCATTGCTCAGTCCACTCGTATGGAGCATCCTTTTGAAGAAGATTACATAAAGGACGAGAGAGGAGACTAAAGTCCTTTATGAATCGCCTGTAAAATCCTGCGTGTCCTAAGAAGGATCGCACGTCCCTGATGTTCTTGGGTGGAGGTAGGTTAGAGATAAGATCGATTTTTGCCTTATCTACCTCAATTCCCTTGGATGAGATGATATGTCCAAGGACAATCCCCTTATGAACCATGAAATGGCACTTCTCCCAATTAAGTACCAGATTCTTTTCTTCACATCTTTTCAGCACACATTTGAGATTCTCTAAGCACTCGCTGAAAGATGAACCGAAAACAGAGAAATCGTCCATAAAGACCTCTAGATATTTCCCCACCATGTCAGAAAAGATACTCAGCATACATCGCTGAAAGGTGGCAGGGGCATTACATAACCCGAATGGCATCCTTCTGTAAGCAAAGGTGCCATAGGGGCAAGTAAATGTGGTCTTTTCCTGGTCCTTAGGGGCGATTTCAATTTGGTTATAGCCCGAATACTCGTCAAGGAAACTGTAATAGGAATGACCGGCTAACCTTTCCAGGATCTGATCAATGAATGGTAAAGGAAAGTGGTCTTTCCTCGTGACGGTATTTAATTTCCTGTAGTCAATGCACATTCTCCAACCAGTAGTGACTCTAGTCGGCACGAGTTCATTATTAGCATTGGCTACGATGGTGATTCCGGACTTCTTAGGAACCACCTGAGTTGGACTCACCCATTGACTATCAGATATAGGGTATATGATACCCACATCCAATAGTTTGAGAACCTCGGCCTTAACCACTTCCTTCATGTTTGGATTTAGTCTACGTTGTGGTTGCCGAGCGGTCTTCGCATTATCCTCAAGATATATGCGGTGAGTACAAATCGAGGGGTCGATTCACTTGAGGTCCGCGATCGTCCATCCAAGGGCTCCCTTATGCTGAATGAGAGTAGCTATGAGTATACTCTCCTGTTCTTTCTCCAGGTGGGCAGAGATCACCACCGGGTATGTCTCATCTTGACCTAAATAGGCATATTTCAAATCAGAGGGCAAAGGTTTTAGGTCAAGCTTCGGTGCCTTGAGGTTAGACGGTAGAGGCACTACATCAGTTTGTGGTAATTCTTCAAATTGTGGCCTCCACCGGTTAACTTCAAGTACCGGTGCAGTATCCAGCAAGGCACACGTCTCCCTAATCATATCATCATCAAACTCATGGGAGTGGGCCAGGCACGTCTCTAGAAGGTCGGAGGATAAGGTCAGAGGTGTCGTATCTTCCACTAAAGAGTCAATCATGTTAATGTCGTGGATATCGTCATCATCCTCTGAGTTGTTGCCGTGATTGAAAAAGATGTTTGACTCCAATGTCAAGTTTCCAAAAGACATAGTCATGACACCATTCCTGCAATTGATAATTGCATTTGACGTGGCAAGGAATGGGCGACCCAGAATGACGGGAATCTGAGTGCTTATGTTATTGATGGGTTCGGTGTCCAGGATGATAAAATCTACAGGGTAGTAAAATCTATCGACTTGGACCAACACATCCTCAATAATCCCTCTTGGTACACGAACAGAGCGATCGGCAAGTTGTAGTGTGGTTAGGGTGGGTTTTAACTCACCCAAACCTAACTGTTTGTATACCGAGTAGGGAATCAGATTGACGCTCGCTCCTAAGTCAAGAAGTGCGTGATCAATTCGATGGTTCCCGATTACACATGATATGGTTGGGCTACCGGGATCCTCGAATTTCTGCGGCACGTCTTGCTTCAAGATGGCACTCACTTTCTCAGTTAAGAAAATCTTCTTTTGAATACTCTGCCGTCTTTTGGTCGTACATAGGTCTTTCAGAAATTTTTCATATGAAGGAATCTGTTTTACGACATCAAGTAGAGAAATGTTGACTTTCACTTGTTTCAACACCTCTAGAATATCCTGAGAGTTAGAAAGACGTTTTGGTGCAACCAACCGTTGGGGGAACGGAGCAACTGGCTTCTCTAGAAGTTCCGGTTCTAATTTTTGTGGGGTATCACTAGATCCATCATTATTGTCCTCTTCTGGTTCTTGAGGCTTTTCAGGCCTAACCGGAAGGGTTTTATCAATGATCTTCCCACTCCTAAGAATGGTGATGGATTTAGCGTGCCCCATTTGATTTGAAGAGCTGGGATCACTTATCTCGTACTGCGATTTAGGATTGGGGAGCGGTTGCGCAGGAAGCATCCCTTTTTCTATAACCGTCATACGAGAATCTATCTTTTACATAAAATCTGTAAGTCCTCGCATCGCCTGAGTCAGCTCTTGTATGGAATTTTGAACCGGTTCTTCTTGAGGTTTCCCCTGATTTGGATTTTGAAAAAAACCTTGGGGGGTAGTCGTTTGTCCATTTCTCCAACTAAAGTTTAGATGATTTTTCCAACCAGGATTGTATGTATTGGAGTTGGGTCCAGTAAAAGGTCTTTGATAGTTGTTCACGGCATTGGCTTGTTCATTCAACACTCCTCGAAAGGCAGGTATTGTAGGACAGTTTTCAGTTGTGTGAATGTTGCAATCACAGATGCCGCAGACAATTTCATTGACCTTATCCTTCTTTCCTTTCATGGCCTCGAATTTTCTTATGAGATTAGTCACTTTATAATTGAGATCATCCTCTTCTTTCAGGAGATACAATCCACCTTTCTCCTTAGATTGAGTTGACCTAGACATGGTGTTTGATTTTGGGTAATAGTCCCAAGATTGTGTTTTTCAGCCAGACTGTCGAGGTAATCCCATACCTCGTCAACATCTTTATTAATGAACTCTCCATTGCACATTGTCTCGACCATTTGACGCATGGAAGATGTCAGTCCATCGTAGAAAAAATTTGTAATGCGCCACGTTTCAAAGCCGTGTTGTGGGCATGAACTGACCAAATCCTTAAACCTTTCCCAACATTGGAAGAATGTTTCGTCTTCCTTTTGGGCAAAGTTCATGATTGCTTTTCTGAGGGTAATTGTTTTATGATGTGGGAAGAATTTTTTTATGAATTCCCTCTGCATATCATTCCATGTGCCAATGGATCGAGGACGCAGTGAATGTAGCCACGTCTTATCCTTCTCTTTTAAGGAAAAAGGAAAGAGTTTCAGCCTGATTGTATCCTCGGATACATTGGGAAAGTATAAGGTGGCTATAATCTCATCGAACTCTTTCAAATGTAAGTATGGACTTTCTGATTCAAGCCCATGGAATTTAGGAAGGAGTTGGATAACTCCTGGCTTGATGTCCATATGTCCTGTGTTTTCAGGAAAAATCATACATGAGGGCGTACTCACCCCCGCCGGTTGTAAATAATCTCGTAAAGTACGAGATGGGGGTGCTTGATGCACCTCATTCTCATCATGTACTTCCTCATCCCTATGGTGAGGTAGTGCTTGAGGTTGATTTGCAGCCATAACCTCAATTAACTCAGGGGAATTCGAGCGATGTCTAGTCCTGCGATGGACAGTTAACCCCTCGACTAATCCTCCTTCAGTCAAGAGACGTCGAGTGTTGTCACGAGCCCACTTAGGCATGAAACACTTGCAGCCCTCAATTGATTTCTAACCCTAATCCTAAGAAAGAAAAATAAAAACTAAAAAGAAGAGAGGGTTGGAAGGAAGTTACCAAATTGAGGTCCCTAAGTTAAAAACCTGCAAAATAAAATAAAATAAACAAGTTAGTTTCTAAGGATAGTAAGCCTAAGAGTGAAAAATTCTTAAGATGAAAAATAGTAATCAACTAAGTTCTAAACTAGAAAAGAGCAATCCCTAAAAGAAGTAGAAAACTTCTAAACAAATTAGGAAATTCTAAACTAGGAAATAAGTGAGTAATGAAAGAAATTTGAGAATTAGAAGCTAAAAGTTAGGAAGAGCTTAGAAATTTCTATTTTTAAAAAAACTATAAAACAGGAAAGTTAGTTTCTAAATAAAAAAATTTCTAATAAATTAGGAGACAATGTTAGATTCTAAAAGAATTTAAAATTAGAAATTATCTAAAAAGGAAGACAAATCCTACTCTATAAATAGAAAGGAAAGAAGAAGAAAGTTACCAATTTAGAAGTCTATCAGAGTCTACAAAACAAGAGAATTGGGTTAGTTCCTAAAAAGGAAACAAAGACTATCTAACACTTAAAGAAATTAGAAAATTACTAAAAATAGGAAATTTCAAAAAGAAAGCCTAGAAATCCTAAAATTAAAAGAGTCCTAATCTTAACTAATCCTAATACCAGTTAATTTCAGAAAATCGTAGCCGTCAGTCCCCGGCAACGGCGCCAAAAACTTGTTCACTCCCCAAGTATAGGGTTGTGATGTAGTAATAAACTCGGTAAGACCGAGGTCGAATCCACAGGGACTGAAACCTGTACGTAATCTGAAACTAACTAGAACTAGAACTAGGATGAGATGAATCTAAATCGAGTGTAATTTGAGGAATAATGGTGAAATATTTATCTAAAATTTAAGAGAATTCAGAAGTGGGAAACTAGGGATTCAGAGGATCCACTTGTAGAGATCAGGGAGATCTTATGCCTGCTTCACAAATCATGGAAATTAACTGAACTGACATTGATATAATTTTCAAGAGATGAAAGGTGTATGAATTAGAATGGATTCCATCACCAAACCATGCCCAAGAGACAAGGCTAACAACAGAATTAAACTAATTACCAACCACATCAACATGCTATGAAAATCAAGAAAAGGGGACCGTCATCCGACCATGCCCAGGAGACGATGGTGAACAACAGGGCTTCCTGATGTCATAAGCATAAAGAGGAAAAGAACATGCTCAAAGCCATCGCAGACCCATTGTAATTTCAGTCACAACAGACCATTAAAGACTAAAAACATATTCCCATAATAAAATAAATATCAAATTCAATTCATAATTAAAACCAAATTAAAAACATAAAATTGAATCTCCCATCCCACTACAAGCTTCACCTCTTAGCCCTAGCTAAGAGGTTTAGCCTAGCATAGATAGGCTATACTCATAATTAATCATAAAAAAAAAAAAATAGTAAATAAAACTTTAAAAAAATACTCTTTTCAAACTCTCCCTCTGACGTCCAAACTCCAGCCGTGGCTCATTGTACCAAATATTCTCACCGTCCGTCTTGCTTTTGGACGATCAAAAACGTATCTACGATACCTTTTGAAATACCACCACCTAGGCTTGAGTGATAGAGGCCTCGTGATTCTTATGGACGGTTTGGATTGTCCACATGGACAATGGATGGGGCCCACAACTTGAATCAGCGTCCGCACCTGCGGACGCTGTTTATGCGTATTTGGATCGGTCAGCGCCCGCTGACCGATCTTGGTTGGTCTGGTGCAGCTCGGGAGTGCACTGCACTGTGCACTCCACCTCATATGTGAGGTCCGCTCGTGATGCTCATGAGAAATCCACACCATCCATCATGTTTCCCTTCTAATTTAAGGGGTTGAAACCAAAGTTGTAGCATATCCAAAGATCAGGTGGGCCTTAGGATGTTAATTCATAAGCTGATTTGACTGTTGGTATAATTTCACAGAGATCCACGGGCTGCAATTCGACATGTACGGTTAATTTATGGTCCTCAGGTTATGTATGAAGTTTCGAGTCGAATGGATGGTGGGAACCCTGTGATCTTGCATTCTGGCTATCTTTCAGGCCACTTGAGCTTCAATTTCTCAGTTTTCTTGGATTTCTGGTGTTGATTTTGGTGTCCTGGAGTCCGTCTCTTGCCTTGGTGTCATCAGAGCGTTAGATCTGTGCTTTAAGCACCTTTTTGTAGTCTATGCTCTCAAATCAAACCTGCATTACAAACACGGTTAAAACCGACCATTAAACAATATCATGCTCGTAAATCCAGGTAATAAATAGGGTCTAATATGCAATATTTGACCCTCAACACTACTGCATAGTCCAGGCAATCGGTAATGATTTCCAAGTTAGTGGCCGACATATTCGAGGAATCCGAGTCGTACGCTGCTTGTCGACAGTGGTTAGGCCACGCGGAATGTTTACGTACTCTATGTCGATTAACTCAACGTACACTTGTACCAGTCGAGCTTGTCAAGTAATCCGATTGGCCTAATCTATGTTCACCATGTATGGACACTACTACTTGAATCTAAAGTACCAACTTACCAATGTAAAGCCCGTTTAACCTTGGTACCTCGATCTGCTAAGACTCATGAGTCGGGCATGGTGGTATGGGACACCGTGGTTGAGCTGTCGGCCTACGCTGGGGTGATGAGCCTCCCCGTGGTGTCCAGTGAGCAAACCAAACTCGTGAGCTGAATACGGTGGTATGGGACACTGTATTCGAGCTGTCGGCCTACGCTAAGGTAACGAGCCTTTCTTGTGGTGACCTCGAGTATAAACTAAGGCCTACGCTGAGGTGACGAGCCTCTTCGTAGTGACTTGAACTTGTCTATCAACTGCTTTTAAATCAGGGGTGACGTTGTCCTATAACTTGCCTACCATATGTAATTAACTAGGATTAACGACCCTAGATGGATCATTATTTGGGTCAATGATATAAAGGAAGGTACCTTAGCTTCCCAAACCTACTGTATGAATAAGTCTAATTAAGAACTTGGCTAATCATGCACATGCACCGCATTGCATGTGCCTTTGGCGTTGGAGTTGAGCACAGAGGAAGGGGTGCATGCAGCGATCGTGAGATGATGTCGTAGAGGGAGTGTAGGCGAGGGCATGCATCATTAACTCATATCATCCTTGCATTAACCAGAGTGCCTAGGAATGCTTGCTGTATTGCTTTATCATTACTGCTTGACTAAATTGATAACATGTTAACCTTTGCCTTATAGCTCCACTGAGTTGATCACTCACTCCCACTCTGGGATGGTGTTTTAAAACACTAACCAGACTCTGTTGTAGTTTCAGGTGACGTCGAGGCCTATGAGGCGGAGCCTGACTTCTACGACGACAAGGAGGAGTTCTCCTATTTGCAACTCTCTAGCGGGTCTATGTAGACCTAGAGTTGTGTCACCGGGGCTACAGGGATATGGATTAGATGACATTACACTTTATCATTTTGTATATTTTGGATATTTTGGAACCAAACATGTAATTATTTAACATGGTATCATGTTCATACTCCGGGGACTACCACCACTTATACATTTTATATACTTATCACAGTCTTCCGCTTGCGTAATTTAATTATCTCTGAAGTATGATATGCTGATTTAGTGTAATCCCTTTCATGTTTAATGTGCTAATATAGACAACATTTAATCATCATTATCTATGTTGCATAAGTGATGCTTTGAAACTCAGGAGTTGAGCTCCTGCTCGACCCCCGATTTTCAGGGCGTTACACTAAAGATCCAAGAATCCACCTATAGCAATCTTAACATTAATTTACTTAATTCAATGAAAACTCAATTGGAATCGGAGTCTTATCCTATCCAATTGGATGATTGAGTAGTTAAAACAGAATCTGAACTTTTCATTAATTTAGTTCCCAAATATCCATCTAATTACAATGATGGTAGAGAATTCAATCATCCAACCATGCCCAGGAGACTATGGTGAACAACGACTTCTACACATCACACAATTCTAAAGTCAATAAGATCATATCAAAAGCCTTCACAGCATCTACTGTAATTTTACTCAAAATAAATCATAGAAAACTGAAAATATATCTTAATTCAAACCAAAACTTAATGTAAGTCCAACATATACTTGAATCAAAACAAATTAAACATCAAAATAAATTATAGGTTTCATCCCTTAGCCTTAGCTAAGACATTAGCTTAATAAGACTAACATCCTAGAAGAAAAATAAAAAGATCAACTAGAACCCGTGAAGAAATTGAAGTAGAAGAGCGTTGTTGGCGCTCCACCTAGGCCTTCTCTCCCTTTCCAAACCCTAGAAGATGCTTTGGAGCATCCTAAAAACTCCTATTTATAGTTGGGGAACTCCAACTTTCGCACCGAGTTGAAAAATTCTAGAAACCGCCTCAAATTTATGCACTCTACGTAAAACCTGCGTAACCTTCGGCTAACCGAACCAAAACTCGGGGTAGCTGAATTTGTCATTCGGCTGGTCGAATTCTCGATCTTCCAAAAGAAAATGTTTTTGGAATTTCACCTGAACTTTCTCGGGCTGGCCGAATTTCAAGCTTGGGCTAGCCGAACCAAAACTCGGGCTAACCGAATTTTCACTTCAAATCTTCGATTCTCTTCACTCCTCACTTGATTTCGTCCTTTTAAGCGCATATTCATCATAAGCTTCTGAATCACCTCGCATAACAAAAACGTATATAATTAAATCAAATTATTAATTAAATGTTAGAAAAACTAATGTAATTAAAGGGTTAAATATCAATATTTGAGTCTCAACACACCCCCAACTAGCATTTTTCTAGTCCCGAGCAAAACATGCGAAAGATATTTCGAAAACCAATGTATAATTTCCATAAGCTCAAGCGATTCTAAAAATAATTCAAATTATAGAAATCTAAAATACATTAATGTTAAGTACCACTTTCTCTTAAACTCTAATACTTGGTAAATGTTTAATCAAGTTCAAAGCATTAATCCTATAATTAGAAAAATTATAAATATTGAGTTCCATGAGTGTATAGTGAAGTGTGGGCTTATCACAACCAAAGGTTCAGTTCTTTATTTTCATGATAACATTGATAATCAAAAGAGTTCAAGATAATCAAAACCTAAACTAAAACTTGTCTTATAGTTCAATGTTCTATTCTTCCAGCTTTTGATTTTTCCATCAACGGCTTTCACATTATTTTCACTCTTTTTCTTCTTTTCAATAGTCCTTAATGAACTTTGATAAGTAGCCCTTTTTGACAACAACTATTTTTTTGTTGGGTATTATCTTTTTCTCACTTTTTTTTTCTTTTTTTCTTTTTTTCTTTTTTCATTAAACATGATGGACAAATTCCCCAGGTTTTATTCATATCATTCTTAATAATCATCGAGTTAACAATTTAATATCAAACTAAAACTTTAATGTGTAAGCTAGATATGATATGTGAAATCATGAATCAATCAATGTTTAAAACTTCTAATTAAGAATTAATAACTCAACTAAATTTTGAAATCTATCAAATAACTAAAATCTAAGAGTCATAAACCATCAACATTAAGTATCTTATAATTCTAATATATAGAATAATTTCACAATCACTTAAATTCACAGAAATTTCAAGACTTTTGAAGAATTTTAGCTCAAAATTTTAACAATTTTGCTCAAATTCGAAAAATTTTGAAAGGAAACTTACCCCCAACCTAAATCTATATTGTCCTCAATGTATAAACATATGCAATAAGAGCAAAATTGAGAGTAATGAAAATAAATGGAAGTAGATGAAGAGTACCTGTGAAGTGAATACAAACTTCTAATAAAATGTGGTTCTATTGACTAAACTAAACTGCGAAAAGTAAACTAATCCTAAGAAAGCAAATAAATTTTAATCCTAAACTAGGAAAACAGGGGAAAGCTACTCAATCATGCAGCAAGGTTCCTCCTTCAGCTAGTATCTTGATAAATTTCTCAGTAAGTTTCTCAACAAGATCATCCAAAAGCCATTTTTGCAGTAGGCTTGGATGCTCTGGAGCATGAATGTCCAGAGAAATTTATGAACCTCAGCAAAAAAATTCCTTTTAATCCCATGAGGTATCCAAAGTATATACGATTCACCTGTGACAGAAAATTTTTCAATGTTGGTACACCATGGTGAATCAGAGACCACAAGTAGGTGAAATTCAGAAAAAATCTCATTAAGCAGTGTAGTCTCAACACATTCCGAAGTTTCAAACTTCAGTTCAAATTTCAGTTCCTCCTCCTTTAATGGTAAACATTCGGGATCTATGGAATGAGGTGCTTCAGAAAATGATTCTCTTAGTCAGTATCAACTACCAAGGTATTTTCTCGCAGGGCATTCATTATGTCTTTAATCATATAGTCATTAGAACTCTCAAAGTGTGTCAAGCAAACTTCTAAAGAGTCGAGAGATTCGATTGAGAGGGACTCATTTTCCACATTGAGGTCTATGATGATAAGCCCAAGGACTCCTTCATCTTCTTTGAGGATATAGGGAAGCATACTCTCTTGCTCTTCATCTCGATAAGAGTAAATCATCACCAAATATATTTCACCTTACCTTGTATAAACATATTAAGGATTAGTAGGCGAATATTTAATGTGAGGAATCGGTTCCTTGATACTAATCAGTAGAGGCTTTGTATCGTCAAGGGGTGACTGCTCAAATGGTGGCCTCCACTGGGTAGTTTCAAATACCGGAGTCGTATTAAGCAAGTCCTCCATCTCCCTAATCATATCATAATTTAAATTAGGGGAGTGGGCCGAGCACGCTTCAAAAGAGTCGTGAGGTTCACTTGAAAGGGGTTCATCCTCCACATTGGAATCAAGCGTGTCATGTAGGTGGAGTGAGCCAACATCACTATGTTTGAAAATTACCCGTGTCTCTTGATCATTAACTTGGACAGTCATCGAGATCGACTCTTTGGGAAATTGAACCGTACACTCATTAACACAATCCAACTCATCATTCTCAAATTCAGTATACTCCACAAGCAAGTTGGAATCACTCTTATCACGTTGTGTTTCTAGATTGGGTTGAGGCTGGGATAAACTAGCCTCTTCCTCCTCATTGAGGTGCGACTGAATTCTTTGAATTGAGGATTCAAGCAATTCACATGATGTTTTACTTTCTATGAATGATTGCATGATGTGTTTGTTAATTTGCTCTTGATCATCCATGAATTTCTAAATTGACTCCTCAATTTGTTAATATACTCCAATCAGATGATGGAGCGGTTAAAACAGAATCTGAACTTTCCATTAATTTGGTTCCCACATATTCATCTAATTACAATGATGGTAGGGAATTCAATAATCCAACCATTCCCAAGAGACGATGGTGAACAACGATTTCTACACATCACACAATTCTAAAGTCAATAAGATCATATCGAAAGCCTTCACAGCATCTACTATAATTTTAATCACAATAAATCATAGAAAATTAGAAATATATCTTAATGCAAACCAAAACTTAATGGAAGTCCAACATATACTTAAATCAAAGAAAACTAAATATCAAAATAAAATATAGGTTTCTTCCCTTAGCCTTAGCTAAGAGATTAGCCTAAGAAGATTAACCTCCTAAAAGAAAAATAAAAAGATCAATTACAACCCGTGAAGAAATTGAAGTAGAAGAACATTATCAGCGCTCCACCTGGGCCTTCTCTCCCTTTCTAAACCCTAGAAGATGCTCTAAAGCATCCTAAGAACTCCTATTTATAGTTGGGGAACTCCATCTTTCGCACTGAGTTGGAAAATTTTCAGAAACCACCTCAAACTTATGCACTCCACGTAAAATTTGCATAACCTTCGGCTAGCTGAACCAAAACTCGGGCTAGCCAAATTCCTAATCTTCCAAAAGAAAATGTTGTTGGAATTTCACCGAACTTTCTTGAGCTGGCCGAATTTCAAGCTTAGGCTAGCCGAACCAAAACTCGGGCTAGCAGAATTTTCACTTCAAATCTTCAATTCTCTTACTTGATTTCGTTGGATCTTTGACATGTGAATTCTTTATTAATGACTTCTGAATCTCCAATTCTTCATTATCTTCTTTTGAGCTCTAAATTCATCCTTTTAAGTGCATATTCATCATAAGCTTTCGAATCACCTCGCATGACAAAAACGTACATAATTAAATCAAATTATCAATTAAATGTTAGGAAAACTAATGTAATTGAAGGGTTAAATATGCAATATTTGAGTCTCAACACTCAATGGTATGGGCATGGTTTTCTTAATGTATATGTGAAAGGACAACCTATATATGTCCTAGAGGGGGGGGGGGGGGGGGGGGACGGGGGGGACAATACAAAATATTTTGATATAATGCGGAATAATAAAACAAATACTCTCAATTGTTTAGAGTATTGAAATCTTGTTTCCAAATAGTTCGTAGGACAACCTTCACCTAAAAGATTTAGGCAGGACATCCTTATTTCACGACGTCTTTGAGATCAAAATATCAAACTTATCAAGAGACAATCAACACAAGGAAAGGAATAAAGAAATAATCAATCACCACAAATGCACATGGAGTTATAGTGGTTCTATGCTTAAGCCCACACCTACTCCACTCCCAACATTACTACCCACATAATTTTAGCTTTCACTATTTCAAGGTTTTCGCTAGTTCACCTTAACAACCTTATACAATTCTTGTGATTTTTACAGGCTATCATAACAAAACCCACTTTGTGATTTTCACAGGCTTACCATAAAACAACCCGCTGAGATTTTCGGGCTATCTCAGAAAACTCCAAAAGTAATAAAAGTAAATATAGTACTTATCTTCAAAAGCTGAGTCGAAGAGGTAATTGTAACTTGATTGTAGTGATCTTCTTTCTTGAGATATTTGATGAAGCCGTATATGTGTTCAACCCAAAAATAGTATAGGGATCTAATGTATTTTCAAAGTTATAAACAAAAACTCTAATGCTGCAAATTCAATTCTCTAATTTCTTAAGTAGAGTATGGATTACTCTATTAAAAATTATTAAAATTAACTTGAGAAAGAGAATAGAATAAGTTAAAATAAATATCAGAATTACCACACAAATAGCTAAGAAGGCCCTGACTTTCTCTTTATGCTTGAGGATATTGCTCACAGTTTTTCGTTGTTGAAATGAATGAGAGAAGGCCTCTATATATACCCGAAGGATTTGGAAATTCGGCTGGCCTGATTTTTGGTTCAGCTGGCCGAATTCCAACAATTGCGTTCCAACGACACTCGAATTTCGCGGGATAAGATCTTTCAAAAATTCGGCTGGCCCAAGCCAAAATTCGGCTAGCCGAACGAACATAAGGTTCGATTGGCCGAATTTCCCTGAGATCCGAAATGCAGCCCTTGCTAGAAACTTGACAGAACATACTCAGGTTGGCTGATCGGACAGGGAACTTGACATGGAAAAATCATATATTGTTGTATACTTGCCCGAATTATATTGGGTTGGCTGAAGGTAGTTAGGCTGGCCGAACTAGAGGTTGTGCTATCCTAACTTTAGTGTATTTTACTTAGAATTATATATTATCATGCCACCATGTGAAATACACTTAACCTAGGGTCATTCTAAGGTTGTACCACCTGATGGTTGACACATACAGAGTGCTTTAAAATTTTGAATCATGCATAACCTTTAAAGCTTAAGATGTTGAGTCTTCCTTGAGATGTTGATCCGGACTTTACGTAATCTTTATGAGTTGTCGAAGAACATCTTCATGAGTGCTTGTGATCCATTCGGGACTACGAAATTTGACATTCCTAACTGTTCTTTATGTATAAGTACTTACAATCTCCCCCATTGTCAATTTCCTAACAAAATACTATCATACACAACTCATAATATTTTATTACAACATAACATAGACTCATCATACCAAAATGAGCTCCGATTCAAAAGAACATTTATACACCACCTATAGTACCATATCTTGAAGTTCTAACTTGGTGCTTCCCCTTAGAACAAGCATCAGTAACTCCCCCTGAGCACTTAGTCAAAAAGAAATACATGTATCCAATCCAATTCTTTTTCACATGCAATCCAATGCAAACAAATATAATCCCTTATCATATCATGCATCAGAAAAATATCCATTTCTCCATATATAGCATATCTTGCATCAGATAAATATATCCTATCCAATTTCTCCCCATTTTTGTCAAAAGTTGACAAAGGAAGAAATAAATAAACAATATGAATAATAGAAAGCATGAATATCAAAGATAATGTCATAGAGATTAATTATATAAAATCATTCAAGTGCATAAAGACAATTATCTTAATATCCTAAGGTGAAATTAAGTAAGTGTACAGGTAATCCAAAGAGTAATATAAAGTTATTACAAACCATAAATGTAATATCATTCTGATTCAGAAGAGAACGATGCAGGCATCTCAGAATCATTAATCTTTAAACTCCTATTAAAGCGATTAAAGTACTTTTTAACGTACTTCATATGTTGTTTTCGAGTTTGAAGTAGTAAGTTCTAGGATACTTATAAAGCTTCCACCTTCTTCTCTAAACTATCCAACCTATCAGAAAATTGAGAAGGCTAGAAATCAAAATCATTTGTATCTCCCGATTCTTCTAAATCGGCAAAAATATCATCCATGTTGATGTTGCCTTCACGAGCTTCTTCATAATTGCCTTGTTGCTCAGGATGCGGACTTAACCTCATCATATTCAGATTTGCATTTCCAAAAGGGAGTTCGGATTTTGGTGTTTCGATCGTGGGAATTTGAACATTGAAGCGCAAAGCAAGGGAAGTCATAAGAAATGTAAAAGGAATGGAGCCATGACGTGGATGGAGGCGATATTGAATAATCAGGAAAGAAATCAAAGATGGAAGACAAATATGTATACCAAAAGAAACAACATGCATAACTCGCATCATGAAGGGAGTAAGATCGGTCTTATTTTCTGCCCTGGGATATACATTTAACCTGAAGATGTGGTAAAGGACGTGGTATTTTGGAAGTAAATTATAATTGGGGAGAGAGTTACCGGACCGCCATTCGGCGTTAAATCCACATAACACCCGGGTAAGAGAGGTTCTTTCTAAATTGTTCATATCTTCAAAAAGAGTAGCAATTGGTACACCATCATCCGCCATTTCAATGTCCATTACAGACGATATAATGGAGGGTGTTACTGTGATAGTTTCTTCCAAAAATTGAATGTTAAAAGATAAGTTATCTGAAGAAAACTCATTAATGGATGCATACATCCCTTGTGTAATGGACCGATAAGCCGCTCCACCCCATTTTAAAATTTTGTCCGATCCTACCTCAGAGAAAAGTTCAAAGAGACCATATTGAGCGATGTGATCAAGGTTAACCGATCGCTCAATGATTATGCTCCGAGGGCGAAAATCCCGAACACTTTTCGGATCATCCTCCGGTGCGCGTATGGACCGCACAACCCAAGGAGCAAAGCGAGATGAGGAACCAGAATGAGGTCTACGAACGGTGCATTTGTATATAGGTTCCATGGAAGAAAATATCCAAGAAATAGTAAAATGGGGGATGGGTTTTAGAAGATTAGATTTTTAGAGCAAACCCACCAAAAAGAGAAATCTATATTCAAGAAAAATGTAAGATACACAAATAAAATGTAAATAAAAACTTAAATTTAGAAGAAAAATGAAAACAAACAACTTATAAAGAAGTTAGAGTGATGGGTTAGCCGAAGGAAGCACCAGCGGGCCAAAGAAGAAGAATTGGAAATGAAGAAATTTAGAGGTTTTTCCCCTTTTTATCCAATCCATGCCCGATTCAGCTGGCCGAATTGGTCGGTTAGCTATGGGCTGGATGAAAATCCCAAAAAAAAAAAAAATTAATTTTCTCATTTTTCCTTTCATGCAAATTTTAATAAAAATAAAAATTAACAAAATGCAATAAAGAAAGATTAATTAAAGACAACATAATCCAATCTCATGCTTCAAATTACAAAATCTGACATTGTCTAGAGGTTTTGTCAGAATATCTGCAAGTTGCTTGTCAGTTTGAATGTATTCTAGCATGACAGTCTTATCTTCAACTAATTCTCGAATATAATGATATCGTATGTCTATGTCTCTTGTACGAAAATGTTGAATATGATTTTTAGATATGTTTATAGCACTGGTATTATCACAATATGGATTCATGGTATCTTGATTAATACCATAGTCAGCTAACATGCATTTCATCCACATAAGTTGCGTGCATGCATTCCCTGCCGCAATATATTCAGCTTCTGCGGTGGATAATGACACTGAATTTTGCTTCTTGCTCATCCAGGATACAAGGTAGTTTCCAATATAAAAGCATCCATCACTTGTGGATTTTCTGTCATCAACATTACCTGCCCAGTCAACATCAATGTATTCAGCTATTTGTAGAGGCATATCATGTGGATACCATAAACCTAAGTTAGCAGTACTTGAAATATATTTGATAATTCTCTTGATAACAGATAAATGAGATTCTTTAGGATTAGATTGATATCTAGCACATATGCCTACCTGAAAGAAATATCAGGTCTATTGGCAGTTAAAAACAATAGACTACCAATCATGCTATGGTAAAGATAAGAGTCAACACTTTTACCTAATTCATCTTTAGATAATTTGAGTGTTGTACCCATGGGTGTCTGAAAATTTTTACCATTCTCAAAATCAAATCTCTTCACTAGGTTCATAGCATATTTGGTTTGAGAGATAAATATCCCATCTTTGAGCTGTTCCGCTTGGAGACTCAGGAAATAATTTAGCTCACCAACCATACTCATTTCAAAATTTGATTTCATCGAATCTGCAAACTTAGAAGAGAGGTCAGTACAAGTTGATCCATAGATAGTATCATCTACATATATTTGAACAATCAACATATTTTCATTACATTTTTTGATAAATAAGATTTTATTAACACTCTCCATTTTAAAATTTTGAATAAGTAGAAATTTAGTCAGTTTTTCATACCATGCTCTTGGGGCTTATTTTAAACCATAAAAATTCTTTATAAGACAGTATACATTATCAGAAAGTTTGGGATCTTCAAAGCCCTTAAGTTGTTTAACATAAACTTCCTCGTTAAGTCATCGTTTAAGAAGGCACTTTTGAAATCCATTTGGTATATTTTGAAATTTTTATGACATGCGATGGAAATGAATAATCTGATAGATTCAAGATGAACAACTGGTGCAAAGGTTTCATCATAGTCAATCCCTTCAATTTGAGTGTAACCTTGCACAACCAATCGTGCCTTGTTTCTTATAATATTACCCAGTTCATCGATTTTATTTTTGAAAATTCATTTGGTTTGAATCACATGTTTGTCAGAAGGTCTAGGAACCAGATACCAAACATGATTTCCAACAAACTGATTTAGTTCATCTTGCATGGCCAAAATCCAACTTTCATCTGCTAGGGCTTCATTTACGTTAGATGGTTCTATCTGAGAAGTAAAGCAAACATGATTACATATGTTTTCTAACTATCTTTTGGTTTGAAGATCAGTGTGAGGGTTACCAAGTATTTAATTAGTCGGATGATCCTTAACTAATCTTATCTTAGTTAAATCTGATTTCGATGATGGTTCAGATTGATTAACTATGGTAATTTCATCATCTTAATCAAGTTTCAGTGTGATAGTTTGATCACCGATAACAACATTTATGGATTCTTGTATCACCCCAGTTCTTTTATTTAGGACACTGTTGGGGCACAAAAAAAAAATATTCCAAACTTCCAGATTGCTTAACCGTTGCACTCACTTCCTCTCTCTTTCGTATTCCTCTGTTGCGCGCCCAGTCTCCCGGACTGGGTCTCCTGTTACGCGGGCACATCCTCTATATGGTAGCCCTGTTGCATGGCCACCTCCTCAGCCTGGCTTGGTTGTTGCATGGGCCTAGTCTCCCAGCCTGCAATCTGTTGCGTGGGTCAAGTTCCAGTCTTCTCTTCCTGTTGTGCACCCGCTCCCTGCCAACCCTCTATGTTGTTGCGCAGAAATGGGCCTTCACAAGTGTGGGATGTCTATAAATACCCCACCCCCTCTTCAGTTAGGGGATGAGAAGTTCGGGAGTTCATGGAGTGGAAAGGAGGAGACCAAGTATTGCCCCATGCAACAAGCATGCCCGCGCAATTGATCCCTTCACCTACGCAATGGGTCTTCATGCTGCATAATGGGATTTTCCAATAGGCTATTTCCTAGATTTGTTCACAACTTGTTCTTCTATACAAGTGGAACAATAGATCTTAAGTCTGCACAACCCCTCGATCATTCCGACGAATGCAAAACACGCCGAAATGCTACCGAGATTGTCATTGGATTACTTCTTTTTCATGTCATTGTGCTAATTTGTTGTAATTTATTTTAGAATCAAGAGAAACACAAGGATGTAATTGAAACTCAGAATAAATAAAATCTACGATGGTGAATGTTCTTCTATTTTCTTTGTTATTATTGAATGATAATTCCCCTATAGAAATACTTTCGTTTCTTGTCGAAACAAAATAGCGACTCTGCTAGAGAAATAACTCATTCAATATTAACCTAGAAATTGTTTGGAGAACGATTATCATCAATCGGAATCGTAATGACGCCAAAATAGCGACTCTCAACGGGAGCATCCTCCCCTTCATCTCTAAAATAAAGTACAATTTGATTTAATCAAAGTAATTAATGCTTTATTTTGCATACCAGGTATTTTGTCCTTACATAACCACAATGTCTTCTCTCCTGACTGACATAGTTGTTTACTTCACACCCAATGTATTCACTATGGATTACATCGACAATATGCGATCATTACTATAGAAAGTACCAGCGAAATTTAAATCAGTTACGATCACGGATAGGCAATGTCAGGTGATATTCTGAATGATCTCCGCTTCACCGACAGCACAACAGGACGATAAAGAATGGATAGAGGTGACATCTAAAAGACGAAGGGTTTGATCTCCTCCCACAAGAAGTATCATCCTACCAAGTACGGTTAGAGGGTCGATCATGTAAAATGTCACGAGACGCGGTCTTACCTCAGTCACGCAATCATTTCATTCATGAAGGACTGAAAAACCCGTCACTCCAAAAGGTCCTCCAGTATCGCCAACTACAAGCGTAAAGACATCTTCCACAGAATCATTACGAATTCAGAAGAATAAAGGAAAAACCATCTTGATAAGTGAATGTTCGCTCACAACACCCCCTATAAAAGATTTAAAACAAACTCAAGCATTAAGAATACCACGATCTGAGTCAGCTAGTCCTTCTAAGCGGCAATACGCCTGTTTTGAATCAAATAACAGTTCATCTTCCTCAACAGCACCAGCAATGCAGCGTTCGTTTCCTCCTTCAATATCAGGACGATCGAAGAATAAAGAAACAGAAGTCTTGTCAGCAGATATTAATCATCCTATTCAACCTTCACCAGAAGAACATGTAGCTTAAAAGATTCCTAATCTTCCAACATGATTGTCGTAAACAACATTGAAGCACAAGCAGAAAGGTCACAACCATAAGTGGTTAGATTTCAGGGGCCTATGCCTAATATTGCTCAAATCATAACGGGGAAGAAATTCGACAGATGGTCATTGAAACCATTTATATAGAAAAGGAACGAGATCAGAATAAAAGGTTCCGATATCAAACATTGTATCCCTCTGAAATAGAAGAAATGTCATTTCCCATTTATTTCAAACACCTGAACTTTCAAAAGTTTAATGGGGACAGGTCACCAGAAGAACATATGATGTATTTCATAACAAAGATGAGAAGCTTCTTTGCAATTCCTTAATATTGTTTAAGATTAATTGGGTCATCTCTAACAGGGAAAGCCTTCAGATGGTATTAAGCCTTGAATCCAGAGTCTATTCATACTTGGGAATAGATGCAAGATGCTTTTATGGTAAACTTTTTCTCTTCCAACAGAGAAGTCAGTTTGACTGAATTAGCCTCTGCTCGCCAACGAGAAGATGAATCAGTTAACAAATTCATCAGTCAATGGAAAGACTTGGGAGCATCATATCGATATCTTTTGGGAGAACTGGATCAGGTCAAGTTATGTTTGGAAGGTATAATATGAGAAGTGGCATGTAACCTGATTAGTGCAAATTTGCAGACCTTTCGTGATCTTGCTACCAAGGCTCATACTCTTGAAAAGATGGTTGAAAAAGTGTCTATTTTTTACGAAAAGTCACTATATCAGAATCTTCATGAAACGTCAGCTAATGTCATTAGCAAAGAAGAAAAGAAAGAAGATTATCATAATGAAGAAAGAAATAGCAATGAAGAAAATTGAAAGGTCATACGATTGGTATGATATATGAAAAATGCAGATAATATAAAACCTGTAAGAAATGGGCATCGTAAAAGAAGATATACTTCCTATGATGAATCAACTGTTGGCTAGAGGGGAAATCAAGTTACCTCAGTCAAAGTACCGTAAAGAAACAAAAAAGAGGAGAGGAAAATGATATTGTCATTATCATCATATGTTCAAGCATTAGATTGGAAATTACTATGTTATTAAAGATATACTCCAAAGGAAGAATGATAATGGTAAATTTGTTATGTAAGAATATGATAGAAAGAGAAGAATGGCAAGTCAATATAATTTCTGTTTGAAGAATGACATCGGCAGCTCCTCAAGAAATAAGGTGTGATTCCAGTAGTGGCACGGTCCATCATACTTATGCGTAAGAAGGAAAGCAGAATGGCTATGCAATAACATAATAAGACAAACAATATTCCAATTATATGTCTTCATGAACCTTTATTCTCTAGTGAAGTAAGAATGAAGAATGATCAATGAATAGAGAAATCAAAGAAATATACAATTTTCAAATATTATTTTAACATATCCTTCCAAACGGTAGTGCGAGACTCTTGGTCTTTTAATCCTTGAAAAGGTAATTGTTGATTTCTTGAGATGATAATTGTTGATATCAATTTTTACAGGTCAACATTGGAGCCAGAATCATTATCACAGCTAAATTATTATATATTAACGCTTAAGCCTTGGATTATTATTATGATTGGATTATTATTGTGGTCGACAAAAGTGACTCCAAAATTATATATATTCTAAAAAAAAGGTGGCCATCGCAAAACTATTTCGAAGCCCTTGTCAACTATCTGCAAAATTTATTGAGCGACAATTATATCCAGATTATTGAAAATTATCAGGCTTATAATGTCAATCAAGACATGAAGAGATTCAATATATATTCTTCAAGAAAGGCAATATACTACGACCTATTGAAGGACTTATCAAGCAGTGGATCAGAATTAATAAGGCATCGAAATGCTTGCGGATAGTCATCCTATCAAAATTATTGTTTTCGAAAAGTAAATGAGTTTTGATTGTAAAAATTCTCAAAGAAAATCTCATCCAATCAAAGGGGCAAATCAAGCAATAGTTATACAATAGCCGCAATAAGCATATTATCACCTGAAACCCTATCAAATCATAAGTCTATATGCTATCTTCAACAAACGACGATTATAAAGGAACAAATATATAAGAATGATTCTTCTGGGATAATAATTGGCAACAAGACGATAGCCACCTTATATCATTCTTATGACAGAATATTATATTGGTCAACCAGTAGAATCATTCTTACAAACTACTAAAGAACTATCGCCTTATATACAATATAAAGCATTGTCGATTATCAAGATATCATTGGTCGTTGCCGATGTCGCCAATGATCACTGACTATTATTACAATGCATCGACGATCGCTAAGACAACGTCTATTGCGGAATATTATTACATATTATCATTGATATAGTTACTATTGCTGCCAAGTTGATATTATCACCTCGACAAAATGATGTTATCATTTATCAATGAGCTATTATTATTGTCGAGCACTGTCAGACGTCATGGCTTATTATCAACATAATGAAAATTATAGTCGCGTTAATGATATTACTGACTATCGATCATCGTTGACTACATAATGTTAATTATTTTACAGATTCATTTATATACGACGGTGGTGAGCGCCTAAGAAGGCCAATTACGCATAAGTAGGGGTGTACATCAAGTCGAACCAAGTTGAGCTGGCCTCAGCTTGACACTCGGCCACTAGCTGACCTCAGCTCGGTCCTCGAGCCTGACTGGCCAGCTCGGCTCGGTTCAGTCAGCAGCTCGGGCCAGTTCGAGCCAAGATCGAGCCGAGTTCATCTGTGCAGCATTTTCACAAACACCTAGACTGCACCTTCAAAATCTCAATGTATGGGAAACAACAGTAATGGTTTTATAGGAATTTTATCAAACACCTTCTAAGCAACATAAAAACCAAGAAAAATGGTATTTGTTTCATGTGCTTCATTGAGTCATTTCATCAAACACTTGGTGAGCAACATCAATATCAAAGTAACCGAGTCACCGAACTGGTTCGATCCGAGTTCGATTCGAGCTAGGTTCGATCTGAGTCGAGTCAAGCTGGGGCTAGCTCGAACTCAGCTTTGAACCAAGTTGAATCGAGCTTTTTCGAGTCGAGTCGAGCGAGTTAAGCGAGCTAGCTCGGTTCATGTACACCTCTACGCATAAACCCTATAGTATCAGCGATGACGATTTATTTATATATGGTAGCGGTGAGCGCCCAAGAAGGCCAATTACGCATAAATCCTATATTATCAACAATGGTGATTTATTTATATACTGCAGCAGTGAGCACCTGAGCAGGCCAACCATGCATGAGACCTATATCTCATACTCCAATAACTTACGAGCCTAAATCTGAGTGCTCCTATAACTTACAAGCTTAAATTGTGAATGCTCCAATAACATACGAGCTTAAACTACGCTTGCTCTCTTAATCCTAGCCCGAAATCGGCGGTAAACTACATTTGCTCTCTTGAGCACGGTCAAGTCGAGTCAGTTCAGTTGAGTACAGTCAAGTTACATTCAGTCAAAGTTACGTCCTCTCCAACACCTTTGAGCTTAAACTGTGTTTGGTCTTACGAGCCTTACTCAAAGTTGATATACTAATCTTACTCACTGAACTCTAAAATAGAGGATGCAACATTGACAAGCACGGAAAATGGAATGACTAAATCATTGACAAGAGTGAAAACGGAATGCTAATCCATTGAAATATATATTAAATTGCAATCATTCCAGAATTGTCAATCTATTATTATCATTTAGAATCATCAATACATTTACTTGAAGTTATCAATGCATTTCGAAATTATCAGTATGTAACGAAATTAGATCAAAGAATTATATAGCTCTGAAATATTAATCATGGATAATTGGCAGGAGAAATCATTACTCAAGACTCTAGAACATCGTAATTAAAAGACATCCGACAGCATAGCAGTGACTGGAGCTGCCGTTGGAACTATGTCAAGAGTCACATTAAAGGATGACTCCTTAATCCGATCAACCATGATGTAGAAGGACACTATTGACTACACTGCTGAGGCATTTTTTCAACCAGTTGACATTGCTCGGAGAAAAGAAGTCTTCAAATGCTTTTGACTGAGGGCATCCAGTCCTCTCTTCGAGCACTATCCGTTCGAACGTTATCCCTTTAAGACAAGTATAATTCTTTCGAGCATGATTCTCCATTCGAAAGTGATCATCCAGTCATCATTCAATCACGATTCCTTCAACCATGATTCATTTAAGCCCAATTCTTTCGACCGTGATTCGTTTGATAGCAATCCATCTGAGCGTGATCCTTTGTTCGAACGTGATTCTTCAGTCTTTTGTTCAAGCTCGACCCTTTAGTTCTCCGATCAAGTGATCCTCCTCCATTATGTGACCAGCTCTACCTTCATGAAGAATCTTTCTCCGTCGTGAAAGGATTTTTATGCAGAAAAAGATCGATCCTCCATTTAATTTCATAATACAATCAAAGAAGGATCGAGGGGGCATCTGTTGGGGCACAAAAAAAAATTTCCAAACTTCCAGATCACTCAGCCGTTGCATGCACTTCCTCTCTCTTCCGTATTCCTCCATTGCGCGCCCAGTCTCCCAAACTGTGTTGCTCGGGCACATCCTCTATCTGGCAGCCCTGTTGCATGACCACCTCCTTAGCCTGCCTTGGCTGTTGCATAGGCCCAGTCTCCCAGCTTGTAGTCTTTTGTGCGATTAACACTGCTATGCCGGGAGTCTATTGCGCAGGTCTAGTTTTAGTCTTCTCTTCCTGTTACTCACCTACTCCCTACTAACCCTCCATCCTGTTGCGCAGAAATGGGCCTTCACACATATGGGATGTCTATAAATACCCCACCCCCTCTTTATTTAGGGGATCAGAAGTTCGGGAGCTCATGGAGTGGAAAGGAGGCGACCAGGTATTGCCCTGCGCAACAAGCATGCCCACGCAATGGATCCCTTCACTTGCACAATGGGTCTTCATACCTGCATAATGGGGTTTTCCAATAGGCTATTTCAGATCAGTTCACTACTTGTTCTTCTATACAAAGTGGAACAATGGATCTTAAGTCACACAACCCCTCTATCATTCTGACCGATGCAAAACACGCTGAAATGCCGCCGAGATTGCCATTGGATTACTTCTTTTTCATGTCGTTGTGCTAATTTATTGTAATTTGTTTTAGAATCAAGGGAAACACGAGGATGTAATCGAAACTCAGAATAAATAAAATCTATGATGATGAATGTTCTTTTATTTTCTTCGCTATTATTGAATGATAATTCCCCTATCGAAATACTTTCACTTCTTGTCAAAATAGAACAATATGCTCGACTGTTTAAAGCGTATCCTAAAAGTATTCCCTCGTCACTTTTAAATTCAAACTTTTTCAAATTTTCCCAGTCTCGTAAAATGAAGCACTTGCTTCTGAAAGTTCGAAAATATATCACAAAAGGTTTTTTATTAAACCAAAGTTCATAAGCTATTTTATTTTTACTTGCTCTTATATTAACAGGGTTAATAATATAAAAAGCAGTATTAACAGCTTCAGCCTATATATTTTTAGCTAATTTTAAGCTATTTAGCATAACACTAGCCATTTCTTGTAGAACTCTATTTTTCCTCTCAGCAACTCCATTTTGCTGAGGAGTTTTAGGAGCTGAAAATTCATGTAATATTTCATGGTCATTACAGTACTTCTTAAAATTTTTATTTTCAAATTCAGTACCATGGTCACTTCTTATTCTAATCACAGACAGTTCTTTTTTAGTCTGGATGCGTTTAATTAACTTTTCGACTTCATCAAAAGTATCTGACTTTTCTCTTAAGAAGGTTACTCATGAATATCTAGTGTAGTCATCCACTATAACTAGAAAGTATTTCTTTCTGCCTCTACGCTCCATTCGAGTTGGTCCAACTAAGTCCATATGGAGTAGTTCAAGAGGTCTTATGGTGGCTAAGGAGTTCACTTTTTTGTAACTACTAATGTGTTTACCTATTTGACAGGAACCACATACTTTATTTTTTATCTTTTTCAGTTTAGGTAGATTACGAAGATGATCTCTTTGGCTCAATTTATATAAGTCTCTGTAGTTTACATGTCCAAGACATTGATGTCAAAGTTCGGTTTCATCTATTTGGACCATGTAACATGAATGATTTGTTGAGTAAGAGTCATCAATGATATAACAATTTTCAAAGGTCCTGTGACCATTTAATATTATATGACCTTGATTGTTAATTATCTCACATCTGTGATATAAAAATTTTACACTATGATCATTGTCACGCCCCAAACTCAGAAACCGGGCTCACAAAATTCTCGATCACCGAATCTGGCGCCGACAGCCTCCGTAGAACCCCATTCTTGGCTCTCGGTACCCATTTACTACGTTCCGATCCTGGGTCCTACAAGGAGGATTTTCAACATAAATTTGATTTGTAATAAGCATAACTAAGGGCATAACCCACAAATAACAACCAAAAACTCCATCACATTTTCACTATGATCAAAACTTATAAGTACAGTGTGCATAAAGGGAAATACAATTATGATAGATAAAAAGCTCCAAGATGATCTGCTATGTGCCCCTGCCTCAGCGCTGCTGCGATCCAACGTCACCTGCACGCAACGGTCGTGCATAAGCTTGCGAAAAGCTTAGAGGGTGGTGAAAATGTGTGCGCAATGTAGTAATACAATTATGCAGTATAGAGTAATGAGGAATATGCTGATGAATCCATGAATACTATTGGTCGTACTAAGGCCATGCGATGTAAGGCATGAATGATGTCGGCCATACCAAGTCCATGCGATCCAAGCACACCAATCCTCATCTAAGTCCACATATCAATACAACTCAACTCTTGAATATCTCGAGGTCTAATACACTCCAAACCAAATTTCCGCCCCATCGCGCAACAAGGTGAGTGGAAGAGACCTCACTATCCGCCTAACAATATCAGGCCCGGCTCGTCGAAAGCAGACCCATTCCTCAAGCTGGTTAAACTCAGCCTAGCTTTGCCCCCTCCACTCTGGCGGGTAAGGCCGCACCCCCTTCCAACTGACCATGACACGTGGAAAGCGCGGCCTCCTGGTATTTAGTACTTGGCGCTCATGCATCCACTCGGTCTAGACGTTAGAGCAACCTCTTGCTACCAAAAGGGTGTAGGGACTTTCACCCAGGGACATATATAGCACCCCATGTAGAACGAGATTTTCGGTATCCAATCCTGCCAACCACGATGTGCCTGTGGAAGCTATGACCCTGACGTCACTAGGGCGTACAGTATACATGTCATATAATATGAGATGATGAATCACGCAATCCAGTCATACAACACACATGCGCATACCGCGCGCTCATGTGGGTAGCTCCCCTTACCAGGGAGTCTCATAACAATCTGCCTAATAGCATGTACTATGATTAATCACTCATCTTATCACAAGCATGCAGATGATGAGTATGGGCATGTATCATGATGTTATATTGTCACATACTCATAATCGGTATTGATAACCGTCACCGATAATTGGCATCAGCCTTAATAATCGACACCAATGCTCAGCATCGACAATCGGTACCAATAATCAACATCGATAATCGACACTGATGATCAGCATCGATAATTGACACCGACAACCAGCATATATAAACAAGGCGGGGTCCATAGATGGACAGCCAATCAACCATAATATAAAGATTGGCCCTCGCCCGTAGTTATATCAAATCTGATAGCATGGAGCCATCCATCTATGGTGAATGGGGCCCACTTATTTGGGTTAACCCACTAAAAGAATGATGAGAATGGGCCTAGCAAGGCCTAAGAGAAAGTCACAATGTGAACATCCAACCATCATTGCCCATTAATGTGGACATCCAACCAACATTGCTCCCAAAGAGTGGCCCACATAAGGGATTCATACACAACGTATCGGCCACACATACATCATTTTGGGCCCCATTATGGGCCTCTCATATATCGCGTTGGGCTTCGTACAAGGGCCTTAAACGAATCACAATGGGCCACGCCCATGGGCCTTGAATATATCACAATGGGCCTCACCCATGAGCCTTGAATGCATCACAATGGGTTGCACCCATGAGCCTCGAATACATCACAATGGGCCTCGCCCATGAGCCTCATCATTGGGCCTCATATGTAAAGTGGGACACATCACATGGGCCGCATTATTTGGGCCGCACCAATGTGCTTCATGTATATCAAATAGGCCACACCGATGGGCCTCATGTATATCAAATAGGGCCCACCCTTATGTATTTTTGAGATCCGACCTATTCATAAGTTAACATAGAGATAAATGAAGTGAAAATAAATATCAGCTTAATTGGAAACTACTGTGGCCCTTAGAAGTTTGAATGGTGGATGTCGTTGTACACTATTTAAATGGTGGGGTCCACTTGAACTTTAGATCTGACTCATCCTTGCACTCATGCCATAAAATGATATCTCAAAGTGTTTGGACGGTATGGATACAACGCATGCATCATGGTGGGCCCCATCATCCAAACAGTGGACGGTGCAGATAAAGCACATACATCATTGGGGCCCACACCACATGCATGAAACACATATATCTGGAGTGGGTCCCACCGTCAGAACAGCTTGGATGTACACATACATCACATGGGACCTACAGAACTTGCTTACGTTAAAAGAACAGCTATATAGCTGCTGTACGTGTAGCTCTGCTGCAGACGAAGGGCATAGGTGGGTCCCACGTAGGGCCCACTACACCATTTATATTTATAATATATATTATATTATATATATATATATATATCACAGCAGCAAGTGGGTCCCCACGTGGGACCCACTATATATAGTATTATATATAATATCACAGCAGGTGCGTCCCCACGTGAGAACCCACCATATATAGTATTATATATATATATATATATATATATATATATATATATATATATATAAATAATATATTTATTATATCAACGTCGAGGCCGTCGACGGCCTAGACAGTTACATACATCAAGGGGGGGTATCCCCACACGTGGGGTGGGTCCCACTATCCAAGGACGGTGGATACACCACATGCATTATGGTGTGGCCCATCTAAATGGATGGACGACGTGGATGGGTCCCACGGACCCCACTATCAGTTCACACTTCACTGTTAGCCACACCCCACCGTTAGTTCACACCTCACTGTTAGCCACACCCCACCGTCAGTTCACACCTCACTGTTAGCCACCCCACTAAGAATCGATACCAAGACCTCAGGTGTTGAAACGAGGTATCTCCGATCAGTCTACCAGTTGAGCTGTGGATCTGGGTGTATTAGAATAAATACATCAGGGAGGGCCCCACACACACGTGTAGGGTGGGCCACGTCCTAGATGGACGATTGGGATGACATATAAACATCATGGTGTGTTCTACATGGATGGGGTCCACCGGTAGATGGCATGGATGTAAACATCGTGGTGGGCCACACACCTCATCATCATCATTACCATACAAAAAAAGAGAGAGACAGAGACAGAAAAAGAAAAAGGAGAGATCGGATGGTGATGGAGGGACCCCGCCACTATGGGCCCTCCATGGTTACAATATATACATCAAAAATGGGTCCCATCACAAGTGAGTCTTCTAATAGAAAATCAACAGTGGATCATGTAAGTGTTATGGTCTCATGCTCCTTTGGTTGTCAAATTTTGTGTGCCAAAAACATCTATCGGTGTTCTGTACTTGTATGATCATTTATTGGAATTCAAGACACCTCAAAGAAGCTACATGTTGAAGCCTCAAGAAGCTACATGTTGAAGCCTCAAGAAGCTACATGTTGAAGCCTCAAGAAGCTACAATGTTGAAGTTCAAATCTGAAGAAACAACGTATGAAGTAGTTCTATGTTGATCAAGATCTCAAGCCTGACAAGCCTGATATAATTCAATTTATCTACATTCGTTGAAAGGTTGAAGTTCAATGTCCATACGACATGGTTCAGGTTTGAATGACCTTAGGTTGACCCTTTAAGTAGGTCACTTTGGATACATTATTCAAATATTGAAAATACACAAGGTTGGTCTATTCTACGACCAGTCCTAGCTCTTGTTCGACCAGTCCTTACATTGGTTCGACTAGTCCAAGAAATTCCACGACCAGTCCTGGAGGTCCTTCGACCGGTCGTAGGTGTGGCTTCGACTCGTCCACGACCAGTCGTGGAGCTACGACTTAAAGTCCAGCGACGAAATCTCTGGTCCTACGACCAGTCGTAGATATCTACGACCAGTCGTAGGTGACCCACGACCAGTCGTAGGGTACTCACGACCAGTCGTAGAACGGCTTTCAAAGATCGCGCTTATTTTTTCAAAAATCTGTTAGAGCTACGACCAGTCGTAGGTTTCTAAGACCAGTCGTAGGAGCGATTTCTGCTTCTATAAATTGAACACGAAATTCAGAGTTTTCATAACTTCCACTCTCATTCAATTCAAGAATTTTCAAGTGATCACTCTGAGATAAGTTTGTGTTTATTTTAAGCTAGATTGTGCTTATTTAATATTCCTTTTTGCTAGCTTATTTAATTTGATTTTGTTGCTATATTCCAATCATATTTGAAAAGAGGAATTATCTTATTCCTTCTTCTTGGAATCAAAATCAAATTTAGCTACGCCCAACGAGTTAAATCTAAAATCAATTAGAACTTAGAACCTTATGAATGTGAGTATTGGAAATTGAACTTTGACATTCAAATCATCTACTCCGATTGGTTCTACCGGGCTGCTACGAAAAAGGAGAAATCCAGGTATTTTACAATTCTGTAAAATTCATTTGCTTTTGGTTTTGTTTGAGGTTGAGCCAGAAAAATCTCATTGTATTGGTTGTCTGAGGAAAACCAGAAAACTCAGAAAAGATGGGTTTTTGGATTGTGTAAGCCCAAGTGAAAAAGACACAATTGTAAAGGTTTTTGGTGAACCTGTGAAAACCTATTTGTTAGTGAACGCTAATATCCCCTGTGTGAGGATATTAGGAGTGGAGTAGCTTTTTGTGTGGCTGTTGGAAAACAGTTGGTGTACACACAAGCGAACCACTATAACTCTTTGACTTGTGGTTTGAATACTTGCTTAATTTTCATATCTTTATCATTTGATCTTGTGGAATGTACAAGGGATGTGAATGTTGTAATTATTTACATTTCAAGCAAGTGTGGGGATTGTTGTAATAATTTAGATCTTACTTCTTCATTTAAATTCAATTCCTTGCTATTTCATTTACTTATATTAATATTGAGTTCTTGATCCAAAAGAGATTCTAGAAATAAGGTTGTCCTACCATAAGCCCTTGTTGATTATGGTGTAAGGTTGTCCTTAGAACTGAATTTGAATCAATCTCTCGATATCTATTTATCAAGGTGATTTAAATTTAGCTTTGTGAATTGATTCAAGTTGTAAGGTTGTTGGTTTATTTTATTTCCGCTGAATTTTATTTTAATTTGGCATAGTCCTATTCACCCCCCCCCCCCCCTTTAGGACATATAGCTTGGCCTTTTCAGATCACCCACCTATTGGCCTCCTTCTTGGTCCGATGGAACGTCAAACTCCTAGCCTTCAATTTTAATGGAAGGTGATGAAAAATGGAGAGTTGAGATGGGAGATGAGGGGGTAAAAAGTGAGCCACACTAAAGCTCCTCCATGAGATCTTGGGAAGCTTGGACGTGTGATATTTTGGTTGCTGGAAAATGAGTTTAAGAAATGAGAGAGAGAGAGGGTTGTAAGGAGAGAGAGAGAGAGATGGGTGATGGAGTGATGGATGGGAGAGAGGGATGGGTTATGTAAGAAATTGTTGACTTTTGGAGTAGCTTGTGTAAAGAGGTATGGGTTGTGATGGGTTGAGTGATGTGTTGAGTGATGTAGTACTTGACTTGTACTTGACACTTGATGGGATTGATTGATTGATTGATGTGATATTTAGGTAAAGATTCTCTTGGGTTTTGCAAAGCGCGGCGTTTTCCTCGAACTGAACGCGGGCCCATATCTCGTAGCCTGGGTATCGCCTCGGTGCGCGAGACACGACATCAGAACCGCGGCGACGGCGCGATCACTAGGGTACAAGTCTCAGGTTGAGTCGACTCGGGTTTGCAGGACTCGGCTTAGGATCGCACGCAAACGTCGGATAAAGGTCGAAGGTTGCTGGAATTCGATTGGGAGGACCGCGGGAACCTACGAAATGGTACGGACTAAGATACGAGTCTTACAATTATTATCACAGATTTGAGATATCCTTAGCAAGTTATGTTTTAATCCTTCAACATATAGCACATTTTCAAAGAAAGATAGATTGAGAAGTTTTTCATTACCTCTTCCGATGATTTTTATAGTTGTTATCATCTCCAAAAGTAACTGAGCCGTCATTGATTTGAATGATGTCTGATAAAATCGCCTTATCACCTGTCATACGTCTAGAACATCCACTATCCAGGTACCATCTTAAATGGCTATTTACTTTGAAAGTTGTGTGGATGACAATATACTTAACTTTTGGAACCCATTTCATTATGGTTCTAGGTTTAGGAGGATCTCTTACCATTTGTTGGGTTTGGAAGTAAGAATTTCTCTTGTTTATACTTACTTCATTATTTCCAAAGTTGGATTTCAAGAGCTCTTTAAGCAAATCCACTATTTTATCGGCTAGAGAAAGATTATTATTTTTCCTTTGATATTTGTGGAAGTTGACATTAGTTTTTACGGTAGAAGTTTCTTAAAAGGATTTTACATTTTTTTTATTCTTTTAAAGTTTCTCCTTTTAACTTTGAAGATTCTCCTTTTACAAATGTAGTAGCAGAGTTTTTAGATTTTTTTGAGTGATTTTTAATATAACCCAAGCCAAATTTGTCACCACTTCAACAAGATGTGATTAATAGTTTTTCAAGTTTCTGGTTTCCTTGGGTTTATATCCAAGTATCCTTTGAAGTCTTAAGGGAGGAAACTTCTATTTTTATGTTCTCATTTTCAGATTTGAGATTTTGTATTTCAGAAAATTTTAAATTCAAATCCAATTTTGATTTCTCAAAACAATCAGAAAAATGAGATTTTTCCAAAACAGCTTTTTCAAGTTCTAATTGAAGTTTGGCACATTTTTCTTTTGAATTTTTTGTTTAGCCACAATTTTACAACTTTCTTTGTATAGGGCATCATATGCTACTTAGAGATCATCTTCATTTTCATAATCGCTTTCAGGAGTTTCATAATCAGAAGTTTCACATTCATCTGAAGAAGTGATTATGGTTATAGTCATAAAAGCCTTTAGATCTTTCAGAGTTTCTTGGTCTGATTCGTTAGTTTCTGAATTGGTTCAAATTCCAATGATTCATCCCAAGTGGCAATTATGCCTCTTCTCTTAGATTTATCCTTCTTAGGACATTTTGAAGCTAGATGCCTAAATTTAGAAAGTTGAAGCATTGGGTGCCTTTAGATTTTCATTTTTAAAAATTTAAAAGGTTTTTGAAAATCTGTTCTATTTTTATTTTCGAAAATTCTATAAAACCTTTTAATCAACATTGTCATATCATCCTCATTCTCATCATTATCAGAATTTATATTTATATCTTTGGATTTAGATTTAGAGGATTTAAGAGCTATGGACTTGTTTGTAGGAGCTTTCAAATTCAACTCGTAGGTTTGTAGAGATCCAACTAATTCCTCAACCTTCATAGCATCAGTATCTCTCAATTCTTGTATAACACTAACTTTTGAATTGAACTTGTCAGGAAGTGATCATAGTATCTTTGTGCAAACCTTGCTTTCAGGGACTTTTTCTCCAAGACCCCATATAGAATTAACAATGTCATTTAGTTTCGTATAGAAGTCCATGAATGACTCACTTCCTGCCATACAAATTTCCTCAAAATTTGTTATGAAGATTTGGATCTTAGACTTTTTGACAATGTTAGTTCCTTCATGTGTCATTTTGAGAATATATCATGCTTGTTTTGTTATATTACAAGAAATGATTCTTTTGAATTCATTTGGTGATAGAGCACATGTTATTGCATTTAAGGCTTTTGCATTTGCACTACTTTCACTTTTTCGGGTGGTCGTCCAAAAACAATAAGCGGTTTCTTTCATGGACATGGTCCCACTCAACCAATACTTCCATCATTGGAGGGGTCCATTTAGTTAAAGTAGCTTACCACATACTTTCATCAATGGATTTGAGGAAAATCCTCAATCTGGCTTTCCAATAAGAATAATTTAAGCCATCAAAGGGAGGTGGCCTGGTAATGGATAGACTATCGAAATTTAATATTCTAATAGCTCTGGATCTAGCTCTATAAGGTAAATCCCAAAAATAGCAACCTCACTCTGATGCCACTTGAAAGGACGAGCTATAGATGTCTTAGAGGGGGAGTAAATAGGACAATACAAAATATTTCGATATAATGCAGAATAATAAAATAAATACTCTCAATTGCTTAAGAGTATTGAAATCTTGATTCCAAATAGTTCGTAGGACAACCTTCACCTAAAAGATTTAGGCAGGACAACCTTATTTCACGACATCTTTGAGATCAAAATATCAAACTTAGCAAGAGACTATCAACACAAGGCAAGCAATAAAGAAATAATCAATCACCAAAAATGCACAAGGAGTTATAGTGGTTCAATGCTTAACCTCACACCTACTCCACTCCTAAAATTACTAACCATGTAATTTTAGCTTTCACTATTTCAAGATTTTCACAGGTTCACCTTAACAACTTTATACATTTCTTGTGATTTTCACAGGTTATCCCAACAAAACCCACTTTGTGATTTTCACAGGCTCACCACAAAACAACCCGCTAAGATTTCCAGGCTATCTTAGAAAAATCCAAAAGTAATAAAAGTAAATACAATACTTATCTTCATATGTCAAGTCAAAGACGTAACTTTAGCTTGTGTAACGTCTCGAAAAAATCCGTACAAAGACCCAACTACAACCTCAGGCAGAACAACCCTAGAACCACATCCTGTTGTATAATTTAGACGGGATTTAGTTAAGTACTAAATAATCGATGGATTAAGCTTGGGCCACCATTTTCACAAATGGGAAGGTCTAAAACCAGGGATACCACTGGCTCAATGTCATCTTAAGACCTAGAAGAAATCCTAAGGGCCTATCGCCCTCGGGAGTACATTGAAACTCTGTAACGGACCTAGACTGCACGTCGAGGGTCCAATAACCGTGAAATTATAGGAACATGTCCGTTCTGTTGGGCTTGACAACCATCGTGGGAATCAAGCCCAGATAGTATCTAGAAATGCCCCAACTTAAGTCGTGAGTTTAGTGTATGGGAAACGCAAATACCTTGAGAAAATGAACTGAAAGTTAAGTGAATTGGGTCATTCGTTCTTATGCAAATTTGAGGAGTTCGGACCGTTAGTTTATGACCAAACTTCACACATGAAGAAAGAAAATTTCCCTGCACATATCCGTATAACCGTGTCCCCGATTGGACATGTATGACCGTTGATCTGACACGGGCCCTCCACAATCGATCAGATCATCCGATTGCACCGAAGTCATGTCCTGGCATGGATCCATTGTCAGGGAGTGTACCCCATGATGTATATGAGCAGCCTGTTCGTCAGAAACGGCCGCTCATAGGGTAGAAATATAGTATAAAGTGGCCCAGGGCCATTTATACCACATCTGGGGCTATAAATAGCTCTCATTTCACCCTCTCTCTCTCATATACGAATTTTGCAAACCCTAGGGGAAGAGAGAAGAGAAAAGAGATAAAAGAATAAGGAAAACTTGGGGAGATCACTGCAACTGTAGGAAATCTTCTCACACGCATCCATGTGCCTAATCATCGCCTCCTTTCGCTACCTGAACCTCTTCCGGCTATGATTTTGGGTGAGAAATACCAACCCTAATGTCGAGATAGAGCGCCCGGATAGTTTTTCGTCAACCTAGTTAACCAGTTTCATCATTTAGGTGCCCAACGTTTCATTTTTGGAAACGTAGAATTTGGACGGAGTCCGAGTTAAGCGTACTAACAAAAGGTGCAGACTATAAACGCTTAGGTTACAGTTTATCAGTGCTTTCATGTCAGCTAATGATTTATGCTTGTCATGATTGCTACTGTATTGTCTTAAATACGTTGATTTTTGTATGAGATACGCCTATGAACTGTGATAAGTAAATGATGTAACCTATGTGTTTGTTGAATTGTCTAAATGGGAAATAGAGAATGATTAGTGCTTGCTATGATTACTAATCTAGGATTCATCATTGTCATATGCATATAGATTTCTCTGTCTAAAGAGTTGATAAAACATATGTTGTAACTAACGTAGCCTATGTGTTTGATAAATTGTCTAAATGAGAAATTGTTGATGATTTGTATTTACTACAAGTAATAAGGTAGGATTCTTTATTGTTTGTACATATGTATATTTTCCTCTATGAAATCAATTGATAAAATACAAGTTGTATTTAACATGGTCTATGTGTTTGGTGAAATGCCTAAATGAGAAATCGACTTGGATTGTTTGTTGAATGTTGGGATAGATATTACACGTGGTTGTAGCAGCATTTGGATAGGATTGGGGCTACAATCATAATCTAGGCAATCGGTAAACGTCCATGCTTGGGTGGTCAAATTAGTCAAACCACCTTGGGCAAACTCTACGAATACGAGTCATACGACGACTGTCAGCAGTGGCTAGGCCACGAGGGGCGCTTATGCGCTGCATGTTGATTAAGTCAACGTGCGCCCGTACCAATTGAGCCTGCCCAACGAACCAGTCGACCTATCGTGTGTTTACCATGTATGGACACGACTGTTCGAATCTAAGGTACCCCTCACCAATGTAAAGACCCACCTCTAACCATGGTACCACGATCCTTAAGACTCGTGAGCCGGGCATGGTGGTATGGGACATCGTGTTTATGTTGTCGGCCTACGCTAGGGTGACGAGCCTCCCCGTAGTGACTGTGAGTACAACTTCTTGTAACTTGCCTTTTGTATGTGTTTAACTAGGAGTGACGAACCTAGATGAATCCAAAACATAAGAGTAGGACCACTGCGGTTGTCTAATGCCTAATGCTTGATTTGGGTCAATGTAATAAAGGGAGGTACCCTAGCTTCCCAAACTTGTTGTGTGAATGAGCATAATTAATCACTTGGCTAACATGACCATGCATCATACTACATTAGTTAGGATGTGACAAAAAGGCATTGGAGTTGCACGTTTAAGGAAGTGTTGTCATATGCGAAATAGGCTGTCGGAGTCGCGTGTTAAGGAAGCATTGATGGGTGAGGGCATGCATCATTACTTGCACTCCATTTCTACATTAAAGAGAATAGTTAGGAAGTGATTGTTTATGATTGCTTTATTATTACTACTTGTTGACTTGACAACATGTGTCACTTTTGCCTTATAGAACCACTGAGTTGATCGCTCACTCCCACTCCGGGACGGTGATTTAAAACACCAACCAGACGCTGATTTAGATACTCTCGAGCAGGACTTCTTAGATGAGGAGGAATTCTCCTACTTCCAACTCTCGGGTGGGTCGATGTAGACCACGTACCGTTACGCAGGGATCACTGGGCATCTGGGCTTAGTTGAACACATTTACATTTCCACGTTTTGTTCATTTTGAAATTATACATGTATATATTGAACCAAGTTACGTACTCATACTCTGGAAGAAATTTTGTGAAATATCTGCATACTTACATAGACATGTTTTAGAATTCCGCACTAGCTTAATTTCATTAAATTCGGAGTATGATGTGTTGTTTAGTATAATCCCATGCATGCTTAATTCATGAATATGAAAGAAATCTGAATATCATCATCCACAAGACATAAGTGATGTTCAAAATCTTGAGAGTAGAGCTTTTCTCGACCCTCGAAATTCAGGGCGTTACAGCTTGATTGTAACGATGTTCTTTCTTAGGATATTTGTTAAAGTCATATATGTGTTCAACCTAAAAAAAATATAGGGATCTAATGTATTTTCAAAGTTATAAACAAAAATCTAATTCTGTAAATTCAATTCTCTAATTTCTCAAGTAGAATATGGATTACTCTATTAAAAATGATTAAAACTAACTTGAGAAAGAGAATAGAATAAGCTAAAATAAATATCAGATTTACTGTAAAAATAGCTTAAGAAGGCCCTGACTTTCTCTCTATGCTTGAGGATATCACTCACAATTTTCGTTATTGAAATGAATGAGAGAATGCTTCTATATATAGCCAAAATAGTTGGACAGTTGGCTCACCTAATTTTCAGTTTGGTTGGCCGAATTCCAACGACACTCAGATTTTGCGAGATAAGATCCTTTAAAAATTCAGTTGGCCGAACACAAGTTTCGGCTAGCCAAATTTCCCTAAAATTCAAAATGCAACCCTTGCTGAAAACTTAACCGAACACACTCAGGATGGCCGATCGGACAGGTTCGGCTGGCCAAACCTAAGGTTGGCCTGGCCAAACCCAAGGTTGGGTTAGCCGAACTTGACATAGAAAAATCATCTATTGTTGTATACTTGCTCGAATTGTATAGGGTTGGCCGAAGGTAGTTAGGCTAGTCGAACTAGAGGTCGGGTTAGCCTAACTTTAGTGTATTTTACTTAGAATTATATATTATCATGTCACTATGTGAAATACACCTAACCTAGGGTCATTCTAAGGTTATACCACCTGATGGTTGACACATACAAAGTGCTTCAAAATTTTGAATCATGCATTACCTTTAACGCTTGAGATGTTGAGTCTTCATTATGATGTTGATCCAGACTTTACGTAATCTTCATGAGTTGCCGAAGAACATCTTCATGAGTGCTTGTGATCCATTCGGGACTACGAAATTTGACAATCCTAGCTATGCTTTAAGTATAAGCACTTAAAAGATAGATAATAACTAGTCCATACATGGATTCTCTAGAGGCGCTTAAATGCATCATGGCATCACAAGGTCTTTCACATTTCTATCATTTTCAAAACCCATTTCTCTAGGCAGGAAGTGATTACATGCTGAAACGTCTATTCTATCCTATTTTTCAAGCATCATCGACATGCGAGATGGCAAGCTCGAATCGATCGGGTTGCGGGAAACAAGGATTTTTATCTTAGGACATTTAGTAAGTGTTTTTTTTTTCTTTCCTTTTTGGAGCTTAATCCCCTCTAATCTTAATAAAGTATTCGTTACTATAATTTGAATCCTAGATTTTCTTTTTCCAAGCTTATCGAATTCTACATGCAACCATGAAAAGGGCTAGTTCTTAGATAACAGTCCCACATGCAATTCATTCAAAATCTATTAGTTACATTTCCATTTTTTGAGGATTCTAGTTTCCTTTTCCGTGTCCATGTTTTGTTTTTCCTCCATCCAAACACCCCTTGCTTTCTATAATACCAATGATGATGGCTAGTTTTTTGCCCCACATTGATGAATGGCTTCGATTCCAGATGAAAGGCCAGGTTATTGTCTGTGGTTGGGCTGGGATATTGAAAATGTGGGATCTCTCTCTCTCTCTCTCTCTCTCTCTCTCTCTCTCTCTCTCTCTCTCTCTCTCTCTCTCTCTCACACACACACACACACACACACACACATTTGGATGTTTCTTTACCAGGTTAGATGAGAAGCAATCACCGTATCATCTTCCTTGGGAGGATGGTGAAAAACTCTCTGGCAAGGTTGGATGCAGTAGACAAGTAAAACATGTTCATTTTATACTCACTGATGATTTCATCAAGTGGAAGTATTCCACCAATAACTCTCCCCCATCTGAGTTATTGGTTTCAATTATCCATTTCTCGTTAGACCAAAGTGATCATCTGATATGGGAAATATTATTAGGCCCACCATATTATTGAGCATGACATAACCCTTCTGTATATTGTATCAACCACGTGCGATATTGATAGAATCGGCTGATACCATTGATATTGCATGTGGATCGATTGATCAGATTCTACCAATTTGGACCTTGTAAAAAAAAATCCTGCCGATCTAGTTGTTGGCATGTTCCAAACAATTTATTGAAATCTGGTTGTTGCCATTTGAGGCAGTTGTTCTTCTTATGATTACAAACAAGGGCTGAAATCTGGTTGTTGGCATTGAAATTTGATTTTTGCACTATGATTCCTATTTTTTTCCTTTCTTTATTATCAAACCATTCTTGTAATCTGGGTCATTCATATTCATTCAGGTTAATGAGTTCAGATTTTTACATTTATGGATTGTTCTTGATGTTTTTCTTTCTTTCTTTCTTAATTTAGACAATGTAGCTGTTTAAATGGTTTTAAAAATGAATGACCTGTCTAAAACAAATTTCCATGACTATATCATATCTTTTTACATGTGCTTTGTTAGGCTCACAATTTAATTCAATAGTGCACCCAAACCCACATGTATTTGTAATTGCATGTGGTTCAAGTTCTACCCGATAGTGATTTGGAGAGGAAAGGCTTATCTTTTGGTCACTTGAACTATCAAGTTTGGAACAAAAGCATATGGCTCATCTGCTGTAATTACTGCCATTGCTTTTTTTTTTTGCTATTTTATTTTGTAGGATTTAGGCAGGGATGAATGGGAGTCGGATCGATGGATTTCTTTTCTTTTCTTTGTTTATGTATTTGCAATCATTCAACTTGTTATTGTAAATATTATTTTAATATTCATTTTTATAGTTGGCTAATGAATGGGCTATGGCCGAGCTTAGGTTTGATGGATCTTTCCTTTGAGGAACCCACAAATCCTCGTTACAAACCCATTTTACGACCATTACAGGTCATGATCAGGCCTGAATTACAGGCATTGCTAGGCTTGACTTCTGCAATTAATGAATAGACAAAAGGCTGCATGGCCGACAACTGCCTTCCATCAATATTAGTTTTTACAAAGGACTCAACACAATGGACAAGCAAAGCTAACATATCTTCTGCAGGTGCAGTTTCAGGAGTTAACAATTGTGACAATGTTGATTCGAGTGTGGCAACAAAGTTGACAATGGAATTTATGTAATATTATTTTTTAAGCTTTAAATATGTAAAAAAAAAAAAAAATGTAGGTTTCAATTAAATATAAATAGTGGCCTGCACATATACTGGCACTTTCGCAGACCTTTACCAACACTTCCGCGACCCTTTACCAGCACTTCAACAGACCTTTACTGGCACTTATAAAAGTGCCGATAAAAGGTGTAAAACCGCCGGTAAATATTACATTAAGTGGCGCCCAACACAACCACTGGTAAAAGACGCTGACCACCTGTAAAGCCTTTACTGACGCCGCCTGTACTGGCTCTTACCTGACCGCCGATAAAACTTTTACTGACGATTTTCTGGCCTTTACCAGAGGTTTTAACCTCCAGTAAAGGCTAGTTTTCTTGTAGTGGGGACCCATCCATGAGATGTTTATGTTGAACACAGACTGTGCCTTTAGTGAGCCTCAAACAAACACACAACTCAATGTGATGAGTGAAATCAAAGCCAATGGGCCTTCATTCGTGCCTATCCTCCAATGGATGGTGTAATGATTCCAAATTTTAGATAGACACCAAAATAATTAAAAAATAATTAAAAACAAGAAATATATCGCGAGTGCGTGTTTTAAATTTCATAGGTAGTAGGAACGATTTCCTTTCGCTCGCTAAATTCAACCATAAAGCATTTTTAGACATTCTTATTGTGCACCTTATCATTTAGCAGATTAGGCAGATGTTGATAAAAAAAAGGACTGGAGATTTTGCAAGTCACTACAAAGAAGAATGATATCATCTAAAAGTGTTCCTAGGCCACTCAGAGCAAATAAAAAAGTTATGTAGATACTATGCATCGAGATCTTGAGTTCGAGGTAGGAGATCATGTGTTTCTTAAGGTATCACCGATGAAGGATATATTAAGATTTGGTAAGAAAGGAAAGTTGTCCTTGTGGTATATTAGCCCATTTGAGATTTTGCAACGTGAGAAGTGGCGTACCGTCTTGCTTTGCCAGCTCAGTTGTTGAATGTCCATGATGTCTTCTATGTTTCGATGTTGCGAAAGTATGAGCGAGATTATACTCATGTGATCCAGTAGGAGCAGATCGAGTAAAGAGATGATATGTCTTATGTAGAGGAGTTTATGCATGTTTTAGATCGAAAAGAGTAGGTTCTTCGTATAAAAGGCATTCCCTTAGTTAAAGTCATATGGTCATTCTATGGAGAAGAGGAAGTGACATGGTAGAGTGACGAGGAGATGAGAAAGAAATACCCTTAGCTTTTCGACATGTCACCTAAGGTAAACTTCAAGGACGAAGCTTTTTTTAAGGGGGGTGGATTGTAAAATCCATAATGTTTCTATTTTAGCTTAAGTTCACTATGTTGCTTGTTATGTGTGTTTTCCCTGAACAAATGAAAATTTTAACTTGTTTAATGAATAACTCTTTATCCGTAATATTTGGATTATGTTTTTTTTTTTGTGAGGTTTACTTAGAAATATTCCTATAACCGTGTAAAACCATTAGATTTTTCAAAACTCTCAAATTAGAAATAATTACAAAAATGTTATTAACTTGGACCCTTGATTTATAGATCACATGGTTCCCATGATCCACTCGACCTGAGATTTTATCCTATACCTATCTATCATAAATGAATTGTACATGTCAATTTTCAGCCCTTGGATCATATTAGAAGTGACCCAATTTCCAAGTCAGGCCCTTAACCCTTGATTTTAATGTCCACCGGGTGAAGAACGTTAATGGATAGTCGTAGTCAAATATTTTCCTTCATGTGAGTGACTTGAATCACCCATCACATGGACCGAATGTCTGATATGAGTGCCTCACCTTGATAAGCATTTTTAAAGTTCAACATTACCCTATTTTTTAAAATAACCAAGTTTCCCAAATCTTCCCAAATTTCATAAGGTGGACCTTCCAATTGACCCACTTTCCACTGTCAATCGCAACGCGAAATTTGACCACACATTGGCCTCATATGAGTACAAGATTATACTAAATTTGGATCCCGATCTATGATCCTACACCATTGAATGACGATCACTAAAGATGAATACGTGCTTAAAAGATGGATTTAAAGCTTAAAGAATGATTACTAAAGTATTGGAGATTTAGATGACATTATTGAAGATTTCACATGCCAAAGATCCAAGAAAACTAAGGACAAAGGATGGAGAAAATACTGAAAAAATCACAAAATCCATCAACAAAAATAACAGACTGTTCGGTCCCAATTGAGGTTGGTTCGGTCCGAACGAATGTATACAGAACAGTCAAACAACAAACCTTGATTTTCAGAGTTAATTCAACTCGACGCTTAAGTGTAACCAAATCCATATTCGATGCCACCGAAGAGAGGTTTTGTGTGACCTGAGGGAGACAAAGACTTCATATGGATATTAAAGAAATTTGATTGCAACTGAGAGGCTAATTCGGTGCAACTGAAGTGATATTCAGTGCGACCGAATCATTAAAAAAAAGTGCGTATATATGAAGCTAGTTCCAAGTCAGTGCAGATTTTTTCTTATTTAAAGGGGTATTTTAGGCTTTCCTATGGACGAATTAGGGCTTAGGAGAAAGACCTATGGGTGACGGATATTCTACTGAGTCGTCCTTCTTTTCCCCCTTAATTCTAGTTTATCATTTTATTTTTCTTCTAAGATGTTAGCCATGTTAGGCTAATCTCTTAGCTAAGGCTAAAGGATAAAGCTTGTAGTTCAATTACAATATTTAGTTTATTTGATTAAATAACATTGTTTTGAATGATGATGGTAGTTTGAAATAGGTTTGGATTTACTTTAAAGTCTTTGAGTTATTTATTTCTGAATTTGTTGTGCACTATGAGTATAATGAATGCTTTAATTTAACAATTATTTAGCCTAAATTACAGAAGGATTCAATATGTATAATTGATTGATCTCTTATCACCTAAGGGTGCTTTAGACGCTTTTGATTTTCTGCAATTGTGATGTGAGTTCTTTGTTCACAACCCCAAGTGCAGGGCTGCGTTGTAGTAATAATCTCAGTGAGATCACCGAGGTTGAATCCACAGGGACTTTCTATATGTGTATTTTCTTAAATAAACTAGAACTAAAATATAAGCTATACTAGAATCTGGAGTAAAAGAGATTGATTGTGAATAACTATCAATGATAAAGGAAAAACTAGAGAGCTACGGATCCACTTGTAGCCTTCTTAATGCTACCTTACTTGATTCAATAATAACACAACTTAAATCGAAGTCCTATCCTATCCAGTCAGATGATGGAGCAGTTAAAACATCATAAACATTGCAAAATATATTCTGAATTTTCATCGGATTGGTTCCCTCATAAAGCATCAATGTAATGATCGCAGGGATTCAAAGCATCTACCGTGCCCGAAGTCAATGATAGATCAAAGAATTTTACAGATCACACAATTACAAAATAGGTAAGAAAGTATCATAGCTTGATGTTTATACTACTTCAATTCAAAATAGGTAAGAAAGTATCACAGCTTGATGTTTATACTACTTCAATTCAAACAGGTAAGAAAGTATCACAGCTTGTATCACACAATTACAAAACAGGTAATAAACTTCATTCATTCAAAAGTTTATACTACTTCATTCAAACTAAAAATCAATAAACATCAAAAAACATCAAGAAAGTATCACAACTTTCCTAAGCATCCACTGTAACCAAAGTCAACAATGGATCAAAGTGAACTGAAAATACTACTTCATTCAAACTAAAAATTAATAAAAGTTTAGCATAAACTTTTATTTATCAAAGTGAATCAATAAAAGTTTAGCATAAACATAAAAAAAAGTTTAGCATAAACTTTTATTGATCAAAGTGAATCAATAAATACTACTTCATTCAAACTAAAAATCAATAAAAGTTTAGCATAAACTTTTATTGATCAAAGTGAATCAAAGTAAGATAAACATCAAAATAAACTACAAGATTCACCTCTTAGCTTTAGCTAAGAGATTAGCCAACCAATGACATGATTGAACTAAAACTCTTAAAGAAAAATAAAAACTAACTAAAAAAGAAAGATAGAGAAGGACTCCTTAAAGCACCACCACTCATTGCTCTTCTCTTCCTACCCTAATTCGTGCTCAGAAGAACTTAGAAAACTCCTTTATATAGGCTTTGATTAGACCGACTTCAAAATCAACTTCAATTTATCCAGCGATCGCAGCTTCGATGGGACTTTGATGGCATCGAAGTTTAATCAACGATTTCGATTCGAATTTAGAAACTGTCAGCAATAGTCTGTGTAAGTCCTTCGATAAGATCGCCCGACTTTCGATGGCATCGAACTTACTTTGATGCCATCAAACATGCTCTCGATGGGATCAAAAAACGTTTAAAAGTGTCCAGTGAATTAATCCCAAAATTCTTGATTTTTCTGATGTCATCGAACTAGCTTCAATGACATCGAACTAGTCTTCAATGGGATTGACGAGGTCCTCGATGGCATCGAGAATTGCATCCTTTTGTCCAACAACCAAACTTGATTTTTTAATTTTTTCGATAGGATCGAGTTTCCTTCGATGACATTAAACACTTACTTTGATGACATCGAAGCTGTGTTCGATGTCATCGAAGTGTCAAGTTCAGCTGTTTCAGATTCCTGCACATTGCAATCTCAAATTTCTTCATTCTTCAATTGATTTTTTTAGATCTTGGACTCTTGAAATCTTCAATCTTGACCTCCAAATATCCAATCCTCACTTTGGTAATCTTGAGCATCAAATCCATGCTTTTAGCATCATTTTCACCTTCAGCTCTCAAAATCTCTTTGTAAGAGAAAACATGTAGAAATAGATCAATTAAGCACATCATGTTCATAAATCTAAGGAATAAATAGGGGGAACTATGTAATATTTCACACTCAACATGCTTCATGAAAAAACCATTTAATTGAATTCATATACTTATTGGTGTTAATGAATGATTTAACAGAATTATCTTCCGATTGGATAGGATAGGACTTTGATTCCAATTGAGTTATACATTGAATCAATAAATTGATATTGTGATTGCTATGAGTGAATTTCTAGATCCTGTTTTTTATTTTTTATTGTTTTAAAACCATTTCCTTAATCGTTGGATTGAAAACCTAGACAAACCTTTATTATTAAACTAGTTCTAGGCTGTGTTCCCCATTCCCTGACGATTTGATATCAGCCTCACCAAGTTATTACTACATCGTAACCCTACACTTGGGGTTTACATCAACAGTGGATGTAGGTGTTTCATGATGAGAAACACATGATAATGGATATGATGTACATATATGATGGTTGTGATAAATCACACATATTTTTGGAATGCCAAATCTCAAGGAACCACCCTTCCACAAATCAATGGAATTATGTTGATTATGGTGATCTCATGTGGATTAGATTGATATTGATTATGAAGTTTGCAAGTGAATGGATTATCATTGGTTATGGATCCATGTGTAAATAATTGGTGGATTGGCTTCATGTGTAACATCATGACTAAGGTATGACTGTTCCTGAAATTGTGGTAGAACCGCTATAGTAGAAGTATGGAAGTATGTCCAAGTGTCCTAGAGGGGGGTGAATAGGACTTTTCAAAAATTATTTTCTTATAAGAACAAACAATGCCTAACTTTGATTAAAACAAATAAGACAAAGTAACTCTTTGGCTTCCAAGCCAATAGAGGGTCCAAACACCTAGCCTTACACAAGATTTTCATATAAAGAAACAAGCCTATAGAGATAGTGTATGTGATAGTGTGTGGGATGTGATTCATATTAATACTTATGCATTTACTAATTCTTGCATCATAATAATCATTTGATAAACATAAGCATGATTAGAACAATGCACAAAAAGCAATCCCAAACACAATCATATATAGTGGTTCGGCTACTTGCCTACTCCACTCCCAGTAGACATACTCTCTCCTAGAGTGTACCCGATTTCACTATCCAATGGTTTTAAATTAGGTTAACCATGAACCTTCACAACCTACATAAGGTTAACTAAGGGACCTACACAAGGTTGCCTTAGGTGCCTACACAAGGCGACGAATCCTACACAAGGACACAATTGGGAGCCTACACAAGGCAACCCATGCCTACACAAGGCAACACGTCCTACACGAGGACCACGTATTCTCCCGTCGGAGGCCTACAAAGAGATCTTGGTGAGTTTGTTACTCAAACTCTGAATCTCAATCCTATACAAGGAAATGACTTCAAACTCAATGGACTCTTTATACTCACAGATAAGTGAGTGAGACCCTTTCTCACACAATCTAAAGATTTTTAATGTTGACGAAGAGTCTTCAGCTCCCTTAAACCACAACTGCTTCTGATGCTTTGATGAATGCTCAAAGGTTGTGAGGTTTAGGGTTTTGTTGTTCTTCTCTATTTAAATGATATGATTTAAATGCATAGAGAAGATTCTCATGAGCTATGCATTCAAGAGTTTCAACACAAGGATTTACCTATGATGAGGGTAGTTGGAAACTGTAAGACCCGTATCATAGTCAGTACCATTCTGTAGGCTTCCACGGTTAATTCCAGTCGAATTCCGGCAACCTTCAACCTGTATCCGACGTTCGCGCGCTATCCTAAGCCGAGTCCTACATACCGAAGTTAGCTCGACCTGAAACTTGTACCATAGCGACCGCGCCGTCGCCGCAGTTCCAACGCCATGACTCGAGTACCGATCCGATACTCAGGCTAGAAGATGTGGGCCCACATTCATTCTGAAAAAACACCGCGCGTTGCGAATTCTGAGAGAATCTCTACAACATGTCTCATCAATCAATCAATCAATCTCATCAATCAAGTACACATCACACCTCAAGTCAAGTATAAGCAACCCATACCCTATCCTTACATCTCTCTTACACAAGCTACCCCAAAGTCAACCCTTACATCACTTCATCCATCACTCAACCCATCACCCATCACTCCATCTTTTATCATCCCATCACTTCTCTCTCTCCCTCATTTCTCAAAAAAATCTCTCAAGCAACAAAAAAAACCAACGTTCAAGCTCTCTCTCTCAATCCAAGTGTGGCCCACTTTTCTACTCTCTCATCTCCCATCTCAACCTTTCATTCTCCATCAACCTCCATTAAAACTAAAGGCAAGGAGCATAGGAGTCCAAAGAGATAAAGAAGGAGGCTGATAGGTGGGTGATCCACCGTTGATTTCAATTTTAAGGCCACTCGTTTTGGGACCCAAAATGATGTATGCAATGTAGCGAGGGGCCCATAGTGGCGGGGTCCCTCTATCTCACCGTCTCTCTCTCTCTCTCTCTCTCTCTCTCTCTCTCTCTCTCTATCTCTCTTGTATGGATGATAGTGTGTTTGTGTGTGTGGCCCACCATGAAGTGTATATTTTATCCATGTCATTCACCTTCATGGGACCCACCTGACGGATGTGTTGGATCTACACCATCCACCCCGTCACCGGGCCTGGACGGAAGGAAAACACAAATATCGGATCAATCCAACAGATGGGCCACGTCCATGTGGGACCCACCATGATGCCTGTGTTAGATCTATACGGTCCAGCATCTAAGGACACTAGACATGGCAAATGGGGTGTGGCTAACAGAGAAGTGTGATCTGACGCTGGATGTACTAACTAGCTAACATAAAAAACAAGAAAAAAGAGAGAAGTATGATATATTAACATAATATATATATTATACATTATTTATGTATGAGAGGTGGGCCACACGTGTGGGACCCACCATGATTTATGTGAAGATCAGCAGCATCCAGAGCATCTAAGGCTTTGGACGGTGGGTTTTTATGGCTCCAGTATATTATGTTATATTATTATATAATATAATATATTATATTATATTATATTATATTACCTTTTATAAATATAATATAATATTATATATACACATATAGGCTTCAGATATATGGTGGTGGGCCCTACGTGGGACCCACCTGTACCGTCACAATAGCTGACATTGTATCTGCAGTGGGGCCCGTCTGTTGTGGGACCCACCATGACGTATGTATAAATCACGCCGTCCATCCATCTGGCACCCCACATGCGCCCCACCAGGCATGTACATATCACGCTGTCCATCCATTTTATATCCCCATCGTCCATTTGATTTGACGGTGGGCCAGTGGCTGATATCAGCTGCTGCTGCATGTGCAGCAGCAGCAGCACTTTAGACAAATGAAGCAGATTCATATCTCTGGTGGGCCACGTACGTGGACCCCACCCCAAATGTATGTGATCCAGCCCAACCGTCCATCCTTTTGGCAAGCCTGTCTCAAGACTTAGGACTAAAAATAAGACAGATCTAGTTATTAGGTGGACACACCACAGCAACAGTGGGTTTAAACGTCCACCATTGAAATCCTTCAAGGATCCCAAAAAGTTCTGGATCAAATGATATTTGTTTATCCTCTTTAGCCCGGTCTTGTGACCTTATGAACAGATTGGGTGGAAAATAAATGTTGTGGTGGCCCTGTCTGGTCTAAACAGTGGAAAACATTACCTCCACTGCCATTTGTGGTATGGTCTAGTTGATCTTTTGATATGATTCAATTTTTTTATATAATACTCTAAAATGATCCCTAATAATAGATGATTGGTGTAGTGGTGTGGCCTACTTGATTCGGCCCATTTAATAGGTCCATTTGATTCGGCCTATTTGATTCTGCCCATTTGATCGACCCACTTGATTCAGCCAATTTATATTAGCCCATTTGATAGGCCCAATTGATTCGGTCCATTCGACTTGGCTCATTCGACTTGGCCTATTTGACTCGGCCCATTCGACTCGGCATATTTGACTCGGCCCATTCGACTCGGCTCATTCAACTCGGCCTATTTGACTCGGCCCATTGATTCGGCCCATTTGATTCGGCCCATTCGATCGGCCCATTCGATTTATATGAGGCCCAATGAGACGTATGTGAGCCTTTATGTGGGCCGACTATGATGTATATGAGGCCCATTGTGATGTGAGATTCTACCACGATGTATATAATGATGTTTTGGTGGCCATGCCTTGGGAGCAATGATGGTTTGACGTCCACATTGTAATAGCAATGATGGTTAAATATCCACATTGTAACTCTCCCTAGGGGCCCATTGATAGGCCCATACTTGTAGTGTGTAGGCCGTCTAGGCCCTTCTTCGTTATGAACAGAACTCATCACCACATAACATGTTTAGTATAGTTTCATGATTCATGCTCATACGCATCATATGTATGCTTGAGATGAGGAGTGACTGATCATAGCATATATTCGGACAGATTGTTTATGGGCTCCTTAATAGGCGGAGTTGCCCTTCATGAGCGCGTGATACGCGTAAGATTGTTGCATGACTGGTAGTGTAATTCATGTACTTTGCATTTGTATGACATGATTTCTATACTCCCTAGCGACATCAAGGCTATGACCTCCACAGACACATCATGGATGGCAGGATCGGACATCAAAAATATTGTTACTAAGCATCGGAGCGCCATAGATGTCCCTGGGTGAAAATCCCTAAACCCGATGGTACCAAAGGATGACTCCAACGTCGAGACCGAGTGGATACATGAGCGCACGAGGGCCGAATCTAAGAGGCCGCGTCTCTCACTGTTTCGTGGTCGGTTGGAAAGGGGTGTGGCCTTACTCGCCCGAGGGTAGGGGGCATTACTAGGCTGAGTTTGACTAGCTCATGAATGGGTCCGCTATCGACGTGCCAGATAGATATTAGCAGACTATTGGCCAGGCGGATAATGCGTGCCTGGGAAAGGGGCAGTGCCATTTGGAGGGTATTAAACCCCGGTGATTATCCAGAGTGAGAATCGTACTGATACTTGATGCTCTAGTGAGGAGCTGCATTGATATCTGGATGAGGATGGTCATGCTTGAGTTGATCTCGCATCGCATTGTCTTAATAAGGCCGACAACATTCATATCTTACACCGCATAGCCTTGGTACGGCTGATTACATTCATGTACTTATCAGCATGATTTCGCATTACTCTGATATTGCATTCTGAGCACGCTCATGTTGCGCACACACTTACACCACCCTCTAAGCTTTCTATAAGCTTATATACGATTGATGCGCGCAGGTGATGCCAGGTCACAGCCATAGCTTCACCGCAGTAGGAGCGTGCAATCGAGCTTCAGGAGTTTCCGTTATCATTATCTTGTATTTGCTTTCATGCGCATTGTACTTTAAAATTTTTTATCATAGTGGATTTTGTGATGGTGTTCTTGTGGTTATTGTTCGTGGATTATGCTTATGGTTATGCTCGTTACGAATCAAAATCATGTTAGAAATCCTCCTTGTAGAATCTCAGGATCGGAACCTTGTGTATGGGTGCTGGGAGGCGAGAATGGGGTACTACAGAGGCTGTTGGCGCCGGATTCGATGATCGGGAATTTTGTGAGCCCGGTTTCTGAGTTTGGGGCATGACAGAAACTCATTGAATGCTAGAGTTCATAATTCAATTTAAGCAGTGAAGATGTTGAGTAAATGCTTATGCCAAGATTGAATGATGAACTCTAATGGGAAAGAGGGAATGAGGAAGAGGGTATAAACTCTTTGAAGCGGCTCTCTCAAACTCTCTTAAATTCTAGCTCATTTTTCTAAGAAGCAACCTACGGTATTCATCCTTCGATGCCAACGAAATTTGAATTTTGATTGCATCGAAGATATTTCGATATCATCGAGAATTAAATCATTTTCCTTTGAAAACTCTCTACACCATTTTGTCCAAAGTATGATGTCATCGAACATCATTCGATGCCATCAAAATTTGAATTTCAATGTCATCGAAGGTTCTTCGATGTCATCAAGAATTTATGTATTTTTCTTGAAAAATCACTGAACTATTTGGTCTCTATTTCGAAGTCATCAAGCCTGCTTTGATGTCACCGACAACTTGTCTTCGATGTCATCGAAGCTGGTTCGATTTCATCGAGAATATAGATTTTCCTTGAAAGCTTGCTGGAGACTTTTGGCATTATTTCGATTCCATCGAGGCTGATTCGATGCCATCAAACTGTAAGTTTCGAAGTCATCGAACCTCCTTCGATGCCATCGAAAATTTTCCAGATAAATAATATTTCTTGCTGGACAAACTGGCCTCGATTTTGATGTCATCGAATAGTCTTTGATGACATCGAAGATGTCTTGATGTCACTTCGATGACATCGACATTACCATAAATTTTCAATTTGATTCAATCTCCACAAGCTACAAGTTAAGGTATTTACTATACTTACTAAGGGGTTTGCTAAAATGAATTTGGTTAAGTATGGAATATAATTTAGGGTTTTAATACCTGAGAGGGTATGGTTAGGGTCATGAGTCTTAATTTACCTTTGATATGTACTTGAACCTCTTCAACTTGGTGAGTCTTCAAACTTGTAATCTTCATTATGGGTTCACTTGACTCTAAGACTCAACCTTCACGTTAATTGACAAACAAGTGCACTTTCAGAGTTAGGGCAAAGGCAGAGCTTCGTCGGAGCGATCCTACTTCGAATTCTTCTTCCTTTCTTACTTTGTTTTGACTATGTATAACTAATCTCTTAGCTAAGGCTAAGGGTGAAACTTCTAGTTTATTATAGTATTTTATTTTATTTGATTCTTGCTCGGGATTTGAATAATGATTATTTAATTGATTTGATTTGGATTTTACTTTAAAGCTTTTAAATTTTTTATTTTTGGATCCATTGTGAACTCTGGGTACATCGGATACTTTGAAGTGCAATTGCTTAGCTTGATTGGAGAATAAATCAATCTGTAAATTTCATTGATCTATTATAGACTTGGGCAAAGATGCTTTGAATTCCTTGCGATTGATGTTTGAGTGCTTCATGAGAGAATCGTTTAATTGAAATCATAATTTGTTGGATGTTTGTGATTAATTTAATGTTGAGTGTGAAATATTGCATATTTTTCCCTATTTATTCCTTGGTTTTGTAAATATGATAGTGTTTAATCGATCTATTTTTACTTATTTTTTCTTACGAGGTGATTTCGAGAGCTTTAGAGAAAAGGACGCTAAAAGCGATGAAAGAATGCTAAAACGATTACTAAAGTAAGGCTTGGAGATTTTGAGGTCAAGAATGAAAAGATTACATGCCAAAGATCTAAGAAAACCAAGTACAAAGGAGGAAGAAAAGATTGAAAAAATTGTAGAAGAAATAGACTGTTCGATTCGATCTTCGATGCAACTGAAATTACACAAAATAGTCTAGCGACCAATATTGATTTTCAGAGCTAATTTAGTTCGACCGAAAGCTAATTCGGTCAGACCAAATCCATCTTCGGTCCGACCGAACCTCAGTTCGGTGCGACCGAAGTCTGGCAATGGAAGGGAGGCAGAGAATCTAGATTCAATCTGAACTCGATTTCGATTTGAACGAAGTTAACTTCGGTGAGACTGAAGCATAACCTGCTGCGTAAATTTGAGGCAGTTTCAAAATTGGTCCTAGCAAATCTTATAAACAGGAGTCCATTAGTTATTTTTAAGTACAAATTAAGGTTGAAAGAAGAGGCTAAGGTGTTAGAACTTCAAGGAGTCTTCCATCGTCATTGAATCCTTCAGTTCTAGTTAGTTTTTTCATATTTTGTTTAAGAGTTTTAGTTTCAGTCATGTCTTTGGTTGGCTAATCTCTTAGCTAGAGCTAAGAGGTGAAGCTTGTAGTTTATTTAGATGTTTATCTTACTTTGATTCACGTTTATGTTGAACTTACATTAATTTATAATTTGAATGAAGGAATATTTTCGATTTATTGTGGTTTATTGTGACTCAAATTACAATAGATACTTGGAAAACTTTTAATATATTCTTACTTGTTTTGTAATTGTAAAATCTGTAAAATTCGTGATTTACCATTGTCTCTTGGGCATGGTAGATGGTTGAATTCCCTGCGATCATCACATTGGTGTTTTATGAGGAAACTAATCCAATGCAAAGTTTAGAATATGTTTTAACTGCTCTATCATCCAACTAAATAGGATAGGACTCCGATTCCAGTTGTGTTTGTTGAATCAAGGTAGCATCATAATAGCTACAAGTGGATCCTTAGCGCTCTGGTTTCCATTACTTTGATAAATTTAATTTGCAACAAATTTTATCCAAAATTTCAGATTTTAGATTACTAATTTTAGTTCTAGTTAATTCCAGAAATCCTACAAGGAAAGTTCCTGTGGATTTGACCTTGGTCTCACCGAGTTATTACTATAGCGCAGCCCTGCACTTGGGGTTGTGAACATTTAACAGTTTAATCTTCCGATTAAAATGGATTGAAATACGGTTCTTGTTGAGTTATAGAAGATGAATTGATGAATTATACATTGTGATGACTAGAAGTGGATCCATGTATCCTTAATGTTGCATTATTATTGATTTTATCCCAAACTATTCACTGGATTCTTAATTCTCAAGTAGGTTAGTTCTAATTGTGTTCTTAACCACATAAATCCCTATGGAACGATCTTTGTCCAGTGAGTTATTACTACATCGCAACCTTACACTTGGGGTTGTCAACCCTTGGGTTCGATCAGTGTCATGTGAAGGGTAACGACTATCTTAAGGCATGGTGGATCATGAGGGTTTGGAATGTGGTGGTAACTTGGAGAGTGTGTGCATCACTAAACTGGTTTGATGTTAAATCAGATTAACTTAAAGGATTGGATGAATCTCATGCCTTTACTAGGCTGTAGGAGTTAGATCAACCCCTCTGGGTGTTACAATAGAGAAAGTGTTAGTGATTTCCATTTTTCTAATTGTACATTATTTAATGAAAACGACATGCTACTCCCATCTTATTAGTTGGATTTTTTAGAGCATGTGAGAGTGATGGGCTCATCATCTCACAAATGAGATCGGTAAACTCTGATGACTAGTGGCTAATGAGAGTGGTAGGCTCATCATCTCATTAAGTCAAGGTATCTTCATCAGAGCATGCATATCATGCATCATATTAATGAAGGTTTTTTCTTGGATGTTTTAAATTGTTTATAGACATAATTGATTTTGGTATTATTGAGATAATCATAGAGGGATACCCTTACTGAGTTGATCGCAAGCAATTCATTCTTTTTATTGAAAAACAACCGTAGACTGTGTAGGTGACGATCCAATAAATGTGCAAAAGCTTTAAGGCAAGGAATATGAAGATTCGTGGCAGCAAATGACAGATGATGAAGCTGAGATGGCTTAGATAAGATTTATTTCATTGTTTACTTTGCTTTTCTCGGGATTAGTTATTTGAATTTGAAATTGTAATAAGTCCTCGATGGGATGATATAACATGTATTATATTTGTTGGTTTGATTGAACATTTCGTGAATAGAACTTAAAGTAGTGATTTAAATGAAATAAGAATATATTTTCCATCATTTATATTATGGTTATTATGAAAATGTGAAGATTACGAGAACAAGAGGAATTTGCGAGTTCTTTATATCCCGCCATATTTAAATTAATATCCAGAAACTCGGCTTTTCGTGATATCTACAAAAGAAGAAATTTCGGGGCGTTACATGTAGCCTTTTAATTTTTCAAAAGATAAAAAAATAAATAAAATGCTTAATACATTTTCAATTAAAAAGTAACTTATAATTACTTTTTAACTGAATTTACTTATTTTAAAAGTCATTTTAGTACCATAAATTTAAAGAGATTCGAGGGAATTTTAAATTTCCTACTAATATATTTGGCACAATAGAATACCTAGGGTTAAGATACATGGGATTTCAAATCCTCTCTCACAGAGGAGGTTTGAAATCCAAGATGGAAGCTTGGATTACATTTCAAATCCCACGTGGCACCACAAAGCAACTCGGCGACATTGGTCACACGCACTGCTCCCCGCCAGCGCAACTGCGCAAGAGATATGGAGAGCCGAGATTGAAATGGAATTGAATCACGTGCGATTCCGAATCACCAACCCCGACCACCAAAAGTCCTTTGGGACCGCAGGTAAAGTGGGCTCCACCATCATCACCATAGCCAATAAGCCGCCAGCACTGAGCTACCAACTCTGGGCGCCCTCACAAACAAGCGAAAATCATTGTTACCGAGAAAAGAAAAACAAATGGAAGGAGAGCCTACACCTAAGAAATCCTCTCACCAAAAAACTCATCTCTCCCAAACAGCCTTTATCAGATACAGAGCTCTCTGTTTTAATTTCCAAAAGTGCATGAAGTGGCATGGGATTTGATTTGAAGTTGGTTTGAGGTTTCTGATTTGATGGGGAATTGCTGGTTTACGTGGAAACCATCTGTGTACAGAGTATCATCTAATGTAAAGTCAGGTTAGGAAGGCTTTTGCTCTGTTTTTTTTTTTTTTTTTTTTTTTTCTGGTGGATTGGATTGGATTTCTGTAAGTGGGTTTTGGTTTTTGTTGGATTCTGGATGTGGGTTTGTGTGTTTTATGGCTATATATGATTGAAATGATTCTCTCTCTCTCTCTCTCTCTCTCTCAGTAGAACTAATATATATATATATATATATATATATATATATATATATATATATATATATATATATATATATATATGGATTTTGAATTTGGGTTTTGTGTTTATATGCTTTTGTGATCGAAACAAGCTGAATATTTGTGATTAATAGCCGGGTCTCTCTCTCTCTCTCTCTCTCTCTCTCTCTCTCTCTCAGTAGAGCTAAGTAATTGGTTGGTTCTTTAAGTGGGTGCCATGTTGTAGGATTTTGAATTTGGATTGTGTTTATATGCAACCATGGTTTCGAAATCGGTTTTGGCGTATCATATCCATCACCACCTCCATGGGATCCTATCTTCCCATATCGCACTTTATCAGGCTGCTTTGGGCCGATGGGCCAGTACAGCCATATCTTCCAGGACGATACTGGTATGTACATGGCAATACGTACTGGTTTCGGAGTTCGGACCATACTAATAACCTTGATTGTAACAAGCTGAATATTTGCCATTTGTAGCCGGTCTCTCTCTCTCTCTCTCTCTCACGCACACACACGCACACACCCATATTAGAATTAAGTTAGAAGAGAATAACTCAGTAAATAGAATTATTGCTTCTGTTTATAGAGTATCATCTAACGCAAAGGTGGCATTTTCCTTTCGTTTCAATGACTTTTCGTAAGTGGTTCTACTTGTTGAATATCTTTCTTTCTTTTTTCTTTTTCTTCTTTCCTTTTGTTAATGGTTTTGAAACTGGGAATGTAGATTATTCTTTCTAAGACTAGAAATATGTTATATAATTGGATTTTTTTTTTTTTTTTTCCCTTCAAAATTAAAGGTAATCTTTTGTGTGTTTACAGCGTGGAGTGGGTTTCAGTAAGTGAGGGTTTTTTTTTTTTTTTTTTTCTAATAGAATTTTGGATATAGATCTCGGATGGTATGCTGTATGAGATTGAAATGAGTCTATCAGATTTCTTTTTTTTTTTTTTTTTTGCCTATTCATTTGTTTAAGTTGATCTTTCATTGCGAGTTCTGCTAGTTAGGTTTGTTTGGGTGTCTTGTCTATTATGCTTTTCTGTCTACGTGATGTTACAAATTAATTCTTTTATGGTTTTCGCGCCCCCCCCCCCCCCCCCCCCCCCCCCCCAATTTCGAAAAGAAAAAAAATCCAATTATATAACATATTTCTAGTCTTAGGGAGAATAATAGAATTTTGGATATAGATCTCGGATGGTATGCTGTATGAGATTGAAATGAGTCTATCAGATTTGTTTTTTTTTTTTTTTTTTTTTTTGCCTATTCATTTGTTTAAGTTGATCTTTCATTACGAGTTCTGCTAGTTAGGTTTGTTTTGGGTCTTGTCTATTATGCTTTTCTGTCTACGTGATGCTACAAATTAATTCTTTTATGGTTTTCGTGCCCAACCCCCCCCCCCCCCCCCCCCCCCCCCCAATTTCGAAAAGAAAAAAAAATCCAATTATGTAACATATTTCTAGTCTTAGAGAGAATAATAGAATTTGGATATAGATCTCGGATGGTATGTTGTATGAGATTGAAATGAGTCTATCAGATTTTTTTTTTTTTTTGCCTATTCATTTGTTTAAGTTGATCTTTCATTGCAAGTTCTGCTAGTTAGGCCCCCCCCCCCCCCCCCCCCCCCCCCACACACACACACACACATTACAAAGATTTTTGCTAGGCTGTATCATTTAGTGAAGAGGGGTTAGGTTTGTTTGCTTCTGTCTTTTTTGTTTTCTTATTAGGTTTCAATGAGTATTGATTTTGAATGGAATTTGGTTTCAGTTGGTCTTCTATAGATAGTTTTTGTTTGTTTATGAAAATTGTATTTGGATGTTCATTTTTATGATTGAAATGAATCGAAAGAATTGATTATCTTTTGTAATTTTGAGCATGGGTATTTTGTTTTGTCTCTCTAAGATTAGAATAGGTTATGTAATTGTATTTTATTGCTTCTTTATAGTACAAGGCAGCTACAGTTTTCATTATTTTGTGATCTCGTTGCTTATTGGGTTTTGCTAAGTTGAATTTTTTTTAATTTTTGGATACATGAGTCTTTCATTTTATGATTTAGGCAACGTTTTGATGCACTATCAAATGTAAGAGTTGCAATGACTAGTTCAATAAAGTGACAATAACCAAACTGTAATCACATTACTTGGTATTCTCATACAAATAACTCTAGGCTTCAAATTGCAATCACATCTCTCTCAAGTGCTTCTCCTCATTATGAATGCTAGGAATGTCATTGCACTTTGGTTATTTTATCTTGATTTAACTTACATGTTTGCTATTCAATTCACTTGTGCATCTAGACACAATTTTTGTGTGATTGAAACGATTGAATGAATTGTATTTCAGTTTCTTTTGATTACCTGGCTTTGAATTCATGTTGGAGTTGGTGTGCTCTCATGATTGAAATAGGTCCTGCATATGGTGTATCTAATTTTGGTATATATATACATTTTCTTTTGTGAATGCAAGTTGTATTGCAGGATATGAAGTTTCTCTTTTAGCTGTCTTTATCGAAACAATTCAGAAACTTTTGGAATTGGAGTTTATTTTTTGACACTCATTTGCTTTCTATATTCATTTTAGAGTCTCCGAAAATCCAGAGCCCATCGCTAAAAGAAGAAGAAAAGAGTGCCGCTAAATTGCCATCAAATCCTGAAGAAGTCGAGGATTTGCGCCGGGATTCAGCAGCTAACCCATTGGTAGCGTTCACTTACACCGAACTGAAGATAATTACAGGGAATTTCACGAAAGAAAATATTTTGGGTGGAGGGGGATTTGGAAGTGTTTACAAAGGCTTCATTTCTGAAGATTTACGAAAGGGGCTCCAGCCTTTTCTAGTTGCAGTTAAAGTTCATGATGGCAATAACAGTTTTCAGGGCCATAGAGAATGGCTGGTATGGTTGGATAGCTTTTTTTCCATCTGTAGGTGTGTCTACGTGTCTGTCTATATATGTACATATGTATGGATGTATGTATCTGTGTAGGTAGGGTCTCAAGTCCAACCGGTTGGACGGTAACTTATTGTCCACCCAACAGATAATTTTCAACCTATCATGGGGGTGCAACATCCAACCCATCAATAGGTTTATCCGCATCATGAGGATCACCTAGAACAAAAATCAACCACATCCACTGATTGAGTGGACCACATGCACCGGACCGTAAATGGCTATTTATGGTTTGGACATTTGGCCGGTTTAGGTGGGCCCCACCATGATGTGTATGTAAATTCCACTCCATATGTCAGATGCGTTATCCCATATTAGGCCTAAGGCCCAAAAATCAGGCCCTATTCATGATTCAGGTGGGCTACATGAGTGAAAACAATGTCAAGGGGACGCCCAAACTCCAAACTGTTTTTCTTCGTGTGGCTCACCTGAATCATGGATAGGGCCGATTTTTTTGGCTCTGAACCTAAATTTTAGTGTGACTTGTAATGGTTGGAGTGGATTTTAAAAATATATGATGGTGGGGCCCACCCCAACTAGACAGCCGTTTTCTTAAAATTTACATACATGGATTTGTAGTGAGGCACTCACCACCCCTTACGGTAGTGTTAAGACTTAGAGGGACCCACCTTGATGTATATGTTTTATCCACACCGTCCATCCATTTTTTCTAGCTCGTTTTAGGGTATGAGCCCAAAATTAAAGTATATCCATAGCTTAAGTGGACCACACCACAGGAAATAGTATGAATTGAACACCTGTTGTTGGAAACTTCTTGAGGGCCACAAGTATTAGTTCAAGCTGATATTTATGTTTTCCATTCTTCCAGGTCTGTGTGACATTATTAACAAGTTGGATGACAAATAAACAACACTGTGGGCCCTAGGAAGGTTTCAATGGCGGACGTCATTATTCTCACTGTTTTCTTTGGTATGGTCTAGTTGAGCTTCGGATATGCTTTCAATTTTGGGCTCATGCCCTTAAATGAGCTGGGAAAAAATGGATGGGTGATGTGGATAAAACATATACATCAAGGTGGTCCCCATAGAGTTTTAACACCACCGTTAAGGGTGGTGAGTGTCTCATTGTAATGAGCGTCCTATCACATACGTGACGTAAAAGCAATTTACGTAAATTTAACATAAGGGGGTGGTCCAGCTAGGGTGGACCCTATTGTCATGCGTTTCCAAAATCCACTCCAACCATTAGGTGGGTGACTTAATTTTAGGCCTAGGGCAGAAAACCCAGCCCAACTATGATTTAGGTGGACCACAAGATTGGAGACAATGTACAGGATGACACTTACCCTCCAAATTGTTTCCCTCGGTGTGTCCCATCACGAATAAGTTTGATTTTTGGGCCTTGGGCCTAAATATTATTGTGTCATGTAATGGTTGGAGTGGATTTCATATAATCATCGTGGTGGTCCCTAAAAAATAATAATCAAGGGTGGACGTTTTTCTTCCAATTGTTTTAAGTGTGGGCGTCCCTCTCCCAAATTGTTTCTATTTGAATGGCCCGCTTAAATCATGGACCGGGTTGATTTTTGGGCCTTGTGGTTAAAATCGGGTGACTCACGTGGTGATCAGGGTGGATTTCACTTAAACATCATGGAAGGGCCCATTTTATTTGGCCACACATTAAGACCATAGATAAGGTCTCTTGCGGACTGGTGCGCAGGAGACCGAAACACACACACACACACACACACACACTCTTTCTTCTCTCTCTCTCTCTCTCTATGTGGCTATTTATATCTATGTGGCGGTCTCTTGTGAACTTGATCACAAGATCGGCTTGGGTGGGCCCCACTGCGATGTGCTTCTGCAATCCACTCCGACCATCAGGTGCATGATGGAAAATTTTTCGTAGGGCATAAAAACCAGGTAGATTTGTGATTCAGTAGGCTCACACCAAGGGGAATAGTTGGGAGGGGGACGCCCAACCTTAATTTTTTACGGGTCCACTGTGATATGTATGTACAAATACAATCCACTCTAACCATTAGTGGTGTCATCCATTGTTAGGCCTAGGGCCCAAAAAGCAGGTCGACCATTGATTTAGGTGGGAAACGCCAAAGGAAAAAAGTTGGTAGAGGGATGCCCACCCTTGATCGTTTACAGGGCCTACTATGATGATTATGTGAATCCACTCCAACAATTAGCCTAACTGTTATTTATATGGGTCACACCAAGAGAAATAGTTTCGAGGGTGGGTATTTCCTTACACACATTTTTTAATCGTGTTCTCCAGTTGAATCATGAATGTGGCTAATTTTTGGGCCTTAGGCCTAATTTGAGCTAATGCATCTAATGGTTGGAGTGGATTTCAAAAACACATCACAATGGGGACCACTTGAGCCTGGCCCAACTTTGCTCACATGTAAGGTCTCCTACGGTCTGGTCGCAGGAGATTGCCACCTTACACACACAGGGCCCTCCCCTGCGTGCTGTGCAGTATGGGACTTACATGTGAGCAAAATCGAGGGGGGCTTTGGCCATTGTGATGTGTACGTGCAATCCATTTTGACAATTAGATGTGTCACCCTATTTTAGGCCCAAGGCCCAAAAATCAGGGTGTTCCTTGTTATAGGTGGGCCACGTGATTGTAAATAGTGTATATGAGGATGCCCACCTACGAAACTATTTCCCTTGGTGTGGCCTACTTGAATGGCCCAAGGCCCAATGTGCAAGAATGCACCTGATGGTTGGAGTAGATTTTACATAAACATCACTATGGGCCCTATAAAAAATCAAGGGTGGGCGTCCATCTCCCAACTGTTTCCCTTGGTATGGACCACCTGAATCACGGACTGGCCTTATTTTTCAGCCTACAACCTAAATTATGATGATTCATCTAATGGTTGGAGTGGATTTCACATACAGATCATGGTGGGCCTGGTAAAAATCAAGGGTAGATGTCCCTCTTCCAACCTGAATTATGGACCAACCTGTTTTTTTTTTTATTTTTATTTTTATTTTTTTTGTTTTATTTTTATTTTTATTTTTGTTTTTTTGGCCTTGAGCCTAACATGGGCTGACGCATCTAATGGACGGAGTGGACTTCACATACATGTCCATGGTGTGGCCACCAACCCCAGCCCCCATTTGCTTGCACAAAACGGTCTCATGAGCCACAATCCGCAGGAGACCGAAACTCTCACATACATGGTTTTGCTAACATCCCCACCTTCACGGAGATGTTAGTAACGTTCCAAAACCTTTTAAATGGCACATGAGGTGGCCTATCGTCAATCTGGCCATTCATTCATTCACACAATTGAGAGCAAGCCATTGTGCAAGAATCACCCCGATTGGATGATCCTAACCCTTTGAGTAGGGCCAATTTGTTATAGTTGTCTGTTGTTTATGAGCCATAAGTCACGTGGTTAAAATCATCAAATCAAACTGTTTCTTTAGAATCATAAGAAATACAGTGGGATCTATCTAGTAGATGCTTCAAGATGTTGACTGAACCTATTTTGTTTCTCTAGTCAAATCTTGATTGTCCATTTTCATGTTATTGATTGGAAGCTTAGGATCATAAATTGGCATGATATTTGCACTATGGCAATGAATTAATGGTTTGGTTTGATATGTATGTATATCTATACATGGTGCTTCCCAAGAGGTTTAGCTCTTTGGGCCCCATTGTGATGTGTAATGGACATCCACGCTGTGCATTTGGTAGGTCCCCTCTAGGTTATGGAATGTGCCAAAAAGCAGCCATATCCAAAACTCAAGTGGGCTACACCATCTGAAACCATGGGAATGGCTGCCTCCCAAGAGGTTTAGCTCTTTGGGCCCCATTGTGATGTGTAATGGACATCCACGTTGTGCATTTGGTAGGTCCCCTCTAGGTTATGGAATGTGCCAAAAAGCAGCCATATCCAAAACTCAAGTGGGCTACACCATCTGAAACCATGGGAAATCATGTCTACAACATCTAAAAGCACTTGGTTGGGTCCACTTGAGTTTTGGAATGGCTTGAAATTTGTTGTGACCCCTCATCCAAGTGGAACACACATAATGGATGGGTTGGATGTCTAAACCACATTCACTAGACCCTATATACAACTAGGAAAGTTTCAATGGGCTGGCATCCACTCTCAACCAGTTGTTTGTAGTGAGGCCCACCTAAGTCACGGATTGGCCTGATTTTTAGGCCCATGGCTCACCATGGAAGGGTGCATCTGATTGATGGGATGGATGTTTGTAACACATCATGGTGGAGCCCCTAGAGGTCGACCCCATAGTACCATATATATATATAATGCTCACCTGTGCACCTTCTTACGTGAGAACCTATGCGCACCTTTGCACACATGTCATGGGCACAAAATCTGAACGGTCCACGTGATGCGGCACCCCTTGAAACTCTATGGGCCCAATTTTTAGCCTGATCCAAAACTTTCTTGGGCCATAGCAAATAGAAATGCAAATCAAGGGAGGAAACTGTTTCCTTTTGACATGGCCTTCTAGAGTTTTGTATCAGGCGGAAAGTTGGGCTTGTGAGGTTTCAAGCGGTGACACATCACGTGGATCGTTCAGATTCTGTGCCCATGACACGTGTGCATAAGTGCGCACGGGTACTCACTTAAGAAGGTGTGCAGGTGAGCATTCCTATATATATATATATATATATATATATATGAGTTGGAATTCAAAGTATATTTCAAAATGGGATTTTGGATCTTATTTTGAAATACATTGTTTGGATCCTCCAAAATTGTGTTTTGAAGTACATTTGTTGGATTCCCACCTATCATTTTCAATGGTGGGAGACATGTTGACTCTTTGTGTATTCAATGTGCATGCAATATTTTCCAATATTGTTGTTACTCTTTAGTTATTCTTTGGGGGTGGTTTCTATTGGGAATTAGCTACCCAAAAAATATCTAAAATATCTATAGAGGAATTTTAGGGTCCTAACATTGGTTTAAAATATCATCTGATATGACTCTATTTCATCCAAGTAATATTGGTTTAAGTCTGCAAAGAAATGAGCCACCCGACTGAATGGGGCTGAAACCGACCGAGCTGGAGAAAGTCACACCAGTTTTGGTCCCCCGGTGTAGAGCATTCAGAAATCCCTATTTAAATCCATGATCGTATACGGATTCAGGACATTTATATTGTCCTAAATGCATCAACTCAGTCCATAGGCCATAGAGATAGGGCCTAAATTTTGGAGATCCAGATAGTTGATTGGATGGGACCCACCATGGGTGGGGGTTGCCCAAATTCTCTTCTAGATTAGAAAATCTTGGTCATCCAATCTTTGACTCCTTTTGAAGATGGTTGTCAAGTATTTTCATAATCAACTATTTGTAGGCAATGTTTTGAAAGTCAGGTTGGTTTGTAACACCATAAGAGGAATCATAAATGAAAAATCATTAGAATTGAAAGCAAACTTTGGATTCAAAACACGTGACAAAAAAAAAAGTTTCAAGTCTTTTAAGTTGAAGTCAGGGCCCAACCATTTAAGGTTGAAGAGAAAATTTATCATTTCATCTCTTATAAAGAATAAAAATTAATTGATCTATTAAAGGTTACTTACAGCCCCCACCAATTTAAAAACATAAAACGAAAGCCAAATAAAATTTTAAAAAGAAGAGAACAAGTATAGTTTGATTGTAAATCATAGGATTCAAATTATGGAATTATAGGATTCATCTAAAAAGGGATTCACAGTGGTTGGGTCTAGTGAGCGGTTTTAGAGTGGATAACTCTCTATTTCAAATATACCATCTTCAATATGTGGACGTGTTGCTGCTCTTTTGTGTGGAAGAGGAAGCCAAAGTGTTAAATTTTCAAAAGATTATAGTTTGCTTTGAGGCGGTCTCTGGTCTTAAGGTCAATATTGGCAAAAGTGACATATTGGGATTGGGCATGTCAAGTGAGGAGGTTGGATTATTTGCTAGTGCCTTTGGATGCGGAATGAGCTCTTTCCCAACCACTTACCTAGGCCTTCCTCTATGTCTAGGAAAACCGCCTAAGGTCATTTGGGAAAAAAATCATAGAAAGATGTCAAAGGAAATTATCATGTTGGAGGAGAAGACACTTATCGCTGGGAGGCAGGTTAACAATAATCAAAGTGGCAATGTCAAGTCTTCCAGTCTATTTTATGTCTCTATTGACGTGCTCGAAATCAGTATTAGGCTAGAAAAATTAAGGCAGAACTTATTGTGGGAAGGGGTGAATGATAAACACAAGTTTCACCTCATGAAGTGGGAGGAAGTTTGCAAGCTATAGATTAGGGGAAGCTAGTCTTCGTCTATTTGGTGACATGAACCTAGCGCTTTTGGGCAAGTGGGTTTTGAGGTTCGGAGTGGATAAGGGTTGTCTGTGGAGGGTTGTAGTGGAAAGGAAATACGACGTTCAAGAAGGCTTGTGGTGGACAAAAGAATCTTCACTATATAGGGCGTCCACTATTTGCAAAGTGGTGGCTGCTTTTAAGAACAATGTTTCGAAAGCAGTGGGTTTCTCTTTGGGTAATGGTGTGGACATCAGATTTTGGGATGACATTTGGTTTGGGAATCAGAGATTGTGCAAGGTATATCCTAGCCTAGCCAGGATTTCGGCGGAAGCTAATTTGAAGGTGGCGAGATGTTTCTTCGTAATTGGAGAAGTGGTTTGGGCTCCTCCATGTAGGAGGAATTTGTAGGACTGTGAGATAGATGATTGCTTGAGACTGTTGCGCTTACTAAGCAAAGCTTGTCTAACTCTATCAGAGAGGGACTCCCTGAGATGTCTAGCATACAAGTCTGGTAAGTTCTCAGTTAAATCCTTCCACATCAAGATCAGTGGAGGAGCAAATAACAACGAGATGGGCCATACTGCTTTTGTGTGGAAATACAGTATCCCTCTTAAGGTGGCAGCTTTAGCCTGGCTAGTGGTTAATAATAGAGTACTCACAATTGATAATCTGCGCAAGAGACAAATGATTCTCCCAAATGTATGTCTTCTATGTTTTCAGAATGAGGAAACAGTGAATCATCTCTTCATCCGCTGTTCTTTCACTGCAAAGATTTGGGAGTGCTTCCTCATTAAGTGAGGCATTCAGTGGGTCATGCCAGCCTCTATTGATTCTATGCTACTTTCATGGCACGGTGGCGGCGAAGGAAAGACATGGAAAAAGGTTTGGTACTTATGTTTGCTAGCTGGGATTTGGGCAATTTGGTCAGAAAGGAATTGCAGGTGCTTCGGAAACATGCATTGTGTCCCATCGGAGGTTTGTAAGTTGGCCGTCGATTAGGTTGAGTTGGGCAAATGAATTCTCAGCTCCACCCTAGTTTCCTAACAGCTGGGCTGATTGTATCTAGCTTTTCTGTTTTTCATCTTTTCTTTCTATTGTTTTTTGGGCTTTTTGCTCCCTTCTAATAATATCATCTTCTCTAAAATAAAAAAGTGGGATTCAAATCTTTTTGCCTAAGACTCGGTTTACATTATAAGTTTTGCCTAAGATTCAACTTTAATAATAAATTTTGCCTAAGATTTTACTTAAATCATGAAGTCTAAATTGTAGGAATTTGACAATATGTTTGTGGACCACTGATTGAAGGGTTAGGATCCTGGAGTCAAGATGATTTCTAGGCATCCACCATCCATGTTGGGTCCATCACATTAGTGATCTGAGTAACTGAACCGTGGGTCCTCCTGTATGGACTCAGGACATTAGGATACTACACATACTAAGGCAATTTAGGATCCTATTATTCCCGGTTTATTGTTTGGAGATGCCACTTCTCCATCAATTTTATTAAGATTTTTTTTTTTTTTTTTTTTTTTTTCCATTTTGTTTTGTTTTATAGGCCGAGGTTTTATTTCTAGGGCAACTTTCACATCCAAATTTGGTGAAACTGGTTGGATACTGCTGCGAAGATGAACACCGAGTGCTGGTTTATGAGTATATGGCTCGGGGTAGCGTGGAAAACAATCTCTTTTCAAGTAATCCTCATCATCTGTTTCTTTGCTACGGTGCCTACTTTTTTTAATTTATGCTACAATTTTGTATATGAAAATGCAAGCTCTATAGACATCAAATGAATGAAAATAGGTTGATTCAGCTGATTTGGCATTCTTTTTTTGGACTAAAACAAGTTAGCCCTGACTAGCCTTCTCATCCTTCTCTCTCTCTCTCTCACACACACACACACACACACACACACACACTTATATATATGTATATATGTGTGTGTGTGTGTGTGTGTGTGTATTCAGCTGATTTGGCATTCTTTTTTTGGACTAAAACAAGTTAGCCCTGACTAGCCTTCTCATCCTTCTCTCTCTCTCTCACACACACACACTTATATATGTATATATATGTGTGTGTGTGTGTGTGCGCGCGCGCGCGCGCTCGTTGAACTGATTGGGTCAGCTTGTCCTACAGCCCTTTCAAAATTTTGCTTTTGCTTGGACTAGACAGGAGCCATTGCCAACCTTACTAAAATCTTATTTATAACAAAACATAGACAACCTAACATAAAGTTATGGTACACCATACACCGTAGGTGCACAAAAGTACTTCCCACATTATCTGTTATTCGATGACGACATGAAGCTTTCATGATGATGTCATCAAATTAATTGTTAGAATGAACAAATGGAATTGTTAACACTCTTGCCATCACTCTCTCTCTAACAAAGTGACAGTCCACTTTAATATGTTTAGCCTCTCATGAAGGACACTATTATTAGCAATGTAGCTTGATTTTCATAGTGAAGAGGAATGGGATCATCAACTATAAAACCCATCTCAAGAAGGGACTTTACACCCACGTGAGCTTACAAGTAGCATTAGCCATCACCATATATTGAGCTTATGCAGATGATCGAGCAACGACATTTTGGTTCTTACTTCTAGATGACCGAGCAACGACATTTTGTTTCTTACTTCTCTAAGACAACTAAATCTCCCCTACAAAAGTACAAAACCCTTTAGTAGATCTTCTAATGATAGAAGATCGTGCGCAATCTGCATCAAAACCACTAAAATTCAGATGACCATGATTGGAGAATAGGGGCCTTTTCCTAGTGCCACCTTTTGATATCAAAGAATGTGATGTGCTGCCTGCAGGTGATGAGCATGAGGGGCACGCGTGATGGGCTTGCATGAACTGATCGACCAAATTGATTGCATAAGCAATATCTGGACAAGTGATTGTTAAGTAAATTGATCTGCATACAAGTTGCTGTTAAATGCTAGGATCACACACCTGTCATCATTGAGCATTTATGCAGGCTTGAATCAGTAAGCAGATCAGGGATGTACTTTCCCTGAGAAATGAATATTCCTTACCTTGAATCAGTAAAGCTTTAAGATCTTTGATGTCAAACATTTTTCATGCGTATTAACATTATATATCTCCTCATCATTGCCTACTGTAAGGACAATGTCATCACCATATATAATCACCACAGTGGTAGTCCCATGATTCCTTTTAACAAATACAAGATGATCTAATGAACTTCTCTGAAACCTAACTGAGATATGGTCATACTGAATTTTCTAACTATGCTCTGAGTGACTACAAGCTGTAAATAGCCTTTTTCTATTGACAAACTTAACCTATTTAGGAATAACTCTAGAAGAGCTCCTCATTCACTTCCTCTCAAAGATCACCTTGGAGAAAAACATTTTTAACATTGAGCTGATGAAGATGACAGTTTCTATTAGCTGCAATGAATGAAAGGATTCACACAGAATTTAGCCTTGGAAATGGGGAAATTGTTTATTGGAAATCAACCCTACACTGTTGATTTAAGTATTTTGCCACAAGATATCTTGTTCCACCATGTAGACCCACCAGCTTTATGTTTAAGGTAAACATCCATTTGTACCCAACAATATGTTTTCATTTGGGCAGCTCAACTGGATCCCAAGTTTTTTAATTTCCAACACAAACATCTCTTTCATCATAGCTTCCCTGCAATAGTATTTCTTCTTCTTCTTCAATCTTTCAAAAAAATTCTATATCTTCCGCTTTTGTTTCTATCGTAAATTCAAGCTATGTTAAATGCGTTCCTTGATGTCGAGAAATAGAAGTGGACCATTAGCTTCATGTTTTACGCTTTGGATATTTTCATGAAGGTGCATCCTATTCCTAATGATTGATTATTTTGTGGTTTCTCAGGAATATTGCTCCCCCTTCCTTGGTCTATTAGAATGAAGATTGCGTTTGGAGCTGCAAAAGGGCTTGCCTTTCTCCATGAAGCTGAAAAACCAGTCATCTATCGCGACTTCAAGACATCTAATATCTTGTTGGATCCGGTTAGAATTGTAAACCTCTCGATTGTCTAAGTACTGTAATGCATAGTGGCATTCATGATTTCTGTTGTCTTGAGTCACGGAATTTGAGGATGATCTCTTGCCATATTCTGTAAAGCAAGCCAGATATCTAACATGCACTGACCCTTTAAAAAAGTAAAAGAAATAAAAGAAAAATCTAACATGCATTCTAAATTTTTGAAACAAAACCAAATTGGAAGTCATTGCTTGGGTACTATTGCATTGTCAAAGTCATGCTAAAATTTTGCAAGGTATACTTGATTGAAAGAATATATAGTTTTTGCAATACTTTGGAAATCTAAATGTGAGTTTTGAAGTCGCTATGGAATGGCTACTGACCCAAATGACCACTATGCTTGTTTCTTCTATTTTCGGTAACAATTTCACCAGTCATTGGAGCCAGTTTGATGGACTTCTTCCATTAATAGGATTCCTACACTTTTTAAGAATGCATTGTTCTCAAATTTTAAGATGGCTGCCTTTTAAATAGGGTGAAATTGCAATTTGAATGCCTTTCCCAGCGGCAGCTAAGTCATTAATATATTTTACTTACACCTGAGAAGAATACATAGTGCTTAATTTTGCTTTTCCAACCATTTGTACCTTTTTCTAACAAAATAGATTCAACTCTGTGAAGAATCTAGAAATGGTTTTATTTACCTGAAGAAAGATATAATTGAAAGCCTAGGGATGTTAGGATGATGAGTAGGAAAGGGTTCTCGGTGAGAAATATTGACGTCATTAAAGACATGTCAGGGCGTTGCTATAAGAGTGAGAACAACTGTGGTGAAATATATGAGTTTCCAGTAGTGCTGGGTTTTTATTACGGGTTTGCATTAAGCCCCCTTCCACTTTTACTCTTATTATAGTCTTATGGATGAATTGGCTACTAGAATCCAGGATGAAGTCTAGGAGTATATATTGTTTGCCGACGACAGGTCGCTGGTCCATGAGACTAGAGAGTGGGCCAATGCTAAATTGGAGGTTCAGAGGAAGGTTCTAGAATCTAGAGATTTAAAAACTAGTAGAACGAAGACAGAGTTTTTAGAATACAACTTTAGTAGGAATAGTTGTGGATCCAAGGCTTTAGTTCAAATTAATGGCCAGGAGCTTCCTCAAATTCATGTGTTTCATCATTCAAAAGCACGGAGAGATTGAATAGATGCTTTGAATAGAATTAGAGCTGATGAAGTGGTGTACCTTAGGAATAGTTGTGGATCCAAGTCTTTAGTTCAAATTTTTGTATGCTATTTGTTAGACGGTTATGCTATATGAATACTATTTATTAGATGGTTATGCTATATGGGGCAGATTGTTGGGCAATTAATAGGCTACATGCAGAAAGTGCAAATGTTACCGAGGTAAGTGTAATCTGAATTGCAGAATAATAGGACCGAACTATACATTGATTATGTAGATCAATATAACTGAATTAAAATTGCGTACCTGATTGGGAATCCATTAGGGAATTAAACTTACACCTTTAGAAGAAGCAGGGATGAGAGAGAATAGCTTCAGATGTGTGTAGGTTTGAGGTCCTAGCCTCGATTTTATAGATGTGGGATCGAGGAGTTTAAAACCCATTGAAACTCCTCTCAAACTCCACACATTAATAGGTTTCCAAGTCTATGCAAATACGTGTGTATCATAGTCCAAGCGCACCACCCCTTACACAAATTTGAGATGATCACAACTCTAGTGGGGCCCATTGTTATGCTCGATCATATCCAACTTTTAGGTATATCCAAACCATTGATCAAGTAGGCCCACCTTATAAAAGTCTTACATTCATCCCACTTAGCCACATTGATCAATGTCAAAAAAATTATTTTGATAAGAAAAAAAAACATTTTGCAAAACATGTTTTATTATTTAAAAAAAAAACATCCTAATAGTTAACCAATGTATCTTTGTTGGAAAATACGAGCAACGCTTCTTCGATCTGGTCCACCAAGACTACTAGCATTGGATCGTGGTAGTCATCATAGCATTTAATCTTCGCAAAGTGACGAATTACGGTCACGAATACCACCAGCCTTAATGACATAGATCAAGGACATGGAAGTATGGTATGAAGATTGCACATGTAGATTATATGTCTATCTTTAAGAGGTCCTACAGCTTTATATATCTATAATGAGATGAGGCTCAAATTCCACTTACTCTAACAAAATTGCGCATACTTAAGCAAAAGTATAAATAAACTTAATAACAAAATCATCAAAGCTATATAAATTTGATCTTTATAAATGTCTGTGCATAACAGGGTGTGCCAAAACGGTTACGTATCGGCCGATACGTAACGGTAATGGTACGAGCCAATACGCGATACGGGGTCGTATCGGCCGATACGATTTTTTGTACCCGTATCGGTCCGATACGGGCCCGTATCGTAACGGTTGACCCGTAACGGTTGAAAAACGGTCAGTTTTTTTTTTTTTTTTTTTTTTTTTTTCCATTTTAAGCTCTTTTTTGCTGTTTTTTTTTTTCAAATTTCTTGCTTCCAAACTACTTCTCACTCCTTCTACTACCAATTTCGACCAACCTTGGTTGGGTATTTGAGATAAAAACACATTGAATTGCGGCTTTTGTTGAATCGAAGCTCGGTGGGCCATTTTTGAGAAATTTCGAATTCGTCAAAAATAGGTATTTATACTTTTTTTTTTTAACATGTTTTGCTGTTTTAATCATGCCATATGACGTGTTAATCATAGTAGAATATGTTAATGTGCATTTTTCAGATTTGGGGTGCCATTTAATATTTTTTTAATATTTTTTTCTATTTACGCATGTATTTTGACCCTTTTTTAAAAAATTCGAAAAATCAATTTTTAATGGTTGTTTTACTGTTTTAATCATGCCATATGATGTGTTAATCAGATTAGAACATATTAATGTGCATTTTACAGATTTGGGGTGCCATTTAATATTTATTATTATTTTTTTTCTATTTACGCATGAATTTTGAACCTTTTTTTTAAATTCGAAAAATCAATTTTTAATGGTTGTTTTACTGTTTTAATCATGCCATATGATGTGTTAATCATATTAGAACATATTAATGTGCATTTTACAGATTTGGGGTGCCATTTAATATTTATTATTATTTTTTCTTCTATTTACGCATGAATTTTGAACCTTTTTTTTTAAATTCGAAAAATCAATTTTTAATGGTTGTTTTGCTGTTTTAATCATGCAATTTGATGTGTTAATCATAGTAGATGCCATTTAATATTTTTTTTTTCTATTTATGCATGAATTTTGAACCTTTTTTTTTTAAATTCGAAAAATCAATTTTTAATGGTTGTTTTGCTGTTTTAATGATGCCATATGATGTGATAATCATAGTAGAACATATTAATGTGCGTTTTACAGATTTGGGGTGCCATTTAATATTTTTTAATTATTTTTTTTCTATTTACGCATGAATTTTGACCTTTTTTTTTTTTAAATTCGAAAAATCAAATTTTAATGGTTGTTTTGCTGTTTTAATCATGCCATATGATGTAATAATCATAGTAGAACATATTAATGTGCATTTTACAGATTTGGGGTGCCATCTAATATTTTTTAATATTTTTTTCTATTTATGCATGAATTTTGACCCTTTTTTTAAAAATTCGAAAAATCAATTTTTAATGGTTGTTTTGCTGTTTAATCATGCCATATGATGTGTTAATCATAGTAGAACATATTAATGTGCATTTTACAGATTTGGGGTGCCATTTAATATTTTTTTTCTATTTACGCATGAATTTTGACTCTTTTTTTTTTTTTAAAATTCGAAAAATCAATTTTTAATGGTTGTTTTGCTGTTTTAATCATGCCATATGATGTGATAATCATAGTAGAACATATTAATGTGCATTTTACAGATTTGGGGTGCCATTTAATATTTTTTAATATTTTTTTCTATTTACGCATGAATTTTGACTTTTTTTTTTTTAAATTCGAAAAATCAATTTTTAATGGTTGTTTTGCTGTTTTAATCATGCCATATGATGTGTTAATCATAGTAGAAAATGTTAATGTGCATTTTACAGATTTGGGGTGCTATTTAATATTTTTTTTTGTATTTTCGAATTAGTGACTTTATATTTTTATTTGCTTATATTGGACAGGTTTTGGAGCTTCTTAGGGTTTAGTATTTTAGTTAGAACATAAAATCATCTTTATTAACATAGGTCATACAGACATACACTCATCTACCTAAACTTAAAGAAATGTTTGGGTCTGGCCAACAACATGTGAGGATATTGGATGGTAACATTGTGAGAGGGTTGGTGGTACTAGGCACCAAATGAAGTGCAAGTATTGTGATAGACATGTGACTGGTGGAATTACCCGTCTCAAACAACATTTAGCACATCGAAAGGGTCAAGTTGCGCCATGTGCCAGAGTACCGAGAGAGAATGCTTTTAATGCAAGCTAGTCTGGATGAGTCGAAGGGTAAACGTGCTGCTGTACAAAAGAAGAAAGATGATATTTTGGATGCAGCTCGACAGGAGGTGTTTGGTCTTGAATATATGGGCGTTCGTGATGAAGATATTATTGATTCTGACGAAGATTCAGATCGGGAATTAACTATAGCTAGGAGAGAGCTTGCGTGTAGCTCGTGAAGAGGAAGAACGTCGCCGCATGTTTGGCACGCATGGGTCAGTGCGTGATACAGGGGGGCAGTGGGAGTGGGAGTGGGAGTGCAACTGGAAGTGCAACTGCTTCTGCAGGTGGGACTGAGGGTCGGGGGGGTAGGTTTGGTGGGTTACGACGTATGTTTGGGAGCCGACGACAGACATCTTCACGTGATGCCCCTATACGTGAAGATGAAGAAGTAAATGAGCCTAGGAGACCCTCTATTGATCCAATCCTGTTTAGGAAAGAATCAACTAAACAAAAAAAAAAAAACAAATGTGGAGTAGAACTTCCGTTGAGAAATTAGGTAGAGCAGCAGTAAAGTTATTTATACATGCTAACATACCTCCTAACGCGGCCAATTCTCCATATTGGTAGGTGGTAATTGATGCAGCAGCAGAAGCAGGTGAAGGAATAAAAGCTCTCATGGCTAAGGACATTAGGGGGAAATGGACAAATGCAGAGTTTGCGGATGTGAAAGCATACGTGGCTACCTTTAAACCTGTATGGCAAGCCAGAGGATGCACGATTATGTGTGATGGTTGGACTGGCCCAACCAGACGCAGCATGATCAACTTCATGGTGTACTGCCACTTAGGAACTATATACCATAAGTCAATTGATGCGTTAGAGGCAACAAAAAATGCTACTTATATTAATGAACTAATGGATAAAGTTGTGAACGAGATTAGAGAGGAGAATATAGTGCAGATTGTGACAGATAATGAAGCAACATATAAGCTTGTAGGACATATGTTGATGGATAAGAGAAAACATCTTTTTTGGTCACCATGTGCTGCCCATTGTATTTATCTTATATTGGAAGATATTGGGAAGAAGAAGAATGTTAAGGAAATGGTCGAAAGGGCAAGGGAAGTGACGACGTTTATTTACAACCATAATCAAGTAGTCGCAATAATGAGAAAGTTCACGAAAGGACGAGAGTTGTTGAGGCCTGCGGCGACTAGATTCGCAACAAACTTTATAGCATTAGAGAGTTTATTCCAGCGTAGGGGAGTTGAGTGAGATGTTTGCTTCCCGAGAATGGCTCAACACAAAACATGGGAAGAAGACATCAGGGACACCGGTCGACGTTGCGAACACCATACGGGACAACAAATATTGGAAGAAGGTCAAGGCGATCCTAAAGGTGATGGAGCCACTAATGAAGGTACTCCGTCTTGTTGAAACTGATGAAACACCTACCATGGGCTTCCTATATGATGCCATGGATAAGGCAAAGCTTGCAATTCAACGTGATTGTAGAAGTTGGGAGACTTATTGGAAGATGATCGACAGGAGATGGACAAAGCAACTCCATCACGATCTTCATATAGCAGGTTACTACCTAAATCCTAGGTATAGATATGCCCAATCATTTGTTGAGGATGATGAAGTTCGTGTCGGGCTAAAAAATGTGATAAAGAGATTAGAGCCTGACTTAGATTTGCAAATAAAGGCGTTGAATGAATTAGATACATTTGAAAATCGCCTTGGTAGCTTTGGAGATGCTCTTGCACAACATGCAGTATCTAGGTTGCAACCGACCGAATGGTGGATTAATTTCGGAGAGAGTACGAAGGCTCTCCAAAAAATTGCAGTAAAAGTTTTGAGCCAGACAACGTCTTCCTCTAGCTGCGAAAGGAATTGGAGTTGTTTTGCGCTCAGTCATTCAAAGAATAGGAATAGATTGCAGACTAGAACATTAGATAGACTTGTCTTCATGAACTACAATATAAAACTAAGAATGCGACGACATCATAGGAGCATTACAGTTGCTGATGACGGAGACTACTGTCCAATAAACTTGGACAATATTTATGATGAGGATGACCCACTTCTACCTTGGTTGGAAACAAGGGAAAAGCAAATTGAAGAGGATAGTGAAGAATTGAAAATTGATGACCCAGAAATACGTAGAGCGCAACAAGAGAGTCGTGCAGATGTGTTGGACCTAGTAAGAGGGGCAGTGTTTATGTCACGTACGGATACGGCTCAAGATCAACAAAAGAGTACAAGCAGTGGTAGCGTGACCGTGTCAGATGATGACGACCCCCCTGCCCCTGGTGCTGACACTTCTGGTGTTGCTTACCCCCCTATACAGCCGTCTACAGATCGCGATGGTGATGAATATCGACGACGTGGTACACGAGGTCGGACTTACGAGTGTACCGAGTCACGATACAGCCAGCTGGAGGAGGGTACATCTAGTGGTGCACGGGGACCGGGAGGTCCGGAACATCAACAGGCTCATGGTCTTGGTTATTATGATGGATATTCTTATGGTCAATTGGATTATAATTATGGTGGTTATATTGAGCCTGTTCCATCACATTCATGTTGGAGTAGCCCTCCCGATCAATATCCATATGATTATAGATATCCAGATTCAAATCCAAGTTACTCATCACAGCAGACGCACTCTCTATCTCAAGATTCTCAACAGCCTGAGTATGGGCACCAGTATGACTATTCGACAGGCACTGGTGGATATCCTTACTCGGGGTCAGAGTCGTTGCCTAGTCAGGATCAGTCATCCTCTGGTTTCGTTGATCTAGTATTTCCTTCTGGCACTGGATATTATGGATATGCAGCACCTACACCTATTGGACAGCCTCAACCTGATGGTGACGATGACGATGATGTGGAGGTCGTGCAACCACAAAAAAACAGATTTTCATTTTGGTGGTGACTTGTGATTGTAAGTATATATTTGTATTAAGGTAAGTATTTGCAGCAGACAGCTCACAGCAGTATTATTGCAAGAAGCCATGCAGTCATGCACACACTTAACACTGCCGAACTTGTATTTAAAATAACTCCCCTGACAACCAATCAAGTAATCCTTAATTAAGTTGCAGGGGAGTATATCAGACACTACTAATTTATTTTTTTAAATATTCTTGACTTGAGGATGACAGGTTATAGACAGGAATCACAATCACGTGCACAGGTATGTTCGAGAAATTCCTCAAAAATAATTAGATACACCTAATGTAAGATATTTTCATATTACATTCATTCTAATATATCTATCATTGATAGTAGATAGTTAGAAAATTAAATATATGAATTTTGTAGTCAAATTTAGGTTATCTGATTCATAAATTCATCAGACAATCCGATACAACTTCTCACCAAAGAGTGGACCGTTACACCACCGTAACCATGTTCCAATTTATAAATGAATGCATATTTGGAATGCTTAGAATATTCCGGATTTAATCCATATTTTTTCATATTTTTTTGGCAAAAAAATTTTTTTACGCCGTTACGGGCCGTTACGCCCCCGTATCGCCGTTACGCCCCCGTATCCGTATCGGTTTTGGAGGTCACCGTTACGCCAACCGATACCGATACGGGACACCTTGGTGCATAATGGATCATGCTAAACTACCACTAACTAAATACATCTTTGGGATCTATAACTTCCATAGAAGTGAATGCTCTTGAAATAGTGTGATGGGAAGCCCTTTAGTGAGGGGATTCGCTAGCATCATCTTAGTGATGTTGAGCTCCACAAACACCTGCAGATTCTGAACCATTTTCTTCACAACAAGATGCTTAATGTCGATGTGTTTCGACATTGATGAATGCTTGTTGTTCGAGAAATTTACCACAATTGAGTTGTCACAAAAAATTCTCAATGGTTTTGGGATTAGCTCCATTACTCGCAAACTAGAGAAGATGATCTGTAGTCATTTTACCTGATTTGTAGCTTCATGACAAGCAACTTACTCAGCTTCCATGGTGGATGAGGTTGTTGTTTGTTTCCTTCTCTTTCAAGACAAGTCTACCAACCATCATAAAGATAGCCAAAAGTAGACTTCTTAGTGTCGATGCAGTCAGCAAAATCTGTGTCAGAATATCCTACTCCAAATAGTTAGCAAAATTTGTGAATGAGCGCGAGTCATTTGTCCGCTACAGGTAGTGGAACACATTTGCATCTATACAATGTTACATTCCTAGGTTGGAAAGGTACCTTCCCAACATTCGAACTGCAAAAGTGATATCCAGTTGTGTATAGACTGAGCAGACATGATGCTCCCTACTGCTGACACGTATGGGAAAATTTTCATATGATTGTTTTCTAGATCATTTTTAGGACACTGGAATTGGCTGAATTTATCGCCCTTTAGAATAGGCGTTTGGCCAAAAGCACAATTTTGCATGCTATATCTTTTGAGTATTCTATCAATATAGGTCCTCTATGACAAGCCAAGTAGTCAATGTGGTTTGTCATGGTATATCTCGATGTTGATGACAAAGGAGGCGTCACCAAGATCCTTCATCTCAAAACTTTAAGACAAGAATTTCTTAGTATCGTAGAATATCCTAATGTCACTACTAGCCAACAAAATGTCGTTGTTGTACAAAACTAATATAATGAACTTGCTTCCACTGATTTTAACGTAGATATACTCACCTCTAATGTTTTTTTACAAAGCCATATAAGGAAATCACTTCATGAAATTTTAGGTACCACTATCGTGACACTTATTTCAACCTGCGAATGGATTTCTTAAGTTTGCAAACCATATGTTCTGAACCATCTGCTGCAAAACTTTATGATTGCATCATGTATACGTTCTCTTCCAGATCTCCATTAAAGAGCACAATTTTGACATTCATTTAGTACAACTTTAAATCCATATGAGCCGAAAAAGCCATTATGATTCTGAATGAGTCTTTCTAGGATACTGGTGAGAAAGTCTCCTTAAAGGCAATGCCTTCACGTTGATTAAAACTCCTAGCAACTAATTTGACTTTATATTTTTTGATATTACCCTTATGAGTTCTGTTTGGTTTTAAACACCCATTTACAACTATTGGCTTAATCCCTTTAGGTTATTTTATAAGATACTAGACTTTGTTTTCCTCCGTAGATTTTAATTCATCCTTCATGGCATTAAACTATCTAGAAGAGTTTGCACTCTGTTTGGCTTGTGTAAAGGATTTGGAATCTTTTCTATACCTATGTGAAACTCATGCTACTACAAGTAGACGATGTAATAGTTATGAATCGTAGGCCACCTCTCTCTCTAAGACCTTCTTAATGGCTAATTATCTTTAATTGGGTTTTGATTTATGTTTTCATTGGGTTGTATAAGAGGTTTATTGTGATGATTTGCACTGATTACAGGCTCAATTGTAGGATGTATACTCATGTTACTAGGAATGACCGTGACGAGAATCACAATCCGCTCTTCATCGAATACAATATTTTTGATCTCTGAAATCCTCATGGAGTGAGGAGGAAAAAATCTAAAACCTTTTGACCTTTCTGGGTATCTAATAAAGAAATAGCCAATGGTTCTAGGGTCGAGTTCTATTTCAAGCGGGTTATAGGGTTTGGCTTTTGCAGGACAACCCTTCATGTGGAAATAATGGAGACTGGTTTTCTTGTAGAGATTCGATAATGTTGAATCACTAATCATGTTACGGACCATGTTCATTAGGGTGTAATTGCACCTTTCTACCACACCATTTTGCTTTGGAGTCCCAAGCACGGTGTATTGGGGACGTGCCACAATCATGTAGTATTTAGCGAAGGGCCTTGGATTACACCCTGATTCGTCATATCTGCCACAATACTCACCACCATGGTTAGATATGATGACTTAAATCTTTCTGTCAAGTCAATTTTCAACTACAACCTTATAGATTTTAAAGCTGTCTAAGGCATCTGATTTATCATCTATAGGGAATAGGTACTCAAAACAAGAGTAGTTGTCCATAAAAGTATTAAAATAATTTTGTCACTCTAAGATACAATAGGGAATGGTCCACAAATGTTTGTATGTATTACTTTCAAGAGTCCTCTGCTTCTAATTGCACATATCTTCTTGGTTCTAGTCTTCTTACCTTTTATACAATGTGTGCAGACTTTATAGTTGAAGAAATCTAGAGAATGAAGAATTCGTTTCAGCATTAGCCCTTCCAATCTCTCACAAGAAATATAGCCTAATCATCCGTGCCACAACATGAAAGAATTTTCATAATCTATTCTTCTATTTAATGCCTGCCTTATTTCTATGCAGAGAATTTACTTTATAGATGTGCGAGGCATTCAAGTCCAATTGGTATAGGTAATTAACCATAGCGCCAGTGCCAATAATATTCGAATCATAACAAATACTAAAACTTTTATTTTTAAATTTAAACGAGTAACCATATTTGTCTAAACAAGAAATGGAAACTAACTTACACATTATAGAAGGCACATAAAGAATATCTACTAGATCTAGTATATGACTTGACTCTAACCTAAGTCCGTAGGCTCTAATTGCCTCTATGTCCACTTTAACGCCGTCGTTGCCCATGTAGACTGATTGGCTCCACATCAGTTGGTGGCCAGCTTTGCAACATATCCTACATAGAATTACAAATGTAAATAGTTGTAGTAGAATCTATCCATGAGGAATCTATCAACATGTTGGCCAAATTAGATTTGATACATACCAGGACATGATCCTTACCTTTATTTATGAGCCACTGCTTGAACTTAATGTGGTCTTTCTTTTGATGGCCTAACTTCTTGCAAAAGAAGTAATTATCCGTCTTTGCTCGCTTTTTCCTTGATTGATCTTCAAGTTGATGTTAATTGCTGGTTATAAAATGTGAAGGTCATTTTTCATAACCTTATTTCCTTTTTTTTTCCCCCCTCATTACGTCCCTGTCTTGTGGTTACAAGATTTACACTATATGCCTTGCCTTACTTAGTGAGCCTTTCCTCCCCTTGGACGCACTGAGAGATCAATTTGTCCAACGTCAATTTCTACTTAAGGTTGTTATAATTGACTTGAAACGTACTGAATTGAGGAGGTAAAGAGTTCATGATCAAGTATACTAATTGATCATCCTCTTTTTGTAGGCCTAATGAGCAAATCTCACGGACTATTTTAGTCAGCTCTACAATTTACTCTTGTATGTTTTCATGGCCGTTATAGGATGCACGAGTCAATTTACTTAGTAGTGAACTCACTTCAGCCTTATTTGGTTTATTGAATCAATTTCCTATTTCGGTCAAGAAAACCTTGGCCTTAGTAGTTTTAGGTAGTGTTTTAAGTATTGATGATATCGACCGATATATCCCACGATATATCTTATATCCCACTTGTGCGATACAAAATGCACAGGTAGTACCAATATATTTCACCTATTCGATCTGGTGAGCATTTTCGATTTTCGATCCATTATTTTGCTATAAATCACGTTAAATCAGTGTCAAATGGTTACATGAAAAATCATGGATTTGAAGCTTCGATTTCGAGATTTGGGGGAGATGGGCCAAGTTGCGGAAAATTGGGAAAAATCAAAATTTCTTAATTTCTCGCAAATCAGTTGCAATGTTAGTATCCAAACACATGATCAAACATGTACGTAACCCGATCTAGTGATTCTTCTTTTATTGTTGAATGTATTGCTTGTGTTTTCATACATGTCTTCTTATGTTTATAAATTATATGAATAGACTTTAAATATGCTTGCATCAGTTCAGTTAGACATCACATATATTAGGACCCTATACAAAGGAAACCCCTATTATGTGCACTTTTCTTTTGTAATGTTTTGATTTCTAAGTGTATATTGATGTCTTTTTCGACAATCCCTGAAGTTTCATTGAAAAATTCAATCAATTTACCAATATTCCCATGTTTACTATCAACAACAATACATTACGCGATACAACCGATATATCCCATGCGATAACCGATATGTATTTGTATCTCAAGGGTGAGATACATTACGCGATAACGATATTTAAAACATTGGTTTTAGGCACGACACCATTCATCGTCTCAGAAATCGAGTGCTTCGTGATGGTCAGACACATCATATTAGATTTGGGCCATGTCTTGTAACATGCAATTTCTTACTCAGTACTCTTGTCAACTGGTTTAGGAGGTTCCTCCTTTTCCAAGACAAGGTCCATTTCCATGCACCCCAGGACTCCCAAGACTATCTCTATAGACTGTTTTCATTTGGGATAATTGGACCCTGTCAAAAGAGGAACAAAATTGTATTTAGTTGGAATGTTAACTGATTACAGAGACACTCGCATCAGTAAAGATGTTAAACTTAATTGAAACTGTTCATGAATATAAACTAGATATCAGGCAAAATTCATGATTAATGTTCAATTGATTGAGGCCTTCAATTGAATTGGCCCAGATGATGATGTGCCCAACCAAACAATCCTTGTGAGAATCCAACATATCATCACTTTTCTTGTGGGATGAAGCCATGACATGTAAGTGGCTCTCCTGAACATGAAGCGAACCAATGCTAATGATATTAATCTGAGACGCTCAACACTTGTGGGTGAGATGGATCTCTTAGCCTTACACCACTAGCACTATTTACTTTCACACAGCTTGTGTCCTTGCCAAATGGTGGTCATTTCTGTTTTAATCACTGTCCGCATTAAACCCAAATACATCTCTATGCAATCCTACTACTATATCTCATAATCAGAAGTCAAAATTCATAAAATCTTCACCAATTGAGGTCACTGTGGTGGCTAAGACAACCGATTCCAAATTTCCAATCTCACAAGTTTTAGACTTTGGATTGTCAATATAATCTTGCCCTCAACGGATTATTTAAAGAAAGAAAGAAAAAAAATTCTAATTTGGCCGAGAGAGTACCTGGCATTGATCGATGAAAGACAAGGGATCTTAAAAGAAACATACACTTAGGTTTCACTTTTTCCTTTTCTTAAAAAAAAGGGTTCATGTCAGCTTCTGAAGTATGGGTAAAGGGCCCAAAATCGAGCCTAATCGTGATTCTACATGATTTGTACATTAGTAATGGGTATTCCAAATCTGGGTTCAACGTTCACAAGATGGACGGTTTAGATAGAATGCTTAATTTAATTCAAATGGACAATTAGATCTTACATTAGGATCTATAAAATGAACGGTTCAGATCTGATACTACGTGTCCAGAAGATGGAAATCCAGGGGCATAATCATCCACCTAATGAACAATACAGATTGCATGCTCATTATATATGTAATAGATGGTCTAAATCTCAAGATTAATGCTCATAAATAGGTCCAAAAGGAAGGGCCTAGAACTAATTTGCAAAAGGGCCCAAAATGTTTAAAACAAACAAGGCAATAATAATTCTGAAGATGAGACCAAGATGGTCAATGAACAAGCCCAAAATTGGGTCGAGGTGCATTTGATGGGGACATCACGTGCACATGCTCCCCCCCCCCCCCCCCCCCCCCCTACGCACGTACGCAAGGAGGAGAGCCCCACCATCGATCTGGATCGATGACGATGTCCAGGGAGGGCCTCCTAGTTAGAGGACTGCGTTTTGGTTCGTTGGAGGGGGCCCGATAGTCATGTGAATATCACCATGGATTCTCATGATCGTGGCCCACTATTCTAAATAATCTAGTACTTTGGGTTTTGCTTATTATTGTTATTAGGAATATCATGGACGGTTTAAATTGCTTTGATTAGTTGTTATTTTTTATTACTTCGTCTCCAAGTAATAGGTTGCGCACATGGCGTGAATTTTGGAGTATAGGATTTTATTATAAATATGCACCCCCTGTAGTCTTTTTCTCATGGAAGATTAATAAAATTTTTGTGTTTTTCCTGCCCCTCTTTGAGTTGTGAAAACCTAATGGGTGCGAAACCCTCCCTTCTTCGAAGGGGTGACTACCGTGGTGCGAAGCCACACCTATCCTGATTCGCCCCTACCTTCTACCATCCATATTTATCTTCTCCTACAATCATCTACGCTTCAAATCCATCCTTTATTGCAGCCGTTTTTCTTTTCTATAGCAGATTTCTGGAAATAGGCCCTGCAGGAGGGTTGAAATTTCGGCGGAGCACCCGCACAGACCGATCGTCGGATCGTCGCGAAACTTGGGGGTTTTGTGGTCCACCCTTGGCCAACCAGGCCCAAGCTGACCGTTTTCTGATTCGTGGGCCTCACACACATGCGGGACACCACTAGCGCACGTGCGCCTAGGCCTTCACTGCTGTTCACGCTTGTGGCTCTTCTCTGGTTCGTCTCTCTCATCTCTTTCACTCCTCTTTCACCCTAAATCCCTAACCCTAACCCTAAATTACTCAAATCCCTAATTTTATGCCCTTTCTTCAACTTTAGGGTTTCCTGAATTGAAATCTGTGAATCCCTTAGATCGGGGAATTATTTTCGTGCATGTGTGGATGAATTTACCCTCATTTAATTATTGTTTGGTCTATAATTTTGATTGATTCAGCCTTACATGTGTAGGCCTGGATCCGCATAAGATTCCCCTTTATTGAGTGCTTGAACTTTTGTGTGGGATATGGAATTTTGTGTAATTGGTTCTGAACTAGTGTGATCTAAAGCCTGAAAATCTTGCATATCATATTTGAATTTCATGTCTTGCATCAGCATAAGTGTACGAGTCCAAAACAAGGTCCATATCTGGTCAGCTAACATGCCTAAAATAGGGTCCACAAGAGGTGTGAAAAGGTCTCCCTTACTGGCTCACTAAGAACTAGCCGGATGGGCCTGTATTTGGGCGTGAACCCAGTTCAAAAACCAAAGGGCCCTAATAACTCCCTCCCCCTCTCTCTCATTGCTGTAAAGAGGGGAGAAACCCTAGCCCTCCTCAAAAGCTCGGTTCTGCTTCCATGGAGGTTCCATTGCAACACGAGACTATCAGAATCCCACCGGAGGTGAGATAACTGCCATTGATTATGGTTGGTGACACCCGTGATGACCCCACAACCGATGCACCCACAACATGTTTCTTTGTTTTAGAGATTTGGTGAAGATGAGATAATTTGTTGATTTTCATTGACCGTCGGATCCAAGCACCCCATAGCTACCAGATCGGAGATGGATTGGATAACTATAGGTAAGGGTTTTGGTTTTTTTTTTTTTTTTTTTTCTTTTTGTAATCCGATGGCTGCCACGATCTCACTGGCAATGGCAGTGGTCGGAAGACCTCCACTGTTGGTGATGGAACATGGCAATGAGCCTCCGTCACTCATCTTCTTCCTCTTCTCCGACATCAAGTTGAGCGATGTTGTCGGTCATGATGGTTGGCAACAAATTTGAAGTAAATTTTTATTTTTTGTATTTTTTAACATAATGTTGGTGTATGCTTGCTTCTACATTCTGGAGCGTGACAGAGTTCACTTGAGTCAACCGTGATGATTTTCATGAGCCACAATTGTTGATTAGGCAGAGAGTAACACTATGACGGAGCCCTACACGGCTTCCAATATTTGATGTGAAGACCCCATGGCCGTCGAACTAATCGAATAGGATGCATGGAAGATCCAAATCCGGCACCTGTCTAATCACAATGCGATGGTCCCGTCCTCTAAAAACGGATTGAGATAGGTGCCATAAGGGCGGCCATAATCCATCCACATATTGTCAACTCGAACGGTTCACATTTGTTGACAATGGATTCCATGTGGGTTGGACCAAGGATTTACAAGGGATTCCCGCCACAACTTATGCATTTGGCTTTCATAGCAACTGTAATATGAATTGTAGAACAATAGGATTGAACTTACATTGATTATGGATATCAATATAACTGGATTAAAATTGCGTGCCTGTTTGAGAAGCCGTTTGATGGGGACATCAGAGGACCTACTCGGGTGTACCAGAGACGGAGACGACTACCCACATCAGTGCAACTTTCTTTGTGGTTGGGAGATGAGTTGCAGATGGAGCCCGCTTGGCCATTTTGAAGACCCCACATGCATTGGACGTGCATCAGGAAGATCTCACTTTGGGATGATGCATGTGGGCTGCTTAGGAGACCGTTTTAGTCATAGGATTTCTATTTCGTGTCGATTCCATCGTTGGATCTTATCGATCAGACCATTAGGTACCCTTGGACTCTGATCTTGTTTTCTTTATGTTTTTTTGTTATTTTTAGGATTTATTTGATGGTTGTGATTAATAATAAATATTTTAGTTTTCTTATTTTGGACGATGGGCCACTTCACTTAAGTAAGCGGCATAGTTGTAATTATGTTGGATTTTTAATTCTGAATTTTTAATTATAAAAGCACAGGGTGGGTGGAGTTCTAACCCTAGTGGAGATTTGAGAAGAAAAAGAAGAAGAGAGAAGCTCTCGTGTGAAGGAATTTTCCTCCTCATTTTTTTTTTTTTTTAATCCTCCCTTCCAATCAAATTGTGGAAGGGTAGAAGCTTGTTTGGTGGTGGATTCCCAAGGTACATCTTTCCTTTTTCTTCTTTGAAAGGTATTATTCTTCTCTTGTATTCCTCTTTTCCTTTCCATTACAATATTTTAAACCTTAGATCTTCAATTTCCTATTTTTTCCAATTTCTAAAAAAACCATAATTCCAAAATCCCCAATTCCCACGATCCCTAATTTTTCAAATTTTAGAATTTCCCTTCCTAACCCTAATTATAAAACCTACAAATCTATCCATTGAGTGTGGAACGTGCCTATGCTAAATTGGAAGTTCTATCCTTCCATCGGGCCTAGTTTTAATTGATTTATGTGATTTCTTAGCACGCGGGCATGTGATTTAGGTTAAATCAGATTTTATTTCCTATTGTTTACTCTTAATTACTTGGTGGATTAGCATCTTCTGTTAATTGAATTACTTTATGGACTCTTTCATAATCTCCATGTTGCATGCTAGCATTAAATCATGTGTCTTGCATCAAATTTGGTATCAGAGCCATATGTTTAGCATATGAATTTTTTGTTACATCTAGGGTTATTAGAGCATACATTGCATATAGAATCTAGGATCATATTGCAGATTTTTGTTTCTAGTTTGGAGTGTCCCATTGCTGAATTTTCAGCTAGCGTTTTCCACTTATACCATTGCTGAATTTTCGTCGTAGTAATCTCAGGGTGTCACCTTGCTGAATTTTCTTCGTAATTTATAAATTACACTCTTGCTGAATTTTCAGCTTGGTACTCTCAGATTGCCATTTCGCTGAATTTTCACGATAGTATTTCATGTTAACAGCTTGCTGAATTTTCAAAGTAGTGTCTCTAATGTGTCTAATTTGATCTCTAGGTTAGTTTTGTCTTTGTCATGACATTACCATAGGATCTAGGTTTTCCCCTAAGATTTACCTGTGTATGCCCACTCGTTCTGGACGTGGCTTTGGTCTACATCCCACTATGAATTTAGAGTAGATTGCCAGGCCCTTAACGCTATCAACAACCGTTTGACGGCTATTGAAGTGTACAATAGGACCATCGCAACTCAATTGACTGTGATCAATGCGCGTGTCAATAAGCTTGAAGCCTCCCTTCAGGCGAACCTCGACATTGGGGAAGATGTCCAATCACAAGTCGGGGATCAAGTTGAGATTGTGCCACTTGCAATAATTAGCTGCGCCTTAAGCCAGATTGTAGAAAGTGATGGTTGGCGCAGGAATTCATTTTTCCACACTTATGCCAAGCGTGATGGCAAAAACTGCAAGGTGATCATTGATAGTGGCAGTTGCATCAATGTGGTCTTTGCTAGCATCGTGGGCTACTTAGGTATGCTAGTCGTTCCTTACCCTCAGCCTTATCGAGTCTCATGGGTTGACGCATCTTCGATTCTGGTTTCTCAGCGTTTGTCCCATTCCCATCCAGTTTGGTTTCTATACGAACATGTTGTGGTGTGATGTTTTGCTTATGGATATAGGCCACATCATTTTGGGCAGGTCTTGGTTGTATGACAGGGACGCAACACTATTCGGTCGCTCGAATACGTGTTCATTTCTTTATGGAGGCAAAAGGAATGTCTTGAAGCCTCTTTCGCCCAAAAGCATCCCGGAAAAGGAGGACGTCAAGAAACGTGGTCCTAAAGGTGTGACAAAACTCCAGCTTGAGTCTCTCCTTATAGTTAATGCCGAAGAGTCTGAAAGAGAGACAAATTGATTTGACATTGTATGCCCACGTGGCAAGTGAGGTCACACCTAAGGTTATTATGGAGATGTCACCTGAGGTTACACCCGAGGGTAGTGTAGAGTCACCATCTGAGGTGAGTCTGGTATTGAAGAAGACCAGTGTTGTTATTCCAGAGGACATACTGGATGAGCTTACACCCGTGCTGGACATTCACGCATTGACTTCACCAAACCTTCATCACGATCAAATGAATCCTGGGGAGGAAGTGGATTTGGAAAGACAAGTAGATGAGCCTAGGACTCCTATAGATTGCATACCCATTTCTGTGTTCCTGTTGGGGTACCAAATTTGGTTAAGGGGAGAAACTTCAAGAAGAAGAATTGGTGACGGAAGTGAAGGATAGAGATGAAAGGCAGGCGAGTTGTGCGGCACCTGAGTTGTGCGGGGACTATGTTGCGCGAGGGCTGAGTTACGCGGGTCCGTGCAACTCGACCTTGGTCATGATAACCCGCGCAACTCTCTTCAAAGAGAGACGGATTGGGAATGCGAAATGGGGTCCACGGCACAGTATTCGAGGGCTCACACGTGCGAAAGCCTATAAATACCCCCTACCCCCTCATTTGAAGGGTCGGATGCTCAGAAGACCAGTGTCTTTGACAGGTATTGGAGACAAAGAGAAGGAGAGGGAGTGCAAAATGTAGAAGGCCCGGGCCGCGCCACTCTTGGCGAGTTGCGCGGGCCCGCGCAGCTCCTCGGCCCGCGCAACTCCAATGAGTTGCGTGGGTACTCTTTGAGACAACCGCCATGCTGAAATTTTGTCAGATTCTCAGGCTATTCCAGATGTTTCAAAGTTTTCAAAGTGATCCAAGCATAGGAAGCCCACACAACTCATCTCCCCTGGAGATATGATCAATATGAGCCGGAATGCTGCCGAAATTCATATTTTGAATTTATATAACTCTTGTATTTTTGACTTTTCTAAGAGATTCTATTCTAGAATCAAAGGACCAAAAGGATGTAAGTGAACTTAGAATAAATGAAATTGATGATTATTCTCTTCGTCTTATCTTTGTTAATATTGAGTAAGATATTCCCCAAACCAAATGCTTTTCGTTTCTGGTCGAAACAAAATGGCTACTTTGTTGGGGAACTATCTTGCTTAGTATTAACTTAAGAATGACTTAAAGAAGTTCATCATTGTTTGGCGTCCAATAAGACGCCAAAATGGCGACTCTCAGTGGGAACATCCTTTCATCTCTAGAATAGAATATGTTCATGGATAAATACTGACTAATATTGCACATGTTCTCTGATAGAGAAAATTACAAGGGACGTACGCATTCAAGCTCTAGATTTCAGGAGATATGGCGATCTTAGCAAAAGAGACGGTTTTCTACTTCATATCAATAGGATTTGTAGTCGAGTATGCCTCTGACCAGCCTCAGACCCAGCAAAAACAACCTATATTGAGTAGGAAAAGCAAATTTTCAGCTACTGTAGGGGTTGTAACAGTCTCCCCAATAGCACAAGAAAATGAGAACGATTGGATAGTGGTGGCGCGTCGGAGATCAAGAGTCGCAGTCAGGATAAGCCCGTCAATACTAAGAACTAGTGGACCCATTACACGAAACGCAACAAAGAAAAATCCCGAACTCACTCCTCCGATAATATATCCAGGAAAATCTTCATCTTCGCCTTCGCGCCAAGAACTCCCAGCCTTACCGGCTACAAATGTTCAGTGGACTAAAAAACAAAAAGGTAAATCACATATGGAGAGTTCGCCGATCTACGTGTCACCTCGAAGTCTTTCGCCTCACATTATGACACAATCAGTTGAATCTTACGAAAGCACAGAAGGGTCAAACAAAACTCCTTTTTCAATAAGTCCCGTCACACCATCTTATTCTTACTCCACCCCGATGACGACCTCATCAGGAAACAAAGAAGCTGCAGTATGTATGGCCGAAACGAGTAAAGATCCTCCACCTACCACCGAAGATAGACTAGTTGAAATGGTTCAAGCGCAAAAGATGTTGATGGACGAGTGTAAGAATCTTCGGGAAGCTCTGGCTACTCTCGCACACAATGTAGCCCAAATAATATCACCCCCAATGATGGCTACTACGAATGAACGGGAACAACGACTTAAAGGTTCTCAACTGCCTAGAGTGGGATCTCATGGATCCATTCCTGCGATGAGAATTATAACCTAGGAAGAAGTACGCCAAGTGGTTGCGGAAGCCGTCAGAATAGAAAGAGAACGTAACAGTACAGGAAGGTTCCGGTATCGAACGCCGTATCCAAGGGAAGTAGAAGATGTACCCTTCCCTGCTAATTTCAAACACCCCGAGTTTCAAAACTTTAGCGGAGATGGATCCCCCGACGAACATTTGATGCATTTCAATTTCTCCGCTGTTCCCCAATATTGCCTACGGCTATTTAGGTCTTCCTTAACGGGCAAAGCATTCCGGTGGTATTCAAGCTTGGCCCCAGAATCAATACAGACCTGGGAACAGATGCAGGATGCGTCTATGTCAAATTTCTTTTCGTCGGACCGTGATGTTAGCATTGCAGAATTAGCATCCGTAAGACAGAGGGAAAATGAGTCTGTGGAGAAATTCATCAGCAGGTGGAAAACCTTAGGGGCATCATGCTGGCAATTACCCGAAGAGAGAGAGCAGGTGAAAATGTGTTTAAGCTCCATGGACATAGGGATTGCATTTGGACTCACTAGTGCCAATAAGGACTTTTCGAGATTTGGCGACCAAAGCCCATGCGCTGGAGCTGATAACTAAAAAGATACCAGCCTTCCAGGCTAGAACCGAAATAAGAGGGCCGAACAGGGCAATAGTAAATGCTGTTGATCAGGAGAAAAAGAAAAACACCTTCCGTGATAAGAGGGAAATGAAAGGAAGAGAAGACTTAGACAGGCGAAAGGATTACAGGAACGACAAGCGCCCGTGGCCATATGATTCACACAGAGAGTATGCATTCGAGAGAGAGGGCGTATTGCCAATGATGGGGCAATTATTGGTTGCCAGAACCATTAGGTTGCCCTCACTAAGATATCCGGAAGAAGCCGCAATGACGAAAGAAAGGAATTATTGTCATTATCATCGCTGTTTGAGGCATCAAACAGAAGATTGCTTCACACTGAAAAATATATTGCAAAGAATGATAAGACAAGGAGAAATAGTCCTGAAAAAAGACGATGAACAACGACGAAAGGCGACAACGATTCTGACGTCCATAAGGGGATTGTCAGTAACATTGGATAAAGAAATTGATTCAGGAAATCTATCTTCTGTCAACTGCCAAAACAATAAACCGGTGGGACAGTTCATCAGCCGAAAGAAAATTCTGGGGGCATCTGCATTTGAAGATGCCCGATAATAGACAAAATTGGGGTATCGCAGCTCAAATACCCTGATAAAAGAAACGAACGGGGAGAAGGATATGGAATTGCAACATAAAGCGTCCCCTGCCAACATGCCTATATTTGGGTTATCGATGATAAGCCGATCTGTGGAGCGACAGTAATTTTGGTTTCAAAAGGTATCGACACCATACCTTCAAAACCAAAAGGGGGCAAGATAGGTAATAAGAAAAATCATCATAGAATGTATTTCACTTTTTATATGAATGAAATGTAGGTTTTCAGGTTCGCCAATGATTATCACCAAATGACTATTATCGAAGCACCAGTGACTATCGCAAGAGTTGCTGCTAAAGCTATTGTTATTATTATCATGATACCGATGCAAGGCCATTTTATTATTTAAATTTATTGAAATCAATAGCATCGCCAGACTGATATACTATTTTAACCATGAGATTTTGTTGTATACCATCAGCAAGTGTTCACACCCCAAGTATAGGGTTGTGATGTACTAATAATCTCGATAAGACTGAGGTCGAATCCACAGGGACTGAACCTTGTATGTAATCTAAAAGTAACTCGAACTAGAACTAGGCGAAGATGAAATCTAAATTAGAGGTTTTTAAGAGAGTAATGGTGCAATATTAAACTAAGACTTGTGAAATTCAAAGGTGGGAAACTAGGGTGCCAAGGATCCACTTGTAGAAATTAGGGAGATCTATACTTGATATAACTTTAAAAATCAAATTTGAACTTCCTGCGATCTAGTTTTCAAGAGATAAGAAGGATGTAAATTAGAATGGTTTCCATCACAAAACCATGCCCATGAGACAAAGTAAACAATAGAAATTAACCAATCCACAACCATTCTGAGAGATATATGAATGTTAGGAAGGATTCCATCATCCAACCATGTCCATGGGGCGATGGTGAACTACAGGGCTTCCTAACTTCATAATCAAAATAATGAAAAGGAAATACTCAAAGTTATCGCAGATCTATTGTAATTGAATTCACAACAAACCATTAAAAACTAAAGGCATTCCTTATAATCAAACTAGAATCAAAATCTATTCAGTTTAAACATGAAACAAAAGGCATAAACAAAAAGTCTCCCATCTCGCTACAAGCTTCACCTCGTAGCCCTAGCTAAGAGGCTTAGCCTGACATAGTCATGCTAACGTCTCTGAAAAGGAAAGACATAAACACAAAGAAAGAAGAAAAGGAAGAAAGAACCCGAGCCCGAGCTGCAACGCCCCTCTCTCTCTCTCTCTCTCTCTCTCTCTCTCTCTCTCTCCCTTGCTCTCTTCACGTCCCCAAGGATAGCTATCCCACGTCCCATTCTCTCTTTTTTATAGTAGCAGGCAGTCGGTGGAGTGGGGCTTGCGGAACTTCTCTTTACGTAGCAACACTAGCATGTGCAAGAAATACTTGCGTTTGGGCCGAGTTTGGGAGGCTAACCGTCAAGATCTCTCAAAACGGACTTCTTGGACAGGGTTATGGCCTCCCTATGGACATTTTGGACGGTCCAGATCGTGAATCTGGCCATGATCAAGATCACACAACGGGCAACGGAAGTCGGCAGCGTCGAACGTGCGTAAAAGGATTCTTACGCTGAGATGTTCGGTGGGCCCCACATTGGTGTTTTCGGAGACATCCGACCCGTTCATTGGATTCCTAGCGAAAAACCAGTCGAGAAAGAGTGGTTTTTATCGAGTTTTGGTGCGGTGCACTGTATCAAACCAACTCACCGTTCATCCTGCGTTTTCTGGCGATCCACGTGTGTACGTTTACATGGGTCCAAAAAGATACCTAGGCGAGGGTGACGCATACCCCAGAAATGCAATGGACGGCTCGGATCATCAAAATGTGTGATGGTTGGGGCCCATAATTGAAACCCAATCGGCCAGCATCCGTCGTTGGCCTTCCTGCGTGAGAGAGGGCGGGTTAGCACCCTTTGATTGGTGGTCTCGGTCCAGTGCACGTCGAGTGCACTGGCACTGCCAGTGGGGTCCACTATGATGTATATTACGAAATCCACTCCATCCATCCTTTTTATCCTCCCAGTTAAGGGGTTGAAACTGAATTTGAAGTATATCCAGATATCAGGCGGGCCCCAAATCAGGATTTTAGGGGCTGATCTGTCCGTTGGGCCACTTCCACAGGGATCCAATGGCTGAAATTTGATGTGTACGGTTAATTTATAGTCCTCGGGCCATATATGAAGTTTCGAGCCGAACGGATGGTGGGAACCCACTGATCTTGCATTCTGGACGATTTTCAGGCCTCTTGGACTTCAATTACTTGATTTTCTTGGATCTTTGGCGTGTAAATTCCTCGATCGTGGTCCCCTGGGGTCCGTCCCTTCCCTTGGTGACTTCAGAGCGTTAAATCCATGCTTTTAGTACCCTTTTTCAGTCCAAGCTCCTAAATTCACCTTGCAGCACAATCATGATTAAAATAGGCCGTTAAACAGCATCATGTTCGTAAAATCAGGTAATAACTGGGGTTTAATATGCAATATTTGACCCTCAACAGCAAGCGCGATATATTAATTTTGATTCATTATCTCTGCCTGGCCAATCTATTACTCGCCGCAGCAGTTACAAGGATCGCAACAGATCGCAACAGTGATGACGATTCATCATGTATGACAACAAGAAAGATGACAATGGGAAAGATACCGCTATGAAGCCGAATACGCATAAGGCTTATCATTATTGACGATGGCAATATGGCAAAACTATACGGGTAGCAGTGTCACCTGTGGCCTTAAAAAGCCCGGAAAGAGCATCACGCGCACCCATGCAGGCAGTGACCTATGCCATCTGTATAGTTTTAGGCAGCGTCACGTGGGCGGCTAGAGAGTGCCCCCTCGTGAATGGGTCTGACCTTGCAGGTGAAGGAAAAGTGAGTCTCTAAAGCAAGATGACTCCCAAGATCCTTGGTTTGATTTCAAAAGTAACACGTGAGGACAGGTCTCTGAAGCATGACCCCTCATTGATGGACTGGCGACCTTGGATTTGGTACCCGACAGTAGCCTTGCGCGCCCCTCGAACTCTAGAGAGTTACTGTGGCCAACCTTGTGCGTAAATCCTATCGAGTTCACGGCCCCGGTAGCTTCACTGGGCCCCTCTGATGGATCGCAGTTTGTGAACTCCCCGGCGACGATAAGCCCCATGAACTCTAGAGAGTTACAACGACCATTCGTGTAAGACCAACTCTAACTACTTATGAGTCTAAACTGTGATTGCTCACTATTTACGAGCTTAAACTGTGTGCTTCTAACTGAAACCAGAACTTAGCACTGCCCATACGAGATAACACCACATAGGCAACACTATATGATTAGAAAAAAAACACAAACGCCAATACAAAAAGCAATGCTAACAAATATATAGTTAGAAGAATTAACTGATCAAGCATAATATTCATTTATTCATTTATAGCATTCATGATTTATCAAAATTCGTTTATGATGTCAAAAAGGGTAACAAATGTGAAAACAAGCCATGATAAATATCAAAAGAAAATTCATACGTTTTCCGAAATTCCTAGAGCAAGCATATATCGGCGCAGGTCGTCTCTTAGTTGGACAACAGCGGTCGCATTTTCAACTTCAGCATTAATAATAAGCTGGGCCTGGTTCGGAGTGTCGGTTAGCTCTTGCTCTAAGGAAGTTATTGCTTCCTCCCCCTTCGAGACCTCCAGCTGCTCCAAATTGGCTATTCGCCTATTGACTTCAATATCAGCCTCGAGTTGGCTAGTTCTTGAATCAGTTTCGCACTGCTGAGCCTCTAAGTCCAAAATTTGCTACTTGAGGTTTGCAATCTTCTCTGTTATAGTCGCCGAGAAATGCTTAGTAGCCTTTACTTGCTCCTCCAGGGAATGAAATTCCTTATCACAACTAGAAATTGTCGTCATGGCTTTCGAAACTTTTTCTTTAAGTTGCAATAATTCTTGTTGTCGAGCAAGAATTTTAGGTGCGACGACCATATTTCAGATATCTCCCAGTTTGTGGAAAGTCTCACAGAAATGGGATAAAGACTTGTGCAGAGGGGAAATATTAATCCTGGCAATTCGTGCTGCATTCTCTAGAGAAGACAACACTATCTCCAAATCGGGCCATTGGGATGGGTCTTTAAAGATGTAGAAGGTTGCTGATACTGAGCTCTGCAATAGGGATAGTGTAGGAGGAGAGATCTTTTCCAGGGATATGATATTCGACACAGTGGCGACAAAATTTGAACTTGTAGAGCCACTAGAGACAGCGCAGACTGCAAAATGCAAATAAAATACACAAGTTAAGGTATGGATTTCAAGTAAATTGGTATAAAGCAAGAAAATAAAGTATACCTGTAGCTACCGAAGGTGCCGGAGCAAGAATTGCTGCTTCTGCAGATTGTCTCTCTTCTGGGGGAGCGGATGGTTCGGGTAAATTTGGAACCATATTGGCGAAAGACGGTGCTCTGGTCTCAGTACTTGATGTTATGGTAGCTGGAGTCGCGCCATCAGCGGACTCTGTTTGGAAAATTATTCCACGAGCTGCTCTGCTAGTCTTGATAGGAAATCTGAGGGGCTCCCTCATTTTCTTAGCAGAACGCTTGCCAGAAGCAAAGGCTGGAAGGGCAGCCAGAGCTACATTCGTGGGAGTTGGAAGAGTCTCTGGAGATGCTACAACGTTGGTCGGAGAATTTGAAGGTGTTGCACGCGGAAGAGGAGAATAGTTGCTGCTAAATGATATAGTTAAGTCAGCCCCAGCTATATCATCATACTCCCCACAGTCCAAGGGTTCTTCCTCGTCAACATCCGCAGTAGTGGTTGGGGGAATGTCTTCTTGTGGAATTTCTTCATCGATTTTAGTAGTTACACCAATCCCATCATCTTCGCCTATGTCCACTTCCTCCATTGCTTCCTCTTCTTTGGCTTCCCCCGCGTCTGCGTTCAGTTCACCCTCTTCTTCTAAGTCACCAGAGGATGATTCCTGATTAGTGGAAGTGGAGTTTCCAGAAGTACTCTCCGTCTTCCTCAGCAGATGATGAAGACGATGATGATTCTAGAGAAGATTCCTCGATAACCACTTGTTTTCCTTTCTGTATTGATTGCCTCGTTCCAGTAGAAGTAGGGTCTTCTGCGGTAGTGGTCACCGGGGATATAGAAGATCTCGCCCGTGTCTGTGATTTGGTCACGGGCGATGAAGAATCTCTGCGAGGAGGCGGTGGAACAGGTGAAGGCACTTCTTGAGGCTCTGAAGGCCCGACAGCCTCTGGAGCAGGGACATGGTTTGTGGAGGCAGGAATATGGGGTGTTTCGGTAGCGTCCACAGGAGAATTTCTCTGTTTGTAGACTTTCTTTGGGACTTGAAGTGTGTTAATGGAAACCCATGAGCGATCCAACCTTCAAGAGTGTTGGCCGGTTTAACTTCGCGGATGTGTTCTTCCACAGAAATTCTTATGCAAGCTTCACCAGGAGTAGGAGCATGATCGTGTTCGACGGAGTAACCTATCCCGTTTGTCCTATCGCGTTTTCTGAGCCGAGGAGCGGGAATCCATATTGGCGAATCTACTGGCAGACATCGGTGGATGAGAAATGCGTGGTGTGCCCACCATCGCATCCATGGGTAGGTCGTGCGGACAAAACAACTGAAGCCTGGAATAATGAATTTTGAATTGATTCGGGCCGCGAGTAATTGCCTCCAGATCAAGCCCAGTTGTAGGGCCCCACACCATAACTTCGCATGCTGCGAGTCACTTATTCAGAATGCTCGGGAATGGTTTGGTCATATCGCGCAAACCGATTGGGGTAGTATGGCTCCCTCCAAAACTCATTGCCCTCTCGCAGATGCAGGCTGTTGGACCATATTGATATGAAGAAGGCTTGCTCAGCTGGAGGAAGGTTGTCATCATCCACAGCTTCATGATCTACGATGTATTGGGTAAATGAGAACTGGTAAAAGTCAATAACATTTGTTGACTCAATAGTGTCAATCACCCACTCATACATTCACTTCGGCATTATCCTTCGCTGGTAGTGACAAAAGGGGAGTCGTGAGGGATGTATGTAAGCTTTTTCCGGATCGTCATATGTCCACGGGAAGTATATGCCTAGCCATCGTGAAAAGTAGTGCCATGGTGTGAATGCCGAACTAGCCCCGACGGACGGGTTTTGACAGTGCGCGGTGGTATCTCCGAAGGCACGATATAATGAACAAAGTATGGGAGGCGCTAATGAATATTTCCGCCCTTCTGCCAATCCGCCCATGACGACAAATACGGATGGTCTGATAGCGTCCACCCACTTAGAACTTGGAAGCACTACTATACTCAGCCACTATGCCAGAAAGGTTGCTAGCTCACCTTTGGATGAGAATTCTGATGGGTTCCTTATTCTGTTGGCGGCAAGGTGTCCCGTATCCGTTACGTTACGGCCGTATCGGCCGATACGTAACGGTAACGGTTGACACCGTTACGCGATATGGGGTCGAAACGGCCGTTACGGAATTTTGCGACCGTAACGGCCGTTACGGGCCATAACGGCCGTTATAGACCCGTAACGGCTGTTACGGGCCTTAAAAAAAAAAAAAAACTCTTTACCTTTTCCTTTCTTTTCTTCTTCTTCTTCTTCTTCTTCTTCTTCTTCTTCTTTCTTTTCTTCTTCTCTCGGGTAGCTGCAGCTGCGGCTGCGGCTGCGGTTGCGGCTGCCTTCTCTCTCTCTCTCTCTCTCTCTCTCTTCTTTCCCTCTTTCGCTCTTTTTTCTTCTCTCTTCTTTCCCTCTTTTTTCTTTTCTTTCTTCTTTTCGGTTTCCCTCTCGCCCTCGTTTTTTTTTTTTTTTTTTTTTTTGCAGGTGTACCGTGCACCAGCTGCTTCTGTAGGTACGTGTCACGCTAAGACGAGCGCTGACACTCCTCGAGCTTCGAGTTGTACGAACGGTTCGAAGGAGATCAAAGTTATATGGGCTCCACAGTGATGTATTTATTATATCTACACCGTTCATCTATTTCAGATATCATTTTAGAGCACTGCCAAAAAATTGAATTATATCCAAAGATCATCTGGACCACACCAAAAATAGCAGCATTGATAATGATTTTCACTGTTAAACAATTCGTAGGGCCAGCGTAACGTTTATTTTCCATCCGATCAGACCCGAGTGGGCCCCACCATGTTATATATATTTTTATCCATGTCGTCCATCCATTTTGCCCCGTCATTTTAGGTTAGGATCCAAAAAATTAGTAATATCCAAATCTCAGGTGGACCACACGATAGGAAATAGTGGTTATAGAATGCTCACCATTAAAAATTTCTTAAGGTCCACTGTAATGTTTATTTTCAATCTAATCTATTAATTGGGTCACACTGACGTGGATGAAGGGAAACACACATGTCAGCTTGATCTAAAACTTTTGTAGCCCCCAATAAATTTTTAATGGTGAACGTTTAATTATTATTGTTTCTTATGGTGCAATCCACCTGAGCTTTGGATGTGCCTCATTTTTGGGCTCATGCCCTAAAATTATTTGGCAAAATGGATGGACGGTGTGGATATAACACATTCATCATGGGTGGGGCCCAAAAAACTTTGACATGTGTGCTACACTTCACAATCCGAGTCCCGCCTAATTCGGGCCTTAAAAAATTGTACATGAGACATATATTAACTTAAAATTTAGCAATTAAATTATGGCCTACAATTGCTAACTCACAATGCCAAAATCAAATTGTTTGAATAGTTTTAATTGTTAATTTGTGGACTATTTTTTTAAATAGGGCCTTTTGATTTTTTTTCATGATTCACTATCCAATAAATGCCCACCAATTCATAAGTAGGATAATGGCAATAAATTGCATGAATTTGAGGCTGATTTGGAGCATAGATTGGTCCTCCAAGTTAGCCCCAAATTGGCAACGCCATCTACCTGAATTTAATTTCGTTTTTTTAAAGAACTATTGGAAGAAATGATATCAAGTTGTTAAGTATATAAATTAGATATTTAGAAAATTAAATATATGAATTTTGTAGTCAAATTCAGGTTACCTGCTTCAAAAATTAATTAGACAGTCCGATACAACTTCTCATCAAAGAGTGGACCGTTCCACCACCATAAACATGTTCCAATTTATAAATGAATGCATATTTGGAATGCTTAGAATATTCCGGATTTAATCCATATTTTTTCATATTTTTTTGGCAAAATTTTTTTTTTGCGCCATTACGGGCCGTTACGCCCCCGTATCGCCGTTACGCCCTCGTATCCGTATCGGTTTCGGAGGGCACCGTTACGCCAACCGATACCGATACGGGACACCTTGGACTTGGCGGGCATTTTCCAGTTCATCTGAATTACTATTCTTAAACCTGTCAAATAAAGAAGAGTACAAATGAGAGCAATGTTAGTAAATGTGTAAAATTACAATGTGAGGAAGAAGAACGTACCGCAACTCTTGATAGAAATGAGTCAGCCAAAGGAAATGTGGAATCTTTCCAGTATCGAGAAATTTGGACATCTCCCTGAATAGTTCAACAGAAGCGTCTGACACTAGCGCCTATCTTTTTGAGGAAGAAAAATGAGAGAATTCCTCATTTGTAGGAACGTACTCGTCATAGAAGCGACCTGTTAGGGGAAGACCTACCATCCTATGAGGGTCCCACAGAGTGATGCTGACTTCGCCAAGAGGTAGATGAAAAGAGTTCGTGGTAGGGCACCAGTAACTAAGGAACCCCTTATAAACCATACGATCTTTGCAGAAGAATTCAGAAGTAGCCTCAATTGCACCATAAAGGCCAACCTCCATCAACGTTGCAGAATGTTTGGTGAGAATGGCCTTGGCCGAGTCAGTATAATATTTGCGAGATGTTAGGAAGCCGCGCATGCGGAATTCTTCAATCCCCCATAATGACTTTCTCTCTCTGAAGCGTTGGCGTATTGTCTCATGGAAAACTGTAGAAAACAGTGCATGAGGACTGTGGCATGGAATCAGAAATCGCATTGGATGCACTGCACCAATTTGTTGCTTTGACCCTCTCTCTGAAAGGATACCCTCCAACATTCTGGGTTCTTGAATCGACCAATTGGAAGTATACATCATACAACTCTGTGTTGTTCGATCTGTCGGCTCACTTCGAAGAATAGACTGATGTCGCCGAATGTTCAATGGGATCATTATTTATTCATTCCTGAAAGGGTTGTTGAATTTTATGTAGCCGTCTTGAGCCTTCACGGTGTCCCAAGTATTCGAGAGCTTCCTTTTCTTATGCTCCTGGATCTTCTCTTGAAGTTCTTGATGCTTCGATTTCTTCCGCTTTATTATTATTATTATTATTATTATTATTATTATTATTATTTTTTATTTTTAAGTGTTAGTGGCGGTGTATCTTCTCTTGCCGGAGATCGGACGATGTGAGTCCGCAGATTGGCTGTCAACTTCAACCAGGCTTCCCAGTCAACTTCCCGACCTCGCTTTGGAGGATCTGCTATTGCTCCAGAAATGATCGCTTGACATATCGGCTAAGACAATGTCTTGATTCTATCAGAGAAGTCAAGAATAGGCAAGACTGGCTCCTTTATGTATGTAGGGCATTTTTTGGTTACTTTGACTCGTTTTCGTGGAGGATCTTCATGTGTTGGAGAGGAAGATATGGCTACTGGGGCCATAAATGAAGGTACGAGGGCTGTAGGAGTTGGCAAGGGTTCAGGAGCTTGAGTAGAGCCCGAAAGACTTGCATGGGAGGGTTGATCCGTAGGCGTTTCTATCAGACGAAAGGTTCTCTTAGTACGAGCCATGGTTGGAAAGATTGGAGGAATTGGCTAAGTTCGGAAAAAGTTGGAAATTTCGGCAGAGTTTCAGAACAGGAATTTCTGGCACTAAGTGCGGATGAGTTGCGCGGTCGAGTTGCGCGGGCAAGTAGCGCGGAACAATTGCGCGCAAGAGGGGTTTGCTAGGAGATAGAAAATTTGAAATGAAGAATGATTAAATGGCTTGGTATTTATAGGCCAAGAGCACCGCCGAAGAGTTGTGCGGACCCGCGCAACTCAGGTTCTACATGAAGAAGTTGATCCTTCAAGTTGACTTAGAGAAGTCAAATTTCGGATCAAGGGGGCATCTGTTGGGGTACAAAATTTGGTGAAGGGGAGAAACTTCAAGAAGAAGAATTGATGACGGAAGTGAAGGATAGAGATGAAAGACAGGCGAGTTGCGCGGCACCTGAGTTACGCGAGGGCTGAGTTGCGCGGGTCCGCGCAACTCGACCTTGGTCATGAAAAGCCGCGCAACTCTCTTCAAAGAGAGACGGATTGGGAATGTGAAGTGGGGTCCACGACACAGTATTCGAGGGCTCACACGTGCGAAAGCCTATAAATACCCCCCTACCCCCTCATTTGGAGGGTCAGATGCTCAGAAGACCAGTGCCTCTAATAGGTATTGGAGACAGAGAGAAGGAGAGGGAGTGCAAAATGTAGAAGGCCCGGGCCGCGCCACTCTTGGCAAGTTGCGTGGGCCTGCGCAACTCCTCGGCCCGTACAACTCCAATGAGTTGCGCGGGTACTCTTTGAGGCAACCGTCATGCTGAAATTTTGTCAGATTCTCAGGCTATTCTAGATGTTTCAAAGTTTTCAAAGTGATCCAAGCATAGGAAGCCCACACAACTCATCTCCCCTGGAGATATGATCAATATGAGCTGGAATGCTGCCGAAATTCATATTTTGAATTTACATAACTCTTGTATTTTTGACTTTTCTAAGAGATTCTATTCTGGAATCAAAGGACCAAAAGGATGTAAATGAACTTAGAATAAATGAAATTGATGATTATTCTCTTCGTCTTATCTTTGTTAATATTGAGTAAGATATTCCCCAAACCAAATGCTTTTCGTTTCTGGTCGAAACAGTTCCATAGGCCTTCAGAGTATGCACATGCATCTACACAACATATGCATGATTTGCATGTGGAGATTAGAAAAAGAATCAATATAAATAATGAAACATACAAAATGATTGCTGACTCACATCATAGGTTTAAAGAGTTTGTTATGGGTGATGAAGTCGTGATTAAAATGTCAAAAAAGGTTTCCACAAAGAACCATAAAAAAATTACAAGCCTGTAACGCTGGACCATATAAAATCTTGAAAAGATTGGGTTCGAATGCTTACTTCATAGATCTTCCACCTAACATGGGTATCAGTTCCACATTTAATGTGGAAGATCTTGTACCGTTTCATGGACCTTCCCCTAACCCTCATATGAACTTTGATGATGATGCCCTTGACCTGTCCCAAAACCCATGGCCATTACCTGACCCCTCTTCTCAACCTTTAACATCCGTACCATCCATACCTATGAGAAGAGAAGAGATAGAGGATATCTTCAATGAAGAAGCGGTTTCCACACGACATGGCGGTTACTAGGAGTACCTTGTTAAGTGGAAGGGCAAACCAAAGTCAAACAGTACGTGGATCACAAAGGCAGAGCTTCAGCGACGAGACCTTGATCTCCTCGAGCATCACTACAGCTTTATTTCGCCAGAGGCGAAATCTTCTCAGTCGAGGGAAATTGATGGGGACATCAGAGGACCTACTCTGGTGTACCAGAGACGGAGACGACCACTCACATCAGCGCAACTTTCTTTGTGGATGGGAGATGAGTTCCAGATAGAGTATGTCGGGCCATTTTGAAGACTCCACATGCATTGTACGTGCATCGGGAAGACCCCACTTTGGGATGATGCATGTGGGCTGCTTAGGAGACTATTTTAGTATTAGGATTTCTATTTCGTGTCGATCTGACCGTTGGATCTTGTCGATCAGACCATTGGGGCCTCTTGGACTTTGATCTTGCTTTCTTTATGTTTTTTTTTTTTTGTTATTTTTAGGATTTATTTGATGGTTGTGATTGATAATAAATGTTGTTTTAGTTTTCTTATTTTGGACGATAGGCTACTTAAGTGAGTGGTATAGTTGTAATAATGTTGGATTTTTAATTATGAATTTTTAATTATAAAAGCACAGGGTGGGTGGAGTTCCAACCCTAGTAAAGATTTGAGAAGAAAAAGAAGAGAGAAGCTCTATTCTGTGAAGGAAATTTCCTCCTTATTTTCAAGGTTTTTTAAAATTTAATTTATTTAATTTAAAAAACCCTCCATTCCAATCAAATTGTGGAAGGGTAGAAGCTTGTTTGGTGGTGGATTCCCCAAGGTACTTCTTTCCTTAACTTATTCTTCTAAAGGTATTCTTCTTCTCTTGTCTTCCTCTTTTCCCTTCCATTACAACATTTTAAACCCTAGATCTTCAATTTCCTAAAAAAACCCTAATTCCAAAATCCCCAATTCCCATGAATCCAAAATTTCCAAATTTCAGATTTTCCTCTTCTTAACCCTAATCATAAAACCTATAAATCTGTCCCTTGAGTGTGGAATGTGCCTATGCTAAATTGAAAGTTCTATCCTTCCATCGGGCCTAGTTTTAATTGATTTATGTGATTTCTTAGCATGCGGGCATGTTTTATGTGATTTCTTAGCATGCGGGCATGTGATTTAGGTTAAATCAGATTTTATTTCCTATTGTTTACTCTTAATTACTTGGTGAATTAGCATCTTTTGTTAATTGAATTACTTTATGGACTCTTTCATAATCTCCACGTTGCATGCTAGCATTAAATCATGTGTCCTGCATCACTGTTGGGGAATTGTTAAATCGGACCTTTCACACCTTACACCTTCAGAAGCAGGGATGGGGGAGAATAGCGTTAGATGTGTGTAAGTTTGGGGACCTAGCCTCTATTTTATAGATGTGGGATGGAGGGGTTTAAAACCCATTGAAACTCCTCCCAGACTCCACACATTAGTAGGTTTCCAAGTCCATCCAAATACTGTGTGTGTGTGTGTGTGTCACGGTCCAAGCACACCACCCATTATAGGAATTTGAGATGATTACAACTCTAGTGGGGCCCACTGGTATGCTCAATCATACTATCTAATCTTTAGGTAGATCCAAACCATTGATCAATAGGCCCACCTTATAGAAATCTTACAGTAAGGTCCTTTAGATCGATGTAAGACAAGCATAATTAAGAATGAGGTCATCTGAAGCAACTTTGTGAGTAAGCCCCAATTGGAGATGAAATGATGGATAGTCAATTGAGATGGTTCAAAATTTGCTCTAGTAAAGCCATAGAGAGCCTTGGTAAGGAAGGGAACCTTGATTAGGGCTGTAGTGCTTGAAAGGAGGGTGAAAGGTAGACCTAGAAGAACTTGGATAGAGGTGGCAAGAAGGAATATGAAGGCATTTTCACTTGCCAAAGAAGGGGCTTTGGGAACTTTTATGCGAAATATAATTCATAAAGTTGTCCCTAAGTATCTCAGACAAGCCCATGGTGTGCCGTAAAGGCCGTTACGTAAAGGTAACAATGGCAGCCGTTACGGGGTCGTAATGGCCGTTATGGAAAAAAATGACTCATAATTGCCGTTAACGGCACGTTACATCCCCCCTATAAAGTCCATAACAACCCCGTAATTGTCTGTTATGGGGCAATATATGTTTTCCATACTTTTTAATCAACATTACAGGGCAAATATAGGTTTCTCAGTATATATATATATATATATATATATATATATATATTTAATAAAAAAAGAGACTGTAACGGCCATTATGGGGGCCATAACAGCCGTTACAACCCGTATCGTAAAGGTAACGGTGGTGGCCGTTACTGCTACCGTTACCGTTACAAAACACCCGTTAGAAGCCATGGTCATGATGATTGATGATTGCTAAACATGTCTTGTTGCTAGATGTTGATCTCTTTATGAAGATACTTTCAAGTGTCTCGTTGTTCTTTTTTTATTTTTTATTTTAATAAATGAGGAATTATAGGGCAGATGCATTAGGACTTGATTAGTCTCGTGATGCTCCAGTTTGTATGAATGGAACCCTCGGTTCCATATTGGGTGTTGCCCAGTTAGGTCCCACAAATAATGGATGGAGAATGCCCCCACTGGTCTTTGAGGTTGGAAAATCCTAACCATCCAATCTCTGTCTTTTTTTTTTTTTCTTTGATGTATCTTTCCCTTACCATGAACTTTAAGGCAAGTGATGAAATGGTCAGGACCTTCCAGTCTGAACAATTTTGTGGCAACATTCCCATCCATGGTGGGACTCATCAGCACTCCGGATCACCAATACACGAATCCATTGTACATGCTGATTCATCAGGATCATGGTGTGTCGTAAAGGCAGTTGCGTAAAGGTAATTGTGGCAAATGTTATGGGGTCGTAAAGGCCGTAACGGCCGTTACAAAAAGAAGAAGAAGACCCGTAAAGGTTTTTCAGGTTCTTTTTTTAATAAAAGAAAAGAGATACCATAACGACTGTTACAACCCTCATAACAGCCATTACACCCCGTATTGTAAAGATAACGGTGGTGGCCATTATGACCACCGTTACCGTTACGGAATTTCAGGATGCTGTTCATATGCTGAAAGTGTTGACTACTTAAAATCAATCATTGTACAATTGGATGGTCATGTGTTGCAAATATTGACTAAAATATGTAGATGAGATTTAGGTGGTTCAATCATTTGCAATGGTGACCAGAGAGTGCTTTGATGAGGGAAACATTGATTTAGGGTTGAAGGCTTGAAAATGGGATGAGAGGAAAGCCGAAATGGACTTGGGGTCAAAGTGCTGAGAAGGGATATGAATGCTGATTCGGGCATTAGATATGAAGAATCATCATCATCTCAGTCTTATCTCAATTAATTGGGGTTGGCTATATGAATCTTGTTCTGCCATGCCACTCTATCAAGGGCCATAACTTCAGTTAGACCATAAGTCATCAAGTCCTTTCTTACTACTTCCACCTGTCCCTTTGGGCCTTCCCTTGCCCTTTTAGAGCCTTCAACTCGTTCCAACTCGCACCTTCTAATTGGTGCAATTCTTAGTATCCGTTGCACATGACGAAACCATCAAGTCTACTTCTCCTCATGTTATTACCTATTGGTGCTACTCCTAAGCTCCCTCAGGTGCATTCATTTTATAATTCTATCCTTCTTCTTCTGCAACTCATCCATCTTAGCATCCTCATTTCAGTTGCACTAATCTTATGAACATGTTGTTCCTTAACTGCCCAACATTCTGTCCATAAAGCATGGCCGGTCTTATAGCTATCCTATAAAGTTTCCCTTTCAGTTTGAGTGGTACATGACAATCATATAAAACTCCAACGGCACATCTCCATTTCTTTTCACCCAACTTGAATTTTATGGGCAACATCTTCTCAGTTCTGTCCACTCTCAGGAATTATCTACCTAATATATTGAAAGTGACCATTTGGGGAACTTCTTGGTCAGCAATCTTAACTAATTCGGAAGTGATCATTTTGGGCTTTAGATATGAATGATTAGTGAAATAGGATTTCTAAAGCCGACCACAGATAGTTAGGAAAAGGCTATGATGATGATTATTACAATATGTAGATTTTCAAAAGTACCTTATTACAAATTAACTCATCCCAATTTTGCATATGCTTCAGAAGAATACGCAAAGACCCCCCCCCCCCCCCCCCCCCCCCCCCCCCAAATAAATAAAAACAATAAAAATAAAACTAAAACAAAAAGCCAAAGACAATAGCTTTCTTCGAGGCCATTGTAGCTTTTATAAGATAGAACTGCCTAAAGTTTTTCCTTGCAAATGAGTATTTAACTTTTCCAAAATATTTTTGGTTTTTGGATGTATCAAAATTTATGGATTACCACTATATTGACAACAACACCACCACCAACAACAACGAAAAAAGAAAAAAGAGAGGGAGGGAGGGAGGGGTTTTAGTTCAACATTTTCATCAACTTGGAAGGTATTTCTCATCATTACATATATTATTGACCATTTTTGTTGATTGTACTTATATTTTACTCAGGAGTATAATGCCAAACTTTCTGACTTTGGACTTGCGAAAGATGGACCAGTGGGAGATCAGTCTCATGTCTCTACTCGCATTATGGGCACATATGGATATGCAGCCCCAGAATACATTATGACAGGTAGAGCTTCATATCTCTTCATCTTTTCATTTGTTGTTAAGAAAGTTCCCAGTGCTCAGCTGTAAATTTTTTTGTCACCAAGCAGTCAAATGTCCTTCTCATGGCACAGTTGTATGTTCATCTTTGTGTGCCCTACCGTGGATGTGTTATACTCCAAACATCATATTAGTTAGATGATCCTAGCCACCAAATTGAGGATTTTTGTTTTTAGCTCAATGTTGACCTGTTCATACAAGAAAAGCATGGAAATGCCCATAGACCCCTTATTTGCATGTTCATAAATGCTCATGAACACATTCTGTTCTAGTTTTCCTGACTACCTAATTTTAATTATCGAAAATATAAACCTGCCAATGGAAGGAAATAAAAATAAATAAATAAATAAATAAAAAGTACCCAGAGACACCCTCATTTGCACGTGCAAATATTCTAAAACACATTGTTTGTGGTTTTCCTGAATACCCATTTTGAACTTTTACAAGTTATCCAATCAATGGATAGATCACCAGAATGGCATGATTTTTAGCGTACACAAATACTCATAGAACCCCTAATTCTTTAGCGTAAATACTCTCAAAAACATTGGCTGTAGTTTTTCTGGACTAGCCATTTTTTAATTCTCAAAAGTAATCTACTCAATGGTCAGGATCACTTGAAAGGCATGATTTTCGGAGTAGCCCATAAATGGTAGGGCCCAGTCTTGTATATGCGTACAACATGCATGGATATTAGATGCTTCTCTTTGTTCTTTTTGTTATATGTTCTTTTGGAATCAAGAATGCTTGAACAAACACTTTATGGAAGATGATCTGATTTCACGAACTCCTACCCATATGCTAATGGTTAAATCCTCTTACAAATCCCTGATTTAACGTTCTACTTTGATCATTTCTATGTTTTGAAGATATGAGTTGGGATAAACCATGTGCACCTCTACATGCACCGCCTGGCATGTGTCTGGGACTTTCAAGCCAAAGCATAGGTGCCCCCCTTTGTTTTCATGTGGCTAAAAATCAGGTTGGTCCATTGATCATGTGTGCCACAAGGGTGCCTTGAATGTGTAACTTCGACAGTTTCTTTAAACCATCCATTTCTTCGTATGTTGGACCTCTGTTTAGATCCGAAACCAGGTGCTTAGATGCAAACACATGCTTAAATCAGTGTGTTGCAACTAGAAATCATAGACGAATGAGGGAGATGAGAAGATTGAATGGACTCTTTGAGAATTCGTAACTAGAAATTGCTTAAATCATCCTTTCAGAATCCTTAACAAATGCCTGAGATTTTTTCTGATTGACAGTGCTTTCTTCACAACTTCTTTGTCATTTTTGTCCAAATGGTAGGTTTAGCCATCTCTCTCTCTCTCTCTTTTTTTTTTTTGTTTTTTTTTTTTTTTTTTTAAATTATTCACTTCTCTGAATTATAAGCTGTGAAGATATTTACTTATCTAATACACAACTCTTTCTAACAGGCCATCTGACTGCTCGGAGCGATGTATACAGCTTTGGTGTCGTCCTCCTTGAACTGCTCACTGGCCGGAAATCACTAGACAAGTCTCGCCCACCTCGAGAGCAAAACCTCGCCGAGTGGGCCCCACCTTTGCTCTGTGAGAAGAAGAAACTGCCTAACATTATAGACCCAAGACTGGAAGGTGACTATCCAATCAAAGGTGTACATAAGGCAGCCATGTTAGCTTTTCATTGTTTGAATCGCAATCCAAAGGCAAGGCCACTTATGAGAGATATTGTTGACACGTTGGAGCCTCTTCAGATTCCTGTGGACATTCCGAGTGCTGCCGATCCTACCACTGCCACTCCTGCTACCAGTGCTCCTACTGTTTGCACTGAAGTTCTGGTTGTAGAGGCTCAAAGACAAGGGGAGGCTAGCTGCAATTAACGCTTTGGTTCTGCTTCATGGAGTTTCATATTCTAGACTATGTTTGGATGAAGAATCAACATTCTAGGATTCTAGTGGGCCCTGAATTTGCAATGACTGATTGCAAATTCAAGAATCGTGCTGGAAAAAGGAAAAGAAATTGACATACCAGGTCCAGGGTCACTAGAAATAGGATCAGATGGAAATCTTATTCTTGTTCTTTGGCTGTCCAAACAATGCTCTCTGGAATGGAGAACTTGCACGCTGAAGGCTGAAAGGTCTGCTTCTACATACCATAGATTTTTTTTTTCTTTCTGTGGAAAGCAGATATTACTGCTGCTTGTATTGTTTTCGAGGTTTGTTAATAACCTAATACGAATGTATGCCCCAGCCCCTTTACTTTCTGGTGCACATATGATGGTCCGAGCCATCCATCTAGTGGGCTCCATTGTAGATTTGTGGTCTTCATGATCAGGCCAGTCCAACCATCAGGTAGGCCACATTGTAGGAAACAAAGTAGTGGCTAGAAGAAACTCTTTTTAGCTGTTCATTTATTCCAAAACTGATCAGGGGATCTCCCTGATGTTAGTTCCATGGATTCTGCATGGTGGGGCTTTGATATTTCACACATGTGCCAGCCAGGATGTAGAGAGGGCTGGGCTATGTTAGCAGGTCAGATCAGCAAACCCCATTACCACATTGTTTTGAAGAGCATTTTCAATCTTGGCTGATAATTTGCTTCTATGATTGTAAATTTTAGTTGCTTAAGAACGCCTTTCATTTGCTTCTTCTTTTTTATTAGTAATGGGGGGATATAAAAAGATTGAAGGACAGGAAAATGGAGATCTATTTACTCCAATTAACGGCTTCAATCTGATCATCCATTTACAGGTGGTGCACAATGGTTTAAAGTTGGCTACTTGACAAGTTGGAATCCAATCAGATTTAATAATTTTTTAAACCCAATTTAGTCACATTTTTATTTTTAATTTTTGAAATAGAGATTAGCTATGTTAGAGGCATCCATTCCATTGTTAGTGAATAGAATATAATCCTTCCCAATACAATCATTTGCAATGGCTTCCTGAGTACTGAATAGAATCTAAGCCTGAGTCCTTTTGGTAAACCCAATACAATCATTTGCAATGGCTTGTACAACCTGGCATTGTGTCTGTTTACTTTTTGACATTTCATATTCGGTAGTGTGAACAAATTATCAATCAACATTATAAACTTTAACTGTGCCCACTTTTCTAATGGTCCCATTTGTTGCGATTGAAATGGGAGAGTATCATCTAGCAGTGGCCCCAAAGTGGGTGGCGTTTAACACAGATTCTAGTAATGGCATCATGCATCGTTGTGTAGTGTTAACTATTATCAAATTTCTTTTTGAAGTAATTATTTAACATTGGACTCATTGAGTCTCTCGCTAAAGAAATCAACTGGTTAGTCCACCTTCTTGACCAATGGCTCCAGTACTGAAATTAGGCATGGATAGCACTAGTGTTTCAGATAAATTTTGCTTAATGAATTGGATACTATTCATTCTCCACTGACTATGTCCAGTTGGAAGATCGTTTCTTAATGTAATCAGTTATTGATGCAACTAAAGGTGGTGGAGTTTTGTATCAAGTGTTGATGTGAGGCAGAAAGTCCGTGAAAGTTACTAACTTCATAGATGTTCCTGGGCATTGGCCACTCTAGTATGACCTTCGCCTTATTTTCATTAAACTTTTTTTTTTTTTTCTTAAAAATAAAAATAAATTATAAAGTCTTTTTGCTATTACCGTGTACCCTAGTGTTAAGAGTGATTGTTTTTCACTTAGTTCTTTGAATTAAAGAATCATTTCGTCTTTACAAACGAAGGAGAGGGAGTGGGATTAAACCTCAACAATACGTTTTTTTTCGTAATCTATTCTCTAACAAAGTATCAAAGCAGTGGGATGACAAAACCTAAGGGGTCAAGTAGTAGTGATTTAAAGGGTGTAAATGATTTGCAACATTTACCCCAATCTACAAGTCAAAAAGTTCGGATTTCATTCCTAGGTTCCTGATTTATAAGCTGCCAACTTCTGACGGCTATTTTTTTTGTGAAGGATTTGCTATTTAGGGGAGATTCACCTCCCTTTCTCGGACGTCGTTTGAAATCCAACGGCTCTCTCTCTTTCCGACGGTGTTTGATCTCAGTACCGGCCTCCTTTCTAGTGAGGTTCATACCATTGGTGATCCTTCCGTCAACGGCTCTCTACCAGTGATCTCTCTCCACCGGCTCTCCACCATTGAACTCTCTCTGCCGGTGAGGCATGTTTGTGTTGGGGATTGTGCTGTGGAATCACATAGAGATGGATCTAGGATGGCAATCTAAGAGCACCAAGCAAATACAAAAGAACATAAATATTTAACGTGGAAAACCCTTTCGGGACAAAAGCGACGGCACAAAGTGATAAATCTTCGTTATGAAAGTAGAAATTATAAAGAGAAAAGACTTACCAGACTTGAGCAATCCTCAAATCTCTCCATTGCTCCACCTGTTTAGAAATCCTAGAACCCTTTTAGAAAGCTTTAGAATCCATTAGAATGTCTCCCAATCCCATTTACACCCATATATATAGTTGTAGAAAGAATCCCAAACAAAATCGGAAAGAATTCTAAACAAAATTGGAAATAAATTTCGCAATTTCATAGTTTTGCGAAAAAATCTGTGCAGAATCTGATTAGATGTAAGACATTAAATACAATAATCTCCACTATGTCTTCAATCTTCAAATATGTAGCTTCTTGTCCTCTTCTCTTATTTCCGTCTCTCATCATAACTTCATTAATGCTTTTCGTGCACACTCCGTCCTCCTATTACGCTATTGCCAAGTTCAGAGAAGTTGCACAGAACTTGAACTTCTTCGTAGGAACGACCTTGGTGAGCATGTCTGCTAGATTCACGCTGGTGTGAATCTACTCTAGAGTTACGCGTTCTTCCTCGAGCACCTGTCGGATAAAATGATGACAAACATCAATGTGTTTAGTACGAGAGTGATAAACAAAATTTTTACCTAAATTGAAAGCACTCTCGCTATCACAATTAACCGGCACGACCTCATGCTGAAGTCCCAACTGATTTATCATGTCTCTTAACCAAACACCTTCCTTAAACGCTTCCGTCACCGCTATATATTCTGCTTCGGTCGTGGAAAGTGTCACCACGGACTGAAGCTTCGACATCCAACTAATTACTCCACCCGCTAATACAAGCGAGTACCTGAAGTCGACTTTTTGGAATCCACACTGCTTGCGTAGTCTGAATCCATACACCCTGATCCATAGCTCGATTGGTAGACTGAGTGGAGATACCTCGTTTCAACACTTGAGGTCTTGTTATCGATCCCTAATGGGGGTGGATAACAGTGTATTGTGTACTGACAGTGGGTGTGTACTAATAAACTAACAAACAAAAAAAAAACTTTGCCCATCTTCTCAAAAGTTAAGATGTAGTCTTTTGTACCTCGAATGTATTGAAGTAGCCATTTCACCACTTCCGAATGTTACTTGCCAGGGTTTGACATGTATCTGCTTATAACACTGACTGCCTGTGAAATATTTGGTCTTGTACGGACCATGACATACATTAAACTACCAACCGCATTCGAATAAGGCACATGAGACATAATATGTTTTTCCTCATTTGATTTAGGATATTGTTTTGAGGAAAGCTTGAAGTGAGCCGCGTGGGGAACGCTCACTGGCTTTGCCTGGTCCATTCCATACTTGATCAACACCTTTTGAAGGTATTCTGCCTGTGATAACCAAAGTCTGCTCCTCTTCCTGTCTCTAGGAATATCTATGCCAAGAACCCTCTTTGCAGCGCCCAAATCTTTCATCTTGAATGTCCCTGATAACTGAGTCTGTATTACGTTGATTTTATATATATCATGACAGACAATCAAAATATCATCAACATACAATACTAAGATGATGAATTTTTCATCACTCAGTGTCTTGTAATAGACATAGTGATCCTATTCACTCCGAGTAAATTTCTGACTCAACATGAAAGAATCAAATTTTTTATACCACTGCCTAGGTGACTGTTTCAGGCCGTACAACGACCTCATTAACCTGTAAACTTTTTTCTCTACCCCTTTAACTTCGTAGCCCTCTGATTGCTTCATGTAGATCTGCTCTTTCAACTCCCCGTGCAGGAATGCAGTCTTGACATCCATCTGTTCCAGCTCGAGATCGTATTGGGCAACCAGCGCCAACACGAATATGATGGATACTTGCTTAACCATCAGCGCGAATATCTCTGTGAAGACGATTCCTTCTCTCTGAGCATACTCCTTCGCTACTAGCCTCGCTTTGTGTCTATCTTGTTTTCTTTTGAATAACCGCTTGCATCCGATCGCTTTTCGGATAATTGAAAGCTCCACCATCTCTCATGTGTGATTTTTGTGCAATGAGTCCATCTCATGGTCCATAGCCGCCTTCCACCTTTCTGTATCAGGCTCATTAAGAGCTTTCTGAATAGTAGATGGGTCCCCCTCATCTGTAATGAGGGTATATGCAATATTAGAGTCGTCCCTGTATCTTGCCGGTAACCTGCGATCACGTGGTGGGTTTCTTCTCACAGGTGGCTGCTTCACCTGATCCTGTAACTTTGTCTGCGCATCTGTCTCTACCTGAGTATCATCTGTGTCAATCTGGACGTCTACGATCAACCTTTCTGGTTCCTCTTGCTTCTCTTGATCATTCTTGCGGAATATGGAGCTTTCATCGAATCTGACGTCACGACTAGTGATGACCTTGCGTGTGACCTTGTCGAATAATTTGTAACCTTTCACACCAACACCATAACCAACAAAATATACTTTTTTGGCTCTATGGTCTGGCTTATCTCTCTCAACTGATGGTACATGAGAGTAAGTCTCACAACCAAAATATGCGCAAATCTGAGTAGTCCAGCTTATGACCACTCCATACTTCCTCTAGGATTTTACATTCAATTGTCGTAGAAGGAGACCGGCTCACCAAATAGCAAGCCGTGTTAACGGCCTCAGACAATAAGTGTAACGTCTCGAAAAAATCCGTACGAAGACCGAGTACCACCTTAGGCAAAAATCACTAAGGATCGAATCCTTTAGAAATTAGACGAAAATTAATTAAGTGTTAAACTAAATTAATCGGTAGATTAGCTTGAACCGCTTTCTATACGAACTACAAGACCCAAAATCAGTAGAATCGCTAATCCTACCTTACCCAAAAACCTAAGATCAATCTCAAAACCCAGTTGCTCTCGGGTGCATCTTGAAACTCCGTATCAGACCTGGACCGCGCGTCGAAAGTCTGATTACCGTGAAACTATACGTTATGACCGCCTTATTGGGCTTGATAACCATTGCGGGAATCAAGCCCGAATAGTATCCAGAAACGCACAACTAGAGCCCTGAGTAAAGTGTGTGAGAAATGCGAATACCTTTAGAAAATGAATTCAGATTTAAGTGATTTGAGCCATTTGCTTACAGGCCGAATTTAAGGATTCAGACCGTCAGAATCTGACCTAAATACACCCTCGGATCAGGGAAATTTTCTTACACAGTTCAGTGTACTTGTGGCCCTGATCGAGTGATGACGACCGTTGAACTAAAACTGGTCCTTCACGGTCGATCCGTAAATCCGATCGGACCGAGATCTTAACCTGGCATAGATCCATCGTCAGGGGACTTTCTTGAGGCCATACGCAGGTAACGGACCTCCAGATTAGCTTCGTTGGCCCGAAACAGATGACTTTTGGCTGTATCTTAAGTATACCATGGCCCTGGGGCCATTGACATCACTTCTGGGCCTATATAAAGCCCTAAACCCACCCCTCTCTCATTCCATAAAAATTTACAAAACCCTAAGAGAGAGAAGAGAGAAAAGAGAAGGAAAAAGTGAGGAGAAGAGAGAGAGAGAGAGAGAGAGAGAGAGAGAGAGAGAGAGAGAGAGAGAGAGAGAGAGAGAGAGAGAGAGAGAGAGAGAGAGAGAGAGAGAGAGAGTTGCTGGGATTCGATCCCACCGCTTCACATGCCAAATCATCCTGCTTGTATTACTATACCGGCGATTTCGACTCCGTTCTTGGGTAAGAAATCCTAACCCAAATAGAGTAAATGATGAAATAACTAAACTATTTCGTGCTATAGGTTGCCGTTGTGTTATAAACAAAGGCGTAGTATTCAAACTGAGTTCGATACGAGTTTACCGACGAAAGGTGCGGACTATAAATGTTTAGGTTATGGTTTTCAAGGCTTTCAATGTTAGTTAATGATTTATGTCTGACTTGATTGCTGTCACATGTGCTTAGATACGATATTTTCCATGTAATACACATATATATGAACTATGTTGAATATAATGTATTCCATGTGTTTGTTGAAATGTTTGAATGAAATTATTATCATGATTTGTATTTGCCATGACTATTAATCTCGAATACATGTTTGTTGTATGTATAACAACTCCTTTGTGAAAGGATTTGCTATAATATAAGCTATAACTAAATTAGGGTATGTACGTAGTAATGTGTAGGCTAAGTGTTTGATAAAATGTCTGAATGAGTAATTGTTTGTTGAATTGTAATTATTAAGGGTGTTGAGATAGAATTCTCCACTACCTTATCTACGTGTATAAATTTTTTCATGTAATTTACCTTACTACTACGTGATCTGTGGATGAAATACATATGTATGGTAAGATGCTCACTATGTGTTTGTTAAAATGCTCGAATGAGATTTATATTTGGATGGTTTTCTAAATGATGTTTTGACTATCACATGTGATTACCTAGTGTACTTGAGTATGATTGGGATTACTACGTAGTCCAGGCAATCGGTAATGGATCTCGATTGAGTGGCTGGATTAGATTCGCCACATTGGATACGTTTGAGGAATCCGAGTCGTACGATGATTCGTCGACAGTGGTTAGGCCACGTGGAGTGCTTACGCGCTCCATGTCGACTAATTCAGCGTACGCTCGTACCAGTCGAACTTGTCAAGTAACCCGATTGGCCTAAATGTGTGTTTACCATGTATGGACGCAACTATTGTATGAATAAGCCTAAATAAGAACTTGGCTAACACGATCATGCACCGCATTGCATGTGCTTTGGCGAGGAAGCGCACGTTTACCGGGAGTGTTACATGCGCGATCTTGAGATGATGTCGCCAAGGGAGTGCAGGCGATGGCATACATCATTGTCGCATACCATTCTTGCATTAACAAGAGTACTTAGGACATGATTGTTGTACTGCTTTATCATTACTGCTTGATTGAATTGATAACATGTTAACCTTTGCCTTATAGCTCCACTGAGTTGATCACTCCTACTCTGGGACGGTGTTTTAAAACATCAACCAGACTTTGTTGTAATTTTAGATGGCAGCGAGGCTTACGAGATGGAGCCTGCCTTCTATGACGATGAGGAGTTCTCCTATTTGCAACTCTCTGACGGGTCTATGTAGATCTGGAGTTGTGTCACTGGGGCTACACGGATATGGATTAGATGACATTACACTATCATTTTGTAAAATTTGAAGTTATACATGTAATTATTTAACCTGGTAACACGTTCATACTATGGGGACTTACAACCACTTATATGCTTTATATATCTATCACAGTCTTCCGCTTGCTTAAATTAATCATCTCTGGAGTATGATACGTTGATTTAGTATAATCTCATTCATGCTTAAATGCACTAAACCGGACAACATTTAATCATCATTATCTATGTTGCATAAGTGATGCGACGGATCTCGGGAGTTAGGCTTTTGCTCGCCCCTCGAAATTCGGGGCATTATAATAAGTCCTCGCCCAACGTGGCATTACTTAACATGCATCGGGCCCTCTCCAAGAGAGTCCGATTCATCCGCTCAGCCACACCATTTTATTCGGACGTATGATGCACTGTGTTGTGCCTAATGATCCATTCATCTTTGCAATATTCATTAAATTCAGTGGAAGTGAATTCTCCACCATTGTCAGTCCTTAAAATCTTTATTTTTCGCCCTGTCTGTTTTTCCACCATTGCCTTCCATTGTTTGAATATGGTGAAAGCTTCGGATTTACGTTTCATGAAGTAAACCCAAACTTTCATGGAGTAGTCATCAATGAATGAAACAAACCATGACGACCCCCTAATAGAAACCTCTGGCGATGACCCCCATACATCAGAGTGCACATAATCAAGCACTCTCTTACATACATGTTTTCCAGTTTTAAAAGATAATTTAGTTTGTTTACCATATATAAGATGCTCGCATATATGTAAATCAAAATTCTTAAAAGTTAGAATCAAACAACGATTAAATAGTACCTTCAAGCCCCGCTCGCTCATGTGGCCCAGACGAGCATGCTACATACGTATAGACGTGGAATCTGCAATAGCTGCTGCCGCTCCACCTGCTGAAGTGCTCCCAATCAACCTGTAAAGGTTTTCGTACCTTTGTGCTCTTATAACCACGAGTGCCCCTTTTGAAACTTCAAGGACACCATCAATACCAGTGAACTTGCACCCTATAGTCTCGAGTGCACCAAGAGAAATCAGACTTTTCTTCATATCAAGAACGTGCCTGACATCAGTCAAGGTACGCTCCATCCCATCAAACATCTTGATACTCATAGAACCAATAGCCACAACATTCTAGGCATTGTCATTGCCCATAAAAACCTGTCCATTATCACATTCTTGTAATTGGGAACCAACTCCGATAAGGAGTCATGTGATATGATGATCCTGTTTCAATGATTCACTCATCTCTAAGATTGTCATGCAAGGGACCAATTATGGACACAGACAGAACATCACCACCACTTGTCTCTTCATCAGATGTGACAACATTGGTCTCCTTGGAAGAAACCGCAGAATTTTCTTTCTTTGCTTTAGGATTGGTACAATCTTTCTTCATGTGTCCAGTCATCCTACAGTTCCAACACTTTAGTTTTCTTTTACCTTTGCCCTTGATTTAGATCTAGGTATTGAAGATCTTGTACCTCGCTCAGTATTTCTTCTCCTCGTAAACAGTGCATCGAAAGATGTCCTCATGCTGCCGTTTAGCTTTCTCATGACCTTCCCTTGAAGAGCTGAGATAACGGTGTCGACACTCATGGTTTTATTTGCGATGCACATTGAGTCCCTGAATGACTCATACGATGCTGGAAGAGAATTCAACAACATACTTGCTTGTTCCTCATCTTTGATTACTTCCTCCACATCCAACAGTTTGCAAACAAATTTATTAAAGTTGCTGATGTGGGCCTCCAGGTCTCCACCATTTGTCATCTTAAAGGCATACCACTGTAGCTTGAAGTGTAGGCGATTTTCAGAGGATTTTTTCGCATAGATATCTTCTAACTTTGCCCATAAACTAGCTGCAGTTTTCTTTCACAAAACATTGTAGAGAACCTCATCCATGAGACATAAACGGATGGAAGCTAAAGCATTCATGTCAAGAGTATTCCAGTCTTCGTCATTCATAGTCGATTTCCGCTCCTCAAGAGCCTTAACTTCGCCTTGCTTGGTTAATAGACTAATTATCTTGATATTCCATAACTCAAAATTATTTTTGCCTGAATACTTCTCAATATTAAACTTGGTGTTTCCTGTTGATGCTAATCCTGTAGATTCAAATCTGTGCCCCAATGATTGCTCTGATACCACTTGTTGGGTTTTGGATTGCGGAATCACACAGAGATGGATCTAGGATAACAATCCAAGAGGACCAAGCAAACACAAGAGAACACAAAAATTTAACGTGGAAAACCCTTTCGGAAAAAAACCACGACACAAAGCGACAGATCTTCACTATGAAAGTAGAAATTACAAAGAGAAAGGACTTACCTGAAAGTGCTATGATGATAAACCCTAAGTATTGTCAAATTTTAGTGTGCCAAACCAATTCAAGTTTGTATCTTAATTGCTTGTGCATCTGTTCACATTGAATCTTCGTTGTTCGTTCCGTTCATGCTGAATCTATCTTGCCTATATCTATGACGAACTTACCGAGATCTTCAAATTGGAAGAAAGTGAAGACTCATATATTGAGAGAAGACTTAGTTTTTAAGAACATTGTGGTTCAAGATCTGGAACCAGAAAAGTCCAAGAACTCAAGACCTAGTTGAAGATCACGTTTAGTATGTCGAGTTCAAACTTTGAAGATCGCAAGAATTAAAGCTACTGAAGTGATCGATATATTAAATGTTCATATGTTCTATCTCACAAGTAAGGTATGATTGACCTAAATTGACCTTAGATCATGATTAGATCATTTCATACTTTCGGTTGGTCATTTTAGTCATTTTATAAGTGTAAAATTATGTTCTTTTCACTAGCCCTAGCACTGGCTCGACCAATCCTAGTATTTCCTTGACCAGACCAGGATTTGTTATGAATTTTTGGAATTTTTCTATTGGTCTACGACCAGTCCTGGAAACTGCTCGACTAGTCGTGTGAATAGTGCTCGACCAGTCGTGCAGTGCTCGACTCGTTTTCCAGCGAGTAATCTAGACTCACGCGACCAGTCGTGTGGTGTCCACGACCAGTCGAGCAGGCCACTCGACCAGTCGTGGGACCCACAAGGATAGTCGAGTAACTGAAAAATCTTATCGAGCCAGAATTTTTGAAAAACTGTTTGGATAAGGCCAGTCATAGCTAACCAAAGGCCAGTCGTGCGAACCGATTTTTCACCTATAAATAGTGCTTGAATTTCAGAGTTTTCTATTCAATTCTTATCATTCTTAAGCAATCACTCTGAGTTTATTTTGAGTACATTCTAAGCTATTTTATGCATATTTAAGATTTTTAAAGTAGCTCTTGTTTTTTATTTTGATTATATATTCCATTCTTATATTGAAAAAGGATATTTAATTTACCCTTCCTTGAGATTAAAATCAATACAAAGCCTTTGTTGATTTAATTAAAAATCATTTAGACTTAAAACCTTATACACTTGTGAGACTGAACGTTGAACATCTACATCATCATCAAGTTGGTTCTATCGGGCTGCTTCAGAATCGTCATACAGATAAGTTTTTTCTTTTTCTGTAATTCAATTCCTTTTTGGTTTGTGAGATTGTTCCAGAAAATCTCATTTTTGGTTTGTCTGAGGTGATCCAGAAAACTCAGAATGTGGGGTTTTTGAATTGTGTAAGCCCACTTGAAAGACACAATTGTGAAGGTTTTAGGTGAATCGTGAAAAACCTATTTTGATTAGTGAACGCTAATATCCCGAGGGAGTGGATATTACAAGTGAAGTAGTTGTGTGGCTGTTGTTTAGCAGTTGGTGTACACACAAGCGAATCACTATAATTCTTTGTGTTTGGTGGATGTGTGGTTTATTTCTTTATCTTTTATGATTTAAGATTGTGGGATGTATTTGTGGATGTGTGATGAGGGTCAAATATTGCATATTAGACCCCGATTAGTACTTGATTTTACGTACATGCTAATGCTTAACGTTGTATTTTAATCGTGTTTTTGATGTAGGATGCAATCAGGTTCATTCGGCCCGAAACTTCATACATGGCCTGGGGGCCATAAATTAACCATACATATTAAGTTTCATCCATTGGATCACTGAGGAAGTGGCCCAACAGACAAATCAACCCCTAAACCATTAATTTGGGGCCCACCTAGTATCTGGATATGCCTTAAATTTGGTCTCAACCCATTATATGAGGAGACAAAATAGATGGTTGGATTAGATTTCTCAGAAACATTACAGTGGACCCCACCAGAGTGGCATGTGTATAGTGCACAGGTGCACTGGACGTGCACCAAAAATAAAAAAGTCGGTCAGCATGCGCTGACTGACTCTTCTTCTCACAAATTCAAAAACGGCAGTTGCCGTTTTCTGTTTTTAAACAGAGACTTGCGGTCTTCTGTTGTGGGCCACCATCATGAGTCGAAGATCCAATCTGGACCGTCCATTAAACCATAATGGCCCATAGTACCATCGCCTAGGGGGCGATATTTCAAATAACAGCAGAGATCGGTTTTTAACTGTTCAAACTCGAAATGGATGGCAGCAAGAATATTTCATGGGCCGCATCAACAGATAGTATAAATTGTTCATGCTCGACCGAAATTTCGTCCTGCATCCAATGGACGGCTTGCATTTATCAAAATAACAACGAAGTGGACCCCACCAACGTTGCAGCGCGATCAGCGCAAGTCCCTGTTCCGCGGCCGGACGGAGCCCGACTTTTGTGGGCTGTGGTGTGGCCACAGTGATGATCAGACGGCTGTTCTGGACCGTCCATCGTATAGACCAACCAAAAATGTCCTAGGGGACGTTGACCCTTTGGAAAGAAAGCATGGAAAATAAGAGTTGGGATGCTTCTATTTTGGTTGCGTAAAGGTTATACACGCCACCGACTTTCTGGTTTCGCAGAGTGCTGTGCGTAAAGATGTTACACACTCCACCGCCCAGGCCATCTGACCGACCTTCTTACCTCTATAAAAGAAAGGAAAGAGAAGGGAGAGGGGATCCAAGTCTTTGTGGACGTGGAGCATTGAGGAGCTGATCACATATGATTTATTCCAGCCAGGTTGTGGACGTGAGTGAAAAGAGAAAGAGAGGAAGAAAACAAGAGTGGTGTAAGGGATGTGTCTATTTTCAGTTATATGTTTCTTCTTTCTATTTGAAACTACGTTCCTCCCCATGAATTTCTAATTTCTTAGCTAAGGCTGAGATGAAGCCCCTAATTTGAATGACTCTTGTTATGTGTTGATGTCATCTGAATTGATTGATTTATTTATTTCTCTAGTGTGCTTAAATGAAAACTCCGTACTTCTCCATTCTATGAGCTTAACCAAAGTCTAGATGTGGATGTTGTTTGGAATCTTATTTTAGGTGCTTGTGTCTGACCATGAACAGGTTTTCCTATAGAGAAAGAGATAGGAATTTACATCTATTCATGCCTGACCATGGATGGAAAGATGTGATCCTTATGCTTTAAGGGATTATACATTTTGTGTGCCCGACCAAGGACATAGAGTATACTTTATTTATTAAATTTATATCAATCTGATTTAGGGTGAATCAACAAGTAAAACAAGGGTTAGGATAATTAGTGGTGGATTCAAAAGTCCTAGTGTTCTCCTAAATTGAATTTTCCTTCTTGTTCTCAGCTGCTTTTTCATTGATTTTTGTTAGTTTACTTAATCACTAGCTAAAATATTTGTTGGATTAGTTAAGCGGAATCATAAAATTCAAATTGTGACAACTAGTCCTCATGGGAATGATCTCGTAATACATACCGTATCTACACTTAATTCGTATACTTGCGAGTTTAAAATCATTTAAATCAGGTTGGTTTAAATAAAACATCAAGTTTTTGGCGCCGTTGTCGGGGACTGTTTCGGTCCAATTGGATTTAGGATTCTCTCTGATCATAATTCATAGCACTAAGATTTTTTTTTTTTTTTTTAATTTTTTATGTTTAACAAAATTTAGGAAACTTAATTTATTTTTGTCTTAATTTATAACGCCCTGAAAATCGGGGGTCGAGTAGAAACCCAACTCCCGAGTTCCAACATATCACTTATGCAACATATTTAATGATAATTGTATGTTGTCTGTATTAGTGCATAAAACATGAATGAGATTAAACCAAATCAGCAAAACATAATCCAGAGACAGTTGTAATACGCAAGCGGAAGACTGAAATGAATATGTATAACTTTATAAACCAGTATAGGTCCCCAAAGTATGTATACGTTGCAAGGTCAATAATTACAAATATTGTTTCAAAATACAAAATGTCAAAAAAAAATGTGATAGTCCACTACAAGTATAACCCTGAAGCCCCATCGATCAGAACGGTCTATATAAACCCGCCTGAATACTGCATATATGAGAAAGCATACTCATCGTCTGCGAAGTCTGGCTCCGCCTCATCGGTCGGGTCTCTGTCTGCAACTAAGATAGAGTCTGGTTGGTGTTTAAAACACCGTCCCAGAATGTGGGAGTGAGTGATCAATTTAGTGGATCAATAAAGCAAAGGTTAATATGTTGTCAATTCAGTCAAGCAGTAATGATAAAATAATACAATCAAACATCCCTAAGTACTCTGATTAATGCAAGAATGGTATGTATAAATGATGCATGCCCTCGCCTGCACTCCCTCTGCGATCTTCATCTAACGGTCGCGCATGTCAGTCACTTCCTCAGTGCTCTCTACTCAACGCCAAACGGCACATGCAGTATGGTGCATGAGCGTGATTACCAAGTTCTTATTAGTCCTTTTCATACAGCAGGATTGGGAAACTAAGGTACCTCCCTTATATCAATACCCAAACAATGACTCATTCTAGGGTCGTCAGTCCTAGTAAATCTCACACGAAGTTGCAGTTCTAAGTCACTGCAAAGGGCTCGTCACCTGATCAGTGCAGGCCTAGTTTATACTCTAGTTGCTACGAAAAGGCTCGTCGCCTCATCGCAGTCTCAGAGTATCCTTGAGGTCACTACAAAGGGCTCGTCACCTGATCAGTGTAGGCCGACAGCTCGAATACAACGTCCCATATCACCGTATTCGGCTCACGAGCTTATGTTGCTCACTGGTCACTACAGGTGGACTCGTTGCCCCGGCGTAGGCTGACAGCTCGACCACAGTGTCCCATACCACCATGTCTAGCTCATGAGTATTAGCGGATCAAGGTACCCAGGTTAACGGGGTTTCCACTGGTGAGTTTGGTACCCTAGGTTCAAGCAGTAGCGTCCAAACATGGTGAACATATATCAGGCCAATCGGGTTACTTGACGAGCTCGACTAGCACGAGCGCACGTTGAGTTGATCGACATGAAGTGCGTAAGCACTTCATGTGGCCTAACCACTATCGACATCTCAAGTACGGCCGGATTCATCGACCACGTCCTGTGTGGCGAGACAACCTCAGCCACCAATTCGAGGTCCGTTACCGATTGCTTGGACTATATAATAGCTCCAACCACATTCAATTATAACAGAAAATCATATGAGATAATCAGAGCAGTAATGGATCAAAAATTCCAATCATACAAGCATTTGAGCATTTTATGGATTACAACTTAAACATGAATTCACACATATGCATTCCATACCTAAACAGACACTATAATATAAAATACATGGAAGAAATCATACACATAGTTAAGGTAGTTGAGAATCATATCTCAACACTCATACAAAGTACAAATTACTAACTACTAGTTCATTCAGACATTTTTACAAACACTTAGTTTACGCATTCCAACATACATGACGTATGTTGGTTATAATATGAATTAGGGCAAATCCTTTCATCAAGGAGTCATCGCCTACACGATAATCATATACCCACGACAGTTAGTCATGGCGAGCACGAATACAAATTCTATACTCATTTAGATATTTTCACAAACACCTAGGCTACACATTGTAACATACACGGCGTATGTTGACATAACATGTATTAGGGCAAATCCTTTCGCCAAGGAGTTGTTACACATACAACTAGCTATATTCGCGGTAATTTATCATGGCAAACACAATTTCAAATTCCATACGTATTCGATCATTTCTACCAACACCTGGAATACAATATATTCAACATAGTTCAAGTATATCTGTATTGCGATACAAACAATGCATTTGGCATGTGAAATGGAACCCATGTCAGTAATAAATCATTAACCGACATTGAAAGCATTGAAAACCATAACCTATATATTTATAGTCCGCACCTTTCGCCGGTAAACGCGTAACGAATTCAGTTTAGACACTAAGTCTTTGTCAACAGTAGAATGACAACCTATAACATGAATTAGGTTAGCTATTTCATCACTTACACTATTTGAAACCCTAAAACAGATTAGGGTTAGGTTTTCTTACCTAAGAGCGGGATCGAAATCGCCCGAATAGCGATACAGGAATGGTGGATAAGCACGTGGAACAGCGAGATTGAGTCCCGAGAACAATCTCCCACACTCTCCCTCTCTCTCTTTCTTTCCTTATCTTTTCTCTCTCTTCTCTCTCTATGGTTTGCAAAATCGTATGTGAAGGGAGAGAGAGGGTTTAAGGCCCTTATATAGGCCCAAAACTGACCGAAATGGCCCCGGGCCATGGTATACTTAGGTTACAGCCAAATAGGGGTTGTTTCGATCCAACAGAGCACTTCTAGAGGCCCCTTTTCTACGTGCGGTCGAACTTAAGATTCCTGACATTGGATCTAGGTTGAGTTAAGTTTTCGGTCCGATCGGATTTACAGATCGACCGTGGCGGACCAGTTTCAGTTCAACGGTCACCGGTACTCGATCAGGGCCACAAGGGCACTGACATGTGTGGGAAATTTCTCCTGATCCGAGGGTGTATTTGGGTCAGATTCTGACGGTCTGAATCCTTATATTTGGCTCGCAAGCGACACGTCTTAGTTTACTTAAGTTTGGATTTTTTTTCGAAAGATATTCACGTTCCTCACACACTATATTCCGGGCTCAAGTTGTGCATTTCTGGTCATAGTCAGGACTTGATTTTCGAGATGGTTGTCAAGCCCAGCAAGGCGGTCATAATCGTTTAGTTTCACGGTAATTGGACTTTCGAAGTGCGGTCTAGGTCCGATACGGAGTTTCATGATGCTCCCGAGAGCAATTGGGTAATGAGATTGATCCTAGATTATAGGGTAATGTAGCGTCGATGATTCTGTAAGTTTTGGGTCTTGCAGTTTGTATTTAAAGTGGTTCAAGCAAATTTCACAGCTAATCTAGTTTAACACTTAGTTAATTTCGTCTAATTTCTAAAGGATTTGGTCCTGAGTGATTTCTGCCTGAGGTGGTACTTGGGTCTTTGTACGGATTTTTCTGAGACGTTACATTATTTTCTACAGGAATTAAGGAAAGAAGCTGAAAAAAAAACTATCTTCATAGTGAAGGAGGAGATCCCAAATCTTCGGAAATCAATCATCTTCTATTTTGGGTTCTTTCTTCCAACTCTTGTTTGCATAGTTTCATTTTGTTTTTAGGAATTCGTAATTTTTTAGCTCTAGTTTATTTATCTTAGGTTGCATCTTAATTTAGTTTAGTTTAGCTTTCTTTCCTAGATTGCAATAACTTAGTTTATGCTAGGACGTAAATCTCTGCATAGTGCTGCCAACCACTACGGCAGCACACTTTGAACTTAAACCTGGGGTTATACAATTGTTGCCCTCCTATGGTTTAGATAAGGAGGATCCATATCATCATGTGAAAGAATTCATAGACATCTGCTCTACCTTTAGGTTCCAAAACTTTTCAGATGATTCGATCTGTTTGCGCCTTTTTCCTTTTTCTTTGAAGGATAAGGCGAAAGCATGGTTGAATTCTCTAAATGTTGGGTCTAACGCTACATGGGACCAACTGTCTAAAAAGTTCTTAAACAAATTCTTCCCTGTTCACAAAACTAATGCTCTCCGTAGAGAAATTACTAATTTCACACAAAAAGAGGGTGAACACTTTCATGAATGTTGGGAAAGATAGAAGGACTTGCTTCTTAAATGTCCACACCATGGTTTTGAGAAGTAGCAACAGGTTCAATACTTCTATGATGGTTTGATACTTCAAAACCGTCGCATGGTTGATGCCACCAGTGGAAGGTCATTCATGACCAAAAGTGATGTCGAAGCTTGGAATTTCTTTGAAATCTTGTGTGAAAACTCCAAGCAATGAGACTATTCAAATAGAGGTGAAAGAAGTCGCCAACCACAGAAGAAAGGTGGTATATATGAGATAGGAGTCACGCCAGATCTTTATGCCAAGATTGATAGCCTGACAAAGAAAGTTGATGCTTTGGTGTTAAATAATGGACCTCCACAAACAACTCAAATTGAGTCATGTGCCATATGTTCCAGTTCCGCCCATCCTACGCAGTCTTGTCCATCTGGTGCAGCATTTTCAGAATTTCTCTCTGAACAAGTGCATGCTATGAACACCTATCGGAGAACTGGGAATGATCCTTACTCAGACACCTACAACCCAGGGTGGGCTAGACATCCAAACTTCTCTTGGGCAAAATGACCACAACAAGGAGGACCATCTGAAAATCCTCCTATGCAACCTTACCCCCAAGTTGGCAGTCAACAACATCAACAATTTCCGCAATATCAACAACTTCCTTCACAATCACGGAAACCATCTCTTGAAGATACACTCAATCTTTTTATGCAGAGTTCTCTTCAATTTCAAAAAGACACCCAACAAACTCTACAAGCTAACCAGCAAAGGTTACATGCAAATGCGCAATCCATTGCCAAGCTGGAAGTATAGTTGGGTGAACTTGCTGCCACATTGAGTGAGAGAGAGAAGGCAAGTTCCCTAGCCAACCTGTGGCAAATCCAAAGGGACAGTTTGAGATTGACTCTAATTTAAACCAAGAACAATATCATGAGCAAGCCAAATCAATCATTACCCTTAGGTCTGGCAAACAAATTGAGAACAAAGTAGAGATGCCTAGGGAAGAATCAAATTTCAAATCGGAAGACCAAAATGAAGAGGAGAGACACACTAGTGCATCCAATGTCCAAAAGCACTCTGAGTCTCCGGGAACCACTCATGTGCCATCCTATGTGCCTAAAGCACATTTTTCTCAACGTTTGGCACCAGTTAAGAAAGGAAACAACTTTAATGATATATTGGACATGTTTAAGCAAGTGCGAATTAACATTCCATTGCTTGATGGTATCAAGCAGGTCCCTGCTTATGCTAAGTTTCTTAAAGATTTATGCACTTAAAAGCGTAAGCTGAAAGTCCAAAAGAAGGTCTTCCTTGCGGAGCAACTCAGCTCCATGATTCAACACAACACCCCTCCTAAATTTAAGGATCCAGGAGCTCTCGCCATTTCTTGTGTCATAGGAGATTATAAGATTGAGAAGACATTGCTTGATTTAGGGGCGAGTGTTAATTTGTTGCCATATTCTGTATATGAGCAACTAGGACTTGGTGAGCTGAAATCAACCAAAATAACACTACAACTAGCTGATAGATCTATCAAGGTGCCCCGTGGTATTATTGACGATGTGCTTATTCAGGTTGATAAGTTTTATTTTCTAGTGGATTTCATCGTTCTAGATACTCAGCCTACCCAGAATCCTATTAGTCAAATCCTGATTATCCTGGGACGTCCATTCTTGGCCACATCCAATGATATCATAAATTGCAGGAATGAAGTTATAAAGTTGTCTTTTGGTAACATGAAGATTAAACTCAATGTTTTCAATACTGGACAACAACCGCCAGACTTGGATGATATATTTGAAGTGAACATGATCGAGAGTCTAGTGCATGGCTCTTTCCTTAAATCTTCCGAAGACACTCTTGAGACTTGTTCCATCCAAGAAGTCAATGCATTGCTTGACTCTAATTCTATCATGGATACTACAAAATGGAAAGCTAAAGTGGAACTTCTTCCACCATCTAAGTCTAAACTGGTCCCGTTTATTGAGAAACCACCCGAACTTGACCATGGTTGACTTATATTGATTGATTCATGATCCATGGTTGCTTGCATTGCTTGTCTGGCTGAAGACGTTAAACTTAGCGCTCCTGGGAGGCAACCCAACCTTTTATTTCATTTCTTTTTCCTATTTAGTTAGTTCAACATTGCTGCAAACCCTCATGAGACTACAACTCGTCCACTAGGGGTAACCTAGGGGTTTAAAAGTTTGCTGCATATGCTAAATGCAATAGAAAGCACCTGCGAAAGTGGTGTAGGCAGAATTTTATTTTATTTTATTTTTATTTTTATTTTATTGTTATTTTTGTTTTGCTTGAGGACTAGAAAACTAACCCTATATTCAGTTAGTTTGCTTTTGTTGGTTTCTCTCTTGTACTGACCCGCTCTCACGCTGATATATTTGGACAAGCCTCTCGATTTCTTCATCCAGGTACTATCTTTCCATCACTTCTCCTTTACTTTCGTTGTCCCATGTGCATTGTATGCTCATTTCTTTTACATTGAGGACAATGTAAATTTTAGGTTTGGGGTGGGAGATTAGGTTACTAATCAGTATTTTCTTGGTCTTGAGCAAAATTTGTGAAAATTTTGTAAAAATTTTTAAACATTTTTCTGGAATTTCTTGTGAATTCGAAGTGATTTTGACGGATAGTCGTGATTTTAGAATTACACGATACAGAATGTTGGTAATTTATGACTATTGGATTCAGCCATCTATTAGATTTCGCAGTTAAGTTTGAATTGTTAACCCATGATTAGAAGTTTTAAACATTGATTGAGTCATGATTTCACAGGACACATCTCGCTTACACATTAAGGTTTTAGTTTGATATTGAATTGTAACTTGGTGATCACTAAGCATGGAAGGAACTAACCTGGGAAATTTGTCCATCAGGTTCAATAAGAAGAATGA
>JAJHSJ010000001.1:74609088-74692877 GCA_021015155.1 Magnolia officinalis
TGCTCCTTTTCCTCCAAATCAACTAACAGATCTCACATCACATACACTTTAGGGGTGGCAATGCGATGGGTTTGGGATCCACTAGGCTTGTGAGCCCGTCCTGGACCACACTTAAGGCCCAAGGCCCATCCCAGCATGGGCTTAGCACACAACCGAGAAAGCCGATAAAACAAGTGGTTCGTTGTGGGTCCAACCGTACCTGCCTGGCCTTAAAATTGATAAAATCCATACTAACACTAATTTTCCTCATCCATCCATCCATTGATACATGCACAAAGAAATAGACATTTTAGAGGAATGAAACCAACACTCAACTAAATGACTTGAGCCCAAGCCCAACTTGAAAATTGATCGGGCCATTCATGCAGGCCTAATACCGGCCAAAGCCTAGCTCAAAGCCTGATAGGGTTTGCAAGTTCCGGCGGGCTACCCAGCCACCCTTATATGTGAAGCACCTATCAAATGCACACCCCATCAACATTGATTCCACATAAATCCATATAAGCTAAAAAGAGATGCTTTGCATTTTCCCCAACATAACTCCAAAAAGCCCCACGTTCCATTGGATATATGTCCAGATATGTATGTAATGCTATCAAGATTCGAGTGAAGACAACAACTCACAAGTCTTATGCACCAATGTTTTCCATATATAATCAATAAATGTTTACAATAAACAGCTCATTATACAATTCATTGGCAACAACCAAAAAAAATACATCTTTTATTTACGTATTTACAATAAACACATTCCAATACATTTTGCTTCATGGAAACCCATCCTCACTCCAATCCAATTTCTACAAATGTCTGCACCTACACTGTCCCCTTCAACAGCTAGTAACATCCTTGTTGGACAAAAGAGACGAGCTGCCGCAATCATTGTGTCAACTACAGGATACAACAACACCAGAGGCCACTACAATCATCAATACTCGCAGAGAGCGAATTTCTAAAAGACGTTTTATCCAAGAAACAACAACAGAATTCAAGAACTTGGAATATCGGCAAATCAATGAGAATTCATCTTAATCCGCACAAGTTATAAACAAACTGACCATGTGAATTTAGGCCTTGTTCAAGTTTGAAGCACTAGCAGAGCCTCTTACTTCTCATATACCATTCAACTAGCGGATAAGAGCCAACTTGTCAATTGTGTATGACATCCAACCGATCCAAAGTTTGGGCCCACCATGAAGACCACCAGCTACCACAAAAAAGCCTGATCCACTCATTTGGTGGGCCACAACTGTACTCTGGATCAGATGGGCTTCTGTCCATTTCTATGGTGTGGCCCACCTGATGAGTGGATCCGCTTGGAGTTTGCGGCAGATGTTCTTCATTATCAGGCGAGCCTTTCAGCAGTTTTGAACGTTGTACATAATTGACAGGTCGGCACTCATCCCTGCATCCCTCCCTCCTTCGGTGTGTGCACGCTCGTGTGTGGGTGCACTTGCAAAAATAAAATACTAAATTATAATATTATTCAACTATTTTGGTTTTCTAGTCACAAGATCATGGAAACAGGAACAAAATTTTTAAATAGAAAAAAAATAATCCATGCAGATGATCATAGTTATGCCATAAACGTAAACGCAGTATCTTTGCACTGAGGTCATTATCATGCTAAAGCATAAGATTATACTGTATCCTTTTCGGGTTTCAAAGTTCTGATTTTTCTTTTTCAAGAATGGAGGTGCCAATGTAATTTTCCAAGAAAAGATTTCCCAGAACCCAACATACCTCTTAAAAGGATGAATGAATCGCATCACATATACCCTTCTCCAAATGGACCTGCTGCATAGCCCATGCACTGCATATCATCAGCATAAGGCACCATATACTCGTCGTTCACTCCCCACTGCATGCTGGCCCAATATGGGTTGTAGAGATGAAGGGCCAAATGGAATCAGATGGTTTAGGGCCGCGTGATTTTGAGAGGTTCTCCATTGCAAGTCCGCAGCTGAAGACAAAATAATCAAGTAAACTACTGTTAGAACAAAAAGAAGTATATCAATGGTTGAAGTTAACCCTAATACTGATACATGGAGATATAGCCAGTGCCACCTTATTCGTGGAGTTGACCCTAATACTGATACATGGAAAAATTGCGAGTACACCTTACTCGTGGTGGAACAAGAACTCAGAAGAGAACTATAGAAAGAAAGAAGGTTCTAACACTGCAATGGAAATCATTTATCTCGTGTATTACCATATATTCATTCCCTTCAAATGACAAACAGCATGTATTCCCCTCAAGGGGCAGCCATGCAAAGTTTGTAATATATGGGTTTCAGTCACTTTTCGAGAAGTCACGGATGGATATTGCTTCTTCTTTTTTCTTTTTTTTTTAAGTGAAAGGTGACAGACTAACCATTAGCAGGTTTGCATGCTTTTTTCCGTTTCTTCTTTCCTGTGGTGAATAAATAAATAAATAAGTCAGGAAACAACCACCATATACATCTTAGGAAAAAAAAACAAACAAACAAAAAAAATAAAAGAAGAAGAAGAAGAAGCTTCTTGTCATTTCATTTCAAATTGGCTGATGATGGCTAATCTTAACATGTTCCTAATTCCCAGGTGAGCACTACTTACCCAACTGGGCCAAAAACTATCCCACAAGCCAAAACGAAAAGAATTTCTTAATATTTGCAAAGCATTCACCTGGCTCACCAACAGGCAGCTTCTCCTGGACTTTCTCTTTGGCCAGCGGAGGAGCTCCACCCAGCGACGCTGGTTCTTGTTCCAATGTCACTTCAGATTTTTCAATATTTGTTGCAGTCTTACTTCTCTTAAAGGACTGAAGGGGAGTATCAATAGTAAGCTTCTCTTCATCCACAGGCCTCTTTCTATTCAAAGTGCCATCTTTATGGGAGGGTGGTATGTGTTCTTTCTTCACAGGAGCAGAAAGAGAATGCGAATTGCTCTCTGATGAAAACAGGTAGGTTTAGATTAACACAACGGAAATATTATTTGAATCAGATAAACGGAAGGAGACATGCTTCAGTGAAATGCATACCTTGAACTTGCGATAAGCTTCCAGCACTTTCTAGAGTACTACTGGTTGTTGACTCTAAGACACGATCAATGGTCTCCCTAAGTGTCTTATTAGGTATCAGGCTATCCGCAAGGATGTTTGTGGCCCCACATGCACACATTGATTTTGAGATTATGTGGTCCCTGATACCTGATTAAAAATGCATAGATAACTGAGAATTTGTAGCACGTCTCAAAAATAAAAATGCAAAAAAAAAACTGCCACAAAAAGTAAAGAACAATACATCCCGGCGTTGTGTATCATGATGCCGTTTAAAACCGGTGTTTTGCTAAGCTCACACACACATCTCTGTAAGGATTCCCCACTTAAAACCAAGTTCTGTTAAGCCCACCATTCCATTACCATCTCTGGGGCATCCAGGAATCAGGTGTGCCCCACCACATACAAGTTCAACCCGAAAATAATGCCAGTTCACTCATCAATTGAGGCTGCACGTAAACATTTTGGCAGTTTCTATTAAACCATCAATTGTTTTCATAAAGATGGCCACCCTAATCTTGGGCAGGCTGTGCCACAGAGAGTGGCCGACCTAGTACAAAGCTCAGATTCCATGCAAACTTGGCATGTGAGGGCACATGTGGAGCATTTTCAGCATGACGTTCATAATTTGCAAGCAGCCAGATCCCAGTACTGACAAAACCAACATGTTTTTATTATATAACAAAATAAAATTAAAGGTGGTTCTTCTGCATTGACTAGTGTCTTTGCTTCTTTTCTTTCTTTCTTTCTTTTTACTTGTTTTTTTAAAGAACACTTTGCTTTTAATTTTAAAAGCAGAACTTAAAGAAATGGTTTAGGGTTTGTTTGGTTGCACCAAACTTCATGAAATATCAGGAAATATTGCAGCAAATTAGACTGATAAATCATGAAATTTCCTGATATTTGGTGTAAACAAACGAAGTAATGCGCAATTAAGAAGTTGCAAACAGGAAACTAGCATAGCAGGAGGTAATGAAGTTGCCAAATTCAATTGAAAATACAAAAGAAAAAAGAAAAACTGTCAAATATCATACAGAATTAGAATTATTACTTACTGCTACAAAAGACAGTTCCAAAGATCAGAAAACTTACATTTATCACAGAAACTCCCGAAACAGCACTTGCCGGTTAGGATAGCATCTTTCATTACTTCTTTACAGAGTGGGCAATGCAATTCTGGTGGAATAGTTCTGACATATCGAGTTAAAGGTAACCCCTCAATCTCCTTCACAAAAGCAGCTCTGTTCTAGTTGAAAATGTCATATATGAGCCATCATGCCTTTCAAAAGAGGAAATATCAGCCTGCCTTTTTTTAAAAAAATGATAGAATATCAACTTACTCATTTGGCTTTATAGCAATAGCTCCACTTGGTAATGCAAAGGAGCCATCTGGAGTTTCCACTAGCATCGACTTTGGAAAACCAGTTGGATGTTTCAACCCTCTAATGTCATAGCTAGGATTGCCATTTGTTGGGCAATGCTGAATAAAATGCCCAGGAACTTTGCATCTGTGACAGATATACCCTTGTGGAGGTGTCGTGCGCTCCAACGATCCACTCCAGCCTTCAATCAAGCAAAAATTTAAATGTTAGAACCATAAAGAACTGCAACGACAATAGGTTTACATATGAAAAGTGAAAAAAGATTACAAGGAGATTCTCAAAATGGGAAGAAGAAGAAAAAAAAAAAAAAAAAGCATATGCTAACTGATGTAGAAGTAGAACAAGTTGTGGACGACTTCATGATGACCAGGACCAAAAGAAATCGGACCAAAAAGCTCGATCTAGGGCCAAAATAGCCTAAAAGTGCACTATAGCTTTCAGCAGCCATAATTTTGCAACAGGCTGCCAGATTTGCATGTACAATGTATTGTTAGAAAGCTATTGACCAACCTACAAACATGGCAACTGACAGAGTTGGTTGGATCCAAGGTATTTCTTGAAAAAAAAAAAAAAAAAAAAAAGGCCATTTTTAGGGTCAATTTTGTAAGTGCTATAGTTTATATCCCTGTCTGTTGTCAAATTTGTGGTGCCAAAATCACTGTTATATAACTTGCATAAGTGAAGCTCTCTCAAAGATCAACATTCATGAACAAGCAAAGCTCACAACAAGCAAAGCTCACAAGTACAAAGATCAACCTTGACTGCAAGAACTGCTCACAAGACATGACTCAAGAATGCAAGACTTCAAGAAGAGTACAAGGCAGTTCGTAAAGAACTCAAGACACTTTCAAGGTTGAGCTACATCAAGATTTCAAGATTGAGCTACATCAAGATTTCAAGATTGACTACATCAAGACTTCAAAGCTTAAACTTCGAGGTCACTTGTTCCTAATGTTTCAATGTCCTTACTTCATGTTTGAGGTTTGACTGACCTTAGGTTGACCTTAGGAGTAGGTCACTTTGGATACATAAGTCGGATGTTTATTTTACATGAGTTTGGTCTGTTCTTCGACTAGTCCTAGGCCTTCTTCGACTAGTCTTAGCTTTGCTTCGACCAGTCTAAGAAATTCTCTCGATCAGTCGTGAGTTTGTCGATTCGGATTACAAAATTCGGATATTTCTGTTAGGCTTCGACTAGTCCAGGAATCTGTTCGACCAGTCGAAGGAACAGTGTCGACTGCATCTTCGACCAGTCGAAAGTCTTCGACTCAAAGTCCAGCGATGATATCTGGTTCTTCGACCAGTCGAAGGTGACCTACGACCAGTCGAAGGACACCTTCGACCAGTCGTAAAACGGTCAAAGCTTATCACGCCCAATTTTTCAAATATCTGTTAATCCTTTGACTAGTCGAAGAGCTCCCTAGACCAGTCAAAGACGCGATCTGCTCACCTATAAATAGAGCACGAATCTCAGAAGAATTCATTGAATTAATTAATCCATTCAAGCCAATCTTCGTCAAACTTCTGAGAGATAATTTTGTGCTCCATCTAAGCTAAGTGTACTTATTTAATATTCTCTTTCTTTAGCTTTATTTAATTGATTTTGTTTCTCTGCTACTTCCAATCTATCCCTTTCTTTGGAATCAAAATCAATTAAGGCAAGCCCTATTTGGTTTAATTTAAAATCTATTAGAACTAGAACCATTGTAATTGAGTACTAGACATTGAACTTGGACATTCAATCATCTACTCTGACTTGGTTCTACCGGGCTGCTACAACAACGAAGGAGATAATCAGGTATTTTACATTTAATTGTAAATTCCTTTCTGTTTTGATTTCTTTCAAGATTTGCCAGAAAAATCTTGTTGTATTGGTTATCTGAGGAGAGCTAGGAAAACTCAGAAGTGGGGTTTTTTTAATTGTGTAAGCCCACAGACAAAGACACAATTGTAAAGGTTTTGGGTGAACCTGTGAAAACCTATTTTGTTAGTGAACGCTAATATCCCCTGTGTGAGATATTTAGGAGTAGAGTAGCATTCTGTGTGGCTGTTGTTAACAGTTGGTGAACACATAGGCGAACCACTATAATCCCTTGTGTTGTGGTTGAATGATTTATACTTCTAATCTTTAATTATTCATTTGTGGGATGTATGTATGGTGGTGAATGTTGTAATCATTTAATTCAAGCATTGTGGGAATTTTGTAATAGTTTAGAATTTATTTTCTGCTATTCCTTTATCAGCTTGATATTCAATTTCCTTTAAAGATTGTTCCAGCAAGGTTGCCCTGCCATTTTTATGGTGTATGGCTGTCCCTAGAACAATACATTTGTGATTACAATTTATTTTAGTTCAGTTTGTGTTTATTTCTGTATTCCTCTTTGGTTTGAGATTTGATACAAAGATCTTTCTAGAAATAAGGTTGTCCTACCATAAACTCTGGTTTTTGGTGTAAGGTTGTCCTTAGAACAACATTTGTATCAACCTCTCAAGACCTGAATTTTGAGGTTTTATTTACTTTCCTGCATTGTGATTTATTTGGCTATCATATTCTTTTTAATTCCGCTGTTATAAGTTTTATTTGGCATTGTCCTATTCACCCCGAAAATCTCGAAAATCTTTGAAATGTAGTCAATGTTACAACTGTCAAGAATATGGGCACTTAGCAAATAGATGTCCTAAAAAGGACAAACCCAAGAAGAAGGGTATGTTGGCTACATGGGATGAATCATCTGATTCTGAAGCTTCTTCTGAATCAGAAGATTCTGAAACTGAGTCGGGCAATGAAGTTAAAGCTCTTATGACTCTAGCCAAATTCACATTTTCAGATAATGACTCAACAAGTGAAGAAAATCTGAGTAGTGAATGTGAAAATGAAGATGATCTTCAAGACGCTTACAATGCCCTATATAAGGAAAGTTGTAAAATTGTTGTCAAACTTAAACTTCAAAAAGAAAAGTTTTCTTAAACTCAAAGAATGTTTTGAATCACTTGTCTTAGAAAAATCACAAATTTCAGACTGTTTTGAAAAATCAAAATGCGATTTGGAATTCAAAAACTCTTTAATTATTGATTTGAAATCTGAAATTGAGAAACTCAAAAATGAAGTATCTTCTCTTCTGAGTCTAAAGGACACATGGAAATATGCCCAAGGTGATCCAAAGTTAGAAAAACTTTTATCTGGATCAAGAAAATGTGGCGATCTATCCGGGTTGGGCTATGATAAAAATTTATCTCCTAAACAAAAGTATACTCCTCCTATGTTTGTTAAAGGAGAGTCCTCAAACTCAAAAGGGAAAAGTACTTATCAAGGTTTTTCTAGAAATTCAAAAACCTAGAAGCAGCCATGTCAACTTTAATCAGAAACGAAATCCACTAGCTGAAAAGATAGTTGATTTACTCAAGGAGCTCTTAAAATCTAACTCTATAAGTCATTCTTACAACTATAAACAAAAGAAGACCAACTATGTTCCTAAACCCAAAACAGTTATGAAATGGGTTCCTAAAGTTGCCTGCTTGGTTGCTCACACTGCTTTCAAAGCAACAAGTCATTCAAAGTGGTACCTAGACAGTGGATGCTCCAGGCATATGACAGGTGACAAAGCTTTATTCACGGATCTGAAAGATATGACTGATGGTTCAGTCACATTTGGTGATGGTAGCAACTGCAAGATTATAGGCCAAGGTACGGTTCAACTTTTTAATCTTCCTGTGTTAAAAAACGTTTTATATGTTGAAGGCTTAAAACATAACTTGCTTAGTATATCTCAAATATATGATAATAACCATAATGTTCGGTTTTCTAATCAAAGCTGTGAGATACTAAACAATAAGGGTTCTGTAATATTAACTGGACGTAGAACGTCTGAAAATTGCTATATTATTAGCGAATCCAGCTCATCTAATCAAACATGTTACATGGTCCATACAGACGAGACTGATTTATGACACAAACGTCTTAGACATGTTCATTATCGAAATTTATATAGATTGAGCAAACGAGAACTTATAAGAGGTTTACCCAAACTTCAGAAATTAGATAAAATATGTGGTGAGTGCCAGATAGGCAAACAAACAAGGAACTCACACAAAAAGGTGAATTCAAATACCACATCAAGACCACTCGAACTCCTTCACATGAATCTAATAGGACCTACTAGAATGGAAAGTCGTGGTGGAAAAAAGTATATCCTGGTAATAGTTGATGACTTTACCAGATTTACATGGGTAGTCTTCTTAAGGGATAAATCTGAAACCCTTGAAGAAGTAAAAAAAAAAGTTCTCAAAAGGATTCAAACTGAAAAATGTTCTCAAATCAGTAAGATTCGTAGTGATCATGGATCTGAATTTGAGAATAGCAGTTTTGAGAAGTTTTGTACCGACCAAGGAATATTACATGAATTCTCAGCTCCCAAAACTCCACAACAAAATGGAATTGTGGAAAGAAAGAATAGGGTGCTTCAAGAAATGGCTAATGTCATGTTGAATAACATGAAGCTCTCTAAAAATCTTTGGGCTGAAGCAGTCAACACAGCTTGCTATATTATTAACCGAGTCAACACTAGCAAAGATAATAATAAAACGGCTTACGAATTGTGGTTCAATAAAAAACCTACTGTCAAATACTTTCGAGTTTTTGGTAGCAAGTGCTATATTTTACGAGATCGTGAAAATTTGAAAAATTCGATACGAAGAGTGATGAAGGGATTTTTCTAGGATATTCCTTAAACAGTTGAGCTTATAGGGTTCTGAACAAAAGAACTGGTGTGATTCAAGAGTCCTTAATGTTGTCATTGATGATCACTTAAACAAGCCAATCCCTAATTCAGATAATGATGAAGTTCTATCATGATCATACTTATAACGATCGATGATCTAATCAGACCTGATTCTGAGTTGAGGACTGTTAAAGATCATCCACCACACAAATTCTTGGAAACCCTCTCACCGGTGTTCGCACCCGTAGACAACTTAAGGATATATGTAATTATGTATGTTTTACATCCCAAATAGAACCATCTAACGTAAAAGAAGCTCTTGCTGATGAGAACTGGATTGTTGCGATGCAAGAAGAACTTAACCAATTCGTAAGAAATGATGTTTGGTATCTCGTACCAAGACCTAAAGATAAACACATCATTGGAACAAAATGGATTTTCAAAAATAAGTCTGACGAGCGTGGAAATATAATTAGAAACAAGGCTAGACTAGTGGTACAAGGTTATACTCAAATTGAAGGAATTGATTTTGATGAAACTTTTGCACCAGTAGCACGTCTTGAATCTATCAGACTATTTATATCCATTGCATGTTTTAGAAAGATAAAGATCTATCAAATGGATGTGAAAAGTGCTTTTCTAAATGGCGATTTACATGAAGAAGTCTATGTTGAACAGCCAATGAGTTTTGAAGATCCCAAAAATACTGATCATGTGTATCGGCTTAAAAAGGCACTTTATGGATTAAAACAAGCACCTAGGGCATGGTATGAGAAACTAACAAAATTTCTTTTAAGTCATAATTTTCAAATGGGATCTGTTGATAAAACTCTGTTTGTTAAAAAACATAATGATCATATCTTAATGGTACAGATTTATGTTGATGATATCATTTATGGATCAACTTGTACTGACTGACTTGACTACTGAGTTTGCAGATTTGATGAAATCACAGTTCGAAATGAGCATGGTTGGGGAATTGACTTATTTCCTTGGATTGCAAGTAAAGCAACAACCTGAAGGAATATTCATTTCTCAATCTAAGTATGCTTCGAATCTAATCAAGAGATTTGGATTTGAGAATGGCAAGAATTTCGATACTCCTATGAGTACTACCCTGAAACTCTCAAAAGACTCTAATGGTAAAAATGTTGACTCAAAACTTTATCGGAGTATGATTGGTAGTTTGTTATATTTAACTGCTCGTAGACCTGATATTTCTCTAAGTGTTGGTATTTGCGCAAGATATCAATCTGATCCAAAAGAATCTTACTTGATTGCTGTCAAGCGGATTATTAGATATGTCGCAAGTACTGTAAATCTCGATCTCTGGTATCCTCATGAGACTAGTGTCCAATTAGCTGGATACTCGGATGCTGACTGGGCTGGTAATCTAGATGATAGAAAATCAACCAGTGGTGGTTGCTTTTACATTGAAAATTGTCTAGTTTCCTGTTTTAGTAAGAAACAAAATTCTATATCACTTTCAACAGCTGAAGCTGAGTATATCGCAGCTAGTAATGCATGTACACAGCTTGTTTAGATGCAACGAATGCTAAGTGATTATGGAATTAAACAGGATTCTATGTTATTACATTGTGATAATTCCAGTGCGATAAATATTTCAAAAAATCCTATTCAGCATTCTCGTACTAAGCACATTGACATTAGATTTCATTATATTCGGGAATTAGTAGAAGAAAAAGTTACATCTCTGGAATATATTCCTACCGAAGATCAACGAGCTGACATTTTCACAAAACCTCTCGATAAAAGCAGGTTCAAAAAGATGAAATTTGATCTTGGCATGTGCATTTTGAAATGATTATTTATGCCTACTTGTATCATAGTATATATATTTGCTAGGTTAAATTCCAATTTTTGAATAATTTGCAAGAAATATGAATTTTTGGACATTCTTCGACCAGTCATGAGTATACTCGACCAGTCGAACTTCGACCGGTCATATATATCCACGACCAGTCGTAGATCTCGGGAATCACTTAAAATTTGGGGATTTTGCTTTCTTCCTCATTCCGTTTTTTCTCTCTAAGGAGCCTAGCTTCGACTTGTCGAACCCATTGTTCATGTTCTTCAAGGTTAGTGTTCCAATTACGTTTTTCTTGCAGATTTGTGTCTAGATTGTTTACTTTTCTATCTTGAAGCTTTCTATTTTGGATTTCATTGAGATTTGGGGTTTGGATTTTGAAAAATCTGTTTTGAGTAAACCCACTTCTCAATCCTTTGCAAATTCTTATTTCCTTGATATCTTTGTTGCAAATGGCTTCTAGAGGTAGAAAAACTACTTCCCGTGGTCCTTCTTCTTCCTCCAGATCGACAATTATCTCTAAGCGTCATCTTCTTCCCAATGACGATCCATCTTATGTTAGGGACATTAGATTACGTAATGTTATTGTTGAACATCCTGTTGATGTTAATCATATCGCACCTTTTGACATCCTTCCTATGCTTGAATCTGTAGGTTGGGTTAACTTATTACATTGGGGTGGGCCAGCATATCGGTCCATTGCCCAATCCATGTTTGCATGTATTAGTACTTTCTCACAGGATAATTTAACTTTTAAAATATCTACTAGAGAAGGACCTTTTGAGAAGGGCCTTTTGATATTGATCGTCATTTAATTTCAGCCCTTATGGACATTCCTGTGAATGATGAGGGTATTCCTATCCATAACCTAACTGATAAACCCTCAATTTCTGAAAAACGCATGCTCACTAGAGATTTGTGCAACATGGATGTTCAATGGACACAAAAAGGGAATGCGCTTCCCGCAAGGTATTTGTTACCCAAGTATAGAATTCTCCACAAAATCTTTGTGTCTAATCTGTATCCTCGTTCGGGTAATAAAACTGACTTGACCTCGTTTATGGTTCGTGTTATCCATGCTATTTCCAGTGGTACTCAGATTTGTTTGCCATCCTTAATCTGTCATTTCATTCTTCAGTTTAGACTCCATCCTGGTCATAGTGACATTCCTTTTGCCTATTTAATGACTGTATTGGCTACACATATGTTAGTCGATATACCGGTTGATGAGGCACCGATCCATCATCTGATTTTCAACAATACTAATATCAATAAGATGAAGCTGGAATTACTTCCTAAACAAGGTGGTGGTGGTGGTGGTCATGAAGAAGCTGGTGATGACATTAATATGGATGACATTTTTGAGGAACTGGATTCTGATTCAACAAATGATCCAGATTTTGAACCATCTGATGTTGATGCTCGTCTGAGTGCATTAGAGGATAAAGTTGAGAATATAAATGTAAAGATGGAAAACATGTCTGTTGCTCATGATTTACAATTCAAGTACATGCGCAAATATCTTAGGCGATTGAACAAAGGCATGCACCAACTTGATCCCTCTATTCCTGCTCCGTCATCTGGTTCTGGTTCTGATTAGTTTATATGGGATTTCTGGTCTGTAATAACTTTATAACTTAGCACTAGATTGACTGATTTTGAGTTGGATACTATCTTTGTTTTATGCTGGATATTTGTTCTATGTGAAACTATGCTGAGTATCTCTATCTCTGATTTTTGTATTCATCTCATCACTCCTCATGTTTACACTCATATATCCCTTTATTTAGTTCTCCTTTATTGTTGTTTCCTTTGTCATATTGTGACAAAAAGGGGGAGAATGGTTTGTTCTTAACGATGTGATTGTGAGAGAAGTAGCATTGGTTATGTTACTCAGGGGGAGTATGTTTGAACTATTTGAATGAACTAGTTGAATGTTGATTATTGAATATTGATTTGCAGGTAAGCTAGTTGATATTAACTGGTTCATGATTCTTTAACCAGTTGTTTTACTTTATGTTTATCTTGGTTATATGTTTTGTCACTAATTTGACAAAGGGGGAGATTGTAAGTGCGATAGTTTATATCCTTGTCTGTTGTCAAATTTGTGGTGCCAAAATCACTGTTATATAACTTGCATAAGTGAAGCTCTCTCAAAGATCAACATTCATGAACAAGCAAAACTCACAAGTACAAAGATCAACCTTGACTGCAAGAACTGCTCACAAGACATGACTCAAGAATGCAAGACTTCAAGAAGAGTACAAGGCAGTTCGTAAAGAACTCAAGACACTTTCAAGGTTGAGCTACATCAAGATTTCAAGATTGAGCTACATCAAGATTTCAAGATTGAACTACATCAAGACTTCAAAGCTTAAACTTCAAGGTCACTTGTTCCTAATGTTTCAATGTCCTTACTTCATGTTTGAGGTTTGACTGACCTTAGGTTGACCTTAGGAGTAGGTCACTTTGGATACATAAGTCGGATGTTTATTTTACATGAGTTTGGTCTGTTCTTCGACTAGTCCTAGGCCTTCTTCGACTAGTCTTAGCTTTGCTTCGACCAGTCTAAGAAATTCCTCGATCAGTCGTGAGTTTGTTACAAAATTCGGATATTTTCTGTTAGGCTCAACTAGTCCAGGAATCTGTTCGACCAGTCGAAGGAACAGTGTCGACTGCATCTTCGACCAGTCGAAAGTCTTCGACTCAAAGTCCAGCGATGATATTTTGGTTCTTCGACCAGTCGAAGGAGACCTTCGACCAGTCGTAAAACGGTCAAAGCTTGTCACGCCCGATTTTTCAAATATCTGTTAATCCTTCGACTAGTCGAAGAGCTCCCTAGACCAGTCGAAGACGCAATCTGCTCACCTATAAATAGAGCACGAATCTCAGAAGAATTCATTGAATTAATTAATCCATTCAAGCCAATCTTCGTCAAACTTCTGAGAGATAATTTTGTACTCCATCTAAGCTAAGTGTGCTTATTTAATATTCTCTTTCTTTAGCTTTATTTAATTGATTTTGTTTCTGCTATTCCAATCTAATTTGATAAGAGGAATTGTTATTCCCTTTCTTTGGAATCAAAATCAATTAAGGCAAGCCCTATTTGGTTTAATTTAAAATCTATTAGAACTAGAACCATTGTAATTGAGTATTGGACATTGAACTTGGACATTCAATCATCTACTCTAACTTAGTTCTACCGGGCTGCTACAACGAAGAAGATAATCAGGTATTTTACATTTAATTGTAAATTCCTTTCTGTTTTGGTTTCTTTCAAGATTTGCCAAAAAAATCTTGTTGTATTGGTTATCTGAGGTGAGCCAGGAAAACTCAGAAGTGGGTTTTTTTTAATTGTGTAAGCTCACAGACAAAGACACAATTGTAAAGGTTTTGGGTGAACCTGTGAAAACCTATTTTGTTAGTGAACGCTAATATCCCATGTGTGAGGATATTAGGAGTGGAGTAGCATTCTGTGTGGCTGTTGTTTAACAGTTGGTGAACACACAGGCAAACCACTATAATCCCTTGTGTTGTGGTTGAATGATTTATACTTCTAATCTTTAATTATTCATTTGTGGGATATATGTATGGTGGTGAATGTTGTAATCATTTAATTCAAGCATTGTGGGAATTTTGTAATAGTTTAGAATTTATTTTCTGTTATTCCTTTATCAGCTTGATATTCAATTTCCTTTAAAGATTGTTCCAGCAAGGTTGCCCTGCCATTTTTATGGTGTATGGTTGTCCCTAGAACAATACATTTGTGATTACAATTTATTTCAGTTCAGTTTGTGTTTATTTCTGTATTCCTCTTTGGTTTGAGATTTGATACAAAGATCTTTCTAGAAATAAGGTTGTCCTACCATAAACTCTGGATTTGGTGTAAGGTTGTCCTTAGAACAACATTACTTTCCTGCATTGTGACATATAGCTAGGCCTTTTCAAATTTGCGTTTAGTTTGAAACTTACTCCTTTTAGTAAGTTATGTTTTTTTGCTGTTTTTAAGATTTTAAGTCCCGTTGTGGTCTTAAGTCTTTGTTTTAGTCATCTAAGATTTGTTTACAAATTTAGGTAGGTTTAGATGTCTTTTCCTACTTTTATCAAGTTTACTATTCCGGGGGACTTCCATTTTGAGTTGGATTTAGGAGTCTAGAACCTCGTTGCTTATATAAGTACAACAGATACGTTGTAAGCCATACCTTTTTCTTCATTCAATAATATTATTTTTATTCTCATTTTAGAGATTTCTAACTCTCCTTGTAGATTCAAGGATTACTTATCATAGCGAGAAAAAAATGCTAAACAAGATAAAATAACACCATTTCAATAGCATTGGAGGAATGTGAGTTATATCACAAATAGAAGACCCAAGACATTTGTACTAACAATTAAAGCAATTGAGGAAAACTGGAACAAATACAATATGATCACACAGAATTATAGCCAATAATAAACACAAACAAATTAGACATCAAATTCCATGGAACATACCAAAACCATGGCCCTCCGTCATTCTATCACTCGTAACCCTTCCAAAGCCTCCTTCAAAACCGAAAGTTCCCTTTGTTTTCCTGTATGATCAATCCAGAACGGTGAAACTGAGAGAAAAGAAGAGAAAAAAAAAAAAAATTTGTTGGCAATGGAAACACCACATCATATCAGAGAACGCATGGAAGGAGCAATGTATCACCATTGCATGTCCAAAGCAGGCATATCAACTAACACCTTGATCTTCCTATCTTCTTCAGCCCTACTTTGATCATTTTCCACCTTCCTATCTTCCTCAGCCTTACTTTGATAATTTTTCACCAGATTGCTAGATTGCACTGGTACCACCTCTGGAATAGCAAAGGCATCATTTCCAAAATCATACCCTTCCAACTCTTCGAGCTGGAAAACAAAGAAAAAAAATATTATTCGGATTTACCACTTCTTATCATTCACTAAAGAGGATTCTTCCAAAATCAGTGTCTAAAATGACATTATCCAACCAGTCCACTAAAGAGTCTTACATTTAGAGATCTCATGTCAGATGAATCAGCAACACATACAGTACTATTAGATTGTGAAACTTCTTCTAACTTACTCTCCCTGCAACCAGAAAACAGACCGAAGCTCTCAATTTCCACAGTAGAAATAAAAACTCTTAACTACCAAAAAGACTCTGAGAATGTAAGCCAGGAAAATGAAAGGCCAAAACAGAATTGACTATTTCCAATGGGTTGAAAGTGAAATATATATAAATGCAAAGAAAACACTAAATGAATCATCAAGATTCAGAGTGAGATGTATTACTCTTCTCGTTCTACAACAATGCGCATGCGAGGCGCTCCGGGAACCCGGCGAACTAATACAGATGTGTTTCTTGGTACCGGCATTCCTTCATCAGTATAATCTGAAACAAGAAATACCACAAAGGCTCTATGAAAATACTATAGAGAATGCCTGAATAATGACCCATATCACCAGCCAAATAAACTCTAGAAAAATAATCATCATCTAAGTATTGTGTCAGTTGAAGGAGTTGGTGCAAGTTGAAAGTCTCTTAAAAGGGCAACAGTGAGAGGCTCAAAAGGACGTGGTGGAGGTAGTAAGAAAAAGACTTTATGACCTATGGTCTAACTAAGGTTATACCCCTTGATAGAGTGAAATGGCAGAACAGGATTCATGGAACTGACCCCAATTAGTTGGGATAAGGCTTAGATGCTGACGATTTGTGATCAGTGATCATCATCAAATCCTTATCCCAACTAATTAGGGTCGCTACACGAATCATGTTCCACCATTCCACTCTTTGAAATGTCTAATTATCAGGATTGATGAGAAAAGGTTGAAGCCAAATTTTAACACCAGCTGCCAACTTTATGCAACCCTCTGCTATCGGGCCTGGGACCTGCAATGAGAGCACACAACTCCCACTAGCAATGTGAGTGCAAAACTGTGGAAAATAATAAAATCTTAAATATGCAATCTAATCCTATGCGAAATTTTGACACCTAGGATTATCACCAATTGCAATTGACATTTTGATCATAAGAAGTTCTAATCAAATAGCCTGAGTATGATCATCCTGACCCCTTCTATGCATATGGAGATAAGGAATGCCACCATGGTGCCATGATCAATTCATTGATTAATTCTGATCAAATAGCCTGAGTATGATCATCCCGACCCCTTCTATGCATATGGAGATGAGGAATGCCACCATGATGCCATGATCAATTCATTGATTAACATAAAGCGCACACCAAAGCATCTGAACATACACATGGAACTTGTGGACAGTGATCATGTTGATTTGGTGGACACCATGCGTCTGCACCTGAGAAGGCAATGAGGTAGATTATGGTAGTAGCCTGCCAAATCAGTGAATCTCAATTGGAAGGGCAAGTTTGGACATCTTCATGGTAGCACAAAATTAATGCTCCCAATCACACAAACTTTGGGATGTCTATGATGGGGATGGCACTTCATGGGCACTTCTGTTTATCATTGTTCTAAAACTCACAGACTCAACTCAAATTCAACCAAGTAAACTCAATTCAGTGAGATTTCGAGGTAAGTCTCCTTGGAAACTCAGTTATAGGCATGATTCGATCTTGAATTGGGAAAACTCATTGACTAGAGCAGTGGGTCAACTCAAGGCGACTCGCAATGACTCGAAGTAAATCACAGAGCTATTATTAATCAAAAGTAGATGGGGAGAGTGAGAATCAAACCCACAAACCTCACCCAAAGGGAGAGAAGCACTTAACCAACACACCAACCAGCAGCAACATGAAAATACTTAAATTTTATGCTACTTATTCCTAGTTCTAACTATTAAGATATCTATTGGCATACCTAATATTTTTAATTACAATAAATTAAATATCAGATCAAGTCAGCCTTCGCGATTACCTGACCCAACTGAACATTCAGTCGATTCGTGTTTTCAGGCTTTTTAACTATGCTCTTTATAGAGCCCATATGAAGCATGCATCATGATAGCATTTCACATTATGAAATGCACAACGCCCATCCCAAATTACCAACATTTCATTGAGGCAGGCCTATCATGGGCAATGCTGTAACAAACTTCCCCACAGGACAACCCTAGTCATCTATCCAATCATCAGCCAAAAATTATCTTTTCAAAAGATAAGATAGCTAAAACATCCGATGAGATTCTGGTCCATCACCTACCCATGATCTGGGCAAGGGAAAGATGTATACCATCAGAAACTGTGGTAGTTCAAAACAATCATTGTACAATATCTCTAATTACTTAAATTAATCTTTAGATCCAGTTCTATATCTCTAGTTGCTTGAATTAATGTTTAGATCCAGTTCTTGGAGAAGTGCTCAAAATAGTAGAATAATCATCAAAATGAACACAACACAATTTCATTCCATACTGTATGCTAACTAAAGAGTAATGCTATTTGCAGACCAAGCATCAGCAGAATCCAAACATAAGTTAAAAGTACTGAGCCAATTCATCAGGTGGGACCATCAATGAACATTCCCCAGCCCATGAATCAGGCTGGTCCACCCATCAGCAATGGCTGCATACATATGTAGAATATAGACCATTAAATATCGTTCTCTCAACTGTCCATTCTTTTCATACACATGTGGAGCCTACAAATCAGGCTGGTCCACTCATGTGCATAAGAAGTAGAATATGGACTGAAATCCATTCTTTTTATACACATGTGGCCACCTCATGACCAAACCACCTTGATTTTCGAACAGCCACATTCCCAAATGTGTGCCATGTGTAGGGGATGTGTGGTGGCACGCTTGTGCTTTTGTGCACGAATAACCTCCAATTAGAACAACAAAGATTAATCAATCAATAACAATGAATGGAAAACGAACCGACCTTCATTGGTCTGAGCATTGGTGAGCAAGAGGTCATAATCAGTACCCCTGCCCAAATGCTTTGCTTCGTATATTTTTTCTTTCAGATTCCAAACTGATATGAAAGGACCATGCACAGCTACACTGTCATAACCTTTTGCACTTCTAAACTTATAGTACACAGCACCCATTCTCTCTCTCTCTCTCTCTCTCTCTCTCTCTCTCTCTCTCTCTCTCTCTCTCTCAGAAACAAATATACAAATTTGTGTGTATTTGTCTACAAATAAATAAAGAAAACAAGTAAATCAGAAAATTCTAGATAATTGAGTACAAGCAATTCTTTTTTTCTCCTTGCGATCTTTTTTCCTTTCCTTTCAAAAACTTCAATAATTCGAATACTTTTCGAATCCCCACAGGACGAAGAGAAAAACAGAACTGTTCAGAAGGTCAAACCCCACCAATTGCCTTAGGATTCTCGCAACAAGTGTATAATCTCCCTCTGCTTTGAAAGATGGCCTTCTCTTGAAGATGGAAGAGAGGATTTGACGAGATCAGACGGTCTTCCAATGAGAAAGAACGGTCTTTTGTCGATAAAAGCTGAAGACCTTATCGAAAATTGATAATAGAAAACGGATCTTGGGAGAATTTGAAGCCCTAGAATGATTAGAAAAGCAAGAGGGAAAAAAAAAAAACTAGGGTTAGGGTTTTCTCAGTCGAGGAAGATAGCAATCGCCTGGTGGAGAAGTTTCCGTGAGCGAGAAGATACCGTCAGAGAAAAAGGAGAACGTAAATGGATATATATAAGTTTCCTGGCAATTTCGGGTTTAAAAGATATAGTAAGACAGTAGAAGCGGTACAAGTGGATTATCGTAGAGCCGTCTCTGTATATTATTATATGGGACCAGATTATTTATCAATCCAGACTGTCCATCAATTTTTTCCTATTATGGATTGAAGAATTTTCAAAATTAACAAGTACTAGACAATCCTAGCCATCAATTATATTAGAATTATTAATAGTGTGCCGTTAATTTTTGAAAATATGATTAGATGGCTATGATCATCCTCGAAAACGTGTATTTTACACCATTTAAGATACAAAGTAGAGAAACTAGCTCATATTTGTTTTTTCACTTCATTCATATCTACATGACCGTTGGATGGTAAAAAATAAAAAATAAAAAATGACGGTGGCCCTTAGAAAGGTTTCAACGGTGGGTGTCATTGGACCTGCTCATTTTAAAGATCAACATTAAAATGATCTTAAAAAAGCGATGAACGCCGTAGATAAAACGCTTACATAGCCCCGCATAGCCCTGCGCAATCCGCGTCCGGTGCTCACGCGGTGACGCGTAGTAGACAGCTACTCCCGCAGAGAACATCAGACTGCGTCCTGTGCCACTTCGCTGCGACTCTGGAGCCAGCGATGTCGGTGCGACCCCTATTATATATATATGGCCCACCTGAATGTATGAAATGAAATGCATATTCAAGTTGTCCTTTTTTCTCAGATTATTTTACCACATGCTTTCGAAAATGAAGCAGGTAAATTTCAGGTGGACCTCATTACAGGACTATTAAAAAACATTTTATGTACCAATATGTTTTCGATCAAGCTGAATTTTTTAATTTTTTTTTGCATTTCTCTAGTTATGTACGACTATCAACATGGTGGAAGGTAAAAAAACATGTAGTAGACTTTTGGAAGTTTTTAATGGTGGTGTGGTCGTTAAGAGGAGTGGATTTTCAGAGAGTATGGGAGATTTGAGGTCTCATTTGTTAAATCTAAAAGTCCAGAGACCGAATCTGAAATCTTAAGCCTAAATTGAAATCTGAAGTCAAATAACTTGTTTGATAATTATGATTGTAGTCTGAAAACTAAGTACTGAAATTGAAACGACCTATTGTTAACAAACATCTTAAATGTTTGAAATATGTTAATTTGACACATTTACCCCTCTCTCCCGTTTGGAAATGTTTTACTTTATAAAGAAATTATTTTTTATTAAAGGAAAATAAAATCATTATATTTAATTCAAATAAACTAAAATATTTAATAGAAAACTAAAATATCATTATTCACAAGGCACTCAATTCCTCTTAGTGGGAAGATTGTCACTATGCATCGTGTATAGTGTTGAGCACCATTAGCAACAAAACCTTCAAATAAAGTCCACCTTGATAGTTCGATGTCTTATTTTTCATCTCAAGCCTTAATATGAGCTTACCAAATGGATGGACGGTTCGGATATAACACATACCTCATGATGTGAGCCACAAAACTTACTGATGTCAGCAGCTATATAGTTGGTGTGAGGTATACCAGTCAATCCGCAATCTACTTGGACTCAGATTAGCTACTGGCAGGTTGAATAGCGAGATTCGCTGCCAAAGTGATGTCACCAAGTTCTGTGGGCCCACTGTGATGTATGTAGGCCCACCGTGATGTATGTGGGCCCACTATGTTGTATGTGCTTTATCTACACCGTCCATCTATTTGAAGATTTAATTTTAAGGCATGATGTCACGCCCCAAACTAGGAAATCGGATTCACAGGAATCCCGATCGCCGAATCCGGTGCCAACAACCTCCATAGTACTCCATTATTGGCTTCTAGCGTCCATACGCCAGATTTCGATACTGTGATTCTACAAGGAGAATTTTTTATTTTTTTTTTTGTACATTTAACTCGTAATAAGCATAACCACAAGATTACACAATTCACAAAGGGAACATCATCATCACATATCTATTAATATAATCATTTAAGTACAATGCTGAAAGGAAAATACATCAATCGAAAATCAAGCTCTAGAAGACCGCTGCACACTCCAAGCTCAACACTGCTGCAACCTAACATCACTTGCACGCATCTATCGTGCATAAGTTTATAGAAAGCTTAGAGGGTGGTGTAAGTATGTGCACAAGGTACGTGTCAAGTATTCAATACAATGTCATCATCATACAATACCGAAAATACTGGTAATCCATAATCGTACAATATCGGAATAAGCAGAAATACTGACAAGATCATGAATTATACGATAATAGAGTAAGCGGAAATACAGACAAGTCCATGAGTCGATCAATATCAGAATACGCAATATAGGACAACTATGCAAATGAGGAGTCATAAAAAGCCAAATATCAGATGCTGAGGATGCGATGTAATATGCAATTCCTGATGAGTTTACGAATAGCGTCAACCGTATCTAGACCATATAAATGCAGAAATAGAGTAACCCAAAATGTCATATGCCGCGAATATAATGCAATATGCGATGTGACTGGAATGACCATGCTGGAGTGTGAAGTTGGGATAATAGTACGTAGTATTGCAGGCTATGGGGTTCATCACAAGAGACTTTTATCCAAACCAGTCCCATACCTAAATTTGGATAGTCAGACTCAATGTGGTAAACTCCTGATCTCAGGTTAGTTGCACACCTCAACCGAAATCCTGGCCATTGCGAAAGTACACGTAACAAATAGTTGCGAACCACCAGCCTGAGTGGATAGTGAATGAATGAGTATGCAACTCCTGCTCAATAAGTCCACATATCAGTACTGTTCATCTCTGGGATCATCATCGGGGTTTAGTACACTCCAAATGGCACTGCCGCTCTCCCAGCCGCGCAGTCTAAGTGAGCGTAAGAAACCTCACTATCCGCCTGTCCAATAGTCTGCCAATACCTATTCGGCACGTCGATAGCGGACCCATTCACGAGTTGGTCAAACTCAGCCTAGCAATACCCCCTACGCTCGGGCGGGTAAGGCCACACCCATTCCCAACCGACAACGACACAGTGGGAGACGCGGCCTCCTGGTATTTGACACTCGGGCACTCATGTATCCACTCGATCTCGACGTTGGGGCGTCCTCTGGTCCAAGAGGGTTTAGGGATTTTCACCCAGGGCCATCTATGGCAGCCCGATGCTAGAACAAATTTCCGGTGTCCCGTCTGACTATCCACGATATGCCTGTGGAGGCTACGACCCTGATGTCGCTACGGCGTACAGTAATCACAACACAATGCAAGATGCATGAGTCATACAATCCTGCGTATACCATGCGCTCATGTGAGATAACCCCCGTCTATCAGGGAGTATCATATCATCCTACCCAATGACATATGCAATGGTCAATCACATCTCATAACAAACATGCAGATGATGCGTATGGGCATGTATCATGATGCTATGCAGTCACATACTCATAAACGGTATCAATAACCGACATCGTCAATCGACCTTGACAATGCGGACATTTAACCAATATTGCCCCCAAGGAATGACCCACATAGAGCCAAACATATAATGGGCCCACGGCCTCACACAAAAGCCTAATATACAACACAGTGGACCTTACTCAAAGGCCACAAATACACAATAGGTGGGCCCTACTCATGAGTCTCAAATACATGACATGTGGGCCCTACACATGGGTCTCGAATATATCAAATGGGCCATGTATCATGGGCCTAATACATATCACAATGGGCCTTGCCCATAGGCCACGAATACATCACAGTGGGCCTTACCCATGGGCCATGAATACATCACAATAGGCCTTGCCCATGAGCCTCGAATACATCACAATGGGCCTTACCCATGGGCCATGAATACATCACAATAGGCCTTGCCCATGGGCATTGAATACATCACAATGGGCCTCGACAAATCGGAATCGGCCTCGATAATCAGAATCAACAAATCAGCCATGTCAATCGAAATCGGCAATCGGTCACGATAATCGGCCTCGATCGCTAATCGACAATCGACCACGACAATCGGAATCGATCGATAATCGGCCTCGATAATCAGAATCGGTAAATCAGCCATGTCAATCGGAATCGGTAATCGGTCACGATAATCGCCCTCGATCGCTAATCGGCAATCGGCCACGACAATCGAAATCGATCGATAATCGGTCTCGATAATTAGAATCTGTAAATCAGCCATGTCAATCGGAATCGGCAATCAGTCATGACAATCGAAATCGATCGATAATCTAAATCGGCAAATCGGTCACATCAATCGAAATCGGCAATCGGTCATGATAATTGAAATCGATCGATAATCGAAATCGGCAAATCGGTCACGTTAATCGGAATCGGCAATTGGTCATGACAATCGAAATCGATCGATAATCGGAATCGGCAAATCGGTCACGTCAAATGGAATCGGCAATCGGTCATGACAATCGGAATAGATTGATAATCGGAATCGGCAAATTAGTCACGGCAATCGAAATCGGCAAATCGGTCACGTCAATCAGAATCGATAAGAATGGGCCTAACAAGGCCTAATGGAAGGTCACAATGTGGACATTCAACCATCATTGCCCATCAATGTGGACATTCAACCAACATTGCTCCTAAAGAGTGACTCATACTGAGCCAAATATATAGTGGGCATATGGCCCCATACAAGGGCCTAATACACATCACTATGGGCCTCGACACATGAGCCATGAATACATCACATTAGGCCTCAACAATCGGGCCAGATTTACATCATATTGGGCCCCAAACATGGGCCTCATATACATCAAGTAGGCCATATCAACGGGCTGCACCAATGGGCCTCATAACATCAAGTGGGCCATATCAATGGGCCGCACCAACTGACCTCGTATATATCAAGTGGGCCGCATCAACGGGCCTCATAAACATCGCATTGGGTTTCATACAACGGCCTCAAGTGTATCACAATGGGCCATGCCCACAGTCCTCAAATACATCACAATATCGGCCTCGCCCATGGGCCTCCAATCTGTTGCAATGGGCCTCATCAATGGGCCGAAAATACATCACAATGGGCCACATACCTGGGGCTAATACACATCAAGATGGGCCCATTGAAATATCATCTACACCGCACCACAAATAGTAGTGAAGATAATGATTTCGCTGTTTAAACAGTTCACAGGCCCACCATAACATTTATTTTTCCATCCAATCTGATCATACAATCACAAATATCTGGATCAAGAGGAATAACAAATATTATATTGTAACGCCCTGAAAATCGGGGGTCGAGCAAAGCTCAGCTCCCAAGTTCCAACGCATCACTTATGCAACATAGATAATGATGATTATGATGAGTGCATTAAAACATGAAGGGGATTAGACCAAAACAGCATATCATACTCCAGAGACAGTTAAATTACACTAACAGAAGATTGTGATAAATATATAACAGATATAAACTGTTATAAGTCTCCAGAGTGTGAACATGTTACCAGGTTAAATATATCAATGTAACTCCAAAAAAATGGATAAAATGAATATATAAGGGTGTTCCAAAAGAACAAACTAAAGTGTAATGGCATATAATTAGTAACCCTGTAACCCCGTCGATCAGAAGATGGTCTACATAGACTCGCTTGATAGCTGTATAAGGAGAAACCCTCCTCATTATCATAAAAATCTGACTCCACTTTGCAAGCATCGCCATCATCTGAAACTCAAATAGGGTCTGGTTGGTGTGTACAACACCGTCCCGTAACGTAGGAGTGAGTGATCAACTCAATGGAATAATAAAGTAAATGTTAGCATGTTATCAATTCAATCAAGCAGTAAATCACACATCCCTAAGTACTCTTGTTAATGCAAGAATGGTATGAATGTATGATGCATGCCCTCGCCTACGCTCCCTCAGCGACTTCATCTCACGTTCGTGCATGAACAACACTGCCTCAGTGCTTGACCTGCTATGCCTGAATGCACGCGTAATGCGATGCATGCATATGATTACCAAGTTCTTATTAGTCCTTTTCATACAGCAGGGTTGAGAAACTAAGGTACCTCCCTTATATTATTACCCAAACAATGATCCATTCTAGGGTCGTCAGTCCTAGTAAATCTCATACGATGTTGCGGTTCTAGGTCGCTACAAAGGGCTCGTCGCCAAATCAGTACAGGCCTAGTGTATACTCTGATTATACGGAAAGGCTCGTCGCCTTAACGCAGGTTCAGTGTATGCTCGAGGTCACTACAAAGGGCACGTCTAGGGCTGTCAGAGCTGTTACACGAAATCGTTACACCACTCCCCCATCACCCATCACGACTTCGTTATCAAAACAGTGTAGGCCGACAGTTCGAATAAAGTGTCTCATACCACCGTATTCGGCTCACGAGTCTGGGTTGCTCACTGGTCACTACGGGGAGGCTCGTCACCCCAGCATAGGCCGACAGCTCAACCACGGTGTCCCATACCACCATGCCTAGCTCATGAGTCTTAGCGGATCGAGGTACCAAGGTTAACGGGGCGTCCACTGGTGAGTTTGGTACCTTAGGTTCAAGCAGTAGGGTCCAAACATGGTGAACATACATAGGGCCAATCGGGTTACTTGACGAGCTCGACTTGCACAAGCGCACATCGAGTGTATCGACATGAAGTGCGTAAGCACTTTTTGTGGCCTAACTACTGTCGACAACTCTAGTACGGCTCGAGTTCGTCATACACATCCTATGTGGCAAATAAATCTCAGCCACGAACTCAAGCCGGTTACCGATTGCCTGGACTATACAATAGCCCCAATCACAATGATAAATTGTTATCCTACAATATAGTCTCAAAGCAGTAATGAATCACAATACAATTCATACAATCACAGGTCCGATATTGTCCGCTTTAGGGCTGTCAGGGCTGTTGCACGGAATCGTTACACCACTCCCCCATCACCCTTCACGGCTTTGTTTTTACATTTTATGGAATACAACATAAACATAGATTTATACATATGCATTACATAGATAAACAAACACTATAATATACGGTACATGGAGGAAAGCATACACATAGTTAAAGGAGTTAAGAATCATATCTCAACACCCAATTAGAGAAGAATTTATAAGCACTTACTCATACAGACATTTTCACAAACACTTAGACTACACCTTCCAACGTACCTGTAATATGCTAGTTAAAACACATGTCGTAGCAAATCCTTTCACAAAGGAGTTGCCACATGAACTACGATCATGCATTCACGACCAATAGTCATGGCAAACATAAATCACAGTTCCATATTCATTCGAACATTTCTACGAACACTTAGGCTACAACTTGTACATACACGACGTATGTTAATATAACAGGTATTAAGCTAATCCGTTCACCCAGAAGTTGATACACAGGCATCTAGTATACCAAGATAGCAATTAATCATGGCAAGCACAAATCTGTATTTCATACGTATATGGTATTTTCTACAAATACGAGGAATACAGTATATTCAACATAGTTAACGTCTATCTGAAAAACGAAACGGACAACACTTTGTACATGTGCAATAGCATCTACGTTAGTATATATCATTAACTGACATTGAAAGCCTTGAAAACCATAACCTGTACGTTTAAAGTCCGCACCTTACGCCGGTAAACGCGTAACGGATTCGATTCATTCACCCACGCTTCGTTTAAGGCACAACGACAGCCTATTACATGAAATAGGTTAGCTATTTCACCCTTTCAACGATTAGAAACCCTATAACGGATTAGGGTTAGGTTTTCTTACCTAAGAACGGAATCGGTATCGCTAGTAGAGCGGTACGGAAGAGCTGATGCAGCCTGTGGAAGGATGAGATTGAATCTCAGGGATGAACTCCAACTCTCTCTCTCTCTCTCTCTCTCTCTCTCTCTCTCTCTCTCTCTCTCTTCTTCTCCTCTCTTCTCTCTCTAGGGTTCCCCAAATTCGTATGGGATGAGAGAGTGAGGACTTAAGGCCCTTATATAGGCCTAAAACTGATGGAAATGGCCCCAGGGCCAAGGTATACTTAGGTTATGTCCAAAAGGCATTTGTTTCAGCTTAACGGAGTACTTCTGGAGCCCCCTTGTGCTAAAGGTCGGACTTAAGCTCCCTGACCATGGATCTAGGTCGAGTTAAGTTTTCATTCCAGTCGGGTTCCCAGATCACACGTGGTGGACCAGTTTCAGTTCAACGGTCATCGGAACTCGATCAGGATTACAAGTACGCTGCCATGTGTATGAAATTTCTCCTGATCCGAGGGTGTATTTGGGTCAGATTCTGACGGTCTAATTGCTTATATTTGGCCCACAAGCGACAAGTTTCAGATTACTTAAATTAGATTTAATTTCTAAAGAAAACCACGTTTTCTCACACACTTCACTCCGGGCTCAAGTGAATAGCCCCGGAACACTATCTGGATTTGATTTCCGAGATGGTTGTCAAGCCCAGCAAGGCGGTCCTAATTTTATAACTTAGTATTATTCAGACTTTCGACGTGCGGTCCAGATCCAATACGGAGTTTCAATGTGCTCCCGAGAGCAGCTGGGTAATGAGATTTATCTTAGATTTTAGGGTAACCTAGCGTCAATGATTCTATAGGTTTTGGGTCTTGCAGATCGTATTTAAAGTGGATCAAGCGGATTTCGTAGCTAATCTAGTTTAGCACTTAGTTACTTCTCGTTTAATTTCTAAAGGATTTGAGGTTTGAGAAGTTAATAAGGGGTTAGGATCGACCCCTTGCCTAAGGAGATCTAACTCCAGGTTGGCAAAAATCTGGGGCGTTACACATATTGATCCAGAACTTCTGAAATCCCTAAGGGGTTTCAATGGTAGGCGTTCAACTCTCCACTATTTTCTGCAGTGTGGTCCACCTGATAGATCTGCCTCATTTAGTGGATGGATGATTTAGATATAACACATACCTCATGACTAGCCCACTGTCTAGAGGTCTGGACGGTGTGGATTTACAACATATCAAGGTGGGTCCCATGCACATGGACGCAATGGCGTGGATGGAAGTCATACATCAGGTGAGTTAGCACTGTGCCAGCTAGACGGTGCAGGTAAAATATATACATCATTTAGGTGGGTCGTACAAATAGGCGGTGTGGATCAAACCCTTACGCTGCACATAACAGCTATATAGCTGGTGTGCGATAGACCAACCAATCCGTTCACTGTGGGTGGGTCTCACGTGGAGGCCACTAGATATATACATGCATATATCATATATATATGTTTCATATATATATATTATAATACTATATTAACATTGATCCAACGCCCAGCCCTGGACGGGCGGCGTGGATTAAACATATACATCACGTGGCCGGCCCTTGGACGGATGGTGTAGATCACACATACATCATTGCAGGGCCCCACAGCACCGTCCAAAACTCTACCCAACACCTTCCAAACATTGTGGACGGTGTGGATGAAGAACATACAACATGGTGCGGTCCACAGAACCGTCCAAACATCGTCCAACAAGTACGGACGACCTGGATTGCATGTAGGTGAAATACATGCGTCAGTTGGGTCCCACCATCCTACACATCAGGATGGCAAGGACAGGACACATGCATCAGGTGAGGTCCATGGCTGTGGATGGAACATAGATAAAACATCTACATGGTGGTGGGTTATCCACCGTCCAATCCACTGGACAGTGGGTGGGATGGGTGAAATACTTACATCTGGTGGGTCCTATGTGGATGGTGTAGATCTATACACATCTCAAGGCGGGCCCCAGCCTCACACGTGCAACACGTGTGAGGTGGGTCCATGCCCAAAGAAGGACGGCAACATGGTTGGAACACATACATCGCAATGCGTCCCACAACACTGTTGACGTTGCTGCAGTGGGCCCACCGTCCTGAAAATGGACGGATGGTGAGGATTTAAACGTATACATCAAGGGTCCCACCCCACACGTGTCACACGTGTGGGTGGTCCCACATCATAGGAAAGAGAAAAAATAATATTAATAATAAAAATGAATGGACGGTATGTATACAATACATACATCATAGCGGCCCCACATCCCTTGCTGCGTCAGGTCAGCAGCTGTAGGCTGCTAACCGTCCAACAGATGGACGGCCTAGATGTGGCATTCATGCATGAGGTGGGTCCACACGAGTGGCCCACCAAAGGTTGCTGACGCCAGTGCATCTTTCATGAAGCTGGGCAGATGGACGGCTTGGATGGAACGCAGATGGCCGACGTGCAAACAAGACTGCAAGTTCCACCGTCCAGGGGGTCTGGACGGTGGAGGCACGGGTGGAACATATACATTAGGTGGGGCCACGTGGTGTGGCCCACCAACAGTTTTGAATGAAGCTGAAATTTGTCTGGCCACACCGGTCCAAACAGTCTAGCAAGGTGGACCATCTGGTGGGCAGCAACATGGCCCCAAGGCCTGGTCAACGTGGGTACAACCCATTCATCAGGTGGGCCCCAAAACATGAGAAAGAAAGAGAGAGAGAGAGAGAGAGATCGGAAGAGCGGAGGGACCCCGCCACTATGGGTCCCTCTTACAAATCATACATCAAGATGGGTCCCACCATGTGTGGGCCCTCAATCATCTAATCCAAGCAAAATGATACAAATCTAATCCTAGAAAAGCACCCACCTTTGATCTTCTCCTCCTTCCACCAAAGCATCCTAGAGCTCCCAAAGGACTAACTTCAACGGTTGAGATTGGTTTTGGAGGGTGGGGATGAGAGAATGGAAGTGGGCCACACAAAGCTCTCTCATGGAGCTCTCATAGACGTGGGTTGCGTGGGAGGAAATGAGAGAGAGCTATGAGAGAGAGAGATGTGAGTGATGTAAGAGGGTGATGGGTGAAAAGGTGAGTGATGGGTGATGTGTAGTTGACATGTATGGGTTGTAAGAGAGAGAGTTGACTTAGGGGAGGGGTGGTTGTACTTGGGAATGGGTGATTGATGAGACATGTTATAGAGATTCTCTTGGGATTGCAACGCGCAACATTTTCCTCTAACTGAACGCGGGCCCACATCTTCTGGCCTGAGTATCACCTCGACGCGCGAGACGCGGCATTTGAACCGCGGCGACGAAGCGGTCGCAATGGTACAAATCTTAGGTCGCGCTGACTCCGATATATGAGACATGACTCAGGATTGCGCACAACACCGATAATAGATCGCGGGTCGCCGAAATTCGACCGAGAGGACCGTGAAGGCATGCGGAATGGTACGGGCTAGGATACGGGTCTCACAACTCTCCTCTCCTGATAAAAATTTCGTCATCGAAATTTATAGAACAGATAAGGGAAGAGGAAACATCGTCAAGTATATATGACCAGGCACAATTAATCTACAAAAGGATGAAGATAGCGCTCTCTAATCTCAACCTCGCCCTTCCAAGACGCGTCATCAACACTACGATGATTCAACTGAACCTCGAATCCTGGATCAGAAACGATCAAAACTGAAATGCTATGTAGACTCGCAATATCAATGGTGGGGAGTTATGTTAGAAAATTTCTAAGTTATTCAAACTCAGGGACATAATCATTCTAAGTTCTCAACAATCATAGAGTGTAAGGTAACTATCAGCAGATACGTAATGTTATCTTCAGGTATTCCCAAGTTATGCTCTGATACTAACTTCTGTCATGCCCCTAACCCAGAAATCGGATTCACAGGAATTCCGATCGCCGAATCCGGTGTCGACAGCCTCCATAGTACCCCATTCTCGGCTCCTAGTGTCCATACACCGATTCCGATCCTGTGATCCTATAAGGAGGATTTTTTTAATACATTTAACTCGTAATAAGCATAACCATAAGATTACCCAATTCACAAAGGCAACATTATCATCACATATCCACTAATATAATCATTTGAGTACAATGCTGAAATGAAAATACATCAATTGAAAATCAAGCTTTAGAAGACTGTTACACGCTCCAAGCTCAACACTGCTGCAACCTGACATCACCTGCATGCATCTATCGTGCATAAGCTTATAGAAAGCTTAGAGGGTGGTGTAAGTGTGTGCACAAGGTAAGTGCCAAGTATTCAATACAATGTCATCATCATGCAATACCGAAAATAGTGGTAATCCATAATCGTACAATATCGGAATAAGCAGAAATACTGACAAGATCATGAATTATACGATAACAGAGTAAGCGAAAATACAGACAAGTCTATGAGTTAATCAATATCAGAATACGTAATATAGGACAACTATGCAAATGAGGAATCATAAAGAGCTAAATATCAGATGCTGAGGATGCGATGTAATATGCAATTCCTGATGAGTTTACGAATAGCGTCAGCCGTATCTAGACCATATAAATGCAAAAACATAGTAACCCAAAATGTCATATGCCGCGAATATAATGCAATATGCGATGTGACTGGAATGACCATGCTGGAGTGTGAAGTCGGGATGATAGTACGTAGTATCGCAGGCTATGGGGTCAATCACAAGGGACTTCTATCCAAACCAGTCCCATACCTAAATTTGGATAGTCAGACTCAATGTGGTAAACTCCTGATCTCAGGTTAGTCGCGCACCCCAACCGAAATCCTGACCATTGCGAAGATACACATAACAAATAGTTGCGAACCACCAGCCCGAATAGATAGTGAATGAATGAATGAATGCGTATGCAACTCCTGCTCAATAAGTCCACATATCAGTACTTTTCATCTTTGGGATCATCACCGGGGTTTAGTACACTCCAAATGGCACTGCCACTCTCCCAGCCGCGCAGTCCAAGTGAGCGTAAGAAACCTCACTATCCGCCTGGCCAATAGTCTGCCAATACCTATTCGGCACGTCGATAGCGGACCCATTCACGAGCTGGTCAAACTCAGCCTAGCAATGCCCCTATGCTCCGGCGGGTAAGGCCACACCCCCTCCCAATCGACCACGACACAGTGGGAGACATGGCCTCCTGGTATTTGGCACTCGGGCGTTCATGTATCCACTCGGTCTTGATGTTGGTGCGTCCTTTGGTACAAAGAGGGTTTAGGGATTTTCACCCAGGGCCATCTATGGCAGCCCGATGCTAGAACAAATTTTCGGTGTCCAGTCTGGCCATTCACGACATGCCTGTGGAGGCTAGGACCTTGATGTCGCTACGACGTACAGTAATCACAACACAATGCAAGATGCATGAGTCATACAATCCTGCGCATACTATGCGCTCATGTGAGATAACCTCCGCCTATCGGGGAGTCTCATATCATCCTGCCCAATGACATATGCAATGGTCAATCACATCTCATAACAAACATGCAGATGATGCGTATGGGCATGTATAATGATGCTATGTAGTCAGATACTCATAATCGGTATCAATAACCTGCATCGACAATCGACCTTAACAATGTGGACATTTAACCAACATTGCCCCCAAGGAATGACCCACATAGAGCCAAACATATAATGGGCCAACGACCTCACACAAAGGCCTAGTATACAACACAGTGGACCTTACTCAAAGGTCACAAATACATAATAGGTGGGCCCTACTCATGGGCCTCAAATACATGACATGTGGGCCCTACACATGGGTCTCGAATATATCAAATGGGTCATGCATCATGGGTCTAATACATATCACAATGGGCCTTGCCCATAGGCCACGAATACATCACAGTGGGCCTTACCCATGGGCCATGAATACATCACAATAGGCCTTACCCATGGGCCTCGAATACATCACAATGGGCCTTACCCATGGGCCATGAATACATCACAATAGGCCTTGCCCATGGGCCTTGAATACATCACAATGGGCCTCGACAAATCGGAATCGGCCTCGATAATCAAAATCGGTAAATCGGCCATGTCAATCGGAATGGGCAATTGGTCACGATAATTGGCCTCGATCGCTAATCGGCAGTCGGCCACAACAATAGGAATTGATCGATAATCGGCCTTGATAATAAGAATCGGTAAATCAGCCATGTCAATCGGAATTGGTAATCGGTCACGATAATCGGCCTCGATCGCTAACCGGCAATCGGACACGACAATCGGATTCGATCGATAATCGGCCTCGATTATCAGAATCGGTAAATCAGCCATGTCAATCGGAATCGGTAATCAGTCATGATAATCGACCACGATCGCTAATCAGCAATCGGCCATGACGATCAGAATCGATCGATAATCAGAATCGGCAAATCGGTCACGTCAATCGGAATCCGCAATCGGTCATGACAATTGAAATCGATCGATAATCGGAATCGGCAAATTGGTCAAGTCAATCGGAATCGGCAATTGGTCAAGACAATCGGAATCGATCGATAATCGGAATCAGTAAATCGGTCACACTAATCGGAATCGGCAACCAGTCATGACAATCGGAATCGATCGGTAATCGAAATCGGCAAATCGGTCACGTCAATCGGAATCGGCAATCAGTCATGACAATCGGAATCGATCGATAATCGGAATCGGCAAATCGGTCACGTCAATCGAAATCGGCAATCGGTCATGATAATCGGAATCGATCGATAATCGGAATCGACAAATCGGTCACGACAATCGAAATCGGCAAATCGGTCACGTCAATCAGAATCGGTAGGAATGGGCCTAATAAGGCCTAATGAAAGGTCACAATGTGCACATTCAACCATCATTGCCCATCAATGTGGACATTCAACCAACATTGCTCTCAAAGAGTGACTCACACAGAGCCAAACATATAGTGGGCCTATGGCCCCATACAAGGGCCTAATACACATCACTATGGGCCTCGGTACATGAGCCATGAAAACATCACATCAGGCCTCAATGCTCGGGCCAGATTTACATCATATTGGGCCTCAAACATGGGCCTCATATACATCACGTGGGCCATATCAACGGGCCGCACCAATGGGTCGCACCAATGGGCCTCATAAACATCAAGTGGGCCATATCAATGGGCCGCACTAACAAGCCTCATATATATCAAGTGGGCCTCATAAACATCGCATTGGGTTTCATACAAGGGCCTCAAGCGTATCACAATGGGCCATGCCCACAAGCCTCAAATACATCACAATAGGCCTCGCCCATGGACCTCCAATCTGTTGCAATGGGCCTCATCAATGGGCCATAAATACATCATAATGGGCCACATACCTGAGCTTAATACACATCAAGTGGGCCCATCGAATTATCATCTAGACCGCACCACAAATAATAGTGGAGATAATGATTTCGTCATTTAAACAGTTCACAGGCCCACCATAACATTTATTTTTCCATCTAATCTGATCATACAATTGAAAGACCTGGATCAAGAGGAATAACAAATATCATATTGATCCAGAACTTCTGAAATCCCTAAGGGGTTTCAATGGTAGGTGTTCAACTCTCCACTATTTTCTGCAGTGTGGTTCACCTGATAGATCTACCTCATTTAGTGGATGGACAGTTTAGATATAACACATACCTCATGACCCGCCCACCGTCTAGAGGTCTGGACGGTGTGGATTTACAACATATCAAGGTGGGTCCCATGCATATGGACGTAATGGCGTGGATGGAAGTCATACATCAGGTGAGTTAGGACCGTGCCAGCTGGACGGTGCAGGTAAAATATATACATCATTTAGGTGGGCCGCACATATAGGCGGTGTGGATCAAACCCATACGCTGCACACAGCAGCTATATAGCTGGTGTGCGATAAACCAACCAATCTGTTCACTGTGGGTGGGTCTCACGTGGGGCCCACCAGATATATACATGCATATATCATATATATGTTTCATATATATATATTATAATACTATATTAACATTGATCCAGCACCCAGCCCTGGACGGGCGGCCTGGATTAAACATATACATCACGTGGGGCCCCTTGGACGGACGGTGTAGATCAACACATACATCATTGCAGGGCCCACAACACCGTCCAAAACTCTACCCAACACCGTCCAGACATTGTGGACGGTGTGGATGAAGAACATACAACATGGTGCGGTCAACAGAACCATCCAAACATCGTCCAACAAGGACGGACGACCTGGATTGCATGTAGATGAAATACATGCGTCAGTTGGGTCCCACCATCCTACACATCAGGATGGCAAGGATAGGACACATGCATCAGGTGAGGTCCTCGGTTGTGGACGGAACATAGATAAAACATTTACATGGTGGTGGGTTATCCACCGTCCAATCCACCGGACGGTGGGTGGGATGGGTGAAATACGTACATCTGGTGGGTCCTATGTGGACGGTGTTGATCTATACACATCTCAAGGCGGGCCCCACCCTCACACGTGCAGCACGGTTGGATGATTAGAACACATATATCGTAATGCGTCCCACAGCACTACTGACGTTGCTGTAGTAGGCCCACCATCCTGAAAATGGATGGACGGTGAGGATTTAAACGCATACATCAAGGGTCCCACCCCACACGTGTCACACGTGTGGGTGGTCCCACATCATAGGAAAGAGAAAAAATAATATTAATAATAAAAATGAATGGACCGTATGTATACAATACATACATCATAGCGGCCCCACATCCCTTGCTGCGTCAGGTCAGCAGCTGTAGGCGGCTAACCGTCCAACAGATGGACGGCCTAGATGTGGCATACATGCATGAGGTGGGTTCACACAAGTGGCCCACCCAAGGTTGCTGACGCCAGTGCATCTGCCATGAAGCTGGGCAGGTGGACGGCTTGGATGGAACGCAGATGGACAACGTGCGAACAGCACTGCAAGTTCCACCGTCTAGGGGGTCTGGACGGTGGATGGCACGGGTGGAACATATACTTCAGGTGGGGCCATGTGGTGTGGCCCACCAACAGTTTTGAATAAAGCTGAAAATTTTCCGGCCACACTGGTCCAAACAGTCCAGCAAAGTGGACCATCTGGTGGGCAACAAAATGGCCCCAAGGCCTGGTTAACGTGGGTACAACCCATTCATCAGGTGGGCCCCAAAACATGAGAGAGAGAGAGAGAGAGAGAGAGAGAGAGAGAGAGAGAGAGAGAGAGAGAGAGAGAGAGAGAGAGAGAGAGAGATCGGAAGAGCGGAGGGACCCCGCCACTATGGGTCCCTCTTACAAATCATACATCAAGATGGGTCCCACCATGTGTGGGCCCTCAATCATCAAATCCAAGCAAAATGATACAAATCTAATCCTAGAAAAGCACCCACCTTTGATCTTCTCCTCCTTTCGCCAAAGTATCCTAGAGCTCCAAAGGATGAACTTCAACGGTTGAGATTGGTTTTGGAGGGTGGGGATGGGAGAAAGGAAGTGGGCCACACAAAGCTCTCTCATGGAGCTCTCATGGACGTGGGTTGCTTGGGAGGAAATGAGAGAGAGCTATGAGAGAGAGAGAGATGTGAGTGATGTAAGAGGGTGATGGGTGAAAAGGTGAGTGATGGGTGATGTGTACTTGACATGTATGGGTTGTAAGAGAGAGAGTTGACTTTAGGGGAGGGGTGGTTATACTTGGGGATAGGTGATTGATGGGACATGTTGTAGAGATTCTCTTGGGATTGCAACGCGCGGCGTTTTCCTCGAATTGAACGCGGGCCATATCTTCTGGCTTGGGTATCGCCTCGACACGCGAGATGTGACATCGGAACCGCGGCGACGACGCGGTCGCAATGGTACAAATCTTGGGTCGCGCCGACTCCGATATACGGGACACGACTCAGGATCACGCGCAAACGCTGATAATAGATCACGAGCCGCCGAAATTCGATCGGGAGGACCGTGAAGGCATATGGAACGGTACGAGCTATGACACGGGTCTCACACATGAGTTAAAGAATGAGGTAGATCCAAATATGTAATTGACCTACCATAAAAAAAAATAGTGGGGAGATTGATGCCTATCGTTGAAACCTTCCTAATGGTCACCGTGATTTTTATTTGAAATCCAACCTGTTCACAAGTTAACACAGACATGAAAGAAGGGAAAAAACAAATATTGGCTAGATCAAAAACTTTTACGGCCTATTTAAGTTTTTAATGGTGGACGTCACTCTCCCCACTGTTTTTTGTGGTGAGGTCCACTGGAGCTTTGGATTTGACTCATTCCTTGGATCTTTACCTAAAATTATATTTTCAAATGGATGGACGGTGTGGATACAAAACATACATCATGATGGGGCCCACATAACTTGGTGACGTCACTTCAGTAGTGAGTCTCGGTACTCAACCTCTTAGTATCCAATCCGTGTATGTGGAAACAGATGTATGTGTTTCATCCAACATGATGTATGTGTGGGCCCCACCATGATGTATGTGTTTCATCCATGTCGTCCATCTATGTTTCTAGATCATTTTATGCTATGAGACAAAAAATGAGGTATATCCCATTCTTAAGTGGACCACATTACAGGAAAACCGTGTTGAATGAACGTCGACCATTAAAAACTTTTTGGGGGCCATAAAAGTTTTGGATCAAGTTGATCTTTGTTTTTTCCATTCATTTGGGTCTATATGACCTAATCAACAGATTGGATGTCAAATAAAAAGTACATTGGGCCTTAGGAGAATTTTAATGGTGGATATCCAGTCATTATTATTTTCCTGTGGTGTGGTCCACCTGATATTTATATTCCTCTCATTTTTGGTATCAAGCCCTAAAATGATCCTTTAAAATGAATGAATGGAATGGATGAAACACATATATCATGGTGGGCTCAAAGAAGTGCCCCATGTTAAAAGTTGGGATGTGTATAAAGCAAGGGAGAAAATCTCTCTCGCAAAGGATAATTTTGGATTAAAAAATAATAATCATAGAGCTCATTCTCCATTCCCCATTAAGCTAGACTCCCATCAAGGAAAATTTTCAACGTAAAGGACTCCAATCACGGAAAATTTTCAACAGAAAAACATGGAGTGCTTTCCTTATGCGTTAACAAACACTACTAAACATGGAATATTTTCAGAATTCCGCGTTAAGTACAAAAATTTAGCATTAACAAATAGGCCCTAACTCTCTTATTTCCACTGGTTGCCTCGTTCGAGGGCTTTTGTTAAAGGTGGTGAGGGTGTTATATTTGACTAGAGTCACTGTTGAGGGTCAAATATTGCATATTGGACCCCATTTATTACTTGGTTTTACGAACATGATAATGTTTGATGTTCTATTTTAATCATATTTGTGTTACATGGTGAATTTAAGAGCATGGATTGAAAAGGATGCTAAAAGCATGGATTTAATGCTCAAGAATCACCACGGTCAAGGATGGACTTAGAAGACCAAGAATGAAGAATTTACATGCCAAAGATCCAAAAAAACCAAGTGAAGAAGAAAGAGCATTGAAGACTTAAAGTAAAGAAAAAGAACCCTAAAAATCAGCATCCTTCAACTAGTCCTGGGATTTTCTCGACTAGTCGAAGGTGCCCTCGACTAGTCCTGGGTTACACGGACAACACACAAATTGCAGAAATTTGAAGCGGTTTTCGAATTTTTTCAACTCAGTATGAAAGTTTAAGTTGCAAAACTACAAATAGGGGTCCCTAGGGCACCCCTAAGCATCATCTAGGGTTTGTGGAGTGGAGTAAAAGCATGGAGAAGCCGTTGCCAAGAGTTTTTCTCTCCTTTCCTTAGTTGTTTTCATGCTTTTCTTAATAGTTTTTAGTTCAATCATGTCTATGGTCGGCTAAACCTCTTGGCTAGGGCTAAGAAGTGAAGCTTGTATCGTGATTGAGATGGTTTCTTTGTTTTGATTCATGTTTTATTGAACTCTCTTGGATTCTATTTTGATTATGAATGATTATTTTTAGTTTTTAATGGTTTGTTGTGACAAATTACAATTGATTTGCGATAGCTTGATGTAAGACCCGTAACCTATTTCGTACCGTTCCGTAGGCTTCCGCGATCCCTCCGGTCGAATTCCGGCAACTCTCGACTCGTGTCCGACGTTGTGCATGATCTTAAGCCGAGTCCTGCCTACCAAAGGTGGCTCAATCCGAAACTCGTACCTTGGCGACCGCGCCGTCGCCGCGGTTCCAACGCCGCAACTCGCGTACTGAACCGATACTTAGGTTGGAAGATGCCAGTCTGCGTTCGATTCGAAGAAAATACCGCACGTTGCGGACTTCGAGAGAATCTCTACTATATGTCTCATCAATCCATCAATCAATCAATGTCAAATCACTCCATACCCAAGTACAACAACCCATACCTTTCTCCTACACAAGCAAGCCTAAAGTCAACCCTCACATCACTTCACCTCTCTCTCCACCCATCCCTTCATACAACACATCAATCCACCCATCATCCCATCCATATCAATCCATCCCCTCACTCTTTCTCTCTCATTTCCCCAAGCAACTCCCAAGCTCCATACGTCCCAACATTCCAAGCAAATCCCAAAGGGCAAGTGTGGCCCACTCTCTCATCTCTCATCCTCACCATCAAGATCTTATCATCCACCGTTAAACCCGAAGGCAAGGAGCTAAGGAAGCTAGGGGAGCAAGAAGAAAGAAGAAAGGTGGGTGATCCACTGTTGATTTCCATTTAAGGGCCTACTTGTTGGTGGGACCCATTTTGATCTATGCATTGTATCAATGGAGGGCCCATAGTAGCGGGGTCCCTCCCCTCTATCACCGTCTCTCTCTCTCTCTATATATATGAATGGTGGTGATGATGAAGGGTGATGGGGCCCATCATGAATCATATAGTTCATGTGGGACCCATCGGATGAATGTGTTGCATCTACACCATCCAACCCACTAGCGGGCCCGGATGGAAGGAAAGCACAAACATCAGGTGGTTAAAACAGATGGGCCACGTGCATGTGGGACCCACCATGATGTCCATTTTATCCATGCCATCCAGCGTCTCTGGATGCTGGACGTGGTAGAAATGGCTAACATGGAGTGTCTGCACTGACATGGAGTGTATTGACGAGCTAAAAAAAAAAGGAAAGAAATGATGGGCCACCCATGCAGGCCCCATCTTGATGTATGTTATCAATCCAAACCGTCTATTCCCTTTTCAAACTCATTTTACCCGTTGAGCCAGAAAATGAAGCTGATCCCATTTTCTGGCGGGCTGTAGCATTCAGAATGCTGATATTGTTCGTTAGATTTTGGGAAAATGGTTGCTGGGGCCCACAAGGAGCTTGGACCCACCTGAAACTTGGTGTGGACCCCTAACTTTGTGGGACTTAGATAATGGAAGGGGTGGATCTGTTCAACGTGGGTCCCACGTAGAAAAAAAAAAAAAAAAAACTGCAGCAGCAGCGCTGCCTGCGCTGCATGGGTAACGGGCAGGCGGACGCTGGGCCTCACGGCTCCAGCTGTGGGCCCCCACTGTGATGCATTTCGATCATCAACACCGTCCATTGTGGGGCCCCCTTCTAAAAAGGGGCCTGTTCCAAAAATCAGCCGTATACGTATCTCAGGTGGGCCATACCATCTAAATCATGTGAAGACATGCCTAAACCATATAAAAACACTTGGTGGGGCCTACTTGATTTTCTGATGCGGCTGAAACTTAGTCTGGACGGTCAGTGTGGGGGAACACACATAATGTGTGGGCTGGATTTGTGGACCACATCATGATGGGCTCCTTGGTCTACTGACCATATAAACAGGTTGGTGGGAATAAACATTACAGTGGGCCCTTGCCCGCGCAACCTTTTCAGTTGGTTGGTTGGCAAATAAACATTACAGTGGGCCCTACCCTGGCCCCACCGTGATGTGTGTGCACGGTCCCACCGTGATGTGTGTTGGCCCATAGTGCAGGCGACAGTGTTGAATGAATACCCACCGTTGAAATTAAAGAATAATAATAATAATAATAAAATAAATAAATAAATAATGTTACAGTGGGCCCCCTTGGCCCATGTGACCACATCAACAGGTTACATGGAAAATAAATATTTTGGTGGGCCCCTTGCCACATGCCCTTATCAACAGATTGGATAGTAAAATAAACATTTTGGTGGGCTTCACATGTGGCCCACTTGGATGCATATGGGCCCATGTACTTAGGTCCATCTTAATGTATTTTTTTAGGGCCCGTTATTAAGGCCCTTTTGGATATTTATGGGCTCATGTATTTAGGCCCATCTTAGCATGTATATAGGCCCATCATTGAGGCCCACTTTGGTATATATATGGGCCCATGTATGTAGGTCATCTTGATGTGTTTATGGGCCCGTTGTTGGGGCTTGCCTTGATATATATATATAGGCCCACGTTATGAGGCCCATCTGAGGTATTTGTGGTCCATTGTTGAGGCCCACTTGGATATATATAAGGCCTATGTGATTAGGCCCATTTGATACACATAAAGTTTATGTGATTGAGCTCATTTTTAATGCATTCTAAGGCCCATGGGTAATGACCCATTGCAATGAACCTAAGGCCCATCGATGAGGCTCATTGAGGTGGCCCACTTAATGAATATAAGGCCCATGAGATACGACCCATTTGATGTATTTAGGGCCCCATGGGATGTACCTAAGGCACATTGCAATGTGTAATTCCACCAGGATTTACTTAATGGTATTTGAGGTGAGCCGAGCCTTGGGGACAATGTTGGTTTGACGTCCACATTGTACGAGTAATGTTGGTTCGATGTCCACATTATAACTCTCCCTAAGGCCACTGATAGGCCCGTATCTGTTTCATGTAGGCCATCTAGGCCCATCTTTATTGAGAGGATAGTTTATTGCTTTATAACATGTTTAACACAGCCCCATGATTCATGATCATACGCATCATATGTATGCTTGAGATGAGGAGTGTCTGATCATAGCATATGCCTTCGGGCAGACTGTTTACGGGCTCCCTGATAGGCGGAATTGCCCAACATGAGCGCGTGCTTCACGCAGGATGGTTGCATGATTGGTAGTGTGGTTCATGCACTTGCATCTGTATGATTGAGATATGCCCTAGCGACATCAGGGCCATAGCCTCCACAGATATATCGTGGGTGGCTGGTTGGATACCGAAAAATCTTGTTCCAAGCAATTGGGGCGCCATAGATGTCCCTGGGTGAGAGTCCCTGAACCGGATGGTACCAGATGATGACTCCAACGTCGAGACCGAGTGGATATACGAGCGCACGAGGGCCGAATACCATGAGGCCACGTCTCTTACTGTGTCATGGTCGGTTGGTAAGAGGTGTAGCCTTACTCGCCCGAGAGCAGGGGGCATTACTAGGCTGAGTTTGACCAGCTCAGAAATGGGTTCGCTATCGACGTGCAGGATTGGTATTGGCTGACTATTGGTCAGACGGATAGTGAGGTTTCTTACGCTCACTTGGACTGTGCTGCTTGGAGAGAGACAGTGCCATTTGGAGTGTACTGAACCCCGGTGATTATCCAAACTGAGAACCGTACTGATTTGATGCTCTTGTGAGGAGTTGCATTGGTATGAGGATTGACATGCTTGACTTACATATTGCATCGCATAGCCTTGGTATGGCCGATAACATTCACATCTTGTACTGCATAGCCTTGGTACGGCTGGTTGCATTTACGTACTCCTCAGCATGATTCCGCATTACTCTGGCATTGCATTTTGAGCACGTTCGCACACACTTACACCGCCCTCTAAGCTTTCTATAAGCTTATGCACGATTGATGCGTGCAGGTGACGCTAGGAGGCAGCTGTAGTCTCGCCGCTGTTGGAGCGTGCCGCCGAGCTTTTGGAGTTTTGATATTACCACTATCTTGTATTTCCCTTTATATGCACTGTACTCAAAGTTTTTATTCATAGTGGATTTTGTGATGGTGTTCTTGTGGTTATTGTTCGTGGGTTATGCTGTGGTTATGCTCATTACGAATCAAATTGATATTGGAAATCCTCCTTGTAGCATCTCAGGATCGGAACCTGGTATATGGGTGCCGGGAGCCGAGAATGGGGTACTACGGAGGCTGTCGGCGCCGGATTCGGTGATCGAAAAATTTGCGAGCCCGGTCTCCGAGTTCGGGGCGTGACACTTGAGATATCTTCTTTTCCTGAATTGAGATTATGAAATTAGGAGATCCTGTTGTTCACCATCGTCCCTTGGGCATGATAGGATGATGGAATCCTTCCTAACCTTCACAATTCTCTTATGATTGGTTGTGTGATTAGTAGATTCTGTTGTTTACCTTGTCTTATGGGCATGGTTAGGTGATGAAATCACTTCCAAATCATCACAACTCTCATCCATTGATGATTAGATCTATGAGAAGTTCAGAGATTTGACAAATCTCTTCGTCCTTAAATCAAGCAAGGTAGTATCCTGAGAACCTACAAGTGGATCCTTGGAAACCCTAGTTTCCCACCTTTGATTTTCTTAAGTTTTTTATTAAATCTCTCACAATTACTCTCAATTACTTCAGAATTAGTTTTACATATTTTTCCAGTTCTACTTCTAGTTGCTTTCAGAATACTCACGAGATTAGTCCTTGTGGATTCGACCTCGGTCTTACCGAGATTATTACTATATCACGACCCTACACTTGGGGTTGTGAACAAGTTTTTGGAGCCGTTGCCGAGGATTAATGGCTGTGTTTTTCTGAGATTGATTAATTTTAGAATTAGTTTAAGATTAGGGTTTTTCTATTTTCTATTTTTAGGATTAGGGTTTTCTAATTTTTTTTTGAAACTTTCTTAGATCTACTTTCTAATTCTAGGTTTAGAAACTTCCCTTTCCTCTTTTTAGAAACTTTCTATTTTCTGTTTTTAGAAGTTTTTCCTTTTTAGAAACTAGTTTACTTTCCTAATTTATTTTTAGAAACTAACTCATCTTTCTAATTTTATTTTTTAGAAACTTTCTAATTTTAGAATTTCCGTTTTTAGAAACTGACTTGTTTTGTTTTGTTTTGCAGGATCTTAATTTAGGAACTTCTAATTTAGTAACTTCTTTCTAATTCCTTCTCTCTTTCTATTTTTAGATTTCTATTTCTCTTCTTTCTTTTAGGTTTAGGTTAGAATATGAAATTGAGGCCTGAGAGTGTTTCATGCCTAAGTGGGTCCATGACAACACTCTACGTCTCTTCAGTGAAGGAGGATTGGTTGAGGGGTTATCTATCTATCACAGGATTAGACACCACTTGAGATCCTCAGAATTAGTTGAGGTTATGGCTGCAAATCAACCGGAAAGACAACATCAACCTAGGGTTGAGGAAGTCCAGGATGAGAATGAGGTGCATTAAGCATCCCCACCTCGTACTTTATAAGATTATTTACAACAGGCGGGAGTGAGCACACCTTTCTGTATGTTTTTTTTTTTTTCAGAAAATATAGGAAACATGGATATCAAGCTAGGAGTGATCCAACTCCTTCAAAAGTTCCTTGGACTTGAATCTAAAAGTTCATATCTACACTTGTAAGAATTTGATGAGGTTATAGCCACTTTATACTTTCCTAACGTGTCTGAGGACACTATCGGGCTGAAACTCTTTCCTTTCTCCTTGAAAGAGAAAGTTAAGACGTGGTTACACTCACTACGTCCGCGATCTATTAGTACATGGAATGACATGATGAAAGAGTTTATAAAAAAAAAATTCTTTTCATACCATAAGACGAACACCATCAGGAAGTTGATCATGAATTTCGCCCAAAAGGAAGATGAAACATTCTTCCAATGTTAGGAACGGTTCAAGGATCTTGTCAATTCATGCTCACAACACGGTTTTGAAACGTGACGCATAACAAATTTCTTCTACGATGGACTGACATCTTCCATGCGCCAATTTATCGAGACGATGTGCAATGGGGAATTCATGAATAAAAATGTCGATGAAGTGTGGGATTACTTCAACAAACTTGCTGAAACCGCACAATCATGGGACATCTCCACAAAACCTAGCACCACATCTAAGCCTACTCAATTAAAGGAGAAGGGTGGAATATACCTTCTAAAAGAGGATGACAATATCAATTTTAAAGTGGCTAATCTCATAAGGAAATTCGAGGCCATGGAACTAAAGAAGGATAAGGCTAAGGAAACTGTTTGCGGTATTTGTGCTTGCAACATTCACACAACTGAAAATTGTCCAACAATACCTGCTTTTCAAAAGGCAATGAATGAGCAATCTAATGCCGTGAATAATTACCAAAGACCTTTCAATAGACCCACCTCCAATACATACGATCTTAGTTGGAGAAATCATCCAAACTTCAGTTGGAGGAATGGATAAACGGCTACTCTTCAAGGATTCTTTAATCAAATTCCAAATCAAGAGAAACCTCAAGAGGATCCGGTTCTAAAACATATTCAAGACCAATAGCTACTTAATCAAAATACTGCACAAGCATTCCATGATATCAGATCAACAATAGGAACACTTGCATCATCTATTCAAAGGATAGAGTCACACTTAGCAATTGGGGGAAAGGGGATGTTTCCTGCTCAACCTCTCCTTAATCCCAAACCGCAATATGAGATAAGTGATCCCAGCTCTTCAAATCAGATGGAGCAAGCTAAATCTATCACCACTCTTAGGAGTGTGAAGACCATTGACAAAACTATTCCGATTAGGGCTGAAAAGCATAAGGACCCGGAAAAGGACAACAATGATAGACCTAGCACTGCTCCACAAGAATTAGAACCGGAACTTCATGGCAAGTTGATTGCACCATTCCCCCAACGGTTGATTGCACCAAAATCTCTCTCTAACTCTCAGGACATTCTAGAGGTGTTGAAACAAGTGAAGGTCAACATCCCTCTACTATATGCGGTTAAACAAACACCTTCGTGTGCCAAATTTTTGAAAGACCTGTGTACAACCAAAAGAAGAAAAAATATTCAAAAGAAAATCTTTTTAACTGAAAAAGTGAGTGCCATCCTTAAACAAGATGTGCCACAGAAATACAAAGATCCCGGTAGCCCAACCGTTGCTTGTGTAATTGGGAACTACCGAATTGAGCATGCACTTCTTGACTTAGGAGTGAGCGTAAATTTGATTCCTTAATCAGTCTACAAACAACTAGGTTTGGGTGAATTGAAACCCACCCTAACCACATTACAACTTGTTCATCGCTCAGTTTGTGTGCCGAGAGGGGTAATTGAGGATGTGTTGATCCAGGTTGACAGATTCTACTACCCGATAGATTTTATCGTCCTGGATACACAACCCATCAGTAACATGAGCACTCAAATTCCCGTGATTCTTGGTTGTCCATTCCTCGCTACTTTAAAACACAATCATTAATTGCAGGAATGGAGTCATGAGTATGTCTTTCGGGAATATGACAATGGAGTTGAATATTTTTTTCAACACAGGCAAACAGTTAGAGGATGAAGACGATTTCCACGATATTAACCTGATTGATTCTTTCATGGAAGATAGGGCGCTTCTGACCTTATCCTTTGACCCTCTAGAGACGCGCTCGGCCCACTCTCATGATTTTGATGATGACATAATTAAGGAAATGGGGGTCATGCTTGATACCATGCCAGTACTTGAAATTAACCGGTGGAGGCCACGATTGAAGGATTGTCCCAAACTGATGTAGTGCCTTTACCGTCTAACCTCAAGACACTGAAGCTTGACCCAAAACCTTTGCTCTCTGATGTGAAATATGTCTACTTAGGTTAAGAAGAGACATACCCAGTGGTGATTTCATCTCACCTTGAAAAAAAATAAGAGAGTATGCTCATTTTTACTCTTGAAAAAAATAAAGGAGTTATTGGGCATATCATCACAGATCTCGATGTGGTGAATCAACTCCTTTGAGTTTATCTGATATTGTGGCTACTGAATCGGAGCTAGCTGAGCCGGTAGAAGAAGGAATAACTGCAACTAAAAGAGAAAGAGAATGATGTAGCAACAATATAATATCAAGAATGAAGAAGAATTAGAAGAAAATATATACCATCTCCGGGAGCAGGTTGTGAAACAATTGGTGATGTAGAAGCCCCTATTTTCGAAGGTTCAAGAATATCTACGACAATAGTTGCAATATTAAAAGATAACTCCCTAGCCTCGGTACTCGAATCCAAAGTCGTCGGCGTTGCCATGTCAACGAGATCAAAGGGAATTGGAGACCGCAAGCAACTGGTTGAAGGGTGGTAAGACGTGCAATTGTCATCCTTTCAACATGAACTTGTTCAACAACAACTCTATTTTCTTTAGTAGCCAATGGAATGTCTGAAGTATCTTGGTTCACCTCTATGCTTCGAGGAGAAATCAGTGCTTCCGTCTTCATCTGCACTTGTGGTGCATAAATTCCAGCATCTCTCGATGATGAAACTTCTGCGATACTAGGAAGGGCTATAGGATCTTGTTGAAGCGTATCAGTGACAACTACATGTGAAGGAGAATACAGAGCATCATAAGATACAAAAATATTCATGCCCGGGGAACAGCTGATAGTCGATTTGTTCTTCTTCAATTGGAGTGCTCACCCGAATAATTGGTGAAGAGGTACCTTGAACTTCCTGCTGAATTTCCATAACTGGAACATCTCCAATTTTTCCTTCTTCACCAATGTCCACCTCTTCATCTTCCCCTTGATTATCATCTTTCAACGTGCCACCTTCATCAATCAAACTTTCGCTAGAAGATGTCTCGCTAGTTTCAATTTCTTCAGAATAACTAGATGAGCTCTCCTCAGAAACTATTTGCTTACCCTTGGATGGAGGATCCACCTCGACAGGAGAGGATCCGACATCTCTGAGGGAAGGAGAAGCGGTTTGTTGGACCTATACTTGAGGTGAAACAGATCTTGTCTGAGAACGGGTTCTCGGAGAAGAACGAATCAACCATGCCGCAAGAGATATCGTAACTGTAGCTTGGTCCTTTACCCCTCGAGTAGGAGTATATAAAGTGGTAATTGGAACTTCAGGCTGATTTAGAGAAGCAGTTGCGGCAGATTGTCTCTCTGATTGTCTTACGAGGTCTAAAGAAGACCCACAAGCAATCCACCCTTCCAAAGTATTAGTTGCCATTATCTTTCGAATGGGTTCCTCCAAGGAAATTTTTAGACAAACTTGACCAAGGGCAGCGACATGGTCTCTTTCAATGATATAACCAATGTCTTGTTCTGGCCTGTAGTTTCTTATCATGGGAGGGGGAATCATCAAGTTCAAGCCTCCTACGTTTGGATGTGGTGGTGGACGCATCAATTCCATCTTGTGTGATGCCTTGTTCTGGCCTGTAGTTTCTTATCATGGGAGGGGGAATCCAAACAGGCCAATCTACCGGGTAGCAATTACACACAAGATGGAATTGATGCGTCCACCACCACATCCAAATGTAGGAGGCTTGAACTTGATGATTGTAGGAGAACAAAGCGGGAGCAAAAATTTCTAGGCAGTAACTACTTCCATATTAGAGCCGAGTTACAAGGACATACTCTGTAGCTCCTCATTATCCGAGTAACGACCTCCCCGTCCTGTGGCACAGTTTGATCATAACCAAACTGTCATGTAAACCTACTCGAGTAGTAAGGTTCATGCCAAAACTCACTACCTTCTCGCAGGAGGAGACTACTTGATCTGATGCAGATGAAAAAGTTTGCTATTATTGTTGTCTATCGCGTCTTTGTCTTCAACTTGGTGAGACAGGGGGAATTGGAAAAAATTCAATAGAATTAATGCCTTCGATCTTGTCAACTACCCAGTCGTATGTCTTCGTTATCCTTTTACATTGTTGATAGTGTGATGTAGAGCGGGTCGCGAACAGTTACATGGCCAAGATGGATCAGAAAAGGCCCGGTCGGCGACAGAAGTGATCTGGACCATCAGACCTTAAATCAGGCGTATCTCACAATCCGGGATGAGTTAGCGGACGAAAAATATATGATTTTGGGGTAGAACGAGTTACTTTAGCCAACCAACCCCGCTATGCCGGGTTGCGACGCCTGGAATTGCGAAAAACCCCTGGATTGACGGTCGTTTCCCTGTTTTAATTTCAATTTTGCTATAAATAGTAAGTTTTAGTTTGATTATAACTCTTCATCCGTTGGGCTTTAGGAGTTGCGCCCAACGTGAAAAGAGCTTAGAATAATTAGGAGAACGGTTTGGTGAAGCCAAATAGGACACTTACTATTTTTTGCCGAAAACCTTGCGCACTAGTAGACATCACGATCGTCTATAAATAGTAAGTTTACTATTTATAGTAAGTCGCGGATTCTAGGAGTTGTAGTTGTAGTTTGATTCTGATTTCTTTCCCATTGCTTGGTACCCCTATTTAAAGGGTTGTGAACTCGTTTTTATGAATTAATTAATCAGTTTCGAAATTATTAGAAATTATTTCTGTTTTCTGCTTTCTTTCCTCGTGGATTCGAGAAGTCTCTGTGAGGAGTCCAGAGAAGCTCCGTGGATTCGGAGTATTTATGCTCATCACGTTCATCCCTGCATCATAGTGACATAGAGGTAGATGCTCTGGGTTGATGTAATCTTTCTCGGGGTTTTCGTATGTCCATGGAAAGTATACACCTAGCCAACTAGAGAAGTAATGCCAGGTTGTATACACTGATGAGGCTCCGACGACTGGACGTGAACAATGCGTCGCAACATTCCCGAAGGCTCTATATATAGAACAAAGAACAAGAGGGGCTAATGAATATTTCCTACCTTCAGCCATCACTCCAGCAATTGCAAATAGAGTCAGCCGGATAACATCTACCCATTTTGAACTTGGTAGTGCCATTAGACTTAGCCAATAAGCGAGGAATGCAGCTAATTCAATGTTGGAGTTATAATCTACCAAACTCTTTATTTTGCGCCTGAGGTTCTCTAAATCCTGTGAATGGCTACCCAAGAAGTTGCGAAAGGAACAAAAGATGTCAAAAAATATATAATATAAAGATATATGCTTCTGAATATACACAGACGAAAAGAAGTCAGAGAATGTACCCCAAGTCTCTCGTGAAGTGCATAAGCCAGTGGAAAGGTGATATCTTTCGGATGTCAGGGAATTTAGACATTTCCTGAAAGAGTTCTATGGTTGTTGTAAAAACCGAATGAGATCTTTCGGAGTCAAAATAAGCCAATTCTTCATTGGTTGGGATAAATTCATCAAAGAAACGTCCCGTGACAGGAAGTCCCGCCATGCGATGAAGATCCTATAAAGTTATGCTTACTTTACCTACGGGCAGATGGAAAGAGTTTGTCGTTGGAGATCGGTACTTTAGGAAGCCCTTATACACCATAACGTCTTTGCAAAAATAGTCAGAAGTAGCCTCAATGGCACTATACAAACCAATGTCGGCCAGCACTTGCATGTATTTCCTCAGAATAGTCTTCGCCCATGCATTATAGTAAAAGTGATGGGAAAGAAAGTCGCGCGTCCGAAACTCTTCGTTACCCCACAAAGAATCTCTATTACAAAGCGTTGTTGAATGGTCTCGAAGTAGTGAGAGGGGGGGGGGGGGGGGGGGGGGGGGTGTAGAGAGTATGATGATTATAACATGGGATCAAGATTCGCATGTAGGATAGTTGGCCCATCTTCTGCTGCAATCCTCTCTCCAAAAGGAAGCCTTCCAAGATCTTTGGTTCCTTGATGACCCAATTGGCAATGAAAAGGAGTTTGTTTTGTGCCATTTAGTCAGTCGACTTGCTCTGAAGCATGGAGAGATGGCGATGAAGGCTCATCAGGATAATAATTGTTTCATCCTCATAAGGATTTCTAAACTTGACCACCTCTTGTTGTATCTTGATACTATCCCATGTGTTTCGATATCAATTTTTACTGTGTTCCTTAATCTTCTCTTGTAGAATCCCTCCCTTACTCTTTGTCTTCTTCTTCTTCAAAAATCTAGGAGGCGAAGATTCTACGTTAGCAGGACGAGAGTTATCGGTGCGGAAGTTGGCTGTAGATTTCAATCAGGTCTCCCAATTAGATTCGCAACCTTCTTTTGGTGGCTTCTTGATGTCCCCCATTTTGATGGCGTTCTGAATTGGGCTAGTTAAAAGAAGAATACGATAAGAGAAGTCAACAGTTGGAGGGACTGGTTCTCTAAAAAGAAAAGGTTGCTCGCAGTCACTCAAACTTTCTTCTTGGGGCAATCTTCGATAGAGCGAGATTGAGGATTTGAAGACTCGGATTGTCAAGGAGTAGCTTGCTCCTTTAAGGAAATGCATTGTCTCTTGGCGCGGGCCATTGAGAACTGAAGAAGAAAATTTCGGCAGAGTTTGATGACTTAGAAAAATTCTGCAAAGTGCAGAGCTATTGCACGCAGAGAGCTATTGCACGCAAAGGTTCATTGCGCGGAAAGGCAGTTGCGGGCAAAATGGTCTTGACTCTGGAAGAAGGAATGATGGAATGATTTGCCAACTTCTGCTTATATAGTGACTGGACCCAAGCCTGTTACATGGACCTAATAGCACAATGAATATGCTTTGCGCGCAATGGATCATATGAAGTAAATTTTGAAATATTAGTTGATCCTCCATTTAACTCAAAAGAAAAGATTAAATGAAGGATCAAGGGGGCATCTATTCGAGCATAAATTAAAGAAGAAAATTGAAGATTGGGAACCAATATACTTTGGTTGCGCGGCGCGCAACATAATGAAGATCAAGGTTCATTACGTGATGCGTAATAGAAATGTGTCTCTCGTGCAATGGGATTTGGTAATGATCTATTGCACCCCGCTCAATGGGACCCATCTTTCACACAATAAGAAGCCATTGCGTGAAATCTAGGGTTTACACGTATGGTTGCCTATAAATACCCCTCTCCTCTCTTCATTTGACACATACGAAGACTCCGGGAACCAGCAGAAGACCAGAGAATTTTTCAGATCTTGCAAGATACAAGAAGATACCTGTTGCGTGGCACGCAATAGGGTGACCACGCAATGGACCTGGGGTTCATCATATGGCGTGTAACAGGGTTGTTGCGCGCGCAATGACTCATTGCTTAAGATTTATATATTCACAATTCTCTCAGAAGTGTTGATCGATTCAAAAGGAAAAGAACTTCTAAGGGATTAAAAGATTGATCAAGGGAATACGTTTCCACACAACAACTTTTGCATTTGGAAGATCACGCCACGAATCGAAATGCTGCCGAAATCGATATTCGAATAGATTTAATTATTGTATTTTGTAACTAAACACTTTATTTTGGAATCAAGGGAAGCACAAGGATGTAAATGAATTCTGGAATTAATAAAAATATTTTGTGATGATTGTTCTATTATTCTTTCTTCATTACTATTGAATAAGATCTCCCCCAAATAAAATACATTCATTTCTTGTCGAAACAGGTCCGAAGAGCTCGGGTTACTTATTTCACATTGCGATTTTGGATTATGGAGAGGTTGGGCTGGAAAAGTCTCTTTCTCTATAATCATTAAGTGTGACTCAATCCTGTGAATGGACTTGCTAAGGTCCTGGAATGCTTACAAAGTGTTCTGATTGAAGAGCTCTTGGTTTTAAATGTGTTTGAAAACCGGATCCTCTTGGGATCTTTGTTAATTTGTATTGGCTGATTGACCACTCCTCCAACTGAAGTTGGGATGGTTCTTCCAACTAGAGTTGTGTGTATTTGAGATGGGGGTGTTGAATGGCCTTTGATAGTTGTTCATGGCATTCGATTGCTCATGTAACAACCCTTGAAAGACAGGAATGGTAGGACAATCCCTTGTCAAGTGTACGTTACTGGCATAAACACCACATACAACTTCGACGGTCTCCTCAAGTTTGACCGTCTTTACCTTCTTTAGTTCCATGGCCTCAATTTTTCTTGTAAGGTTGGCCACCCTTGCACTTATGTCGTCCTCTTCCTGTAAAACGTATATTTCTCCATTTTATCTTGATTGATTGGGCCTAGAAGTTGAGGCTTTTGAGGAGGTGTCCTATGACTGGGCATTCTCAGCAAGTAGATCGAAATAGTCCCACGTGTCATCAACTGCTTTATTCATAAACTCCCCATTGCACTTCATCTCTACGAATTGGCGCATGGGCGAAGTTAATCCATCATAAAAAAAGCTTATGACATGCCATATTTCGTAGCTATGATGGGGGCAAGAGTTTAGAAGATCGTTGAATCTCTCCCCACAGTAGAAAAAGGTCTCTTCCTCTTTTTGGGAGAAATTCATGATCACTTTCCTCAATGTGTTGCTTTTGTGAACCGGAAAAAACTTTTTAAGGAACTCCTGGGTCATCTCAGCCTAAGTCTCTATTGATCTTGCTCGAAGGGCATGTAACCATGACTTGGCCCTTCTCTTTCAAAGAGAAAGGGAATAATTTAAGCCTTATGATGTCATCAGATACATTTGGGAAGTGCAAGGTTGTTATTATCTCATTAAATTCTTTGAGATGTAGATATGGACTTTCAGAATGAAGCCCATGAAACTTCGGAAGTAGTTAGATCACTCCTGGTTTGAAATCCACGTTTCCTACATTGTGTGGAAACACTATGCGTGAAGGTGTACTTTCCCTTGCTGGTTGGAGATAGTCTCTCAATGTTCTTAGTGCAAGGGATTTGTGCACCTCATCTCATCTTGGTGTCCCTCAACTGGTTGGTGCGGTTATTCGCAGCCATAGTTTCTGTCAACTCAGGTGATCGTAGATGATATCTAATCCGATGATGGATAGGCAATCCTTCGACCAATCCTCCACTTAAGAGTCATAGAGTATTGTCACCGACCCACTTGATCATGAAACACTCCCAGCCCTCAAGTTCTAAAACTAAAATCTAAGAAGAAACTACAGAAATAAGAAATCCAAACATAGAAGTTGGAAAGGAGTTACCGAATCAGAAGTGCTATGTTAGTTGCTAAAAAACAGAAAAACAGATTAGTTCTAAAAACACAACAGAAACAAATCCTAATCCTATATAATTCCAACACTAATCAATTTTAGAAAAACGCAACCAAAGTCCCTGGCAACGGCGCAAAAAAATTGTTCACAACCCCAATTGTAGGGCTAGATTGTAGTAATAACTCAGTGAGACCGAGATCGAATCCACAAGGACTTAACCTGTACATGTTCTAAAAATAACTAGAACTAGAACTAGTGATCTAAGATCTGGAATTTTGGAGAAAAAATTGCTGTAAATTGAATCTATCAAAGTAATGGAAACTATAGCGCTAAGGATTCACTTGTAGTTATTATGATGCTACTTGATTCAATAGAATCCAAAGACATGATTAAGTTAAAACTCATAAAGAAAAACATGAAAAACTAAGGAAGAAGAAAGAACTCCTTGGAAGCTGCTACACTCTTGGCTCTACTCCTTTAAACTTAATTCGTGCTTAGAATTCCTTGGAGAACCCAAATATATAGGTTTTGTTCGGCGAACTTTGAATAGCCTCAATTTTACTCACTCTGCGCACCTTCGTTGGCACTTTGGTGCCATCGAAGGTCTGTGTTCGGGTTAAATTCGAATTGGAAACTTCATACCAATCGCATTGCGTAAGTCTTCGATGTCATCGCCCGATCTTCAATGTCATCGAACAGGTGTCGATGTCATCGAACAATTTCTCGATATAATCAGAAATGGTCCAAAATTGTCCAGCGAGTTAAGTTTGAAAATATGGAAATTCTCCATGTCATCGAACTAGCTTTGATGACATCGAACTTATGCTTCGATAGAATCGAAGGGTCTTCGATGGAATCGAACTTTGTCTCGGAATACAAGATGATTACATCTGTGTTAGCGCAACCGTACTTTAATCCATGGAAATGTTTGTTACAATCAAAGTGTTAAAAAAAAACTTAATTGGCAGAAGGATAACCCGAGGGAAGTTATGAACCTTCGATTTCCTCCAAAATCATAAATTAAATATGGGATATCTGACTTGAACCTCCAGTGTTAGTTTGATTGTCCCGAAATGCAAGATGATTACATTTGTGTTAGCGCAACCATACTTCAATCCATGGAAAAGTTTATTACAATCAAAGAGTTAAAATATAAAACTTGATTGGTAGAAGGATAACCTAGGTGGTTCTAGTTCGGGACACCTATAAGCCTAATACATTTGTAATGTGTGAGATCCGTAAAGCCACAAAATGCACATGCAACTGCCCGTTACAAATGACATGTCTTACAAGCAATGCTATGGGATCATGCAACATTGAGAACTACCTTTACATATCTAACTAGGTTAGCATTGAGAACTACCTTTACATATCTAACTAGGTTATCCTCGTAAGGCTGTATAAAGTGTAGGGGCTCTAACCATAAAAAATTCAGACTCACAAACATAATCTCTGTTAAAAGGGGGCATCCGTAGACGCCCCACTTTAAAATGAGAGGTAATCTTGCCTGTCGACTTTAGTGGGCCCCAACCGAGTTAGTTTTACGGCTAAAAGCACACCCTGGAGGAGTCCACCTCATCTTATCAGCCAAAGCCAAGGTGCGCGAGTAACAAAAAGGGTGACGGAGTGATGCAACAAGTTCACCCACCGAGCATGTTACATTAAAAAAAATGAGCAAATACCAATCTATGCTTACCCATAGACCATGTTAAATTAATATCCTAGATACGATGGTGTAAGGACGGTTCTTAAACCCTACGCAATAAGGCTAGGTGTTATTTATTTACCTTTTGCCTGTCCAGAATCTGAAACTCACGAAGCATGACTAAATGCAACAATGTCAAAACTATGCTAGATTCCCCTTAAAAACTAAAAAATCTAATAAAATAGAGACCTGCGTTGTACAGGCAAAAACGGGTGTCTAATCCCTTCCTTTTCTTTAACGATATTCTTACCTATGATTTATAGACCAACTGCATGAATCACTTAAATTGGGATAGGACGATTATTAAGCGATTCTACAATTTCTAGCCTATCATAAAGTCCAAACTTCATTTGGCTAGTGATTCCTCAAAGTCAAACGCATTTTTATCTACAAGTTAACTCCACATTTAAATCAAACCGAAATAAGAATGAAAAAGCGAAGAAAATAAGGGCATCATTCTGCCGTGCATGTTCGTGCAAGCGTTCATAGTTTCCAATGGCAGCCATTCAATCCGTGTTGTTTCACATGTCGTGGGCGGCACGAGTTTTTGGATCTGCTTGATTTCTAGTGTCCTATCTTATCATGAGGTCCAGAAACTAGTGTCCTATCTTATCATGAGGTCCAGAAACTAGCGGATGGAGTGGATTTCTTACAGGCATGTCTATGGGTCCCATGTAGCTTCCAACCACCGGAACTTCCGGTGGCCATCACGCAATCCGTGTCATTTGTTCTGGTTGAGAGTCCAATCATCAATCAAGACCATCCATTATGTCCACCCAATTTTCATAGGCCATCTCACAACTATACGGACTGGATGACTATAACATTCCGATCAGACTGAATGGTGAGGACCGTTTATAAAAATATGTACAATTAGCATTTTGAACCATACATTTGATGGGACCTATACTAGGTTGCTTGAAGTATTAAGAAATCACTTCCATCAGATGATTCTAACCATCATATTTTCAACTTTGATATAAATGGCTATAAGAAAGAAGACCGACACTTGGACAGTTAGGATCATCCAATGTGTATGATATTTGGATTGAGACTCATGAAGATTCAAAAGGAAATAATGGACGGCCAAGATTGATTGATCGGGAGTTCTACAATTCCAAATGAAAATCAATAGAGAAATTTGAGTCCTCCCAGGATGACAAGAAAATGAGAAGGAAATTTTCTAGAAACCATATAATAATTCTCTATAACCAACTATCCCACACTGGAAACGATTTCCGTGCACACAGTGTGCACCAAGAGTCAGTGCAACCACTATGATCTCCCACCGTACAAACATGTTGGCTGGGAATCCCAAAAAAAACGTATATCAGATCATACTTTTGGATTTGTTAGAATATGTTTTGGATTCCTGCCTATCGTATTAAATGGTCGAAGATAAGTGTCTACTGACTCTTGGTGCACACAGTGTGCATACAATGCTTTCCCTGTTTTTTTTTTTTTAAGTAGACATTAAAAAAAAAATAAAATAAAAAAAAAAGAGTCATCCACATTGCCTTCTTTTGAAATTTCTCTTATTTAGCATCTTTGCTATCAAAACTTTCAGTCTCCTTGCACCAGCTCCAGGCTTCAGAACTCCCAACTCCTCACCCCTACCAAAATCTGTGCACCTCCCGGAGCTCTCTCCCTTCCCTGAACACCACCCACCAAACGCGAATAGCCCGTCCCGCTTTCTAAGCAATTCACCGTCAATCCTGTCAAGCACTGGGTCGTCTTTCTTGAACTTGCGAGAAAATGGGGCATTGCTTAAGATTATTCTCCTGTAATCTTTCAATCCAAGTGACCTCGGGTGCTGCTTAGGTGGTGTGTCCCATGCAATGTAGTGGAGATCGTGATTGACGGTTGTGTTCTTGTAATCGTTGGAGTTGCATATGAGTGTTTGGAAGTATCCCTCGGGAGATGATACGAAGTTAGTATAGTAAAGAAGGAGAGTTCTTGGGAGATTGTCCCACCCCACTACACAGTACTCCGAAAAAGATCTTGATAATATCATCCAAGCCGAACCTGTATATGGGGAGACTAATAAATCAAAATTGATCATGTGATGTGATTACATCTATATGAATGTATGCGTTGGATGAGATCCAGAACTGCTATCCGGTAAGTCTTAGGTGCATATAAATTGCAGCGTATTTAAATATGAGTGTACATATATTCAATGGTCATATAGTGCACCATAACCTTAGAGCTAATGGTATGTCTTCCTAACTTTATTTTATTTGAATTGGGTAATTTTTTACTATAGACCCGACGTACCACCCACCGTACAGAACCTATCTTACCTACCTTATCAAACTAGACCTTTACCCGCACAGACGAACCTATAAAGATGAAAATACCCCTACTTTTTTCAGTTGCTTTACCCTAAAAACCAGGGATATTTTTGTGTAAAACCCTCTTTTCGTATCCTAAAAATCTACTTTCGTAGGGCGTCGAAAAAAAAAAAAAGGCATACAAGGGAAGAGTCCACTGTGCTAATTTTTTCATTTGAAAAAGAGTTACCTTTTGTTATAAATAAAAGATATTAAAGGTAGAGAAAAAAATATATATCTAAGTTTCTCTCTTCTTTGCTATTATTATCTCTTGTTTCCTACTCGGTCTCTTATTTTCCCATTCTCTTCTTTTCAAATCCGTCTCTTCTTTCTTATTCCCACACTAATTATGGCAGAATACATTTGAAGAATGGTCCGGATCAGATCCATGAAGATGTTTGGGATCATGCACATAGAGCGGGACAGAGAATTATTGCTGGCCTTGTATTAAATGGTTGTATAAAAACAATATTAAAAGCGTAAGATAAATAAAACGGCCATCCTGACTCGTAAATATACCAACCCTTGAGAAGAATGTCACCACCCTACTATGAAGATTTTACAAAGAAGAATGTCACCACCCTACTATGAAGATTTTACAAAATTATTTTATGGATGGAAACTCAACCATAATTTAAAAAGTTGAAGAAACAGGACTCAACTGAGTCGACTCAGCTTTATTAGATTTCATCAAGACTCAAGAAAAATTCAGATCCAGTTACGAATCAGAGCCTTGTAAAACTCGTGAAAAACTTACCACAACGCAAACGACAATGTAACTAAACCAAAAAAAAAAAAAAAAGAAAAAAAAAAGAAAAAGAAAAGAAAAGCCACCACTTGATAAAACTTGAATGGACTCAGATTCACAAATCGACACTGTTTTATATATTACAAGTGGATATGGTACGTGCAACACGCATATAGAGAGAGCAGTGATTTGCGAAGTTCAAGGGTCACTTAATTGGAACATTCAATCCATACAAAAGGTGGTGCTTATCATAAACAACACCTGGTACAACACTTGACCAAATCACTCATGACCACACCTATACATTAGCGGTCTATTGATTTAGACGTTGTCGCTGGCCTGATGATCAGTATGCCATCCTGATTTTTGCAAAGGTGGTCCTTATGATTTGGTTGTTCCTAAGTTACACATTTGGTGGAAAGGAGTGCCGTTGTTGTGTAGGAAGTGAGGCAAACAATTTCATTAATAAAGATTATTGAAAAGGTTTATTTATTTATTTTTATTTTTTATTTTTAATGAGCCACTGCACGCGGCCTTCTTAACCATCCTAAAAAATTCCTTAGATATTGTTGGGGAAAAATATGACAAGTCGGTAAGTCGGCTTATGGAATGGACCAACTCTACAGACATGGCCCGGGCTCCCTAGGCGTTGAGCCTGACCAAGGTCTACATGTCAAGAACCAATATGCGCCGAGCCAAGAGCCAAGGCCTCCAAGGCCACTTCATACCGACCCGTTTCATGGGTCGGATATCAATCAGACATAAGCCGACCAGGCCTTGGCCCAACCTCAGTCCGATCTATCTTTTAGGTCGGCCAATGGGACACTCATCAGGTAATTACAGGTCGATTATGGATCGACTGTGCCTAGTCTAATAGTTGACCAAGGGTCAACCATTCATCAACATCGACATGAGCTCATATACAAAGAGGCTCGGCTAGCGTGAACCGTCTGAGAACACCAATGCTCCAAGAACGATTGATGGCTAGCCGAGCCCCGCCACTTGGTTTTTATGCTTGACGTCATTTCTCGCCTTTAGCCTAACCAAGGAGATGTCTCGAGATGAAAGATTTCCTTATCGAGACCCTCAGAAGACACCATCCGATCCTGAAAATCTAGGAGATCGAAGATCTCGGGATCGGCTTGGATAAAGAACCCAAATCTCCTCCAAATTAGAGAAAGATCCCAAATACATGGGATTGCACCTCCTTTATAAGTAAGAAATGCCTAATGGTAAAAGGTACACACACACGTTCTCACCCTCAAACCCCTTTATTCTAAGACCCAGATTTTGACTTTGGCATCGGAGGGTTCCCTGTACAAAACAGGGTCTCCTTTGCCTTCTTCTTGTGTAGGTAAAAAGGGGGTGAGTCGAAAACAACATCAACAGTTTGGCGCCGTCTGTAGGAACAACATTACAAGTCGTTTTCGCTCTACCAAAACACTACAGAACTTGCCATGGCAAGAGGGAAAAAGAAAGTACAATCCCCTTCTGAGGTGACCCCGATCGCAACCTTGCCAGCGGCCAGTCATGCCCCACGACTCGCGGACCAGCCAGTGCAACAAGAGGCTTGTCAGGGTTCTCCAGCTCGTCAAACAACCTTCGGTTCGACTAGGTGCACTCAGCGGAATCGTGGAAATGGTCGGCGTGATGCTTGAGAAAAAGACATCAGATCCGACCTGGACTACATGAGACAAATGTTGGAACAAATGCAAGCAAGCGAAGGAGCATAACCCGAGAGAAGGGCGATCGAGTGACGTTCGCCAGGTCACTGATCCGCGGCCTTCTACCCCTCGAGTAGTTCCCCAGCCGAGTTAGCACCAAAACCCGGCTGAGCCGGCTCCGACTCATATTTCGGGGACCATCCCTCTCCCTGCATCCGACCTTTGACATGAGATCGATCGGAGGAGGAGCAATCAGCCCCTGGCCAAAGGAACCGTAGATAACGAAGAGCCGTGGAAGCTTGAGATCTAGAATCTGTAGAAACAGAATGCAGATATGGAGCATAATCACTCAGCTAACCCTACTGGAAGGGAGGAGACTGAATCCCCCTTTATAGCCATGTAATGCAAGCCCGACTAGCAGACAGGTTTCGCCTGCCGCAGATCGCGCTCTACACTGGAAAGGCCGATCCAACTGAACATGTAGAGTCCTTTAGGACCTACATGGAGTTACACGATGCATCGGACGCGGTTATGTGCCGAGCCTTCTCACTTACCCTATCTGACGTTGCCCGACTTTGGTTTAAGCAATTGAAGCCGAAGTCCATCAGCTCGTTCGCTGAGCTCAGTGAAGCGTTCGTCACGAATTTCATCGAAGGTAAAAAGAAGCTGAAGGCACTGGCACATCTGAACAATATAGTCCAGAAAGATGGGGAACTCCTCAAGGACTATATTAGACGCTTCAATCTTGAAGCCCTACAAGTTTGGAAGCGTTCAGACGAGACAGTCCTGAATGCCATCATGCAGGGATTAAGAGATAAACCTTTCCTCTTCTCCCTGGACAAAAACCATCCTTCGACGTTGGCCGAGTTCATGAACCGGTCCCAGAAGTACGCCGACGCCAGAGAATCCAGAATTCTGCGAGAGGTGGCCCAAAACAGAAATGCCTCAGCAAAAGAATTGACGAAGAAGAAAACCGACTCGACCAATAAGAAACGGAAAGATGATTGGCCTCGGATGAACGTAGGTCAAGTAAGCGACCCGACAATAAGTTCACGATGTACACCCCGCTCAATAAACCTTAAGAGCAAGTCCTGATGGAAATAAAGGGCGAGAACTTCGTCAACTGGCCGAACAAACTGCGAGGCAATCCTGATCGGTGAAACAGGAACAAGTATTATTATTACCATCGCGATCATGGACACAATACGAGTGACCGTTACAACCTGAAGCAGGAAATTGAAAGGCTCATCCGAGAAGGTCATCTCAGCGAGCACGTACATCAAGGGGTCGATAGAACCATGACTGCGGAAGAATGCCCAAATGATAACCGACCAATGGAGGAAATTTGAACCATCGTCGGTGGTTACAATGGTGGAGGCGACTCGAACAATGCTCGGAAAACCCATGCGAGGAGCATTAGTTGGCCTGAGTCCGAGATCATGATTCTGGCTGGACCCTCGAAGGAGAGAAAGCTGGAAAAATATAATGTGACGTTCACCGAAGAGGACGCTCGAGGTATCCATTACCCGCACGACGATGATTTGGTCATTATTGTCACTATAGCAAACCGTAGGGTCTTCAGGGTCCTCATCGACACAGGCTCGTCTGCGGATGTGCTGTTTACCCAAGCTTTCGACAAGATGGGCATCGAACGGTCGGCACTGCGGCCCGTGAGGACTCTTTTAATCAACTTCTCGGGTGGACAAGTCCTCCCTGAGGGAACCATTTAGCTCCCCCTCACCGCCAGGGACGTGCTGATCAGGGTCGAATATTGCATATCAGACCCCAGTAATTGCCTAATGATACGTACATGATAATGTTTAATGGAGTGTTTTAACCGTGTTTTCATTGCAGGACGTAATAATGAGCATTGGACTGAAAAGAGAATTAAAAGCATGGATTTGATGATCTAAAGCCACCAGAGCACGGGATGGACTCCAGAGAACCAATAATGAAGAATTTACACGCTTGGGATCTGAGGAAAGCAAGCCAAGGGGCCAAAAAAGGATTCAGAATGCAAGATCACATGGTTCCAGCTATCTGATTAGATCGAAACTGCATACATGTGATAAGGGCCATAAATTAACCGTACATATTAAATTTCATTCATTGGATCACTATGGAAGTGAGCCAACGGCCAGATCAGCCCCTTAATTCATTAAGTGGGGCCCACCTGTAATCTGGATGTGACTCGATTTTAGTCCCAACTGTTTAAAAGATATGAGAGAAGATGGACGGAACGGATCTCTCATATCCATCATCATGGACTCTACCGGAGTTGAGAGTGCGCAATGCACAAGTGCATTCGATGTGCACTGGATAATATCAAGCGGTCAAAGTCGGTTTGACCGACTACATCCCTTAAATAAACGGAAACTTCCGTTTTCAACAGCGTTAACGCTGTCCGATCAGACGTTCGAGTTGTGGGCCCCACCTATTGTCCATATCTACAATCCGGACCATCCATTGGCTCTCTAAGGCCCATGTTACTAAGTCCTAGGTGACGATATTCGAAGAAACAAAGATAATGGAATCCTGGCCGTTTAAATAATGGACGGACGACAGAGTATAATATCATGTGGACCTCGTTAACAGAAGGTGAAAACTACATATTCCTGACCGAATTTTCCTCCTCCATCCAATGGACGGAGTGGATTTCCCAAAATAAAGAATGAATGGGCCCCGCCAGTGTCACAGCGGATGAGACCCGCACTCTCCGTTCCGCGACCGACCGCAGCCTGATTTTGCGGGCTGTGGTGTGGTCTCGGTGTTGATCGGATTCAAGATCCAAGCCGTCCATCGTGTAGGCCACTCAAAACCGTCCCAGGGGACGTTGATTTCACGGACAACATACAAGGAAAATGAGTTTTTGGAAGTCCCGAATTCAGCTGCGTAAGGGAGTGCATTGTTGTTGCTGCGGAAGCTTTTCAGCCGACTCCAGCGCTTTCCTTTTTATGCGTAAGAGCTCTCCACCGACATGGGCAGCCTATAAAAGAAGCAAGAAAGAGAGAAGGAGGGAGCCGGTGGATGTGAAATAGCTGGGATCAGAGATTCAAGAGCTGGGAGTAGATTCAGAAGCAGGGAAGTCCAGATCTAGAGCAAGGGAGAGAAGAAAGAGAAGAAAGAGAAGAAAGAAGAGAGAGAGATCGATTGGTTTGGTGTTTTGTTTTTATGAATTTTGTTTAATCTTTCTGATGGATTTTATGGGTCACTAATCTCTCAGCTAGGGCTGAGATGAAGCCCATAATTTGAATACTCTTGTTATCATGATTTTACTTTGATTTGATTGGTGTGTTTCTTTCTCTAAGTGGGCTTGATTGGTTTAAATTCTATACTTCTCCATCTATGAACTCGACCAAAGTATATAGATGGATGTTGTTTGGATGCTTATTCTAAGTGCTTGTGTCTGATCATGAACAAGTTTCCTATAGAGGAAGAAACAGGGTGCTTTAATGAACTATACATTCCATGTGCCCGACTAAGGACATGGGATATGTTATTCATGGCATTGCTTAAAGGAATTAGACATTCTGTATGCCCGAGTAAGGACACAGATTGTGCTTTCTCTATACAAGTGGTATCAATCTAGATTAAGGTGAATCAACAGACAAAACAAGGGTTATGATAATTAGGGGTGGATTCGAAAGTCCTAGTGCTCTTTCTCTGATTGAATTTTTTCCCTATTCTCAATAGTCATTTTCCATAAATTTGTGTTAGTAATTCGCTCTATTATTTGTTGGATTAGTTAAGGAGAATCATAGATTTGAATTGTGACGACCAGTCTTCGTGGGATTCAACCTCGATCTTACCGAGTTTATTACTACATCAAACCCTATACTTGGGGAGTGAACACGTGCCAAATCAAGTGACGATCATGATCGACTTCCTCATAGTCAACCAATCTTCAGTCTACAATGCAATTCTCGGCCAACCCTTGCTATGCCTTCTCCAAGCCATAGTCTCCACGTACCACCTCTCAAAGAAGTTCCCGACCGAATCGAGAATCAGGATCGTCAAAGGGGATCAGTACGATGCTCGACGATGTTATGCCACAGCTCTGAAAGCTCCATCCGAAGTGGCGATGATCAAGTCCCCGGACCCTCGTGACGAATCTCCCGAGCGTGGTCAACCGATTGAAGAGCTCATGCAAGTCCCGCTTGATGAATCCGACCCATCCAAGACAGTACAGATAGGGTCGTCTTTGACATCTTCATTGAAGGACAAAATCGTCGCTTTGCTGCGACAATACTCCAACGTTTTTACATGGTCTCACGAAGACATGCCCGACATCGACTAATTAGTGATCACTCATCGCCTCAATATTGATCCAGCCTACAAGCCGGTCCGACAGAAGAGGCATGCTCTCGGCCTTGAAAGATGCTATAATAGAGGAAGAGGTGAGCAAACTTATTAAGGCCAAGTTTGTCGAGGAGGTGTACTATCCTGATTGGATAGCCAACATCGTCCTGGTAAAAAAAGCTAACGGGAAGTGGCGGGTCTGCGTGGACTACACCGACCTAAACAAAGCCTGCCCAAAAGACAGTTTCCCCCTTCCTAGGATCGACCTGTTAGTCAACAGCATTGCGAGGCACGAGTTACTTAGTTTTATGGATGCCTACTCAGGCTATAACCAAATTGTAACGCATTCGAGTGATAAATAAAAAACCACCTTTGTCACCGACAAAGGCCTTTATTGTTACCGAGTGATGCCATTTGGGTTGAAGAATGCAAGAGTGACCTACCACAGGTTGGTCAATATGATGTCCACCCGCTAAATAGGGCGGACAATGGAAGTGTATATCGACGATATGCTCGTCAAGAGCATCCGAGTGACGGATCACGTAGTCAATCTCAAGGAAATGTTTCTCGTCCTTCGGTAATACCAGATGAAACTAAATCCAAGCAAATGCGCATTTGGTGTAAGATCAGGCAAGTTCCTCGGTTTCCTGGTCAGCTAGAGAGGGATCGGGGTGAATCCTGAGAAGATCAAAGCTTTGCTTGACATGAAATCGCTTAAGACGATCAAAGACATCTAGAGGCTGACTGGAAGGGTTGCAACACTCAACCACTTCGTGTCCCGAGCCACAGACAGATGCCTTCCCTTCTTTAAACAGTTAAAAGGTCGGCAGATAGTCAATTGGACAGAAGAATGCGAAACAGCCTTCCAGCAGCTTAAAGGATACATGGGGTTGTCGTCCTTACTCTCCAAGCCCGAGCTAGGCGAAACACTGCTGATATACTTAGCAGTTTCTGACGCTGCTGTAAGCTCGGCCTTGATCCGCGAGCACGAGGGGAAGCAGTTTTCGGTTTATTACATCAGCAAAGCTCTCGTCCTATCAGAAACAAGGTATCCGACCTTGGAAAAAGTGGCCCTTGCGTTGGTTGTCTCATCCCGACGCCTGCGGCCCTACTTCCAGGCTCATTCGATTATCGTTCTGCCCGATCAACCGCTACGACAGATACTCAAAAAACCGGAAGCTTCATGATGACTAACAAAATGGGCAATCGACCTCAGTGAGTTTGACATCCATTATAAGCCTAGAGTTGCGATCAAGGGCCAAGCAGTGACTGACTTCATCGTTGAAGTCGTGCAACAATTCAAGCCAACTTCAACCGAGTTAGAGAGGCCGACTGACCAACAAGATCAAGAACAGACCGCTCCTGCCCAACCCCTTTGGAAACCATACGTTGATGGCTCTTCCAACTCTAAGGCAAGCGGGGCAGGGGTTGTCATGGAAACTCCTGATCACACACACTCATCTCGATGTGTACAACGATTCTCAACTAGTCGTCAACCAGATAGCCGATATCTACCATGTAAGTGCTATGTTGTAAATCTAGCACCTTGTATTGTCAAATTTTGTAGTGTCAAACCACTTTGGAGTGATTGACTTGTTTTGATAGATGGAAAGTTCCCCTTCAAGCTCAATAGATGGAAAGTTCACCTTCATTCGAAGATGAGTTTCAAGTCATCTACATCAACATCAAATGCTACGACTACTTCAAGTAAGTGTGCATGTTCAACTTTGAGATCAAGTTCAAGTTCACCAAGTCCAAGTGTTCAAGACCAAGTACTCAAGTTAAAGTGCATCTCAAGCTCAAACTTAAGTTAAAGTTCAAGCTCAAGTTCAAATATACTAGCTCAAGCTTAAGTCTCAAGAACACAAGTTCAAGACACAAGTTTAAGATGCAAGTTCAAGTATACGAGGTCAAGCTTCATGTACTTCAAAGTAACCTATTGACCAAAGCGACCAAAGTTACAAGTTCAATACTCATATTTAAGGTCTACATGACCCTAGAAAGACCTTAGGTTTAGGTCATTAATATTGCATATTTAATTTGGGTCATAATACTTAATTTAGGCTTTGCTTCGACTAGTCCTAGTCATTGTTCGACTAGTCCAGGCATTGGCTCGACCAGTCCAGGGTTTTTTTCGACCAGTCCAGGATTTTCCTTAGAAAATCAGATAAGGTTGTTAGGTCTTCGACCAGTCGAGTACCCTGCTCGACCAGTTGTGGAGACTGCCTCGACCAGTCGAGCAAGACTCGACTCGAACTCCAGCAATGCGAATTTTGCCTACTCGACCAGTCGAGCTGGCCACTTGACCATTCGAGGGTCTATTTTATCCGATCGCGTCAGAAAATTTGAAAATTGGTTCTGCCAGGACCAGTTGAGCCGAACCTTAGACCAGTCGAGGGAATCGAATTGCAGCATATAAATAGAGGACATTTCTTAGATTTTATCATTCATTCCAAGCAAATTCAAGCATTCTGAGATATTAGTCCCCACTATTGTGAAGCTATTGTGAGGTATTTAAAATTTAGTTTATATAGCTTTTTGGTTTCTTAATTTCTTGATCTCTAGATTCCATTCTACTTGATATAAAAGGGGATTTTGCTTTAACCCTTATTGAGATCCAAGAAATTGAATCTAAGTAGCCAATGGTTGGATTTAATTTAAAATTCATCTAGACCTAGAACTCCTTCATTCGTGAGATTGAACATTGAACATCTTCATCTACAAAGAAACAGTTCTATCGGCTACATCGAAGAACATTCTTCAGATAAGTATTGCTTTCAGTTTTCTGTATTTGGTTTATGAGATTCAGCCAAAAAAATCTCTATTTGTGGTTTTGACTGAGATCAGCCAAGAAAATCTCAGCGTGGGGTTTTTGATTGTGTAAGCTCATTGGAAAACACATCTATAAAGGTTTTAAGGTGAACCTTGGAAAACCTTGTTTCTTAGTGAAAGCCAATACCACGTGGGTTGTGGTTATTGGGAGTGGAGTAGTTGTGTGGCTGTTTGCGAACAGTTGGTGTACACACACGAACCACTATAATTCTTAGAGTTGTGGTGGATGTTATATTTGTTATTTGTGTGTAAATGCTTGTGGTGAATGTTGTAATAGCTAGATTTGTTTCTTTTACCTCTGTATCAGTTTGAGTTTTGATACTTATCGAAGTTCTAGAAATCAGGTTGTCCTACCATAAACCTTGGTTTTTTGTGTAAGGTTGTCCTTAGAACAACATTTGTATCAACCTCTCAAGAATAGAGCATTTAAGGTTGCTATTTATTTCTACTATCTGCATTTATTTTCCACGTTTATTTTCATTTGGCATAGTCCTATTCACCCCCCCCCTCCCCCCTCTAGGACTGAGAGCTCGCCCTTTTCAAGTGGTATCAGAGCATAATAGCTCATTCCATTGAATTTATTTCCTGAGTTAATCGATCTTGAGCTTTCAATATGTCAAATTTTGATAGCCTATCTATTACTAGGCAACCACCATTTGATGGCTCCAACTATGCCATAGGAAAGCTAAGATGAGGATCTTTTTAAGATCCATTGATGAAAGTGTGTGGCAAGCAACGGTTACCAAATGGAAATCACCAATAACTGAAGTTCTAAGTAGTGATAGAACCAAGTCCATACATGTATCGCCTTATTATTTATGGACCACACCTCAGAAAAATGAGAGCAGTGCTAATGCCAAAACTTTAAATGCAATCACTTGTGCACTATCACCTGATGAGTTCAAAAGAATTATATCTTGTGATACTGCAAAACAAGCTTGGGATATCTTAGAAATGACACACGAGGGTACGACTATTGTAAAAAGTCAAAACTTCAGATCCTCACCACTAGGTTTGAGGAAATATGTATGGAAGAAAATGAATCATTCATGGACTTCTATACAAAAATGAATGACATAGTCAACTCAATATGGGTCTTAGAGATAGCATCCCAGAAAGCAAAGTTTGTGAAAAAAATACTACGATCACTTCCTAAGAGATTCAATTCCAATGTGACTGCCATTCAGGAACTTAGAGACACTGATAATATGAGGGTGAGAGAACTTGTTGGTTCACTTCAAACGTACGAGTTGAATTTCAAAGCTCCAAAACGTAAGTCTATAGCCCTTAAATCATCCAAATGTATTTCTCAAGATAGTAATTTTGATTGTGAAAACTCAGAGGATGATATGACCTTATTAGCTAAAAAGTTTTATAAGATGTTTAAAAGTAAAAAGAGAGTTGATTTTCAAAAGCCCTCTGAGCAGAAAAAGGGTAAAACTAAAAATTAGAAATCATTAAAAGACAGTCAGTGCTTCAACTGCCATGAATATGGGCATCTGGAAAATAAGTGTCCCAAAAGGGACAAACCAAAGAGAAAAGACATGTTGGCCACATGGGATGAATCGTTCTCCTCTGAAGCTTCTTCTAAGCCGGATGATTCAGAACCCGAATCTACAAGTGAGGTCAAGGCCTTAATGACTCTAGCCAGAGTCACTTCCACAGATAATTGTGATACATCTGAATATGAAAACCTGAGGAGTGACCCTGAAAATGAAGACGATCTTCAGGATGCCTACAATGCCCTATACAGGGAGAGTTGTAAGATTGTTGTCAAGCTTAAACTTCAAAAAGAAAAATTTCTAAAATTAAAAGAGGATTTTGAAAACTTAGTTTTAGAAAAGTCGCATATTTCTGATTGTTTTGAAAAAGCTAAATGTGACTTGAATTTCAAAACATCTGAACTCGAAAAACTAAGATCAGAAAATGAGAAACTAAAACTTGAAGTTTCTTCCATCTTGAGTTCAAAGGGTACTGGGAGGTATGCCCAAGGAGACCCTAAACTTGAAAAGTTACTAACCGGATCAAGAAAATGTGGAGATAGATCGGGTCTGGGCTATGATAAAAACATGCCTCTAAGAATATAACTCCTAAGTTTGTTAAAGGAGAGTCCTCCAACTCAAAAGGGAAAAAGCTTGAATCATAATAACTTTAAAAATCCTAAAACTTTTCAAGCTCCCAAAGTTAATGCCAACCATATCAATCTTAGAAATCAAAATTATAACCCTTGCTGAGAAGATTGTGGACTTACTCAAGGAGCTTCTAAAATCTAACTCGAATATGAGAGTTGATAACAATTATAAGCGAAGGAAAACCAACAGTGCTCCAAAACCCAAAATGATAATGAAATGAGTTCCTAAAGTTACTTGTCTGGTTACCCACACCGCCTTCAAGGCTTCGAGTCAATCAAAGTGGTACCTAGACAGTGGTTGCTCTAGACACATGACAGGTGACAAAGATTTGTTCACCAACTACAAAGAAATGACTGATGGGTCAGTCACATTTGGTGATAGAAGCAACTGAAAAAAATTTGCCAAGGTACGGTTCAACTTTTCAACCTCTCCTTCTAGAAATATTTTATTTGTAGAAGGTCTTAAGCACAATATTTTGAGTATTTCTCAAATCTGCGATAATAAGCATAGTGTTAAATTCATTAATTAAGGATGCGAGATCTCAAATGAGAAAGGTTGTGTAATATTGAATGGTCGAAGAACATCTGAAAATTGCTATATTGTAAGTGATTCTAGATCGTCTAAATTATCTTGTTACATGGTCCAAATTAACCAATGAGACCGAGTTATGACACAAATGCCTTGGACATGTAAACTACTGAAATTGAGTTATGACACAAATGCCTTGGACATGTAAACTACCGAAATTTATATAGACTGAGCAAGACCGATCTAATAAGAGGTCTACCCTAGTTGAAGAAAATGGATAAAATTTGTGGCGAATGTCAAATTGGGAAACAATCAAGGAGTAGTCACAAGAAAGTGAACTCCTTCGCCACATCTAAACCTCTTGAACTCCTCCACATAGATCTTGTTGGACCAACTAGAACGGAGAGTCGAGGTGGAAAAGAAATATTTTTTGGTAATTGTGGATGATTTTACCAGATTTACATGGGTAGCTTTCATGAAAGAAAAGTCTGAAACTCTCGATGAAGTGAAAAGGATACTTAAGTGTATCAAATTGAAAAAGAAACGAATATCTCTAAAATCTAAAGTGACCATGGATCAGAGTTTGAAAATAACAAATTGAGAAGTTTTGTAGCGATCATGGAATATCGCATGAGTTTTCTGTACCTAAGACACCTCAAAAAAAATGGGGTTGTTGAAAGGAAAAACCGAGTGCTTCAAGAAATGGCTAATGTTATATTGAATAGCATGAAGTTACCTAAAAATCTATAGGCTGAAGCTATTAACACTTCATGTTATAATAAATCGAGTTTACATCAGAAAATCAAAAGATAAAACTTTGTTTGTTAAGAAAAATAATGAACACATACTTATAGTACAGATATATGTTGATGATATTATCTATGGCTCTCCATGTTCTAACCCGTCTACTGAGTTTGCAGAGTTGATGAAATCCAAGTTCGAAATGAGCATGGTGGGGGAACTGAATTACTTCCTAGGTCTACAAGTGAAACAATTTAAAGACGGTATTTTCATTTCTCAAACCAAGTATGCTCTAAACTTGGTTAAGAAGTTTGGATTTGAGAGTGGTAAGAACTTTGATACTCCTATGAGTACAACTCTTAAGCTTTCTAAAGATGCATCAGGTAAGAGTGTAGATCCTCGGTTGTATCGTAGTATGATTGATAGTTTGTTATATTTAAATGCGATTCGACCTAATATAACATTCAACGTAGGTATCTGTGCTAGATATCAATCAGATTTTAAGGAATCTCACCTGATTTCTGTCAAGGGGATTATTAGGTATGTCACAAGTTCTATTAATTTAGGCCTATGGTATTCACATGATATTAATGTTCAATTAGTTAGTTATTCGGATGCTGACTGGGCTAGGAAAATAAATGATAGAAAATCCACTAGCGGTGGTTGCTTTTATGTTGGGAACTATTTAGTTTCTTGGCATATCAAGAAACAAAGTTCCGTATCCCTATTCACAACTAAGGTTGAATATATAGCAGCTGGAAATGCCTGTACTCAGCTTGTGTAGATGAAAAGAATGTTAAATAATTACGATATTACGCAAGACAAATGATACTATATTGTGATAATTCCAGCACAATCAATATTTCTAAGAATCCCATCCAACATTCCCGTACGAAACATATTGACATTCGGTATCATTATATTCGAGAATTAGTAGAAGAAAAAGTTATTTCATTGGACTATGTGCAGACAGAAAATTACCTTGCGGACATATTCACTAAACCACTTGACAAAAACAGGTTTTTCAAATTAAAAATGGATATTGGTATGTGTAATTCTAATTGAGATTATCATGATTACATGCTTATATTTTTGTATATTTTTTTGTAATTTATTTTTGAATTAAAATGATCTAAATATGCAATTTTTGTGCTTGCACGACCGGTCGAGCACATACTCGACCAGTCGTGGCATGATCGGTCGAGCATGTACTCGACCAGTCGTGGTATGCGGGCCAATACCCTTTTTTAGTGAGAAAAGTCATTTTTCACCAAAAATCTCATCTTCCTCACTCGCCCCTTCTCCGATTAGTCAAACCCATCTTCGATTCATGCAAGTGCTTCATTTTCAATTTCCATTTGGATTTAGGATCCTTGAGTCTCACTTTGCTTGAATCTTGCTTTTATTTCATCTTTCCTTGTGGTTTATTGGATTTTTTAGAGAAAAATCTGTTGGGTTTGAAACCCTTGCTTTTTTCTGTTAGATTTTCTTTATTAATCTTGCTATGAAAGGTCGTTCGAAGAAAACTAGAGCATCATCTTTATAAGACCTGTATCCTAGACCATACCGTTCTGTAGACTTCCGCGGTATTCCCGATCAAATTCAGCAACATTCGACCTTTATCCAATGTTTGTGCACGATCCTAAGCCGAAATCCTGCAAACGCAGTCGATTCAACCCGAGACTTGTACCTTAGCGACCGCGCCGTCGCCACGGTTCCGATGCTGCGTCTCGCGCACCGAGGCGATACCTAGGCCGGGAGATGGGCCCACGTTCAGTTCGAGGAAAACGCTGCTCGTTGCAAAACCTAAGAGATTCTCTACAACATGTCACCTCAATCAATCAATCAATCTCATCAAAAGCCAAGTACATGTCAAGTACACCATCACCTCACACCCATCCCCCAAGCAACCCCATAAGTTAAAAAGTTCTTACACAACCCCATACCTTTCTGTTATACCATCTACCCTAAAGTCAAAAATTTCTTACACACCCATCAATCACACATCCATCACTCCTTACCATCTCTCTCTCTCTCTCTCTACAACCCTCTCTCTCATTCTCAAAACCACTTTCCAAGCAACCAAAACATCACACATCCAAACTCTCCTAACCTCCATGAGAGAGTTTTGTATGTAGCCCACTTCCTACCCTCTCATCTCCCATCGCAACCATCAAACTCCATCTCTTCCGTTAGAATCGAAGTTAAGGAGCAAAGGAAGCCTAGGGAGCAAGAAGAAGTAGACGGTGGGTGATCTTGGACCCACATTTTTATTCCTTTTTATATTGTCTTTTGTGATCTAAGGGCCCACATATGGTGGGACCCACTTTGATGTATGCTTGTATCCAAGAGGGGCTCATAGTGGCGGGGGCCCTCCGTATCTTCGATCTTTCTTTCTTTCTTTCTACCTTCTCTCTCTCTCTTCTCTCTCTCTCTCTCTCTCTCTCCCTCTCTCTCTTTCCATGATCATGGCCCACTTATGATGTATGTATTATACCCATGCCATCCAACCAGTGGGCCACCTTAAACCCTATTTTGGGCTTGCATGACCAGACGGTCACACAGGCCTGGATGAAAGGGAAACACAAATATTAGATTGATCCAATCACGTGGGGTGTGGACTACGGTGAAGTGTGCCTGACAGAGGGTGTACTAACAGTGAAGTGTGTGTTGACAGTGGGGGCCATGAAACCCATCTGTAACATCCGGGATTTTTGCCAACCTGGGATTACACGCCCTTAGGCGATGGGTCGATCCTAACACCTTATTAACTTGTCAGAACTGAATCTAGGGTTGCACACGGTTCGGATCCGGTTTCAAAAGGGATAAGAACTAAGGTGGCCCCCTTCATATGAATGGTCCAGATTGACAGCTGGCAGGACCAATTCAACTATCTCCTGGGCCATTCGGTTCGAATTTCAAAACCGAAACCGAACCGTGTGCACCCCTAACTGAATCCCACAGTCTAAATCGCTCCTTAACCCCTTCACAAATCCCACCCTTCACCACCTTGTTCTTTAAATTTTCTAAGTACTTTCACATTAGACACTATCTTAAAGTTTAGGTGATGAAGAACAATACTTAGACTAAACATGCTACAAAGGACTAAGTACCACCTAGACCGAAATCACTCAGGACTAAATCCTTTAGAAATTAGCGAGAATTAGTTAGTGTTAAACTAGAGTGCCTGTGTGAAATTAGCACCAATCACTTTAAATACAATCTGCAAGACCCAAACTTGTAGAATCATTGATGCTAGGTTACCCTAAAATCTAAGATCAATCTCATTACCCGGCTGGCTCTCGGGAGCATCTCGAAACTCCGTATCAGATCTGGACCGCACGTCGGAAGGCCGATTAACACGAGTTAAGGAACCAAGGACCGCCTTGCTGGGCTTGACAACCATCTTGAAAATCAATCCATATAGTGTCCAGCGCTATTCGCTTGAGCTCGGCGTGAAGAGTGTGAGAAATGTGCAATTAATTCAAAATAAAATATCTTGAATAGTAATCTGGCACCTCTTGCTTGCGGATCAGTTTTAAGCAACCAGACCGTCAGAATCAGACCAAATTACACCCTCGGATCAGGAGAAATTTCATACACATTACATGTACTCGGAATCTCCGATCGAGATCCGCTGACCGTTGAACTGAAACTGGTTTGCCACGCGTGATCTGGAATCCGACCGAAATGAAAACTTAATAGAACATAGATCCAGCGTTAGTGAGCTTAAGTCCGACTTTTGGCTCAAGGAGGCCCGCCAGAAGTCCTCCGTTGAGCTGAAACTGACCCGTTTTGGTTATAACCTAAGTATACTTTGACCTGGAGTCTATTTCGGTGAGTTTTAGACTATATAAGGACCTTAAACCCTCTCTCATTGCAGCCCATACGAATTTGAGAGAAACCCTAGAGAGAGAAGAGAGAAAAGAGAGAGAAAGTGTGGGAGTTGTGAGAGATCCTTCCTGCCACTCTTCCCTGCCGCTCCACGAGCTCCACCGCTCCGTTCTCATCGCTTTCCGGCGGATTCCAGCCCCGTTTTTAGGTAAGAAACCTTATCCCTAATCTGATTTGGGGCTTGGGTGGTTGTAGGTTATGAAATAGCTAACCTAGTTCGTTCTAAAGGTTGCCAAACTGCCCGAATGCGGAAGCTTAGCAAACCTATCGACTTCGTTACGATTCTACGACAAAAGGTGAGGACTTTAGGTGTATAGGTTACGGTTTTCAACGCCTTTCAATGTCAGATAATGATAGATTCATGATCTGCATGCAATTGCACATGTACAAAGTGTGCTGTCTGTTTTCCGTTTCGATTAAAGATGAAAAATATGGAATTCTACATACTCTAGGTATTTGTAGAAAGTACCGTATACGTATAAATTTTGGAAATGTGTTATGACATGATTATTTGTCGTATAAATATATTATATGTGGATAAATTACCTGTTTGGCGAAAAGATTCGCCCTAATACATGTTTTGCTTATATACACTATGTATGTTGAAATTGTGTATTCTAGAAAATACCGTATACGTATAAATTTTGGAGATGTATTTATTCATGATTATTTGCTGTATGAATATATTATACATGGATAAAATACTCGCTTGCTAAAGGATAGCCCTAATACATGTTTTGGAAAATACACCATGTATGTTGTAATAATGTATTCTAAGTGTTTGTGAAAATGACTGAATGAGTATAGAATTCTCATTCGTGCTCGCCATGACTAATTGTTATGGATTCATGATTGTGTGATTGGCGATACCCCTTTGACGAAAGGATTTGCCCTAAATCACGCCACGGCCAATACACACTATATATGCTAAAATGTGTGGCCCAAGTGTTTGTGGAAATGACTGAATGAATATGGAACTTAGATTCCTGCTTGCCATAACCATCCGTCGTGGGTGTATGCGTGTTATGATTGGGGTAACTCCCTAGTGAAAGGATTTGGCCTTAACCTATGTGATCAACATATGTCATGTATGTTGATACATGTATTTTAAAGTTTGTTGAAATGTCTGAATGAGTAGTAGTTAGTAAATGTAATGTTTAAGGGTGTTGAGATATGATTCAACTCCTTTAACTATGTGTATGATTTCCTGGGTAGCTGTGTGATTAGGAATTGAATATGTACAAACTCATGCTTGTGTTGTGCTTCATAATATACTCAACTGCTTTTATGATTTATCTATGTAAAACATATGTTTAAATTCATGTTTACGTTTTGTATGATCCGTCAGGGTGATGGGGGAGTGGAGCAACGAATGCGTGCAAAGCCCTGACAGCCCTAAACGGATAATATCAGACTTGATTGTATGATTTGAATCTTGATCCATACTGTTTTTTTATCTATCTGCCAATTGATTGTGTGCTTTGGGGCTATGTTTATAGTCCAGACAATCGGTAACGAAAATGAATGCTGGACTGAGATTCATTTGCCACGTGAGATGGTTCGACGAACCCGAGTCGTTCTTCGGTTGGCGATAGTGATTGGCCACGTGAAGTGCTTATGCACTTCATGTCGTTCAACTTGTTGTGCGCTCGAGCTAGTCGAGCCCGTCAAGCAACCCGATGTCTTATGTATGATCACCATGTTTGGACGCTACTTGCTTGAACCTAGGGTACCAAAATTACCAGTGGAATCCCTTTTAACTGGATATGGTACCGAACGCTATCCTTGACATGTACAGTCCATACCCATGGCCGGATCGTGGTGACTGGCACGTCGGCTCTGAGCTGGTTGTATGGACGTGTCGAGCTGTCGGCCTACGCTGGGGCCACGTGCCTCCCCGTAGTGACCAGTGAGCAACCAGACTCGTGAGCCGATTATGGTGGTATGGGACACTATATTCATGCTGTCGGCCTACATTGATAAGGTGATGGGGGAGCGGTGCAACTTTGTGCATAACAAGCCCTGACAGCCCTTTGTAGTGACCTCGAGCATACTCTGAAATCGCAGTGAGCCTTAGAGTTTGCCGCGGTATATCGAGTATGAACTAGGCCTGTTTCTGTATTGTGATGAATCGTTTAAGAGGTGATGGGGGAGTGGTGTAACCTTTGTGCGTAATACCCTGACATCCTTTGCAGTGACCTAGAAAACACACCGTCGTCTGATATTAACTAGGACTGACGACCCTAGAATGGATCATGTTTGGGAATAATACAAGGGAGGTACCTTAGTTTCCCAATCATGCTGTTTGAAATAGACTAATTAAAAACTCGGTAATCATGCTCATCATGCATTGCATGTGCTTGGAAGATGTGGAGCACTTAGGGATGAAAGCATGCCGCAAACGTGAAATGGTGTCGCACGAGAGAGGGTGTGGTGAGGGCATCCATCATACCCGCATCCATACTTGCTTAATAATAGTAGTTAGGAGTGTTTTGATTTTACTGCTTTATCATTACTGCTTTACTGCATTGATAACATGTTAACCTATGCTTTATTGTTCCACTGAGTTAGCTACTCACTCCCACGTTACGAGATGGTGTTTCGAACACCCCCCAGACATTGTCTGATTTCAGATGGCGATGCTACTTCTGAGGCGGAGCCGGACCTCTGCAATGACTACGATGTCTGCTTGTATTGGTTGTCTTCTGACGGCTTCCTGTGAGCCATGTCCTGATCGGCGGGGCTTTCTGGGATATTGACTAGAGGACCTTATACATTTGGTATATTTTAGGATTGTACTTGTAATTATTTAACCTGGTAATGTTATCACACTCTGGAGACTCATCTTAGTTTTATATTTTATCTATTTATCACAGTCTTCCGCTTGTAAATTTAATTGTCTCTGGAGTATGATATGCTGTTTGGCTTAATCTCACTCATGTTCACTATTCTAATACAGTCAACATTTAATCATCATTATCTATGTTGCATAAGTGATGTTCTGGAAACTCGAGAGTTGAGTTACTACTCGACCCTCGATTTTTCGGGATGTTACACCATCCGCGTCCTCCATCCATTCAGATGAGCCACACCATAGGGTATGTGATCCAAACCGTCCACTGCCCCTAGACGGTGGGACCCACATTCGTGTGGGGCCCTCCTTGATTTGTCTATCCACACCCAGATCCATAGCGTAAGAGGTAGACTGGGTGAAAGATACCTCGTTTCAACGCTGAAGTCTTGGCATTGATTCCCTAGTACGGGGTGGCTAACAGTAAAGTGTGGATTGACGGTGGGGTCCATGGGACCCACCCACATTGTCCATCCATTTTGGTGGGCCACACCACAGTGTATGTGTTTTATCCAAATTGTCCGCTGTCCCCGGACAGTGGGACCCACCACACGTGTGGGCTACCATGATGTATGTGTATGTCCAGGCTGTCCAGGGCCTGGACATTGCTTCTATATTAAATATAATATTAATATATTATATTATATTATATTAATATATATAATATGATATATATATATATATATATATATATATATATATATATATATATATATATATATATATATTATACTATATCTAGTACACTTTATTGTTGGTCGGTCCACTATTACAACCTATATATCTGCTGCATTGCCGACCTTAGTTGCTGGATGCAGCCAGCGCCTGACAACACTATATATCTGCTGCACCGTCAGCACGTGAGGTGCAATCACCGTCCAGATGGCTGACGGTGTATTCCATCCAAGCCGTTCATCTATTGTGGGCCACGTTCCTGGACCTCACCAAGATGCGTGAGTTTCACCCCAGCCGTCCATCTGGACGGTCTGGGTGGGGTGCGCCCTGATGTATGCATATATATACATATATATATAATATGTATATTATATTTATGGTGGGCCCTACGTGGACCCACCTATTATTGAAGTAGGTTGGCTGGTGTACCTACAATAGCTAAAATAGCTATTGTATTGAGCCAGCAAGTTCTGTGGGCTCATCGTGGCATGTGTTATGTCCACCACGCCCATTTGTCTCTCAAGTGGAACCACTATAAATGTATGTGTTACATCTAAACCGTCCATCCAATGGCGAGCTTGATTTAAAGCTTGAGACCAAAAATGAGGCAGATCTAATATCAAGTGGACCACACTGCAGGAAACAGTGGAAAGAACTTCCACCATTGAAACCCCTTGGGTTATATAAGTTTTGGACCAATATGATATTTGTTTTCCTCCCAGTTCAGGCCTTTGTAACCTTATGAACTGATTAGATGGAAAATAAACGCTATCGTGGACCCTCTAAAGTTTAACAGTGGAAATCATCATCACCACTGTTAGGTGTGATATGGTCCAGATGATCCTTTGGATATGATTCATTTTTTGTGATAATGTTCTAAAATGATCTCTAGCAATAGATGAATGGTGGGTTGGTTTCGGCCCATTCGAATTGACCCATTTGATTCGGCCCATTTGAAATGGCCCATTTGATTCGGCCTATTTGAATCGGCCCATTCGATCGGCCCATTTGATCGGCCCATTTGAATCGCCCCTTTGATTCGGTCCATTTGATCGGCCCATTCGATGTATATGAGGCCCAATGAGATGCATGTGAGGCCTATGTGTGGGCCGAATGTGATGTATATGAGGCCCATTGCGATGTGAGATTCTACCATGATGTATGTGATGATGTTTTGACGGTCATGCCTTAGGAGCAATGATGGTTTGACGTCTACATTGTAAGAGCAAGATGGTTAAATGTCCGCATTGTAACTCTCCCTAGGGCCCATTGTTAGGCCCATACTTGTAGTGTGTAGGCCGTCTAGGCCCATCTTCGTTATGAACAGAATCCATCACCATATAACATGTTTAGTATAGTTTTATGATTAATGCTAATACGCATCATATGTATGCTTGATATGAGGAGTACTGATCATAACATATGCCTTCGGGCAGATTGTTTATGGGCTCCCTAATAGGCGGAGTTGCCCTACATGAGCGTGCGATACACGCAGGATTGATGCATGACTGGATAGTGTTATTCACGCATCTCGCATGTGTGACATGGTTATTGTACGTCGTAGCGACATCAGGGCCGTAGCCTCCACAGGTATATAGTGGTTGGCAGGATTGAACACCGAAAATCTTGTTCTACATGGGGTGCTATAAATGTCCCTGAGTGAAAGCCCCTAAACCCTTATGGTACCAAGAGATTGCTCTAACGTCTAGACCGAGTGGATGCACGAGCGCCGAGTGCTGATTACTAGAAGGCCGCGCTTTCCATTGTCGTGGTCAGTTAGAAGGGGTGCGGCCTTACCCGGCCAAGAGGAGGGGTAAAGCTAGACTGATTTTGACCAGCTCAACGAATGGGTTCGCTATCGACGAACCAAGTCCGATATTGGCAGGTGGATAGTGAGGTCTTTTCCACTCACTTGTGTTGCGCTCGATGGGCGGCAATCTGGTTGGAGTGTACTAAACCCTGGTGATATTTTAGAGTTGAGCTGTATTGATATGTGGACTTAGATGAGGATTGATGTGCTTGAATTTGCATCTCGCATCACATGGCCTTGGTATGGCCGACATCATTCATGCCTTGCATCGCATGGCCTTGGTACGGCCAATAGTATTCATGGATTCATCAGCATATTCCGTATACTCTGATACTGCATATTGTATTATTACATTGCGCACATACTTTCACCACCCTCTAAGCTTCCCGTAAGCTTATGCACGACCGTTGCCTGCAGTGACGTTGGACCGCAGCAGCGCTGAGGCAGGAGCGCTTAGCAGATCATCTTGGAGCTTTTTGTCCATTATCATTGTATTTTCCTTTATGCTCATTGTACTTATAAGTTTTTTATCATAGTGAAAATGTGATGGAGTTCTTGTTGCTGTTTGTGGGTTATGCCGTTGGTTATGCTTATTATGAATCAAACTGACGTTGGAAATCTTCCTCATAGCATCCCAGGATCGAAACCTGACGAATGGGCACTGGTGGCCGAGAATGGGGTACTACCGAGGCTGTTGGCGCCAGATTTGGCGATCGAGAATTTTGTGAGCCTAGTTTCCGAGTTTGGGGCGTGATAGAAGTTGGTATCAATCATAACTTGGGAATGACTAAGAACAACATTACATGTCTGCTATGAATGGTTAAGTCTTAAGTTCGGATGGCGTAGCGATCTTTACCCTTAACGTGCGTACCTTCGAGAGTTTTCAAAGTTGATAGGCACCTTTACTCTTTCCTGTAGGTTATGCCGCCCAGGAGAGTGACTCGATCGACTCCTGCACCACCACCTGAGACTCCTGCTCCACCACCTGCGACTCCCGCCCTACCACCTACGATTCCCACTCCACCACCAGAGATTCAGACTCTCTAGCCTGAGGATGCTGCTCCTCTACCAGAGACCGGTGCGGATCTGACCATACCAGTGAGTGCCTCCCAGTTACAGCAGATGTTGCAGGCTGTGATGGCTGCCCTTTAGGGGCAGGGCAGACACCTCGTTGTTTCACCAGCCCAGGGAGAGCAGGAGCGCGCGAACGCCCTTCTTCGAGAGTTTCGACTGCTCGATCCCCCGCGTTTCCACGGCGAGACAGACCCTACAGTAGCTGAGAGATGGCGCTCCGATGTGGAGAAGATATTTGATACGGTGGGGTGTACGACCTAGTGGTGAGTCCGATTAACTATTTCTTTTCCATGGTGAGGCTGCACACTGTGGACATCAGTCTCCTGAGCAGTAGGCGCCAACTTTGTGTGGACCTGGAAGGATTTTGTGGATCGGTTTGACCAACAGTATTTTCCTGATCACATCCAATGACAGCGAGCGTTGGAGTTCCTGGTAGATGTTGAGGGGCGGAGAGCCCGCCGTTTGTGATATGACCGTGGCGTCGAGTCCCTGATGTAGGGTGATATGATCATTTGTGATATGACCGTGGTGTCGAGTCCCTATTACAGGGTGATATGACCATGACTCAGTACCCGACTCATTTTATAGCACTGTCCAAATTTGCGCCGTACCTGGTAAATGATGAGGGGCGGAAAGCCCGCTGTTTCGAGGATGGTTTGCGTTACGGTCTTCGAGGTCGTGTTATTGGGCATGAGCTCCCGACCTTTGAGGGGGTGGTACGGAAGGCCCAGATTTTTTAGGCTTAGTGGGCCGGTTCTCAAAGTGATCGCAGTCAGAGGAGAGACCGGAGAGGCAGGCTCCTTCCAGTGATTCCCAGCAGCGTCGACCATAGCAGAGGCGCACAAGCGGCCTAGCCTTCCAAGCGCCAGCGGCACCTCCAACACTACCTCCGAGGCAGTTCACTGACACCTGTTTTGGGTGCGGTGTGACGGGGCACCATATGTGGCAGTGTCCCCGCCTCCAGCAGCAACAACAGCCGAGAGGTTCACATCAGCCTCCACCACACAACAACAACAGAGAACCCCACAACAACAACTACAACAGCCCCTACCACAGAGGTCCCCTCAGCATCAGATCAACACCAGCCTCCGAGGCGTAGCAGTAGAGGCAACAGTTTCGACCCCGCCTCAGCGATAACAGCAGCTGCAGCAACACGTTCAGAGGGGACAGACACCTCCCCAGCCGGCTCAGGCTAGGTTCTATGTGGCTCAGCAGGATTCGAAATCATCTAGAGGAGTCGTTGAGGGTATACTTTCAGTCTCTGCATGCATCGCTCGAGTTTTATTTGATTCCGGTGCTTCGCACTCGTTTATGTCCGAGGGATTCTGTCGTTCGACTGGATTGCTGACAGAGTCTACTCGAGAGAGGTTGACCGTATGACGCTCCTAGGGAAGACTATAGTATTAGGCCGCTTTTATTCGTCTTACCTCGTGTTAGTGGGAGATTTCTTGCCCGCTGACTTGTACATGCTGCCAATGTCAGATTTCGACATTATCTTGGCATGGATTGGCTTGCCGAGTACCACCACGCCATCTTAGACTGCTCCGAGAGGACAGTCACGTTCTATATACTAGACTTGCCGCAGTTTCAGTTCGTTGCAGCCCCCAGGGAGAGCCATTGTCTTGCTTGATGTCCTGCGTCGTTGAGGAGCCTGTTGCCGTTTGTATTAATCAGTTGTTGATTGTCTGTGATTTCCCTGACGTGTTCCAAGAGATTCCGTTATTACCGCTTCGCGCGACTCACGAGTTTCAGATTGATCTCGTGCCGGTACCGCGCTTATTTCGAAGGCCCCCGTATCGTATGGCACCGTTGGATTTGTGGGGACTGCAGAAGCAGTTGGATGAGTTGCGTGAGTTAGGCTTTATCCGTCCGAGCAATTCGCCGTGGGGAGCGTCGGTACTCTTCGTGAAGAAGAAGGATGGCTCATTAAGGCTCTCCGTGGATTACCGCGAGCTCAACAAAGTCACGATTAAGAACAAGTATTCGCTCCCGAGGTTGATGATTTATTTGATCAGCTGCAGGGTGCACAGTTCTTTTCGAAGATTGACTTGCTTTTAGGACGCATTATGTCATTTTAAGTTCAGGTCATGTCCTTTGGACTGACCACCGCTGTCTTCATGCAGTTGATGATGAGGTCTTTGCGTCCGTATCTCGATCAGTTTGTTGTATCTTCATCGACGACATTCTGATCTATTCGAGGACCCGTGAGGAGCACGAACCACATTTGGAGATTGCATTGCAGACCCTCCGCGCACACTAGCTGTATGCGAAGCTGAAGAAGTGCGAGTTTTGACAGGAGAAGTGAAGTTTCT
>JAJHSJ010000001.1:74692977-74763890 GCA_021015155.1 Magnolia officinalis
GGTTACTATTGGACAAGGGGTTGAAGGAAAAATTCAGGAACGACGGCAGCGATCCCACTTACGGATGCCCAAAGGGACTCAGAATACGATGTTTATAGTCAGGAACGAAAGAGCACTAAAATACCTTTCAGGTGGCCAAAATTCAACCAAATCGGACATTAATGATGGAGTTATAGGCAACTTCGTTGGATCGCGCAATTTGGAAAGATTAATGATCCATATTGAAAAATGACGATCAAAGAGTTCCAACGGGCTTTTGGGATATCGAACGGTCTCTGAAATAGGTAATTCAAGTCCCATTTGGAAGCATGACTAAGTTACCTTTCCAATGAGCTTGTAATAATCTAAATTTGACCTCAGAAAAAGTGTTATGAGGGTTACTATCGGACAAAGAGATTGAGGAAAAATTCAGGACCGACGACTGCGATCCCATTTACGGATGCCCAATCTCCGAATACGACGATTCCAATCAGGAACGAAAGAGCACTCAAGTAACTTTCAGATGGCCAAAAATTGACCCAATCCGACATCAAACGATGGAGTTATGGGCGTCTCCGTTGGATCGCGTGATTTGGAAAGATTAACAATCCATATTGAAAAATGACGATCGAAGAGTTCTAACGTGCTTTGGGATATCAAACGGTCTACGAATTAGCCAATTCTGGTCCAATTTGGAAGCTTGTCAAGTTACGAATCCAATGAGCTCAAAATATTCGAAATTCGACATCTGAAGAGAGAGTTATGAGGGTCAATATTGGACAAGAAGATGAAGGAAAAATTCAAGACCGGCGACTGCGATCCCACTTACGGATGCCTAAATGGTCTCGGAATACGACGATTCCAGTCAAGAATGAAAGAGCACTAAAGTACCTTTCAGATGACCTAAAAATGACCGAATCCGACATCAAACGATGGAGTTATGGGCGTCTCCGTTGGAACACGTGATTTGGAAAGATTAACAATCCATATTGAAAAATGACGATCTAAGAGTTCAACGTGATTTTGGGATATCAAACGGTCTCCGAATTAGGCAATTTTAGTCCCATTTGGAAGCTTGACAAGTTACCATTCCAATGTGCTTGAAATAGTCTAAATTTGACCTCCGAAGAGGCATTTATGAGGGTTACAATTAGACAAGGCGATGAGGGGAATATTCAGGACCGACGACTGGGATCCAGCTTACGGATGCCGAAAGGGTCTTGGAATATGATGATTCCAGTTAGGAATGAAGGAGCACTAAAATACCTTTCAAATGTCCAAATATCAACCGAATCCGACATCAAACGATGGAGTAATGGGGGTCTCTGTTGTATCGCGCGATTTGGAAAGATTAACAATCCATATGGAAAATAAAGATCAAAATGTTCCAACGAGCTTTTGGGATATCGAGCGGTCTCTGAATTAGGCAATTCTGGTCCCAATTGGAAGCTTGACAAGTTACCATTCCAATGAGCTTGAAATAGTCTTAATTCGACCTCTAAAGAGGCAGTTATGAGGGTTACTATTGGACAAGGGGTTGAAGGAAAAATCCAGGAACGACGGCAGCGATCCCACTTACGGATGCCCAAAGGGACTCGGAATACGACGTTTATAGTCAGGAACGAAAGAGCACTAAAATACCTTTCAGGTGGCCAAAATTCAGTATCGATGACTGTGATCCCACTTACGGATGCCCAACTGGTCTCCGAATACGACGAATCCAATCAGGAATAAAGAGCACTCAAGTAAGTTTCAGATGACCAAAAATTGACCCAATCCGACATCAAACGATGGAGTTATGGGCGTCTCCGTTGGATCGCATGATTTGGAAAGATTAACAATTCATATTGGAAAATGACGATCGAAGAGTTCCAACGTGCTTTGGGATATCAAACGGTCTACGAATTAGCCAATTCTGGTCCAATTTCGAAGCTTGTCAAGTTACGATTCCAATGAGCTCAAAATATTCTAAATTCGACATCTGAAGAGAGAGTTATGAGGGTCACTATTGGACAAGAAGATGAAGGAAAATTTCAGGACCGACGACTGCGATCCCACTTACAGATGCCTAAATGGTCTCGGAATACGACGACTCCAATTAGGAATGAAAGAGCACAAAAGTACCTTTCAGATGACAAAAAATCGACCCAATCCAACATCAAATGATGGTTTTATAGGCTTCTCCGTTGATCGTGCAATTTGGAATGATTAACAATCCATATTGAAAAATGACGATCGAAGAGTTCCAACGTGCTTTTGGGATTTCTAACGGTCTCTGAAATAGGCAATTCAGGTCCCTTTTGGAAGCTTGCCAAGTTACGATTGCAATGAGCTCAAAATAGTCTAAATTCGACCTCTGAGGAGAGAGTTATTAGGGTTACTGTTGGACAGGAAGATGAAGGAAAATTCAGGACCGACGAATGCGATCCAACTTACAGATGCCCAAATGGTCTCGGAATACGACGATTCCAGTCAGGAATGAAAGAGCACTAAAGTACCTTTCAGATGACCAAAAATTGAACCAATCCGACATCAAACGATGGACTTATGGGAGTCTTTCGTGGATCGCGCGATTTGGAAAGATTAACAATCCATATTGAAAAATGACGATCAAAGAGTTCCAACGAGCTTTTGGGATATCGAACGGTCTCTGATTTAAACAATTTTGGTCCCATTTAGAAGCTTGACAAGTTACCATTCCAATGAGCTTGAAATAGTCTAAATTTGACCTTTGAAGAGGCAGTTATGAGGGTTACTATTGGACATGGCGAAGAAGGAGAAATTCAGGACTGACGACAACGATCCCATTTATGGATGCCAAAATTGTCGCAGAATACGAATGAAAGAGCACTAAAGTACCTTTCAGATGAACAAAAATTGACCTAATCCTACATCAAACGAAGGAGTTATGGGCATCTACATTGGGTCGTACGATTTGGTAAGATTAACAATCCATATTGAAAAATCACGATCGAAGAGTTCCAACGTGCTTTTGGGATATCGAACGTTCTGCGAATTAGTCAATTCTGGTCCAATTTGGAAGCTTGTCAAGTTACAATTCCAATGAGCTCAAAATAGTCTAAATTCGACCTCTAAAGAGAGTGTTATGAGGGTTACTATTGGACAAGGAGATGAAGGAAAAATTCAGGACCGACGACTGCGATTCGACTTATGGATGCCGAAATGGTCTCGGAATACCATGATTCTAGTTAGGAATGAAATAGCACTAATGTACCTTTCAGATTACAAAAAATCGTCCCAATCCAACATCAAATGATGGAGTTATGGTCGTCTCCGTTGGATCGCACGATTTGGAAAGATTAACAATCCATATTGAGAAATGACGATCGAAGAGTTCCAACGTGCTTTTGGGATATCGAACGGTCTCCGAATTAGCCAATTCTCATACAATTTGGAAGCTTGTCAAGTTACGATTCCAATGAGCTCAAAATAGTCTAAATTCCACCTCTGAAGAGAGAGTTATAAGGGTTACTATTGGACAAGAAGATGAAGGAAAAATTCAGGATCGACGACTCCGATCCCACTTACGGATGCCCAAATGGTCTTGGAATAAGACAATTGTAGTCAGCAATGAAAGAGCACTAAAGTACCTTTCAGATGACCTAAAAATGACCGAATCCGACATCAAACGATGGAGTTATGGGCGTCTCCGTTGGAACACGTGATTTGGAAAGATTAACAATCCATATTGAAAAATGACAATCTAAGAGTTCCAACGTGTTTTTGGGATATCAAACGGTCTCCGAATTAGGCAATTTTAGTCCCATTTGGAAGCTTGACAAGTTACCATTCCAATGTGCTTGGAATAGTCTAAATTTGACCTCCGAAGAGGTATTTATGAGGGTTACAATTAGACAAGGCGATGAAGGGAAAATTCAGGACCAACGACTGGGATCCCACTTATGGATGTCGAAATAGTCTCGGAATACGACGATTCTAGTTAGGAATGAAAGAGCGCTAAAGTACCTTTCAGATTACCAAAAATCGACGCAATCTGACATCAAATGATGGAGTTATGGGCGTCTCCATTGGATCGCGCGATTTGGTAAGATTAACAATCCATATTGAAAAATGACAATCGAAGAGTTCCAGCGTGCTTTTGGGTTATCGAACGGTCTTCGAATTAGCCAATTCTAGTCCATTTTAGAAGCTTGCCAAGTTACGACTCAAATGAGCTTAAAATTGTCTAAATTCGACCTCTGAAGGGAGACTTATGAGGGTAACTATTGGACAAGGAGATGAAGGAAAAATCCAGGACCGACGACTGCGATCCCGCTTACGGATGCCCAAAGGGTCTTGGAATACGATGATTCCAGTCAAGAATGAAGGAGCACTAAAATACCTTTCAAATGGCCAAATATCGACCGAATCCGACATCAAACGATGGAGTAATGGGCGTCTTCGTTGTATCGCGCGATTTGGAAAGATTAACAATCCATATGGAAAAATAAAGATCAAAATGTTCTAACGAGCTTTTGGGATATTGAACGGTCTCTGAATTAGGCAATTCTGGTCCCATTTGGAAGCTTTACAAGTTACCATCTAAATGAGCTTGAAATAGTCTTAATTCGACCTCTAAAGAGGCAGTTATGAGGGTTACTATTGGACAAGGGGTTGAAGGAAAAATTCAGGAACGACGGCAGCGATCCCACTTACGGATGCCCAAAGGGACTCAGAATACGATGTTTATAGTCAGGAACGAAAGAGCACTAAAATACCTTTCAGGTGGCCAAAATTCAACCAAATCGGACATTAAATGATGGAGTTATAGGCAACTTCGTTGGATCGCGCAATTTGGAAAGATTAATGATCCATATTGAAAAATGACGATCAAAGAGTTCCAACGGGCTTTTGGGATATCGAACGGTCTCTGAAATAGGTAATTCAAGTCCCATTTGGAAGCATGACTAAGTTACCTTTCCAATGAGCTTGTAATAATCTAAATTTGACCTCAGAAAAAAGTGTTATGAGGGTTACTATCGGACAAAGAGATTGAGGAAAAATTCAGGACCGACGACTGCGATCCCATTTACGGATGCCCAATCTCCGAATACGACGATTCCAATCAGGAACGAAAGAGCACTCAAGTAACTTTCAGATGGCCAAAAATTGACCCAATCCGACATCAAACGATGGAGTTATGGGCGTCTCCGTTGGATCGCGTGATTTGGAAAGATTAACAATCCATATTGAAAAATGACGATCGAAGAGTTCTAACGTGCTTTGGGATATCAAACGGTCTACGAATTAGCCAATTCTGGTCCAATTTGGAAGCTTGTCAAGTTACGAATCCAATGAGCTCAAAATATTCGAAATTCGACATCTGAAGAGAGAGTTATGAGGGTCAATATTGGACAAGAAGATGAAGGAAAAATTCAAGACCGGCGACTGCGATCCCACTTACGGATGCCTAAATGGTCTCGGAATACGACGATTCCAGTCAAGAATGAAAGAGCACTAAAGTACCTTTCAGATGACCTAAAAATGACCGAATCCGACATCAAACGATGGAGTTATGGGCGTCTCCGTTGGAACACGTGATTTGGAAAGATTAACAATCCATATTGAAAAATGACGATCTAAGAGTTCAACGTGATTTTGGGATATCAAACGGTCTCCGAATTAGGCAATTTTAGTCCCATTTGGAAGCTTGACAAGTTACCATTCCAATGTGCTTGAAATAGTCTAAATTTGACCTCCGAAGAGGCATTTATGAGGGTTACAATTAGACAAGGCGATGAGGGGAATATTCAGGACCGACGACTGGGATCCAGCTTACGGATGCCGAAAGGGTCTTGGAATATGATGATTCCAGTTAGGAATGAAGGAGCACTAAAATACCTTTCAAATGTCCAAATATCAACCGAATCCGACATCAAACGATGGAGTAATGGGGGTCTCTGTTGTATCGCGCGATTTGGAAAGATTAACAATCCATATGGAAAAATAAAGATCAAAATGTTCCAACGAGCTTTTGGGATATCGAGCGGTCTCTGAATTAGGCAATTCTGGTCCCAATTGGAAGCTTGACAAGTTACCATTCCAATGAGCTTGAAATAGTCTTAATTCGACCTCTAAAGAGGCAGTTATGAGGGTTACTATTGGACAAGGGGTTGAAGGAAAAATCCAGGAACGACGGCAGCGATCCCACTTACGGATGCCCAAAGGGACTCGGAATACGACGTTTATAGTCAGGAACGAAAGAGCACTAAAATACCTTTCAGGTGGCCAAAATTCAGTATCGATGACTGTGATCCCACTTACGGATGCCCAACTGGTCTCCGAATACGACGAATCCAATCAGGAATGAAAGAGCACTCAAGTAAGTTTCAGATGACCAAAAATTGACCCAATCCGACATCAAACGATGGAGTTATGGGCGTCTCCGTTGGATCGCATGATTTGGAAAGATTAACAATTCATATTGGAAAATGACGATCGAAGAGTTCCAACGTGCTTTGGGATATCAAACGGTCTACGAATTAGCCAATTCTGGTCCAATTTCGAAGCTTGTCAAGTTACGATTCCAATGAGCTCAAAATATTCTAAATTCGACATCTGAAGAGAGAGTTATGAGGGTCACTATTGGACAAGAAGATGAAGGAAAATTTCAGGACCGACGACTGCGATCCCACTTACAGATGCCTAAATGGTCTCGGAATACGACGACTCCAATTAGGAATGAAAGAGCACAAAAGTACCTTTCAGATGACAAAAAATCGACCCAATCCAACATCAAATGATGGTTTTATAGGCTTCTCCGTTGATCGTGCAATTTGGAATGATTAACAATCCATATTGAAAAATGACGATCGAAGAGTTCCAACGTGCTTTTGGGATTTCTAACGGTCTCTGAAATAGGCAATTCAGGTCCCTTTTGGAAGCTTGCCAAGTTACGATTGCAATGAGCTCAAAATAGTCTAAATTCGACCTCTGAGGAGAGAGTTATTAGGGTTACTGTTGGACAGGAAGATGAAGGAAAAATTCAGGACCGACGAATGCGATCCAACTTACAGATGCCCAAATGGTCTCGGAATACGACGATTCCAGTCAGGAATGAAAGAGCACTAAAGTACCTTTCAGATGACCAAAAATTGAACCAATCCGACATCAAACGATGGACTTATGGGAGTCTTTCGTGGATCGCGCGATTTGGAAAGATTAACAATCCATATTGAAAAATGACGATCAAAGAGTTCCAACGAGCTTTTGGGATATCGAACGGTCTCTGATTTAAACAATTTTGGTCCCATTTAGAAGCTTGACAAGTTACCATTCCAATGAGCTTGAAATAGTCTAAATTTGACCTTTGAAGAGGCAGTTATGAGGGTTACTATTGGACATGGCGAAGAAGGAGAAATTCAGGACTGACGACAACGATCCCATTTATGGATGCCAAAATTGTCGCAGAATACGAATGAAAGAGCACTAAAGTACCTTTCAGATGAACAAAAATTGACCTAATCCTACATCAAACGAAGGAGTTATGGGCATCTACATTGGGTCGTACGATTTGGTAAGATTAACAATCCATATTGAAAAATCACGATCGAAGAGTTCCAACGTGCTTTTGGGATATCGAACGTTCTGCGAATTAGTCAATTCTGGTCCAATTTGGAAGCTTGTCAAGTTACAATTCCAATGAGCTCAAAATAGTCTAAATTCGACCTCTAAAGAGAGTGTTATGAGGGTTACTATTGGACAAGGAGATGAAGGAAAAATTCAGGACCGACGACTGCGATTCGACTTATGGATGCCGAAATGGTCTCGGAATACCATGATTCTAGTTAGGAATGAAATAGCACTAATGTACCTTTCAGATTACAAAAAATCGTCCCAATCCAACATCAAATGATGGAGTTATGGTCGTCTCCGTTGGATCGCACGATTTGGAAAGATTAACAATCCATATTGAGAAATGACGATCGAAGAGTTCCAACGTGCTTTTGGGATATCGAACGGTCTCCGAATTAGCCAATTCTCATACAATTTGGAAGCTTGTCAAGTTACGATTCCAATGAGCTCAAAATAGTCTAAATTCCACCTCTGAAGAGAGAGTTATAAGGGTTACTATTGGACAAGAAGATGAAGGAAAAATTCAGGATCGACGACTCCGATCCCACTTACGGATGCCCAAATGGTCTTGGAATAAGACAATTGTAGTCAGCAATGAAAGAGCACTAAAGTACCTTTCAGATGACCTAAAAATGACCGAATCCGACATCAAACGATGGAGTTATGGGCGTCTCCGTTGGAACACGTGATTTGGAAAGATTAACAATCCATATTGAAAAATGACAATCTAAGAGTTCCAACGTGTTTTTGGGATATCAAACGGTCTCCGAATTAGGCAATTTTAGTCCCATTTGGAAGCTTGACAAGTTACCATTCCAATGTGCTTGGAATAGTCTAAATTTGACCTCCGAAGAGGTATTTATGAGGGTTACAATTAGACAAGGCGATGAAGGGAAAATTCAGGACCAACGACTGGGATCCCACTTATGGATGTCGAAATAGTCTCGGAATACGACGATTCTAGTTAGGAATGAAAGAGCGCTAAAGTACCTTTCAGATTACCAAAAATCGACGCAATCTGACATCAAATGATGGAGTTATGGGCGTCTCCATTGGATCGCGCGATTTGGTAAGATTAACAATCCATATTGAAAAATGACAATCGAAGAGTTCCAGCGTGCTTTTGGGTTATCGAACGGTCTTCGAATTAGCCAATTCTAGTCCATTTTAGAAGCTTGCCAAGTTACGACTCAAATGAGCTTAAAATTGTCTAAATTCGACCTCTGAAGGGAGACTTATGAGGGTAACTATTGGACAAGGAGATGAAGGAAAAATCCAGGACCGACGACTGCGATCCCGCTTACGGATGCCCAAAGGGTCTTGGAATACGATGATTCCAGTCAAGAATGAAGGAGCACTAAAATACCTTTCAAATGGCCAAATATCGACCGAATCCGACATCAAACGATGGAGTAATGGGCGTCTTCGTTGTATCGCGCGATTTGGAAAGATTAACAATCCATATGGAAAAATAAAGATCAAAATGTTCTAACGAGCTTTTGGGATATTGAACGGTCTCTGAATTAGGCAATTCTGGTCCCATTTGGAAGCTTTACAAGTTACCATCTAAATGAGCTTGAAATAGTCTTAATTCGACCTCTAAAGAGGCAGTTATGAGGGTTACTATTGGACAAGGGGTTGAAGGAAAAATTCAGGAACGACGGCAGCGATCCCACTTACGGATGCCCAAAGGGACTCAGAATACGATGTTTATAGTCAGGAACGAAAGAGCACTAAAATACCTTTCAGGTGGCCAAAATTCAACCAAATCGGACATTAAATGATGGAGTTATAGGCAACTTCGTTGGATCGCGCAATTTGGAAAGATTAATGATCCATATTGAAAAATGACGATCAAAGAGTTCCAACGGGCTTTTGGGATATCGAACGGTCTCTGAAATAGGTAATTCAAGTCCCATTTGGAAGCATGACTAAGTTACCTTTCCAATGAGCTTGTAATAATCTAAATTTGACCTCAGAAAAAAGTGTTATGAGGGTTACTATCGGACAAAGAGATTGAGGAAAAATTCAGGACCGACGACTGCGATCCCATTTACGGATGCCCAATCTCCGAATACGACGATTCCAATCAGGAACGAAAGAGCACTCAAGTAACTTTCAGATGGCCAAAAATTGACCCAATCCGACATCAAACGATGGAGTTATGGGCGTCTCCGTTGGATCGCGTGATTTGGAAAGATTAACAATCCATATTGAAAAATGACGATCGAAGAGTTCTAACGTGCTTTGGGATATCAAACGGTCTACGAATTAGCCAATTCTGGTCCAATTTGGAAGCTTGTCAAGTTACGAATCCAATGAGCTCAAAATATTCGAAATTCGACATCTGAAGAGAGAGTTATGAGGGTCAATATTGGACAAGAAGATGAAGGAAAAATTCAAGACCGGCGACTGCGATCCCACTTACGGATGCCTAAATGGTCTCGGAATACGACGATTCCAGTCAAGAATGAAAGAGCACTAAAGTACCTTTCAGATGACCTAAAAATGACCGAATCCGACATCAAACGATGGAGTTATGGGCGTCTCCGTTGGAACACGTGATTTGGAAAGATTAACAATCCATATTGAAAAATGACGATCTAAGAGTTCAACGTGATTTTGGGATATCAAACGGTCTCCGAATTAGGCAATTTTAGTCCCATTTGGAAGCTTGACAAGTTACCATTCCAATGTGCTTGAAATAGTCTAAATTTGACCTCCGAAGAGGCATTTATGAGGGTTACAATTAGACAAGGCGATGAGGGGAATATTCAGGACCGACGACTGGGATCCAGCTTACGGATGCCGAAAGGGTCTTGGAATATGATGATTCCAGTTAGGAATGAAGGAGCACTAAAATACCTTTCAAATGTCCAAATATCAACCGAATCCGACATCAAACGATGGAGTAATGGGGGTCTCTGTTGTATCGCGCGATTTGGAAAGATTAACAATCCATATGGAAAAATAAAGATCAAAATGTTCCAACGAGCTTTTGGGATATCGAGCGGTCTCTGAATTAGGCAATTCTGGTCCCAATTGGAAGCTTGACAAGTTACCATTCCAATGAGCTTGAAATAGTCTTAATTCGACCTCTAAAGAGGCAGTTATGAGGGTTACTATTGGACAAGGGGTTGAAGGAAAAATCCAGGAACGACGGCAGCGATCCCACTTACGGATGCCCAAAGGGACTCGGAATACGACGTTTATAGTCAGGAACGAAAGAGCACTAAAATACCTTTCAGGTGGCCAAAATTCAGTATCGATGACTGTGATCCCACTTACGGATGCCCAACTGGTCTCCGAATACGACGAATCCAATCAGGAATGAAAGAGCACTCAAGTAAGTTTCAGATGACCAAAAATTGACCCAATCCGACATCAAACGATGGAGTTATGGGCGTCTCCGTTGGATCGCATGATTTGGAAAGATTAACAATTCATATTGGAAAATGACGATCGAAGAGTTCCAACGTGCTTTGGGATATCAAACGGTCTACGAATTAGCCAATTCTGGTCCAATTTCGAAGCTTGTCAAGTTACGATTCCAATGAGCTCAAAATATTCTAAATTCGACATCTGAAGAGAGAGTTATGAGGGTCACTATTGGACAAGAAGATGAAGGAAAATTTCAGGACCGACGACTGCGATCCCACTTACAGATGCCTAAATGGTCTCGGAATACGACGACTCCAATTAGGAATGAAAGAGCACAAAAGTACCTTTCAGATGACAAAAAATCGACCCAATCCAACATCAAATGATGGTTTTATAGGCTTCTCCGTTGATCGTGCAATTTGGAATGATTAACAATCCATATTGAAAAATGACGATCGAAGAGTTCCAACGTGCTTTTGGGATTTCTAACGGTCTCTGAAATAGGCAATTCAGGTCCCTTTTGGAAGCTTGCCAAGTTACGATTGCAATGAGCTCAAAATAGTCTAAATTCGACCTCTGAGGAGAGAGTTATTAGGGTTACTGTTGGACAGGAAGATGAAGGAAAAATTCAGGACCGACGAATGCGATCCAACTTACAGATGCCCAAATGGTCTCGGAATACGACGATTCCAGTCAGGAATGAAAGAGCACTAAAGTACCTTTCAGATGACCAAAAATTGAACCAATCCGACATCAAACGATGGACTTATGGGAGTCTTTCGTGGATCGCGCGATTTGGAAAGATTAACAATCCATATTGAAAAATGACGATCAAAGAGTTCCAACGAGCTTTTGGGATATCGAACGGTCTCTGATTTAAACAATTTTGGTCCCATTTAGAAGCTTGACAAGTTACCATTCCAATGAGCTTGAAATAGTCTAAATTTGACCTTTGAAGAGGCAGTTATGAGGGTTACTATTGGACATGGCGAAGAAGGAGAAATTCAGGACTGACGACAACGATCCCATTTATGGATGCCAAAATTGTCGCAGAATACGAATGAAAGAGCACTAAAGTACCTTTCAGATGAACAAAAATTGACCTAATCCTACATCAAACGAAGGAGTTATGGGCATCTACATTGGGTCGTACGATTTGGTAAGATTAACAATCCATATTGAAAAATCACGATCGAAGAGTTCCAACGTGCTTTTGGGATATCGAACGTTCTGCGAATTAGTCAATTCTGGTCCAATTTGGAAGCTTGTCAAGTTACAATTCCAATGAGCTCAAAATAGTCTAAATTCGACCTCTAAAGAGAGTGTTATGAGGGTTACTATTGGACAAGGAGATGAAGGAAAAATTCAGGACCGACGACTGCGATTCGACTTATGGATGCCGAAATGGTCTCGGAATACCATGATTCTAGTTAGGAATGAAATAGCACTAATGTACCTTTCAGATTACAAAAAATCGTCCCAATCCAACATCAAATGATGGAGTTATGGTCGTCTCCGTTGGATCGCACGATTTGGAAAGATTAACAATCCATATTGAGAAATGACGATCGAAGAGTTCCAACGTGCTTTTGGGATATCGAACGGTCTCCGAATTAGCCAATTCTCATACAATTTGGAAGCTTGTCAAGTTACGATTCCAATGAGCTCAAAATAGTCTAAATTCCACCTCTGAAGAGAGAGTTATAAGGGTTACTATTGGACAAGAAGATGAAGGAAAAATTCAGGATCGACGACTCCGATCCCACTTACGGATGCCCAAATGGTCTTGGAATAAGACAATTGTAGTCAGCAATGAAAGAGCACTAAAGTACCTTTCAGATGACCTAAAAATGACCGAATCCGACATCAAACGATGGAGTTATGGGCGTCTCCGTTGGAACACGTGATTTGGAAAGATTAACAATCCATATTGAAAAATGACAATCTAAGAGTTCCAACGTGTTTTTGGGATATCAAACGGTCTCCGAATTAGGCAATTTTAGTCCCATTTGGAAGCTTGACAAGTTACCATTCCAATGTGCTTGGAATAGTCTAAATTTGACCTCCGAAGAGGTATTTATGAGGGTTACAATTAGACAAGGCGATGAAGGGAAAATTCAGGACCAACGACTGGGATCCCACTTATGGATGTCGAAATAGTCTCGGAATACGACGATTCTAGTTAGGAATGAAAGAGCGCTAAAGTACCTTTCAGATTACCAAAAATCGACGCAATCTGACATCAAATGATGGAGTTATGGGCGTCTCCATTGGATCGCGCGATTTGGTAAGATTAACAATCCATATTGAAAAATGACAATCGAAGAGTTCCAGCGTGCTTTTGGGTTATCGAACGGTCTTCGAATTAGCCAATTCTAGTCCATTTTAGAAGCTTGCCAAGTTACGACTCAAATGAGCTTAAAATTGTCTAAATTCGACCTCTGAAGGGAGACTTATGAGGGTAACTATTGGACAAGGAGATGAAGGAAAAATCCAGGACCGACGACTGTGATCCCGCTTACGGATGCCCAATGGGTCTTGGAATACGATGATTCCAGTCAAGAATGAAGGAGCACTAAAATACCTTTCAAATGGCCAAATATCGACCGAATCCGACATCAAACGATGGAGTAATGGGCGTCTTCGTTGTATCGCGCGATTTGGAAAGATTAACAATCCATATGGAAAAATAAAGATCAAAATGTTCTAACGAGCTTTTGGGATATTGAACGGTCTCTGAATTAGGCAATTCTGGTCCCATTTGGAAGCTTTACAAGTTACCATCTAAATGAGCTTGAAATAGTCTTAATTCGACCTCTAAAGAGGCAGTTATGAGGGTTACTATTGGACAAGGGGTTGAAGGAAAAATTCAGGAACGACGGCAGCGATCCCACTTACGGATGCCCAAAGGGACTCAGAATACGATGTTTATAGTCAGGAACGAAAGAGCACTAAAATACCTTTCAGGTGGCCAAAATTCAACCAAATCGGACATTAAATGATGGAGTTATAGGCAACTTCGTTGGATCGCGCAATTTGGAAAGATTAATGATCCATATTGAAAAATGACGATCAAAGAGTTCCAACGGGCTTTTGGGATATCGAACGGTCTCTGAAATAGGTAATTCAAGTCCCATTTGGAAGCATGACTAAGTTACCTTTCCAATGAGCTTGTAATAATCTAAATTTGACCTCAGAAAAAAGTGTTATGAGGGTTACTATTGGACAAAGAGATTGAGGAAAAATTCAGGACCGACGACTGCGATCCCATTTACGGATGCCCAATCTCCGAATACGACGATTCCAATCAGGAACGAAAGAGCACTCAAGTAACTTTCAGATGGCCAAAAATTGACCCAATCCGACATCAAACGATGGAGTTATGGGCGTCTCCGTTGGATCGCGTGATTTGGAAAGATTAACAATCCATATTGAAAAATGACGATCGAAGAGTTCTAACGTGCTTTGGGATATCAAACGGTCTACGAATTAGCCAATTCTGGTCCAATTTGGAAGCTTGTCAAGTTACGAATCCAATGAGCTCAAAATATTCGAAATTCGACATCTGAAGAGAGAGTTATGAGGGTCAATATTGGACAAGAAGATGAAGGAAAAATTCAAGACCGGCGACTGCGATCCCACTTACGGATGCCTAAATGGTCTCGGAATACGACGATTCCAGTCAAGAATGAAAGAGCACTAAAGTACCTTTCAGATGACCTAAAAATGACCGAATCCGACATCAAACGATGGAGTTATGGGCGTCTCCGTTGGAACACGTGATTTGGAAAGATTAACAATCCATATTGAAAAATGACGATCTAAGAGTTCAACGTGATTTTGGGATATCAAACGGTCTCCGAATTAGGCAATTTTAGTCCCATTTGGAAGCTTGACAAGTTACCATTCCAATGTGCTTGAAATAGTCTAAATTTGACCTCCGAAGAGGCATTTATGAGGGTTACAATTAGACAAGGCGATGAGGGGAATATTCAGGACCGACGACTGGGATCCAGCTTACGGATGCCGAAAGGGTCTTGGAATATGATGATTCCAGTTAGGAATGAAGGAGCACTAAAATACCTTTCAAATGTCCAAATATCAACCGAATCCGACATCAAACGATGGAGTAATGGGGGTCTCTGTTGTATCGCGCGATTTGGAAAGATTAACAATCCATATGGAAAAATAAAGATCAAAATGTTCCAACGAGCTTTTGGGATATCGAGCAGTCTCTGAATTAGGCTATTCTGGTCCCAATTGGAAGCTTGACAAGTTACCATTCCAATGAGCTTGAAATAGTCTTAATTCGACCTCTAAAGAGGCAGTTATGAGGGTTACTATTAGACAAGGGGTTGAAGGAAAAATCCAGGAACGACGGCAGCGATCCCACTTACGGATGCCCAAAGGGACTCGGAATACGACGTTTATAGTCAGGAACGAAAGAGCACTAAAATACCTTTCAGGTGGCCAAAATTCAGTATCGATGACTGTGATCCCACTTACGGATGCCCAACTGGTCTCCGAATACGACGAATCCAATCAGGAATGAAAGAGCACTCAAGTAAGTTTCAGATGACCAAAAATTGACCCAATCCGACATCAAACGATGGAGTTATGGGCGTCTCCGTTGGATCGCATGATTTGGAAAGATTAACAATTCATATTGGAAAATGACGATCGAAGAGTTCCAACGTGCTTTGGGATATCAAACGGTCTACGAATTAGCCAATCTGGTCCAATTTCGAAGCTTGTCAAGTTACGATTTCAATGAGCTCAAAATATTCTAAATTCGACATCTGAAGAGAGAGTTATGAGGGTCACTATTGGACAAGAAGATGAAGGAAAATTTCAGGACCGACGACTGCGATCCCACTTACAGATGCCTAAATGGTCTCGGAATACGACGACTCCAATTAGGAATGAAAGAGCACAAAAGTACCTTTCAGATGACAAAAAATCGACCCAATCCGACATCAAATGTTGGTTTTATAGGCTTCTCCGTTGATCGTGCAATTTGGAATGATTAACAATCCATATTGAAAAATGACGATCGAAGAGTTCCAACGTGCTTTTGGGATTTCTAACGGTCTCTGAAATAGGCAATTCAGGTCCCTTTTGGAAGCTTGCCAAGTTACGATTGCAATGAGCTCAAAATAGTCTAAATTCGACCTCTGAGGAGAGAGTTATTAGGGTTACTGTTGGACAGGAAGATGAATGAAAAATTCAGGACCGACGAATGCGATCCAACTTACAGATGCCCAAATGGTCTCGGAATACGACGATTCCAGTCAGGAATGAAAGAACACTAAAGTACCTTTCAGATGAACAAAAATTGACCTAATCCTACATCAAACGAAGGAGTTATGGGCATCTACATTGGGTCGTACGATTTGGTAAGATTAACAATCCATATTGAAAAATCACGATTGAAGAGTTCGAACATGCTTTTGGGATATCGAACGTTCTGCGAATTAGTCAATTCTGGTCCAATTTGGAAGCTTGTCAAGTTACAATTCCAATGAGCTCAAAATAGTCTAAATTCGCCCTCTAAAGAGAGTGTTATGAGGGTTACTATTGGACAAGGAGATGAAGGAAAAATTCAGGACCGACGACTGCGATTCGACTTATGGATGCCGAAATGGTCTCGGAATACCATGATTCTAGTTAGGAATGAAATAGCACTAATGTACCTTTCAGATTACAAAAAATCGTCCCAATCCAACATCAAATGATGGAGTTATGGTCGTCTCCGTTGGATCGCACGATTTGGAAAGATTAACAATCCATATTGAGAAATGACGATCGAAGAGTTCCAACGTGCTTTTGGGATATCGAACGGTCTCCGAATTAGCCAATTCTCATACAATTTGGAAGCTTGTCAAGTTACGATTCCAATGAGCTCAAAATAGTCTAAATTCCACCTCTGAAGAGAGAGTTATAAGGGTTACTATTGGACAAGAAGATGAAGGAAAAATTCAGGATCGACGACTCCGATCCCACTTACGGATGCCCAAATGGTCTTGGAATAAGACAATTGTAGTCAGCAATGAAAGAGCACTAAAGTACCTTTCAGATGACCTAAAAATGACCGAATCCGACATCAAAAGATGGAGTTATGGGCGTCTCCGTTGGAACACGTGATTTGGAAAGATTAACAATCCATATTGAAAAATGACAATCTAAGAGTTCCAACGTGTTTTTGGGATATCAAACAGTCTCCGAATTAGGCAATTTTAGTCCCATTTGGAAGCTTGACAAGTTACCATTCCAATGTGCTTGAAATAGTCTAAATTTGACCTCCGAAGAGGTATTTATGAGGGTTACAATTAGACAAGGCGATGAAGGGAAAATTCAGGACCAACGACTGGGATCCCACTTATGGATGTCGAAATAGTCTCGGAATACGACGATTCTAGTTAGGAATGAAAGAGCACTAAAGTACCTTTCAGATTACCAAAAATCGACCCAATCTGACATCAAATGATGGAGTTATGGGCGTCTCCATTAGATCGCGCGATTTGGTAAGATTAACAATCCATATTGAAAAATGACAATCGAAGAGTTCCAGCGTGCTTTTGGGTTATCGAACGGTCTCCGAATTAGCCAATTCTAGTCCATTTTAGAAGCTTGCCAAGTTACGATTCAAATGAGCTTAAAATTGTCTAAATTCGACCTCTGAAGGGAGACTTATGAGGGTAACTATTGGACAAGGAGATGAAGGAAAAATCCAGGACCGACGACTGCGATCCAGCTTACGAATGCCCAATGGGTCTTGGAATACGATGATTCTAGTCAAGAATGAAGGAGCACTAAAATACCTTTCAAATGGCCAAATATCGACCGAATCCGACATCAAACGATGGAGTAATGGGCGTCTTCGTTGTATCGCGCGATTTGGAAAGATTAACAATCCATATGGAAAAATAAAGATCAAAATGTTCTAACGAGCTTTTGGGATATTGAACGGTCTCTGAATTAGGCAATTCTGGTCCCATTTGGAAGCTTTACAAGTTACCATCTAAATGAGCTTGAAATAGTCTTAATTCGACCTCTAAAGAGGCAGTTATGAGGGTTACTATTGGACAAGGGGTTGAAGGAAAAATTCAGGAACGACGGCAGCGATCCCACTTACGGATGCCCAAAGGGACTCAGAATACGATGTTTATAGTCAGGAACGAAAGAGCACTAAAATACCTTTCAGGTGGCCAAAATTCAACCAAATCGGACATTAAATGATGGAGTTATAGGCAACTTCGTTGGATCGCGCAATTTGGAAAGATTAATGATCCATATTGAAAAATGACGATCAAAGAGTTCCAACGGGCTTTTGGGATATCGAACGGTCTCTGAAATAGGTAATTCAAGTCCCATTTGGAAGCATGACTAAGTTACCTTTCCAATGAGCTTGTAATAATCTAAATTTGACCTCAGAAAAAAGTGTTATGAGGGTTACTATCGGACAAAGAGATTGAGGAAAAATTCAGGACCGACGACTGCGATCCCATTTACGGATGCCCAATCTCCGAATATGACGATTCCAATCAGGAACGAAAGAGCACTCAAGTAACTTTCAGATGGCCAAAAATTGACCCAATCCGACATCAAACGATGGAGTTATGGGCGTCTCCGTTGGATCGCGTGATTTGGAAAGATTAACAATCCATATTGAAAAATGACGATCGAAGAGTTCTAACGTGCTTTGGGATATCCAACGGCCTACGAATTAGCCAATTCTTGTCCAATTTGGAAGCTTGTCAAGTTACGAATCCAATGAGCTCAAAATATTCGAAATTCGACATCTGAAGAGAGAGTTATGAGGGTCAATATTGACAAGAAGATGAAGGAAAAATTCAAGACCGGCGACTGCGATCCCACTTACGGATGCCTAAATGGTCTCGGAATACGACGATTCCAGTCAAGAATGAAAGAGCACTAAAGTACCTTTCAGATGACCTAAAAATGACCGAATCCGACATCAAACGATGGAGTTATGGGCGTCTCCGTTGGATCACGTGATTTGGAAAGATTAACAATCCATATTGAAAAATGACGATCTAAGAGTTCAACGTGATTTTGGGATATCAAACGGTCTCCGAATTAGGCAATTTTAGTCCCATTTGGAAGCTTGACAAGTTACCATTCCAATGTGCTTGAAATAGTCTAAATTTGACCTCCGAAGAGGCATTTATGAGGGTTACAATTAGACAAGGCGATGAGGGGAATATTCAGGACCGACGACTGGGATCCAGCTTACGGATGCCGAAAGGGTCTTGGAATATGATGATTCCAGTTAGGAATGAAGGAGCACTAAAATACCTTTCAAATGTCCAAATATCGACCGAATCCGACATCAAACGATGGAGTAATGGGGGTCTCTGTTGTATCGCGCGATTTGGAAAGATTAACAATCGATATGGAAAAATAAAGATCAAAATGTTCCAACGAGCTTTTGGGATATCGAACGGTCTCTGAAATAAGTACTTCATGTCCCATTTGGAAGCATGACAAAGTTACCTTTCCAATGAGCTTGAAATAGTCTAAATTTGACCTCAGAAGAGAGTATTATGAGGGTTACTATCGAACATAGAGATGGAGGAAAAATTCAGGACCGACGACTGCGATCCCACTTACAGATGCCCAAATGGTCTCTGAATACGACGATTCCAATCGGGAACGAAAGAGCACTCAAGTAACTTTCAGATGACCAAAAATTGACCCATTCCAACAACAAATGGTGGAGTTATGGGCCTCTCCATTGGATCACGTGATTTGGAAAGATTAACAATCCATATTGAAAAATGACGATCGAAGAGTTCCAAAGTGCTTTGGGATATCAAACGGTCTACGAATTAGCCAATTTTGGTCCAGTTTAGAAGCTTGTCAAGTTACGATTCAAATGAGCTCAAAATATTCTAAATTCGACATCTGAAGAGAGAGTTATGAGGGTCACTATTGGACAAGAGGATGAAGGAAAAATTCAGGACTAGCGACTACGATCCCACTTACGGATGCCTAAATGGTCTCGGAATACGACGATTTCAGTCAGGAATCAAAGAGCACTAAAGTACCTTGCAGATGACCAAAAATCGACCAAATCCGACATCAAATGATGGTTTTATAGGCGTCTCCATTTGATCGTGCAATTTGGAATGATTAACAATCCATATTGAAAAATGACGATCGAAGAGTTCCAACGTGCTTTTGGGATATCGAACGGTCTCTGAAATAGGCAATTCAGGTCCCTTTTGGAATCTTGACAAGTTACGATTGCAATGAGCTCAAAATAGTCAAAATTCGACCTCTGAAGAGAGAGTTATTAGGGTTACTATTGGACAGGAAGATGAAGGAAAAATTCAGGACTGACGAATGCGATTCCACTTACTGATGCCCAAATGGTCTCGGAATATGACGATTCCAGTCAGGAATGAAAGAGCACTAAAGTACTTTTCAGATGACGAAAAATTGAACCAATCCGACATCAAACGATGGAGTTATGGGCGTCTTTGTTGGATCACGCAATTTGGAAAGATTAACAATACATATTGAAAAATGACGATCAAAGAGTTCCAACGAGCTTTTGGGATATCGAACGGTCTCTGATTGAAACAATTTTGGTCCCATTTGGATGGTTGACAAATTACCATTCCAATGAGCTTGAAAGAGTTTAAATTTGACCTCTGAAGAGGCAGTTATGAGGGTTACTATTGGACACGGCGAAGAAGGAAAAATTCAGGACCGACGAGTGCGATCCCATTTATGGATGCCAAAATTGTGGCAGAATACGAATGAAAGAGCACTAAAGTACCTTTCAGATGAACAAAAATTGACCTAATCCTACATCAAATGAAGGAGTTATGGGCATCTACATTGGATCGCGCTATTTGGTAAGATTAACTATCCATATTGAAAAATCATGATCGAAGAGTTCCAACGTGCTTTCGGGATATCAAATGGCCTCCGAATTAGCCAATTCTGGTCCAATTTGGAAGCTTGTCGAGTTACAATTCCAATGAGCTCAAAATAGTCTAAATTCGACCTCTAAAGAGAGTGTTATGAGGGTTACTATTGGACTAGGAGATGAAGGAAAAATTTAGGACCGAAGACTGCGATTCAACTTATGGATACCGAAATGGTCTCGGAATAAGACAATTCCAATCAGCAATGAAAGAGCACTAAAGTACCTTTCAGATGACCTAAAAATGACTGAATCTGACATCAAACGATGGAGTTATGGTTGTCTCCGTTGGATCATGTGATTTGGAAAGATTAACAATCCATATTGAAAAATGACGATCTAAGAGTTCCAACGTTCTTTTGGGATATCAAACGGTCTCTGAATTAGGCAATTTTAGTCCCATTTGGAAGCTTGACAAGTTACCATTCCAATGTGCTTGAAATAGTCTAAATTTGACCTCCGAAGAGGTTTTTATGAGGGTTACAATTAGACAAGGCGATGAAGGGAAAATTCAGGACCGACGACTGGGATCTCACTTATGGATGCCGAAATGGTCTCGGAATACGACGATTCTAGTTAGGAATGAAATAGCACTAAAGTACCTTTCAGATTACCAAAAATCAACCCAATCTGACATCAAATGATGGAGTTATGGGCGTCTCCGTTACATAGCGCGATTTGGTAAGATTAACATTCCATATTTAAAAATGACGATCGAAGAGTTCCAGCGTGCTTTTCGGATATCGAACGGTCTCCGAATTAGCCAATTCTAGTCCAATTTGGAATCTTGTCAAGTTACGATTCTAATGAGCTTAAAATTGTTTAAATTTAAACTCTGAAGAGAGACATATGAGGGTAACTATTGGACAAGGAGATGAAGGAAAAATCCAAGACCGATGACTGCGATCCGGCTTACCGATGCCCAAAGGGTCTTGGAATATGATGATTCTAGTTGGGACCGCACAAAGTAGACACTTTGTGCAGCACCGCACAAAGTAGACACTTTGCGCGGGACCACTCAAAGTAGACACTTTGTGAGGGACTGCACAAAGTAGACACTTTGTGCGGGACTGCACAAAGTAGACAGTTTGCGCGGGATCGCGCAAACCGACTACCCTGTAGTCTATAACAACAATGGGCTGTCATGCTGCTGAAACGGTCAGGGTCTTCAAGTTCTTCCTATTCAAGAGAGAAGGAAGAATCATCGACAGAAAGGCGAATTCCTCCTAAGTATTGGAAGATGATTGAAATAGCACCAGAATGCTGCTGAAATTTTCATAAGACTATCTTGTCTACTTTGATTGATTGTACTTAGTTTTTCAGAATCAAGGGAATCAGAGGATGTAAATGAACTCAGAATAAATGTGATCAATGTTCTCCCATTCTTTCTTTGTTATCATTGAATAAATCCCCCAAACCAAATACATTTGTTTTCTTGTCAAAACAAAATGGCGACTCTGCTGGGGATCATTATTATTCAATGGTAATTTAGAAAATATTAAGAGTACATTTATCATTTTTTGGCGTCTGTAAAGATGCCAAAATGGCGACTCTCAGTGGGAACATCCTCCCCTTCATCTCTAAAAGCAAAGTACAATTTTATTTAAATAAATTAACTAATATTCTGTTATGGATGAAAGGTATACCGTAACGACCTTTCTCCTGTCCGACGGATTTCCACCAAAAATATCAGAGAAGTCAGTTATGATCAAGGACAGACAATGTCAGATGAGAAGTTAGTTCAACTGAATCATACGCTGCTCGCCGACAAATAAATGAATTAATCAATGAATTAACGAATTCATTAGCTAATGGAGAATCCAGGGGGCATCACCACAATTTCCTAGAATAGAAGAGAAAAGAGTTAAGAGTAAGTAGAAAGCGTCAGAGAAAGCAAAAGTCTGCTGTGATCAAGAACAGTGAATTTCGTGTAATGGACGGAACGATTTCTATTTCGCCAGTAACTCAAGAAAATGATGGAGAATGGAGGATGGTAATATCCAAAAGTCGGAAAGTTCAATTTGCTTCCACAAGAAGCACCATCTCGTCGAGTACTGGGTCAATTATGCGAAGTGCCATGAGACATAGTCCTGCTTCAGTCATACAATCATCTCATTCAAGAAAAATGGAAAGTCCCGTCACTCCAAAAGGTCTTTCGATACCATCAATTATAACCATAAACACATCTTCCACAGAATCATTGCGAGTTCAAAAAAACAAAGGGAAAATGACCACAACCAGCAAATGTCCACTCACAGTACCTCTTGTGAAAGATTTTAAGCAAACTCATGCATTGAGAATGCTACGATTCGAGTCAGTTAGTCCTTTGAAGCGACAGCATGCTGGTTTCAAATCAAATGATAGTTCATCCTCTTCAACAGCGTCAGCAGCACAACGCTTATTTTCTCCCTCAATATCAAGACAATCAAAGTATGAAGAAACAGAGAGCTTACCGACAGATATTAATCAGCCTGATCAGTTTTCACTAGATGAACATGTGACTGAAGAAGTCCCTAATATTCCGACAGTGCTTGTGGTGAACAACACTGAACCGCAAGAAGAAGGACCACAACCGCAATCGGTTAAATTTCAAGAGCCAATGCCTAATATTACTCAGAATATAACGTAGGAAGAAATTCGGCAGATGGCTATCGAGTTTACTCATCTAGAGAATAAACAAAGTCAGAATAAAAGGTTTCGATATCAGACACCGTATCCTCCCGAAATAGAAGACATGCCATTTCCCGCCGATTTCGAACACCTCAATTTTCAGAAATTTAATGGGAGTGGATCACCAGAAGAGCATATGATGCATTTCACAGCAAAAATGGGAAATTTCTCTAGAATTCCTCAATATTGTCTGCGATTATTCGGATATTCTCTGACAGGAAGAGCTTTCAGATGGTATTCAAGTTTAGTCTCAGGATCTATTCATACTTGGGAACAGATGCAGGATGCTTTTATGTCAAACTTTTTCTCTTTAGATCGAGAAGTTAGTTTGACCAAATTGGCCTCTATTCGTCAAGAAGAAAATGAATCAGTTGAAGAATTCATTAGTCGATGGAAGGACTTGGCAACATCATGTCAACATCCTCTGCAGGAATCAGAACAAGTAGAACTATGTTTAGAAGGTCTGAGACCAGAACTGGCATGCCACCTGATCAGTAAAGATTGGAAAACCTTTCGTAATTTTGCTACGAAGGCTTATGCTCTTGAAAAGATGATGGGAAGAGTGTCTGCTTTCCAATCAAAATCAGTCCGCATCACTCGGAAAGAGAAAACTAAAAAAGATTATCAGGATGTTGAAAGAGAAAATGATGAAGAATATAGAAATGGTCGTGCGGTCATTATGACATATAAGAGGTCCAGGAAAAATAAAGATCATATGAAGTACTCATTTGCAAGAAAAGATAAACTTCCTATGCTGAATCAATTATTGCTTATGAAGATTATTGAATTACCTCGGCAAAGACACATCGAAGAAATTGAAAATACAAGAGGAATGGATTATTGTCATTATCATCGTAAATTCGGACATCATACGGAAAACTGTAATCCCCTTAAGAACAAGCTACAAAAGATGATCGATAAAGGAGAAATTGTGATGGAAAGAGCATAACAGAAAGAGAAAATAGCGAAAAATGACAGAAGCTCGATAAAGAAAATTCTGGGGGCATCGGCGTTAAAAGACGATAGCATGTTTTGTATGACGAATCGTCAGTAATTGACAAGATCGAGCTATCATAGCCTAGATATTCAAAAGAAAAGAAGCAAGTGAGGTAAAAGATGTAAAGCCATGATAAAAAACATATTCATTGCAGATATGCATTGCAATACCTGTCAGTTCAGGGAATGACCGCTGCTTTGATTTCGAAAGGTATTGGTATAATACTTCCAAAATCAAAAGGGGGCAAGACAGGTGAGTAAACAGATAAGTAAAAAAACTAAGAAATGTGTTTCTCACCATAGAATGTATTTCTTTTATATTTGAATGAAATGCAGGCTTTCAAGCATATTCAGTCATCGCCAAATGATAAGCGTCAATGATTATCGCCAAGTAAGTAAGAAACTAAGAAATGTGTTTCTCACCATAGAATGTATTTCTTTTGTGTATTTGAAGGAAATGCAGGCTTTTAAGCATATTCAGTCATCGCCAAATGAAAAGCATCAATGATTATTGCCAAAATAAGACAAACAAGAAAGCGCCAAAGATAATCGCCAAATGAAAAGTGTCGATGATCATCAATTGTCGCCAAAATTAGCACTTTCAAGTCATTTCCAAAACAAGACAGGCCTTCAAGCATATAAAGCTATCAAGTCGTCGCTAAATGGAAAGCGTTAATGATCGCTATCAAGCGTTAATGATCGCTGCCAAGCGCCAATGACAATCGCCAAAGGAAAAGTCAATCGCCAAAATTTGCAACTATCGCTGTCATCATCAATCACCAAAATTAATTCTCAGAATTTTTGGAACATTATCGGCAGCGGCGAAAAATCAATTATTGATTCTCAAAACATTATCAGCAGCGGTGAAATATCAGTTATGGATTCACCATATATGGCAACATTATCGGCAGCGGTGAAATATCAGTTATGGATTCACCATACATGGCAGTGAAATCAGCAGTGGAATAAGCCTAAATTGGCCAACCGCACAAATCTTATGACAGCGATGGCAAATGATCATTTAAGGCAGCCTAGCCAAGCCTATACTGCCAACTACGCATAAGACCTGCAAAGCCCTAAATTGTCCTGCCCGAAATTGGCGGTAAACTATAATTGCTCCTTGAGCCCATTGCCCGAAATTGGCAGTAAACTATCTTGCTCTTTGAGCCCAGTATCAAGTCCAGTTCAGTCAATCTGGTTGTCCAGTTCAGTCCAGTCAAGTCTCGTTAAGTTCGGTCATGTCTGGTCAAAATATGGTCAGTCGAAGTGCACTAGCACCATTGCTCAAAAGCATCAAATATGCTCAAAAGCATCAATTAAGTTTAGCATTCAAAATGCTGAAAATACACATTTCAAATTAGATATGCTCAAGTATACAATTGCCCGAAGAAAATCCTAAGTATTGAATATATATATATATGCAAAGATGCATTTCTCTTGAATCAGGTTCAAATTACAACAACAGTAAATGCCTTCAAGATATTGGCATTTATCTATTCAAAAGTTCAAAATCTTCGAGATCAATTATGGCTCTTTTATTACAATATATATTTGTTCTGCCGACAAGAGCTGTAAAGTCTTTTTATCTCTTGCCTTCATGATATAAAGAAATATTATTATTCTCAAAGGCAGCAAAGAATGAATTAGCAAAGAATCATCTTTCTCTCTCTCGGATAATCTAGAGATTCAGATATATTCTTTAAAGAGTAGCAAAATTATCCATCCTTCAGGAATATCTGCAAGTATCACTTCAAATATATTATTTTCTAAAGAAATCTTTATGTGAAGATTGACCGGGAGAGGGGGCAGAATCTATGCCTTGGTCTTCAAAGCAATCTATGCCTTGGTCTTCAAAGCAATTTATGCCTTGGTCTTCAAAGATATCTGTGCCTTGGTCTTCAAAGATATCTATGCCATGGTCTCTGATAATCTCTTATGCAATATGGAGGAATTCATATGTTGGGAATTATATAATCCAATGCCGATGCCATAACTCCTTATTATTCTAAACAGTGATATTGCAAGTCTCCAAGTACTAGATCTGATGAAGACAAAGAACAAGCGAAATCTTCATCAGTAACTTCTATGACCTTTGGAAAATTTAATGAAAATTGAAAAAGAAGTCTTGTCTATTTTTCAGTTTTTCAGAATCAATAAAGATCCAAGGAAAAGTCTATGAAGAAATGCTAAAGAAATACAAACAAGAAAAGACTCGACAATAGATTCAGCGATTGAACCTTTGAAGCCGGAAACGATGTCTCCAAAAGCACGATTTAATAAGCAAAGAATGCAATGCGAAGCACGATGACAGAGTGAATATCACAATCTACTTAAGGGAAGTTTTCAATACAAATTTCAAAAATTATCAATGCTTCTTAAAGGCTAAATTGAAAGAATTATAATGAATGAGATGCTAATCCGGATTAATTTGGCAGGAAAGATTATCATTCGAAAAGCTTGGATTATGCAGATCATGAATAAAGCAAACAATCGAAAAGTTGTTACGGCAGGAGCAACGGAGTTGATCAAAGAGACCATTGCAGACCGTTGCAGAATTGAAGGAAAAAGTAACTGGAGTTTATCAAAGAGACTGTTACTGTTGAAAGATAGTTCTCTAATCAAGTTACTCAAAGACAAAGTCATCACAACTGTTGCAGAGATGTGTTTCGATGAAAAGAGAACTTCATCTTTTCTAGTGAAGCATCCGCTCGACACTATTGGCTGGGGGCATTCCAGTCTTCTGTTCAAGCGCCATCATTCAAATCTTCTAGCGCCGTCATTCAAATCTTCTTTTCAAGAACAATCATCAAGTCTTCCGGTCGGGCATAATCATCAAGTCTTCCGGTCAAGAACAATCATCAAGTATTCCGATTCGAGTACAATCATCAAATCTTCTGGTCAAATATGAGCATTCAAATCTTTCGGTCGAGCGCAAGCATTCTGGTCTTCTGATCGAACACAATCATTTGATTTTCTGGTCAGAGATAATCATCCTGTCATTCTTCAAATGCAGTTCATTCAAGATTCTTCAGGAGGAGGAAGATCGATCCTCCATTTGATTTCAGGAATCAATCAAAGAAGGATCGAGGGGGCATCTGTTGAGGCACAAAAAATATCTCATTGCAGTGGTCAGAGAATTCCATGACCGGGGGTATTTTGGTAATTTTCATGACAAAGGGTAGTTTAGGTATTTTGGTAAAGTTCCAGCTCAAAGGGTAGTTTAGGTATTTTGGTAAAGTTCCAGCTCAAAGGGTAGTTTTAGTAAAGTTCCAGCTCTAGGAGAATCTGTGAAGGCGTGAAAAGGTGACGAAAGGTGTTGAGGCATAAAATAAGAGAAGAATTGAAGCAGAGAAGGATCAAGGCATAGGAAAAGATTGGAAGAAGGGAAGAAAGAATTAGTTCTGAGGACACTTTGTGCAGCACCGCACAAAGTAGACACTTTGCGTGGGACCGCACAAAGTAGACACTTTGCGCGGGACCGCACAAAGTCACTTTGTGCAGCACCGCACAAAGTAGACACTTTGCGTGGGACCGCACAAAGTAGACACTTTGTGCAGCACCGCACAAAGTAGACACTTTGTGCGGGACTGCACAAAGTAAACAAGGTTTGTGCGGGACTGAGTAAACACTTTGTGCGGGGCTGCACAAAGTAGACAGATTGCGCGGGATCGCGCAAAGCATATCGTTTGCGCGTATCCGCGCAAATCGTATGACGGTGGTGTAAAAATGGTTGGGAGTTATTTAGTCCCATATCGCCCAAGTCGAAGTTTTATACCTGTGAAAATGCCTATAAATACCCCACTCTCTCTCTAAAAAGGGGTTGGAAGACTTGAGAGCGAAAGAAGAGTGAAGAAGGAAATCAAAGGTAGGAGCATTGGGCTCTTGCAGGTTTGCGCGGGACCGCACAAAGTAGACACTTTGTGCAGCACCGCACAAAGTAGACACTTTGCGCGGGACCGCACAAAGTAGACACTTTGCGCGAGACCGCACAAAGTAGACACTTTGTGCAGCACCGCACAAAGTAGACACTTTGCGCGGGACCGCTCAAAGTACACAGTTTGTGCTGGACTGCACAAAGTAGACACTTTGTGCGGGACTGCACAAAGTAGACAGTTTGCGCGGGATCGCGCAAACCGACTACCCTGTAGTCTATAACAACAATGGGCTGTCATGCTGCTGAAATGGCCAGGGTCTTCAAGTTCTTCCTATTCAAGAGAGAAGGAAGAATCATCGACAGAAAGGCGAATTCCTCCTAAGTATTGGAAGATGATTGAAATAGCACCAGAATGCTGCTGAAATTTTCATAAGACTATCTTGTCTACTTTGATTGATTGTACTTAGTTTTTCAGAATCAAGGTAATCAGAGGATGTAAATGAACTCAGAATAAATGTGATCAATGTTCTCTCATTCTTTCTTTGTTATCATTGAATAAATCCCCCAAACCAAATACATTTGTTTTCTTGTCAAAACACCATTCCAATGAGCTTGAAATAGTTTAATTGGACCTCTAAAGAGGCAGTTATGAGGGTTACTATTGGACAAGGGGTTGAAGGAAAAATCCAGAAACGACGGCAGCGATATGCCCAATGGGACTCAAAATACGACGTTTATAGTCAGGAAGAAAGAACACTAAGATACCTTTCAGGTGGCAAAAACTCAACCAAATCGGACATTAAATGATGGAGTTATAGGCGACTTCGTTGGATCATGCAATTTGGAAAGATTAATGATCCATATTGAAAAATGACGATCAAAGAGTTCCAACGAGCTTTTGGGATATCGAATGGTCTTTGAAATAGGTAATTCAGGTCCCATTTGGAAGCATGACAAAGTTACCATTCCAATGAGCTTGAAATAGTCTAAATTTGACCTCAGAAGAGAGTGTCGTGAGGGTTACTATCGGACAAAGAGATGGAGGAAAAATTCAGGACCGAGGACTGCGATCCCACTTATGGATGCCCAAATGGTCTCCAAATACGACGATTCCAATCAAGAACGAAAGACCTCTCAAGTAAATTGACCCAATCTGACATCAAACGATGGAGTTATGGGCGTCTCCATTGGATCGTGTGATTTGGAGAATTAACAATCCATATTGAAAAATGACGATCGAAGAGTTCCGACGTGCTTTGGGATATCAAACGGTCTACGAATTAGCCGATTTTGGTCCAATTTGGAAGCTTGTCAAGTTACGATTCCAATGAGCTCAAAATATTCTAAATTCAACATCTGAAGAGAGAGTTATGAGGGGTCACTATTGGAGAAGAAGATGAAGGAAAAATTCAAGACTGGCGACTGCGATCCCACTTACGGATCCCTAAATGGTCTCGGAATACGACGATTCTAGTCAGGAATGAAAGAGCACTAAAGTACTTTTCAGATGACCAAAAATTGAACTAATCCGACATCAAACGATGGATAGGCGTCTTGGTTGGATCACGCAATTTGGAAAGATTAACAATCCATATTGAAAAATGACGATCAAAGAGTTCCAACGAGCTTTTGAGATATCGAACGGTCTCTGATTGAAACAATTTTGGTCCCATTTGGAAGGTTGACAAGTTACCATTCCAATGAGCATGAAATAGTCTAAATTTGACCTCTGAAGAGGCAGTTATGAGGGTTACTATTGGACATGGCGAAGAAGGAAAAATTCAGGACCGACGAGTGCGATCCCATTTATGGATGCCGAAATTGTGGCAGAATATGAATGAAAGAGCACTAAAGTACCTTTCAGATGAACAAAAATTGACCTAATCCTACATCAAACGAAGGAGTTATGGGCGTCTACGTTGGATCGCGCAATTTGGTAAGATTAACAATCCATATTGAAAAATCACGATCGAAGAGTTCCAACGTGCTTTTGAGATATCGAACGGTCTCCGAATTAGCCAATTCTGGTCCAATTTGGAAGATTGTCAATTTACAATTCCAATGAGCTCAAAATAGTCTAAATTCGACCTCTAAAGATAGTGTTATGAGGGTTACTATTGGACAAGGAGATGAATGAAAAATTCAGCACCGACGACTGCGATTCGACTTATGGATGCCGAAATGGTCTCGGAATACCATGATTCTAGTTAGGAATGAAAGAGCACTAATGTACCTTTCAGATTACCAAAAATTGTCCCAATCCGGCATCGAACGATGGAGTTATGGTCGTCTCCGTTGGATCGCACGATTTGGAAAGATTAACAATCCATATTGAGAAATGACGATCGAAGAGTTCCAACGTGCTTTTGGGATATCGAACGGTCTCCGAATAAGCCAATTCTCATACAATTTGAAAGCTGGTGAAGTTACGATTCCAATGAGCTCAAAATAGTCTAAATTCTACCTCTGAAGAGAGAGTTATGAGGGTTACTATTGGACAAGAAGATGAAGGAAAAATTCAGGATCGACGACTCCAATCTCACTTACGGATGCCCAAATGGTCTCGGAATAAGACAATTCTAGTCAGCAATGAAAGAGCACTAAAGTATCTTTCAGATGACCAAAAAATGACCGTATCCGACTTCAAACAATGGAGTTATGGGCGTCTCCATTGGATCACGTGATTTGGAAAGATTAACAATCCATATTGAAAAATGACGATCTAAGAGTTCCAACATGCTTTTGGGATATCAAACGGTGTCCGAATTAGGCAATTTTAGTCCCATTTGGAAGCTTGACAAGTTACCTTTCCAATGTGCTTGAAATAGTCTAAATTTGACCTCTGAAGAGGTATTTTTGAGGGTTACAATTAGACAAGGCGATGAAGGGAAAATTGAGGATCGACGACTGGGATCCCACTTATGGATGCCGAAATGGTCTCGGAATACGACGATTCCAGTTAGGAATGAAAGAGCACAAAAGTACCTTTCAGATTACCAAAAATTAACCCAATCTGACATCAAATGATGGAGTTATGGGCATCTCCGTTAGATAGCTCGATTTGGTAAGATTAACAATCCATATTGAAAAATGACGATCGAAGAGTTCCAGCGTCCTTTTGGGATATCAAACGGTCTCCAAATTAGCCAATTCTAGTCCAATTTGGAAGCTTGTCAAGTTACGAGCTTAAAATTGTCTAAACTCGACCTCTTAAGAGAGAGATATGAGGGTAACTATTGGACAAGGAGATGAAGGAAAAATCCAGGACCGGCGATTGCGATCCCGCTTACGGATGCCCAAAGGATCTTGGAATACGATGATTCCAGTCAGGAATGAAGGAGCACTAAAATTCCTTTCAAATGGCCAAATATCGACTGAATCCGACATCAAACGATGGAGTAATGGGCGTCTCCGTTGTATCGCGCGATTTAGAAAGATTAACAATCCATATGGAAAAATAAAGATCAAAATGTTCCAACGAGCTTTTGGGATATCGAACGGTCTCTGAATTAGGCAATTCCGGTCCCATTTGGAAGCTTTACAAGTTACCATTCCAATGAGCTTGAAATAGTCTTAATTCGACCTCTAAAGAGGCAGTTATGAGGGTTACTATTGGACAAGGGGTTGAAGGAAAAATCCAGGAACGACGGCAGCTATATGCCCAAAGGGACTCGGAATATGACGTTTATAGTTAGGAATGAAAGAGCACTAAAATACCTTTCAGGTGGCCAAAAATCAACCAAATCGGACATTAAATGATGGAGTTATGGCGACTTCGTTGGATCGCGCAATTTGGAAAGATTAATGATCCATATTGAAAAATGACGATCAAAGAGTTCCAACGAGCTTTTGGGATATCGAACGGTCTCTGAAATAGGTAATTCAGGTCCCATTTGGAAGCATGACAAAGTTACCATTCCAATGAGCTTGAAATAGTCTAAATTTGACCTCAGAAGAGAGTGTTATGAGGGTTACTATTGGATAAAGAGATGGAGGAAAAATTCAGGACTGACAACTGTGATCCCACTTACGGATGCCCAAATGGTCTCCAAATACGACGATTCCAATCAGGAACGAAAGAGCACTCAAGTAATTTTCAGATGACCAAAAATTGACCCAAACTGACATTAAATGATGGAGTTATGGGCGTCTCCGTTGGATCGCGTGATTTGGAAAATTAACAATCCATATTGAAAAGTGACGATCGAAGAGTTCCGACGTGCTTTGGGATATCAAACGATCTATGAATTAGCCAATTCTGGTCCAATTTGGAAGCTTGTCAAGTTTCGATTCCAATGAGCTCAAAATACTCTAAATTCGACATCTGAAGAGAGAGTTATGAGGGTCACTATTGGAGAAGAAGATGAAGGAAAAATTCAAGACTGGCGACTGCGATCCCACTTACAGATGCCTAAATGGTCTCGGAATACGACGATTCCTGTCAGGAATGAAAGAGCACTAAAGTACCTTTTAGATGACCAAAAATCGACCCAATCCGACATCAAATGATGGTTTTATAGGTGTCTCCGTTTGATCCTGCAATTTGGAATGATTAACAATCCATATTGAAAAATGATGATCGAAGAGTTCCAACGTGCTTTTGGGATATCGAACGGTCTCTGAAATAGGCAATTTAGGTCCCTTTTGGAAGCTTGAGCAGTTACGATTGCAATGAGCTCAAAATAGTCTAAATTCGACCTCTGAAGAGAGAGTTATTAGGGTTACTATTGGACAGGAAGATGAAGGAAAAATTCAGGACCAACGAATGCGATCCCACTTACGGATGTCCAAATGGTCTTGGAATACGACGATTCCAGTCAGGAATGAAAGAGCACTAAAGTACTTTTCAAATGACTAAAAATTGAACCAATCCAACATCAAACAATGGAGTTATGGGCGTCTTTGTTGGATCACGCAATTTGGAAAGATTAACAATCCATATTGAAAAATGAAGATCAAAGAGTTCCAACGAGCTTTTGGGATATCGAACGGTCTCTGATTGAAACAATTTCGGTCCCATTTAGAAGGTTGACAAGTTACCATTCCAATGAGCTTGAAATAGTCTAAATTTGACCTCTGAAGAGGCAGTTATGAGGGTTACTATTGGACATGGCGAAGAAGGAAAAATTCAGGACCGACAAGTGCGATCCCATTTATGGATGCCAAAATTGTGGCAGAATACGAATGAAAGAGCACTAAAGTACTTTACAAATGAATAAAAATTGACCTAATCCAACATCAAATGAAGGAGTTATGGGTGTCTACGTTGGATCGCGCGATTTGGTAAGATTAACAATCCATATTGAAAAATCACGATTGAAGAGTTCCAACGTGCTTTTGGGATATCAAACGGTCTCCGAATTAGCCAATTTAGGTTCAATTTGGAAGCTTGTCAAGTTACAATTCCAATGAGCTCAAAATAGTCTAAATTCCACCTCTGAAGAGAGAGTTATGAGGGTTACTATTGGACAAGAAGATGAAGGAAAAATTCAGGATCGACGACTCCGATCCCACTTACGAATGTCCAAATGGTCTCGGAATAAGACAATTCTAGTCAGCAATGAAAGAGCACTAAAGTACCTTTCAGATGACCTAAAAATGACCGAATCCGACATCAAACGATGGAGTTATGGGCGTCTCCATTGGATCACGTGATTTGGAAAGATTAACAATCCATATTGAAAAATGACGATCTAAGAGTTCCAACGTTCTTTTGGGATATCAAACGGTCTATGAATTAGGCAATTTTAGTCCCATTTGGAAGCTTGAAAAGTTACCATTCCAATGTGCTTGAAATAGTCTAAATTTGACCTCCAAAGAGGTTTTTATGAGGGTTACAATTAGACAAGGCGATGAAGGGAAAATTCAGGACCGACGACTGGGATCCCACTTATGGATGCCGAAATGGTCTCGGAATACGACGATTCCAGTTAGGAATGAAATAGCACTAAAGTAATGTTTCGACAAGAAAACAAATGTGTTTGATTTGGGGAATTTATTCAATGATAACAAAGAAAGAACAAGAGAACATTGATCACATCTATCTGAGTTCATCTACATCCTCTGATTCCCTTGATTCTGAAAATAAAGTACAATTAATGCAATGTGATTAAAGAGAAGATAGTCCAATAGAAATTTTGGCAGCATTCCGACGCCATTTCAGTCATCTCCTAGATACTTAGGAGGAATTGCTGAATTGATCAGCTGATCTCCAATGAGATAGAAATTTTGGCAGTACTCCGGCGCTATTTCGTTCATCTCATAGTTAGGAGGAATTGCTAAATTGATCAACTGATCTCCTATTGCAAAGAAGAAGGCTTGAAGATCCAACACTATTGACTAGTCGTCCAACCTACGCAACCAACAAACTGGTTGCGCGGTCCGCAGAACGGACATCTTGGTTGCGCGATCCGCGCAACCGATATTCTTGTTGAGCGGTTCGCGCAACTGATACTCTTGTTGCGCGGTCCGCGCAACTGATCATCGCCTCTACTCTCTACCTTCAGTTGCTCCGCTCCAGTTTCACAAAACCTCCAACCCCCAAATGAGAGGTGGAGCGGGGTATTTATAGGCTTCGCACACGCGCCAATCCTCGACTCTTCATTGCCCGACCGGCCAACTGTCTTCTTGGTTGCGCAGTCCGCGCAACTGTCTTCTTGGTTGTGCGGTCCGCGCAACTATCTTCTTGGTTATGCGACCAGCGGAACGTGTCATCTTGCTTGCGCGATATGGGGAACCCATCTTCTTGATTCCGCGACCCGTGCAACGAATCTTCTTGCTTCCGCGACCCGCGCAACCGATCTGCTTGGTTGCGCGATCTGCGCAACTTGACTTCTTGGTTGCGCGACCCGCGCAACTCATCTTCTTTCATTTTCCTTTACTTTGTCTCTGATTTCTGATTCTCGGTCATCTTTCGGATAATGATTTTTTATGCTCCAACAGATGCCCCCTCGATCCTTCTTTGATTGATTCCTGAAATGAAATGGAGGATCGATCTTCCTCTGCCCGAAGAAGCTTGAATGAACTACAATTGAAGAATGACTGGATGATCATGCTTGCATGGAAGACTGGATGATCATACTTGACCAGAAGATCGAATGATTACGTTCGATCAAAATTCTGGGATGCTCGCGCTCGAACAGCAGATTTGAATACTTACGTTCGAATGAAGGACTTGAATAATCACGTTTGAACGGGAGATTTGACGAAGGCTCTTGAACGGAAAACTTGATAATGGCGTTCGAATGAAAGACTTGATGATTGTGCTTGACCAGAAGATCGAGTGCTGGTGCTCAGACGAAAGACTTGATTGATTACGCTCGGACGAAAGACTTGATTGATTGCGCTCGGATGAAAGATTTGAATGATGGTGCTCAAACGAAAGACTTGAATGATGGCGCTCGGACGAAAGACTTGAATGATGGCGTTCGGGCGAAAGACTTGAATGATGGTGCTCAAACAGAAGATTTGAATGCCCCAGCCAGTAGTGTCGAGCGAATGCTTTACTAGAAAAGATGATGTTCTCTTTTCATCGAAACACATCTCTGCAACAGCTGTGACGACTTTGTCTTTATGCAACTTGAATAGAGAACTATCTTTCAACACTGCTGCTGCTGCAACAGTCTCTTTGATCAACTCTAGAGACTTTTTCCTTTAATTCTGCAACGGTTTCTTTGATCAACTCCGTTGCTCCTACCGCAGCAACCCTTTTTGATTGTTTCCTTTATTCATGATCTGCATAATCCAATCTCTTAATTGATGATCTTTCTGATGATGATTCTGTTTGTTCTTTGTCTTCATCAGATCTGGTACTTGGAGACTTGTAATATCATTGTTAGATAAATGAGGAGTTATGACATCGGACTATATAATCGGGCTTTTATATAGAAGCAACTTTTGAACGTTCATGTTGAATCATGCTTCATAATTCTTGGTATATAAATTCCTCCACCGTGCATAAGAGATTATCAAAAAGACCAAGGCATAGATTACTTTTGAAGACATAGATCCTGCTCCCTTTCCCGGTCATTATCGCATAAAGATTTCTTCAGGAGATAATATTTCTGAAGTAAAGGTTGCAGATACTCTTGAAGGATAGATAATTTTTTGCTGCTTCTTTTAACGAATCCAAAGAATATATCCGAATCTTTAGATTGTCTGAGAGAGAATGAGGATTCTTCGCTAATTCATTCTTTGCCACTTTTGAAAATCTTGTGTAATAATATTTCTCTATCATCAAGAAGGTAAGAGACAAAAAGACCTTACAGCTCTTGTCAATATATTAGTTGGCCTTGAAGAGTTGAACTTTTTAAATAGATAATTGCCAATATCTTGAAGGCATTTACTGTCGATGTAATTTGAACCTGATTCAAGAGAAAAGTATTTTTGCATATATTTTATTCAACATTTAAAATTTTCATCAGGCAATTGCATATTTGAGCATATTTAATATGTATCTACAGCATTTTGAATGCTACACATAGTCGATGCTTTTGAGCATATTTGATGCTTTTGAGCAATGGTGCTAGTGTACTTTGACTGACTATACTTTGACTGGACAAAACTTGACTTGACTGGACTAGACTGGACTAGACGACCAGATTTAACTGAATTGGACTTGACACTGGGCTCAAAGAGAAAGATAGTTTACCGCCAATTTCGGGCAATGGGCTCAAGGAGCAATTATAGTTTACCGCCAATTTCGGGCAATGGGCTCAAGGAACAATTATAGTTTACTACCAATTTCGGGCAAGCCAATTTAAGGCTTTGTAGGTCTTATGCGTAGTTGGCCTTATAGGCTTGGCTAGGCAGCCTTAAATGTTCATAGGTTTCATGCATAGTTGGCCATATAGGCTTGGCTAGGCTACCTTAAATGTTCATAGGTCTTATGCGTAGTTGGCCGTATAGGCTTGGCTAGGCAGCCTTAAATGCTCATTTGCCCTCGCTGTCGTAAGATTTGTGTGATTGGCCATATAGGCTTATTCCACTGCTTTCCATTGCTTATTTCACTGCTATGAATAACGAATCAATAATTGATACATCGCCATTGTTGATATATTCTGACAATGCTTATGGTTAGGATAGTATATCAGCTTGACGATGATAACAATTTCAATAAGGTGAGATAAGATAATTTTGTATCAACAATTGATGACAACAGCGATAGTTACTAATTTTGGCGATAATCATCGATGCTTGGTGCTTCGCCTTTGGTGATTGTCATTGGCACTTTGCATTTGACACTTTTCATTTGACGTTTGTTATTGGCGTTTGCATTTGGCGATGACTTAATATGCTTGAAAGACTGCATTTTATTCATGTACACAAAAGATATATTCTATGGTTAGAAATACATTTCACAGTTTCTTACTCACCTGTCTTGCTTTGGCAATCACTTGATATGCTTGAAAGCCTGCATTTTATTTATGTACACAAAAGATATATTCTATGGTTAGAAATACATTTCACAGTTTCTTACTCACATGTCTTGCTTGTCTTGCCCCTTTTTTATTAGGAAGCATTGCTCTAGGAATCTTTGTAATCAAAATCATGATGTCGCGACTTTTTGTGTCATACACCTTAACAATTTTGCTTTTGTCAATCTTCTCTTGTAACTTGTTCTTCAAACCATTCACTTTTCTCTTCTCTCTCTCTCTCTCTCTCTCTCTCTCTCTCTCTCTCTCTCTCTCTCTCTCTCTCTCTCTCTTTTTAATTATATCTTCTGAGTTTCTCCTGAAATTCGAAGTCAATTGAAAAATCATGTTTTAATTCATTCGCATAAAGGAGAATACATGACCTTGTCTTTCGTAATCCTTTTGCTCCTTTACTTGGTGACAATCGTTAGTTCTTGATAGCAGTCATCAATGCTTATTAGCATTAGTGCTTGCTTTTGCCCCCAACTTTGTCCTGCAAAATTGATATATATAATAGAAAATTGTCGCCTCGGGAATTAACGATCACCTCATTTGGGATTTTGAGATTTTGTCATTCTGAGACTTTGCTTATCTTGCCCCCTTTGATTTTGAAGTTATCATACTGATATATTTCAAAATCAAAATAGTGGTCATCTCTTGAACTAGCAGGTATTGCAATGCATATCCACAACGAATGCACCTTACATAAAAGCTTTATATCTTTTGCTTCACTTGCTTCTTTTCATTTGAGTATTTTAGGCTTTCACAGCTTGATCTTGTCAATTACTGTCAGTTCACCATACGAAGCATGTTATCATCTTTTTAACACGGATGCCCCCAGAATTTTCTTTATCTTTTCTCTTTCTGTCATGCTCTTTCCATAGCAATTTCTCCTTTATCAATCATCTTTTGTAGCTTGTTCCTGAGGGGATTACAATTTTCCGTATGATGTCCGAATTTAAGATGATAATGGCAATAATCCATTCCTCTTGTATTTTTAATTTCTTCGAAGTATCTTTGCCGAGATAATGCAATACTCTTCATAACCAACAATTGATTCAGCATAGGGAGTATATCTTTTCTTGCAAACGAATACTTCATATGATCTTTATTTTGCCTGGACCTCTTATATGTCATTATAACTGCATGGCCATTTTTATCTTCTTTATCGTTGTCCTTTTCAACATCCTGATAATCTTCTTTAGCTTCTTCTTTCTGAGTGGTGTGGGCTGATTTTGACTGAAGAGCAGACACTCTTCCCATCATCTTTTCAAAAGCCTTCGTAGCAAAATTACGAAAGGTTTTCCAACCTTTACTAATCAGGTGGCATGCTAGTTCTGGTCTCAGACCTTCTAAACATAGTTCTACTTGTTCCGATTCCCGCAGAGGATGTTGACATGATGCTGCCAAGCTCTTCCATCGACTGATGAATTCTTCAACTAATTCATTTTCTTCTTGGCGAATATAGGCCAATTCGGTCAGACTAATTTCTCTGTCAGAAGAGAAAAAGTTTGACATAAAAGCATCCTGCATCTGTTCCCAGGTATGAATAGATCCTGGGATTAAACTTGAATACCATCTGAAAGCTTTTCCTGTCAGAGAAGATCCGAATAATCACAGACAATATTGAGGAATTCTAGAGAAGTTTCCCATCTTTGTTATGAAATGCATCATATGCTCTTCTGGTGATCCGTTCCCATTAAATTTCTGAAAGTCTGGTTGCCTGAAATCAGCAGGAAATGGCATTTCTTCTATTTCAGGGGGATATGGTGTCTGATACCGAAACCTTCTATTCTGACGTCGTTCATTCTCTAGATGAATAGATTTGATAACCATCTGTCAGATTTCTTCTTGCGTTATATTCTGAGTAATATTAGGCATTGGCACTTGAAATTTAACCGCTTGTGGTTGTCGCCTTTCTACTTGTGGTTTGATGTTATTCACAGCAATCACTGTCGGAATATTAGGAACTTCTTTAGCCACATGCTCATCTAGCGAAAATTGAACAGGCTGATTAGTATCTGTCGACAGGCTTTCTGTTTCTTTATACTTCGATTGTCTTGATATCGAAGCAGGAAGCGAGCGCTGCGTCGCTGACACTGTTGAAGAAGTTGAACTACTGTCTGATTTGAAACCAACATACTGTCGCTTCGAAGAACTAACTGACTCAAATCGTGGCATTCTCAATGCATGAGTTTGCAAAAAATCTTTTGCAAGAGGTGTTGTGAGTGAACATTCGCTGATTACAGTCGCCTTCCCTTTGTTTTTTTAAACTCGCAATGATTCTATAGAAGATGTCTTTAGAGTGACGGGCCTTTCCGTTTTTCTCGAATGAGATGATTGTATGACTGAAGCAGGACTGTGTCTCATGGCACTTCGCATAATTGACCCAGTATTTGGCGAGATGGTGCTTCTTGCGGAAGCAGATCGAACTTTTTGACTTTTGGATGTTACAATCTTCCATTCTCCCTCATTTTCTTGAGCTACTGGCGAAATAGAGATTGTTCCGTCCATTACATGAAATTCACTGCTCTTGCTCACAGTAGACTTTGCTTTCTCTAACGCTTTCTATTTACTCTTAACTATTTTCTCTTTTATTCTAGAAAGTTGTGGCGATGTCCCCTGGATTTTCTATCTTGTGAAAATCCGTTGGATGAGAGTAGACAACCACGTTAGTCGAGAGAAAAGTCGTACGATATACCTTCATTCATAACAGAATGTTAGTTATTTTATTTAAATAAAATTTTACTTTACTTTTAGAGATGAAGGGGAGGATGCTCCCACTGAGAGTCGCCATTTTGGCGTCTGTAAAAGTAATAAATGTTCTCTTAATATTTTCTAAGTCATCATCGAATAATATTCCTCCCCAGCAGAGTCGCCATTTTATTTCGACAAGAAAACAAATGTGTTTGATTTGGGGGATTTATTCAATGATAACAAAGAAAGAACAAGAGAGCATTGATCACATCTATCTAAGTTCATCTACATCCTCTGATTCCCTTGATTCTGAAAATAAAGTACAATTAATGCAATGTGATTAAAGAGAAGATAGTCCAATAGAAATTTCGGCAGCATTCCGACGCCATTTCGGTCATCTCCTAGATACTTAGGAGGAATTGCTGAATTGATCAGCTGATCTCCAATGAGATAGAAATTTTGGCAGTACTCCGGCACCATTTCACTCATCTCCTAGATACTTAGGAGGAATTGCTAAATTGATCAGCTGATCTCCTTTTGCAAAGAAGAAGGCCTGAAGATCCAACACTATTGACTAGTCATCTAACCCACGCAACCAACAAACTGGTTGCGCGGTCCGTAGAACGGACATCTTGGTTGCGTGATCCACTCAACCGATATTCTTGTTGCGCGGTCCGCGTAACTGATACTCTTGTTGCGCGGTCCGTGCAACTGATACTCTTGTTGCGCGGTCCGCGCAACTGATCATCGCCTCTGCTCTCTACCTTCAGTTGCTCCGCTCCAGTTTCACGAAACCTCCAACACCCAAATGAAAGGAGAAGCGGGGTATTTATAGGCTTCGCACACGCGCCAATCCTCGACTCTTCATTGCGCGACCGGCGCAACTGTCTTCTTGGTTGCGCGGTCCGTGCAACTGTCTTCTTGGTTGTGCGGTCCACGCAACTGTCTTCTTGTTCATGTGACCCGCGGAACGTGTCATCTTGCTTGTGCGATACGGGGAACCCATCTTCTTGCTTCCGCGACTCGTGCAACGAATCTTCTTGCTTCTGCGACCCACGCAACCGATCTGCTTAGTTACGCGATCCGCGCAACCTGACTTCTTGGTTGCGCGACCCGCGTAACTCATCTTCTTTAATTTTCCTTTCCTTTGTCTCTGATTTCTGATTCTTGGTCATCTTCCGGATAATGATTTTTTATGCTCCAACAAGTAACTTTCAGATTACCAAAAATCAACCCAATCTGACATCAAATGATGGAGTTATGGGCATCTTGTTAGATAGCGCGATTTGGTAAGATTAACAATCCATATTGAAAAATGATGATCGAAGAGTTCCAGCGTGGTTTTGGGATATCGAATGGTCTCCGAATTAGCCAATTCTAGTCCAATTTGGAAGCTTGTCAATTACGATTCTAATGAGCTTAAATTGCCTATATTCGACCTCTGAAGAGACACATATGAGGGTAACTATTGGACAAGGAGATGAAGGAAAAATCCAGGACCGACGACGGCGATCCCGCTTACGGATGCCCAAAGGGTCTTGGAAAATGATGATTCCAGTCAGGAATGAAGGAGCACTAAAATACCTTTCAAATGGCCAAATATCGACCGAATCTGACATCAAACGATGGAGTAATGGGCATCTCCGTTGTATCGCGCGATTTGGAAAGACTAACAATCCATATGGAAAAATAAAGATCAAAATGTTCCAACGAGCTTTTGGGATATCGAACAGTCTCTGAATTAGGCAATTCTGGTCCCATTTGGAAGCTTTACAAGTTACCATTCCAATGAGCTTGAAATAGTCTTAATTCAACCTCTAAAGAGGCAGTTATGAGGGTTACTATTGGACAAGGGGTTGAAGGAAAAATCCAGGAACGACGGCAGCGATATGCACAAAGGGACTCGGAATACAGCGTTTATAGTCAGGAATGAAAGAGCACTAAAATACATTTCAGGTGGCCAAAAATCAACCAAATCGGACATTAAATGATGGAGTTATAGGCAACTTCGTTGGATCACGCAATTTGGAAAGATTAATGATCCATATTGAAAAATGACGATCAAAGAGTTCCAACGTGCTTTTGGGATATCGAACGGTCTCTGAAATAGGTAATTCAGGTCCCATTTGGAAGCATGACAAAGTAACCATTCCAATGAGCTTGAAATAGTCTAAATTTGACCTCAGAAGAGAGTGTTATGAGGGTTACTATCGGACAAAGAGATGGAGGAAAAATTCAGGACCGACGACTGCGATCCCACTTACGGATGCCCAAATGGTCTCCAAATACGGCGATTCCAATCAGGAACGAAAGTGCACTCAAGTAACTTTTAGATGACCAAAAATTGACCCAATCTGGCATCAAACGATGGAGTTATGGGCGTCTTCGTTGGATCGCGTGATTTGGAAAATTAACAATCCATATTGAAAAATTACGATCGAAGAGTTCCGACGTGCTTTGGGATATCAAACGGTCTACGAATTAGCCAATTCTGTCCAATTTGGAAGCTTGTTAGGTTACGATTCCAATGAGCTCAAAATTCTCTAAATTCAACATCTGAAGAGAGAGTTATGAGGGTCACTATTGGAGAAGAAGATGAAGGAAAAATTCAGGACTGGCCACTGCAATCCCACTTACGGATGCCTAAATGGTCTCGGAATACGACGATTCCAGTCAGGAATGAAAGAGCACTAAAGTACCTTTTAGATGACAAAAAATCGACCCAATCCGACATCAAATGATGGTTTTATAGGCATCTCCGTTTGATCGTGCAATTTGGAATGATTAACAATCCATATTGAAAAATGACGATCGAAGAGTTTCAACGTGCTTTTGGGATATCGAACGGTCTCTTAAATAGGCAATTCAGGTCCCTTTTGGAAGTTTGACAAGTTACGATTGCAATGAGCTCAAAATAGTCTAAATTCGACCTCTGAAGAGAGAGTTATTAGGGTTACTATTGGACAGGAATATGAAGGAAAAATTCTGGACCGACGAATGCGATCCCACTTACGGATGCCCAAATGGTCTCGGAATACGACGATTCCAGTCAGGAATGAAAGAGCACTAAAGTACTTTTCAGATGACCAAAAATTGAACCAATCCGACATCAAACGATGGAGTTATGGGCGTCTTTGTTGGATCACGCAATTTGAAAAGATTAACAATCCATATTGAAAAATGACGATCAAAGAGTTCCAACGAGCTTTTGGGATATCGAACGGTCTCTGATTGAAACAATTTTGGTCCTATTTGGAAGGTTGACAAGTTAGCATTCCAATGAGCTTGAAATAGTCTAAATTGGACCTCTGAAGAGGCAGTTATGAGGGTTACTATTGGACATGGCGAAGAAGGAAAAATTCAGGACTGACAAGTGCGATCCCATTTATAGATGCCGAAATTGTGGCAGAATACGAATGAAACGCGCGATTTGTTAAGATTAACAATCCATATTGAAAAATCATGATCGAAGAGTTCAAACATGCTTTTGGGATATCAAAGGGTCTCCGAATTAGCCAATTCTAGTCAAATTTGGAAGCTTGTCAAGTTACAATTCCAATGAGCTCAAAATAGTCTAAATTCAACCTCTAAAGAGAGTGTTATGAGGGTTACTATTGGACAAGGAGATGAAGGAAAAATTCAGGACCGACGACTGCGATTCGACTTATGGATCTCGAAATGGTCTCAGAATACCATGATTCTAGTTAGGAATGAAATAGCACTAATGTAACTTTCAGATTACCAAAAATCGTCCCAATCCAACATCAAACGATGGAGTTATGGTCGTCTCCGTTGGACCGCACGATTTGGAAAGATTAACAATCCATATTAAGAAATGACGATCGAAGAGTTCCAACGTGCTTTTGGGATATCAAGCGGTCTCCAAATAAACCAATTCTCGTACAATTTGGAAGCTGGTCAAGTTACGATTCCAATGAGTTCAAAATAGTCTAAATTCCACCTCTGAAGAGAGTGTTATGAGGGTTACTATTGGACAGGAAGATGAAGGAAAAATCCAGGATCGACGACTTCGATCCCACTTACGGATGCCCAAATGATCTCGGAATAAGACAATTCCAGTCAGCAATGAAAGAGCACTAAAGTATCTTTCAGATGACCTAAAAATGACCGAATCCGACATCAAACAATGGAGTTATGGGCGTCTCCATTGGATCACGTGATTTGGAAAGATTAACAATCCATATTGAAAAATGACGATCTAAGAGTTCCAAAGTGCTTTTGGGATATCAAACAGTCTCCGAATTAGGCAATTTTAGTCCCATTTGGAAGCTTGACAAGTTACCATTCCAATGTGCTTGAAATAGTCTAAATTTGACCTCCGAAGAGGTATTTATGAGGGCTACAATTAGACAAGGCGATGAAGGGAAAATTCAGGACCGACGACTGGGATCCCACTTATGGATGCCGAAATGGTCTTGGAATACGACGATTCCAGTTATGAATGAAAGAGCACTAAAGTACCTTTAAGATTACCAAAAATCAACCCAATCTGACATCAAATGATGGAGTTATGGGCGTCTCCATTAGATAACACGATTTGGTAAGATTAACAATCCATATTGAAAAATGACGATCGAAGAGTTCCAGCGTGCTTTTGGGATATCAAATGGTCTCCAAATTAGCCAATTCTAGTCCAATTTGGAAGCTTGTCAAGTTACGATTCTAATGAGCTTAAAATTGTCTAAACTCGACCTCTGAAGAGAGACATATGAGGGTAACTATTGGACAAGGAGATGAAGGAAAAATCCAGGACCGACGACTGCGATCCCGCTTACGGATGCCGAAAGGGTCTTGGAATACGATGATTCCAGTCAGGAATTAAGGAGCACTAAAATACCTTTCAAATGGCCAAATATCGACCGAATCCGACATCAAACAATGGAGTAATGGGCGTCTTCGTTGTATCGCGCGATTTGGAAAGATTTACAATCCATATGGAAAAATAATGATCAAAATGTTCCAACTAGGTTTTGGGATATCGAACGGTCTCTCAATTAGGAAATTCTGGTCCCATTTGGAAGCTTTACAAGTTACCATTCCAATGAGCTTGAAATAGTCTTAATTCAACCTCTAAAGAGGCAGTTATGAGGGTTACTATTGGACAAGGGGTTGAAGGAAAAATCCAGGAACGACGGCAGCGAGATACCCAAAGGGACTCGGAATACGACGTTTATAGTCAGGAACGAAAGAGCACTAAGATACCTTTCAGGTGGCCAAAATCAACCAAATCGGACATTAAATGATGGAGTTATAGGCGACTTCGTTGGATCGCGCAATTTGGAAAGATTAATGATCCATATTGAAAAATGACGATCAAAGAGTTCCAACGAGCTTTTGGGATATTGAACGGTCTCTGAAATAGGTAATTCAGGTCCCATTTGGAAGCATGATAATGTTACCATTCCAATGAGCTTGAAATAGTCTAAATTTGACCTCAGAAGAGAGTGTTATGAGGGTTACTATCGATAAAAGAGATGGAGGAAAAATTCAGGACCGACGACTGCGATCCCACTTACGGATGCCCAAATGGTCTCTAAATGTGACGATTCCAATCAGCAACGAAAGACCACTCAAGTAACTTTCAGATGACCAAAAATTGACCCAATCTGACATCAAATGATGGAGTTATGGGCGTCTTCGTTGGATCGCTTGATTTGGAAAATTAACAATCCATATTGAAAAATGACGATCTAAGAGTTCCAACGTGCTTTTGTGATATCAAACGGTCTCCGAATTAGGCAACTTTAGTCCCATTTGGTAGCTTGACAAGTTACCATTCCAATGTGCTTGAAGTAGTCTAAATTTGACCTCCGAAGAGGTATTTATGAGGGTTACAATTAGACAAGGCGATGAAGGGAAAATTCAGGATCGACGACTGGGATCCCACTTATGGATGCCAAAATGCTCTCGGAATACGACGATTCCAGTTAGGAATGAAAGAGCACTAAATTACCTTTCAGATTACCAAAAATCAACCCAATCTGACATCAAATGATGGAGTTATGGGCGTCTCCGTTAGATAGCGCGATTTGGTAAGATTAACAATCCATATTAAAAAATGACGATCGAAGAGTTCCAGCGTGCTTTTGGGATATCGAACGGTCTCCAAATTAGCCAATTCTAGTCCAATTTGGAAGCTTGTCAAGTTACTATTCTAATGAGCTTAAAATTGTCTAAACTCGACCTCTGAAGAGGGACATATGAGGGTAACTATTGGACAAGGAGACGAAGGAAAAATCCAGGACCAACGACTGCGATCCCGCTTACGAATGCCGAAAGGGTCTTGGAATACGATGATTTCAGTCAGGAATGAAGGAGTACTAAAATACCTTTCAAATGGCCAAATATCGACCGAATCCGACATCAAACGATGGAGTCATGGGCGTCTTCGTTGTATCGCGTGATTTGGAAAGATTTACAATCCATATGGAAAAATAAAGATCACAATGTTCCAACGAGCTTTTGGGATATCGAACGGTCTCTGAATTAGGCAATTCTGGTCCCATTTGGAAGCTTTACAAGTTACCATTCCAATGAGCTTGAAATAGTCTTAATTCGACCTCTAAAGAGGCAGTTATGAGGGTTACTATTGGACAAGGGGTTGAAGGAAAAATCCAGGAACGATGGTAGCGATATGCCCAAAGGGACTCGGAATACGACGTTTATAGTCAGGAACAAAAGAACACTAAGATACCTTTTAGGTGGCCAAAAATCAACCAAATCGGACATTAAATGATGGAGTTATGGGCGACTTCGTTGGATCGCGCAATTTGGAAAGATTAATGATCCATATTGAAAAATGACGATTAAAGAGTTCCAACGAGCTTTTGGGATATCGAACGGTCTCTGAAATAGATAATTCAGGTCCCATTTGGAAGCATGACAAAGTTACCATTCCAATGAGCTTGAAATAGTCTAAATTTGACCTCAGAAGAGAGTGTTAGGAGGGTTACTATCGGACAAAGAGATGGAGGAAATATTCAGGACCGACGACTGCGATCCCACTTACGGATGCTCAAATGGTCTCTAAATACGACGATTCCAATCAGGAACGAAAGTCCACTCAAGTAACTTTCAGATGACCAAAAATTGACCCAATTTGACATCAAACGATGGAGTTATGGGCGTCTCCGTTGGATCGCGTGATTTGGAAAATTAACAATCCATATTGAAAAATGATGATCGAAGAGTTCCGACGTGCTTTGGGATATCAAACGGTCTACGAATTAGCCAATTCTAGTCCAATTTGGAAGCTTGTCTAGTTACGATTCCAATAAGCTCAAAATACTCTAAATTCGACATCTGAAGAGAGAGTTATGAGGGCCACTATTGGAGAAGAAGATGTAGGAAAAATTCAAGACTGGCCACTGCGATCCCACTTACGGATGCCTAAATGGTCTCAGAATACGACGATTCTAGTCAGGAATGAAAGAACACTAAAAGTACCTTTCAGATGACCAAAAATCGACCCAATCCAACATCAAATGATGGTTTTATAGGCGTCTCTGTTTGATCATCCAATTTGGAATGATTAACAATCCATATTGAAAAATGACGATCGAAGAGTTCCAACGTGCTTTTGGGATATCGAACGGTCTCTGAAATAGGCAATTCAGGTCCCTTTTGGAATCTTGACAAGTTACAATTGCAATGAGCTCAAAATAGTCTTAATTCGACCTATGAAAAGAGAGTTATTAGGGTTACTATTGGACAGGAAGATGAAGGAAAAATTCAGGACTGACGAATGCGATCCCACTTACGGATGCCCAAATGGTCTCGGAATATGACGATTCCAGTCAGGAATGAAAGAGCACTAAAGTACTTTTCAGATGACCAAAAATTGAACCAATCCGACATCAAATGATGGAGTTATGGGCGTCTTTGTTGGATCACGCAATTTGGAAAGATTAACAATCCATATTGAAAAGTGACGATCAAAGAGTTCCAACGAGCTTTTGGGATATCGAACGGTCTCTGATTGAAACAATTTTGGTCCCATTTGGAAGGTTGACAAGTTAGCAATCCAATGAGCTTGAAATAGTCTAAATTCGACCTCTGAAGAGGCAGTTATGAGGGTTACTATTTGACATGGCGAAGAAGGAAAAATTCAGGACCGACGAGTGCGATCCCATTTATGGATGCTGAAATTGTGGCAGAATACGAATGAAAGAGCACTAAAGTACCTTTCAGCTGAACAAAAATTGACCTAATCCTACATCGAACGAAGGAGTTATGGGCGTCTACGTTGGATCGCGTGATTTGGTAAGATTAACAATCCATATTGAAAAATCACGATCGAAGAGTTCCAACGTGCTTTTGGGATATCGAACGGTCTCTGAATTAGCCAATTCTGGTCCAATTTGGAAGCTTGTCAAGTTACAATTCCAATGTGCTCAAAATAGTTTAGACCTCTAAAGAGAGTGTTATGAGGGTTACTATTGGACATGGAGATGAAGGAAAAATTCAGGACTGAAGACTGCAATTCGACTGATGGATGCCGAAATGGTCTCGGAATACCATGATTCTAGTTAGGAATGAAATAGCACTAAGTACCTTTCAGATTACCAAAAATCGTCCCAATCCGACATCAAACGATGGAGTTATGGTCGTCTCCGTTGGATCGCACGATTTGGAAAGATTAACAATCCATATTGAGAAATGACGATCGAAGAGTTCCAACGTGCTTTTGGGATATCGAACGGTCTCCGAATAAGCCAATTCTCGGACAATTTGGAAGCTTGTCAAGTTACAATTTAAATGAGCTCAAAATAGTCTAAATTCCACCTCTGAAGAGAGAGTTATGAGGGTTACTATTGGACAAGAAGATGAAGGAAAAATTCAGGATCGACGACTTCGATCCCACTTACGGATGCCCAAATGGTCTCGGAATAAGACAATTCTAGTCAGCAATGATAGAGTACTAAAGTACCTTTCAGATGACCTAAAAATGACCGATTCCGACATCAAACGATGGAGTTATGGGCGTCTCCGTTGGATCACGTGATTTGGAAGGATTAACAATCCATATTGAAAAATGACGATCTAAGAGCTCCAACGTGCTTTTGGGATATCAAACGGTCTCTGAATTAGGCAATTTTAGTCCCATTTGGAAGCTTGAAAAGTTACCATTCCAATGTGCTTGAAATAGTTTAAATTTGACCTCCGAAGAGGTTTTTATGAGGGTTACAATTAGACAAGGCGATGAAGGGAAAATTCAGGACCGACGACTGGGACCCCACTTATGGATGCCGAAATGGTCTCGGAATACGATTCCAGTTAGGAATGAAAAAGCACTAAAATAACTTTCAGATTACCAAAAATCAACCCAATCTGACATCAAATGATGGAGTTATGGGCGTCTCGTTAGATAGCGCGATTTGGTAAGATTAACAATCCATATTGAAAAATGACGATCGAAGAGTTCCAGCGTGCTTTTGGGATATTGAACGGTCTCCGAATTAGCCAATTCTAGTCCAATTTGGAAGCTTGTCAAGTTACGATTCTAATGAGCTTAAAATTGTCTATATTCGACCTCTGAAAAGAGACATATGAGGGTAACTATTGGACAAGGAGATGAAGGAAAAATCCAGGACTGATGACTGCGATCTCCCTTACGGATGCCCAAAGGGTCTTGGAATACGATGATTGCAGTCAGGAATGAAGGAGCACTAAAATACCTTTCAAATGGCCAAATATTGACCGAATCCGACATCAAACGATGGAGTAATGGGCATCTCCGTTGTATCGCGCGATTTGGAAAGATTAACAATCCATATGGAAAAATAAAGATCAAAATGTTCCAACGAGCTTTTGGGATATCGAACGGTCTCTAAATTAGGCAATGCTGGTCCCATTTGGAAGCTTTACAAGTTACCATTCCAATGAGCTTGAAATAATCTTAATTCGACCTCTAAAGAGGTAGTTCTGAGGGTTACTATTGGACAAAGGGTTGAAGGAAAAATCCAGGAAGGACGGCAGCAATGCCACTTACGGATGCCCAAAGGGACTCGGAATATGACGTTTATAGTCAAGAACGAAAGAGAACTAAAATACCTTTCAGGTGGCCAAAAATCAACCAAATCGGACATTAAATGATGGAGTTATAGGAAACTTCGTTGGATCACTCAATTTGGAAAGATTAATGATCCATATTGAAAAATGATGATCAAAGAGTTCCAACGAGCTTTTGGGATATCGAACGGTCTCTGAAATAGGTAATTCAGGTCCCATTTGGAAGCATGACAAAGTTACCATTCCAATGAGCTTGAAATAGTCTAAATTTGACCTCAGAAGAGAGTTCTATGAGGGTTACTATCGGACAAAGAGATGGAGGAAAAATTCAGGACCAACGACTGCGATCCCTCTTACGGATGCCCAAATGGTCTCCGAATACGACGATTCCAATCACGAACGAAGGTGCACTCAAGTAACTTTCAGATGACCAAAAACTGACCCAATCCGACATCAAACGATGGAGTTATGGGCGTCTCCGTTGGATCGCGTGATTTGGAAAGATTAACAATCCATATTGAAAAATGACGATCGAAGAGTTCTGACATGCTTTGGGATATCGAACGGTCTACGAATTAGCCAATTATAGTCCAATTTGGAAGCTTGTCAAGTTATGATTCCAATGAGCTCAAAATATTCTAAATTCGACATATGAAGAGAGTTATGAGGGTCACTATTGGACAAGAAGATGAAGGAAAAATTCAGGACTAGCGACTGCGATCCCACTTACGGATGCCTAAATGGTCTCGAAATACGACGATTCCAGTCAGGAATGAAAGAGCACTAAAGTACCTTTCAGATGACCAAAAATTGACCCAATCTGACATCAAATGATGGTTTTATAGGCGTCTCCGTTTGATCGTGCAATTTGGAATGATTAACAATCCATATTAAAAAATGACGATCGAAGAGTTCCAACGTGCTTTTGGGATATCGAACGGTCTCTGAAATAGGCAATTCAGGTCCCTTTTGGAAGCTTGACAAGTTAGGATTGCAATGAGCTCAAAATAGTCTAAATTTGACCTCTAAAGAGAGAGTTATTAGGGTTACTATTGGACAGGAAGATGAAGGAAAAATTCAGGACCGACGAATGCGATCCCACTTACGGATGCCCAAATGGTCTCGGAATATGACGATTCTAGTCAGGAATGAAAGAGCACTAAAGTACTTTTCAGATGACCAAAAATTGACCCAATCCAACATCAAACGATGGAGTTATGGGCATCTTTGTTGGATAGCGTGATTTGGAAAGATTAACAATCCATATTGAAAAATGACAATCGAAGAGTTCCAACGAGCTTTTGGGATATCGAACGGTCTCTGATTTAAACAATTTTTATCCCATTTGGAAGCTTGACAAGTTACCATTCCAATGCGCTTGAAATAGTCTAAATTTGACCTCTGAAGAGGCAGTTATGAGGGTTACTATTGGACATGGCGAAGAATGAAAAATTTAGGACCGACGACTGCGATCCCATTTATGGATGCCGAAATTGTCATAAAATACGAATGAAAGAGCACTAAAGTACCTTTCAGATGAACAGAAATTGACCTAATCCTACATCAAACGAAGGAGTTATGGGCATCTACGTTGGATAGCGCGATTTGGTAAGATTAACAATCCATATTGAAAAATCACGATCGAAGAGTTCCAACGTGCTTTTGGGATATCGAACGGTCTCCGAATTAGCCAATTCTGGTCCAATTTGGAAGCTTGTCAAGTTACAATTCCAATGAGATCAAAATAGTATAAATTCGACCTCTAAAGAGAGTGTTATATGGGTTACTATTGGACAAGGAGATGAAGGAAAAATTCAGGACCGACGACTGCGATTCGACTTATGGATGCCAAAATGGTCTCCGAATACCATGATTCTAGTTAGGAATGAAATAGCACTAATGTACCTTTCAGATGACTGAAAATCGTCCCAATCTGACATCAAATGATGGAGTTATGGGCGTCTCTGTTAGATCGCGCGATTTGGTAAGATTAACAATCCATATTGAAAAATGACGATCGAAGAGTTCCAGCATGCTTTTGGGATATCGAACGGTCTCTAAATTAGCCAATTCTAGTCGAATTTGGAAGCTTGTCAAGTTAAGATTCCAATGAGCTTAAAATTATCTAAATTTGACCTTTGAAGAGAGACTTATGAGGGTAACTGTTGGACAAGGAGATGAAGGAAAAATCCAGGACCGACGACTGTGATCCCGCTTACGGATGCCCAAATGGTCTCAGAATATGACGATTCCAGTCAGGAATGAAAGAGCACTAAAGTACCTTTCAGATGACCAAAAATTGACCCAATCCGACATCAAACGATGGAGTTATGGGCGTTTTTGTTGGATTGCGCGATTTGGAAAGATTAACAATCCATATTGAAAAATGATGATCGAAGAGTTCCAACGCGCTTTTGGGATATCGAACGGTCTCTGACTTGAACAATTTTTGTCCCATTTAGAAGCTTGACAAGTTACCATTCCAATGAGCTTGAAATAGTCTAAATTTGACCTCTGAAGAGGAAGTTATGAGGGTTACTATTGCACATGGTGAAGAAGGAAAAATTCAGGATCGACGACTGCGATGCCAAAATTGTAGCAGAATACGAATGAAAGAGCACTAAAGTACCTTTCAGATGAACAAAAATTGACCTAATCCTACATCAAACTAAGGAGTTATGGGCGTCGATGTTGGATCGTGCGATTTGGTAAGATTAACAATCCATATTGAAAAATTACGATCGAAGAGTTCCAACGTGCTTTTGAGATATCGAACGTTCTTCGAATTAGCCATTTCTAGTCCAATTTGGAAGCTTGTCAAGTTAAAATTCCAATGAGCTCAAAATAGTCTAAATTTGACCTCTAAAGAGAATGTTATGAGGGTTATTATTGGGCAAGGAGATGAAGGAAAAATTCAGGACCGACAACTGCGATTCGAGTTATTGATGCCGAAATGGTCTCGGAAAACCATGATTCCAGTTAGGAATGAAATAGCACTAATGTACCTTTCAGATTACCAAAAATCGTCCCAATCCGACATCAAACGATGGAGTTATGGTCGTCTCCGTTGGATCGTATGATTTGGTAATATTAACAACCCATATGGAAAAATGACGATCGAAGAGTTCCAACGAGCTTTTGGGATATCGATCGGTCTATGAATTAGGCAATTCTGGTCCCATTTGGAAGCTTGACAAGTTACCATCCAATGGGCTTGAAATAGTCTTAATTCGACCTCTGAAGAGGCAGTCATGAGCATTACTATTGGACAAGGAGTTGAAAGAAAAATTCAGGACCGACGACTGTGATCCCACTTATGGATGCCGTAATGGTCTCGGAATACCATGATTCCAGTTAGAAGTGAATGAGCATTAAAGTACCTTTCAGATTACCAAATATCATCCTAATCCGACATAAACGATGGAGTTATGGGCGTCTCCGTTGGATCGCACGATTTGGAAAGATTAACAATCCATATTGAAAAATGACGATCGAAGAGTTCCAACGTGCTTTTTGGATATCGAACGGTCTCCGAATCAGCCAATTCTGGTCCAATTTGGAATCTTGTCAAGTTACAATTCCAATGAGCTCAAAATAATCTAAATTCGACCTCTGAAGAGGTAGTTATGAGGGTTATTATTGGACAAGGAGATGAAGGAAAAATTCACGGCCGACGACTACAATCCCACTTACGGATGCCCAAATGGTCTCCTAATACGACGATTCTAGTCAGGAATGAAAGAGCACTAAAGTACCTTTCAGATGACCAAAAATAGACCCAATACGACATCAAACGATGGAGTTATGGGCATCTCAGTTGGATCGCGCTATTTGGAAATATTAACAATATATATTGAAAAATGATGATTGAAGAGTTCCAACGTGCTTTTGGGATATCGAACGGTCTTCGAATTAGCCAATTCTTGTCCAATTTGGAAGCTTGACAAGTTACGATTCCAATGAGCACAAAATATTCTAAATTCGACCTCTAAAGAGAGAGTTATGAGCTATTAGACAAGGAGATGAAGGAAAAATCCAGGACCGACGACTGTGAGCCCACTTACGGATTCCTAACGTGTCTTCGAATACGACGATTCCAGTCAGGAATCAAAGAGCACTAAAATACCTTTCAGATGGCCAAAAATCATCCCAACTGACATCAAACGATGGAGATGGGCGTCTCAGTTGGATCGCGCTATTTGGAAATATTAACAATCCTTATTGAAAAATGACGATCAAAGAGTTCCAACGTGCTTTTGGGATATCGAACGGTCTCCAAATTAGAAAATTCTTGTCCAATTTGGAAGCTTGTGAAGTTACAATTCCAATGAGCACAAAATATTCTAAATTTGACCTCTGAAGAGAGAGTTATAAGGGTTATTATTAGACAAGGAGATAAAGGAAAAATCCAGGACCGATGACAGTGATCCTAGTTACGGATTCCTAAAGGGTCTTCGAATACAACGATTCTAGTCAGGAATCAAAGAGCACTAAAATACCTTTCAAATGACCAAAAATCATCCCAATCCGACATCAAACGATGGAGTTATGGGCGTCTCCGTTGGATAGCGCGATTTAGAAAGATTAACAATTCATACTGAAAACTGACATCGAAGAGTTCCAACGAGCTTTTTGGATATCGAACAGTCTCCGAATCAGCCAATTATAGTCCAATTTGGAAGCTTGTCAAGTTACGATTCCAATGAGCTCAAAATAGTTTAAATTCGACCTCCGAAGGGAGAGTTATGAGGGTCACTATTGGACAAGAAGATGAAGGAAAAATTCACGACCGACGACTGCTATCCAACTTATGGATGCCCGAATGGTCTTGGAATACAACGATTCTAGTCAGGAATGAAAGAGCACCAAAGTACCTTTCAGATGACCAAAAATCGACCCAATCCGACATCAAATGATGGAGTTATGGGCGTCTCAGTTGGATCGCGCTATTTGGAAATACTAACAATCCATATTGAAAAATGGCGATCGAAGAGTTCCAACATGCTTTTGGGATATCGAACGGTCTCCAAATTAGCCAATTCTTGTCTAATTTGGAAGCTTGTCAAGTTACGATTGTAATCAGCACAAAATATTCTAAATTCGACCTATGAAGAGAGAGTTATGAGGGTTACTATTAGATAAGGAGATGAAGAAAAAATTCACTGCCGACGACTGCGATCCCACTTACGGATGCCCAAATGGTCTCCTAATATGACGATTCCAGTCAGGAATGAAAGAGCACTAAAGTACCTTTCAGATGACCAAAAATTAAGCCAATTCGACATCAAACAATGGATTTATGGGCGACTTTTTTAGATCGCGCAATTTGGAAAGATTAACAATCCATATTGAAAAATGACGATCAAAGAGTTCCAACGTGCTTTCGAGATATCGAACGATCTCCGTATTAGCCAATTCTACTCCAATTTGGAAGCTTGTCAACTTACAATTCCAATGAGCTCAAAATATTCTAAATTCGACCTTTGAAGAGAGAGTTATGAGGTTTACTATTGGACAAGTATATGAAGGAAAAATTCAGGACCGACGTCTGCGATACCACTCAGGGATACCCAAAACGGTCTCGGAATACGACGATTCCAGTCAGGAATAGAAAAGCACTAAAGTACCTTTCAAATGACCAAAAATTGACCCAATCCGACATCAAACGATGGAGTTATGGGCGTCTCCGTTGGATCGCGCGATTTGGAAAGATTAACAATCCATATGGAAAAATGACGATCGAAGAGTTCCAACGAGCTTTTGGTATATCGATCGGTCTTTGAATTAGGCAATTCTGGTCCCATTTGGAAGCTTGACAAGTTACCATTCCAATGGGCTTGAAATAGTCTTAATTCGACCTCTGAAGAGGCAGTTATGAGCGTTACTATTGGACAAGGAGATGAAGGAAAAATTCAGGACCGACGATGGTGATCCCACTTATGGATGACGAAATGGTCTCAGAATACCATGATTCCAATTGGAAATGAAAGAACGATAAAGTACCTTTCAGATTACAAAAAATCATCCTAATCCGACATCAAACGATGGAGTTATGGGCGTCTCCGTTGGATCGCACGATTTGGAAGATTAACAATCCATATTGAAAAATGACAATTAAAGAGTTGCAACGTGCTTTTGGGATATCGAACGGTCTCCAAATCAGCCAATTCTTGTCCAATTTGCAAGCTTGTCAAGTTACGATTCCAATGAGCTCAAAATAGTCTAAATTCGACCTCTGAAGAGGCAGTTATGAGGGTTACTATTGGACAAGGAGATGAAGGAAAAATTCACGGCTGACGACTGCGATCCCACTTACGGATGCCCAAATGGTCTCCTAATACGACGATTCCAGTCAGGAATGAAAGAGCACTAAAGTAACTTTCAGGTGACCAAAAATTAAGTCAATTCAACATCAAACAATGGATTTATGGGTGACTTTGTTGGATCGCGCAATTTGGAAAGATTAACAATCCATATTTAAAAATGACGATCAAAGTGTTCCAACATGCTTTTGGGATATCGAACGGTCTCCGAATTAGCAATTCTGCTCCAATTTGGAAGCTTGTCAAGTTATGATTCCAATGAGCTCAAAATAGTCTAAATTCGACCTCTAATGAGGGAGTTATGTGGGTCACTATTGGACAAGAAGATGAAGAAAAAATTCAGCATCGACGACTGCTATCTTACTTACGGATGCCCAAAGGGTCTCTTAATATGACGATTCCAATCAAGAATGAAAGAGCACTAAAGTACCATTCAGATGACCAAAAATAGACCCAATCTGACATCAAACGATGGAGTTATGGGCGTCTCAGTTGGATCGCGCTATTTGGAAATATTAACAATCCATATTGAAAAATGACGATCGAAGAGTTCCAACGTGCTTTTGGGATATCGAACGGTCTCTGAATTAGCCAATTCTTATCCAATTTGGAAGCTTGTCAACTTACGATTCCAAAGAGCTCAAAATATTCTAAATTCGACCTCTGAAGAGAGAGTTATGAGGGTTACTATTGGACAAGAAGATGAAGGAAAAATTCAGGACCGACGTCTGCGATCCTATTCAGGGATGCCCAAAACGGTCTCGGAATACGACGATTCCAGTCAGGAATGCAAGAGCACTAAAGTACCTTTCAGATAACCAAAAATCGACCCAATCTGACATCAAACGATGGAGTTATGGGCGTCTCCGTTGGATCGCGCGATTTGGAAAGATTAACAGTCCATATGGAAAAATGACGATCGAAGAGTTCCAACGAGCTTTTAGGATATCGATCGGTCTCTGAATTAGGCAATTCTGGTCCCATTTGGAAGCTTGACAAGTTACCATTCCAATGGGCTTGAAATAGTCTTAATTCGACCTCTGAAGAGGCAGTTATGAGCATTACTATTGGACAAGGAGATGAAGGAAAAATTCAGGACCGACGACGGTTGTCCCACTTATGGATGCCGAAATGGTCTCGGAATACCATGATTCCAATTAGAAACGAAAGAGCACTAAAGTACCTTTCAGATTACCAAAAATCATCTAATCCGACATCAAACGATGGAGTTATGGGCGTCTCTGTTGGATCTCACGATTTGGAAAGATTAACAATCCATATTGAAAAATGAAGATCGAAGAGTTCCAACGTGCTTTTGAGATATCGAACGGTCTTCGAATCAGCCAATTCTGGTCTAATTTGGAAGCTTGTCAAGTTACGATTCCAATGAGCTCAAAATAGTCTAAATTCGACCTTTGAAGAGGCAATTATGAGGGTTACTATCGGACAAGGAGATGAAGGAAAAATTCACGGCCGACGACTGCGATCCCACTTACATATGCCCAAATGGTCTCCTAATACGACGATTCCAGATAGGAATGAAAGAGCACGAAAGTACCTATAAGATGACCAAAAATTGAGCCAATTCGACATCAAACGATGGATTTATGGGCGACTTTATTGGATCGCGCGATTTAGAAAGATTAGCAATCCGTATTGAAAAATGACAATCAAAGAGTTCCAAAGTGCTTGTGGGATATCGAACGGTCTCCAAATTAGCCAATTCTACTCCAATTTGGAAGCTTGTCAAGTTACGATTCCAATGAGATCAAAATAGTCAAAATTCGACCTCCGAAGAGAGGGTTATGAGGGTCACTATTGGACAAGAAGATGAAGGAAAAATTCAGGACCGACGACTGCTATCCTACTTATGAATGCCCAAATGGTGTTGGAATACGACGATTCCAGTCAGGAATGAAAGAGCACAGAAGTACCTTTCAGATGACCAAAAATCGACCCAATCCGACATCAAACGATGGAGTTATGGGCGTCTCAGTTCTATCGCGCTATTTGGAAATATTAACAATCCATATTTAAAAATGATGATCGAAGAGTTCCAACGTGCTTTTGGGATATCGAACGGTCTCTGAATTAGCCAATTCTTATCCAATTTGGAAGCTTGTCAACTTACGATTCCAAAGAGCTCAAAATATTCTAAATTCGACCTCTGAAGAGAGAGTTATGAGGGTTACTATTGGACAAGAAGATGAAGGAAAAATTCAGGACCGACGTCTGCGATCCTATTCAGGGATGCCCAAAACGGTCTCGGAATACGACGATTCCAGTCAGGAATGCAAAAGCACTAAAGTACCTTTCAGATGACCAAAAATCGACCCAATCTGACATCAAACGATGGAGTTATGGGCGTCTCCGTTGGATCGCGCGATTTGGAAAGATTAACAGTCCATATGGAAAAATGACGATCGAAGAGTTCCAACGAGCTTTTAGGATATCGATCGGTCTCTGAATTAGGCAATTCTGGTCCCATTTGGAAGCTTGACAAGTTACCATTCCAATGGGCTTGAAATAGTCTTAATTCGACCTCTGAAGAGGCAGTTATGAGCATTACTATTGGACAAGGAGATGAAGGAAAAATTCAGGACCGACGACGGTTGTCCCACTTATGGATGCCGAAATGGTCTCGGAATACCATGATTCCAGTTAGAAATGAAAGAGCACTAAAGTACCTTTCAGATTACCAAAAATCATCTAATCCGACATCAAACGATGGAGTTATGGGCGTCTCTGTTGGATCGCACGATTTGGAAAGATTAACAATCCATATTGAAAAATGATGATCGAAGAGTTCCAACGTGCTTTTGGGATATCGAACGGTCTCTGAATCTGCCAATTCTGGACCAATTTGGAAGCTTGTCAAGTTACGATTCCAATGACCTCAAAATAGTTAAGTTCGAGCTCTGAAGAGGCCATTATGAGGGTTACTATTGGACAAGGAGATGAAGGAAAAATTCAAAGCCAACGACTGCGATCCCACTTACGGTTGCCCAAATGGTCTCCTAATACGAGGATTCCAGTCAGGAATGAAAGAGCACTAAGGTACCATTCAGATGACCAAAGAATGAGCCAATTCGACATTGAACGATGGATTTATGGGCGACTTTGTTGGTTCGCGCGATTTGGTAAGATTAACAATCTATATTGAAAAATGACGATCAAAGAGTTTCAACTTGCTTTTAGGATATCGAGCGGTCTCCGAATTAGCCAATTCTGCTCCAATTTGGAAGCTTGTCAAGTTACGATTCCAAGAGCTCAAAATAGTCTAAATTCGACCTCTGAAGAGGCAGTTATGAGGGTTACTATTGGACAAGGAGATGAAGGAAAAATTCACGGCCGACGACTGCGATCCCACTTGCGGATGCCCAAATGGTTTCCTAATACGACGATTCCAGTCAGGAATGAAAGAGCACTAAAGTACCATTCAGATAACCAAAGAATGAGCCAATTTGACATTAAACGATGGATTTATGGGCGACTTTGTTGATTCGTGCGATTTGGAAAGATTAACAATCCATATTGAAAAATGACGATCAAAGAGTTCCAACTTGCTTTTGGAATATCAAACGGTCTCCAAATTAGCCAATTCTGCTCCAATTTGGAAGCTTGTCAAGTTACGATTCCAATGAGCTCATAATATTCTAAATTCGAGCTTCGAAGAGAAAGTTATGAGGGTCACTATTGGACAAGAAGATGAAGGAAAAATTCAGGACCGACGACTGCTATCCTACTTACGGATGCCCCAATGGTCTTGGAATACGACCATTCCAATCAGGAATGAAAGAGCACTAAAGTACCTTTTAGACGACCAAAAATCGACCCAATCTGACATCAAACAATGGAGTTTTGGGCGTCTCAGTTGGATCATGTTATTTGGAAATATTAACAATCCAGATTGAAAAATGACGATCGAAGAGTTCCAATGTGCTTTTGGGATATCGAACGGTCTACGAATTAGCCAATTCTACTCCAATTTGGAAGCTTGTCAAGTTACGATTGCAATGAGCCCAAAATACTCTAACTTCGACCTCCGAAGTGGGAGTTATGAGGGACACTATTGGACAAGAAGATGAAGGAAAAATTCAGGACCGACGATTGCTATCCTACTTACGGATGCCCAATTGGTCTTGGAATACGACGATTCCAATCAGGAATGAAGGAGCACTAAAGTACCTTTTAGATGACCAAAAATTGACCCAATCTGACATCAAATGATGGAGTTTTGGGCGTCTCAGTTGGATCGCACTATTTGGAAATATTAACAATCCATATTGAAAAATGACGATCGAAGAGTTCCAACGTGCTTTTGGGATATTGAACGGTCTCCGAATTAGGTAATACTGCTCCAATTTGGAAGCTTGTTAAGTTACGATTCCAATGAGCTCAAAAAATTATAAATTCGACCTCCAAAGAGAAAGTTATGAGGGTCACTATTGGACAAGAAGATGAAGGAAAAATTCAGGATCGACGACTGCCAATTCTACGTATGGATGCCCAAATTGTCTTGTAATACAACAATTCCAGTCAGGAATGAAAGAGCACTAAAGTACCTTTAAGATGACCAAAAATCAACCCAATCCAACATCAAACGATGGAGTTATCGGCGTCTTAGTTGGATCACACTATTTGGAAATATTAACAATCTATATTGAAAAATGACGATGGAAGAGTTCCAACGTGCTTTTGGGATATCGAACGGTCTCCGAATTAGCCAATCCTACTCCAATTTGGAAGCTTGTCAAGTTACGATTCCAATGAGCTCAAAATAGTCTAAATTCGACCTCCGAAGAGGGAGTTATGAGGGTCACTATTGGACAAGAAGATGAAGGAAAAATTCAGGACCGACGACTGCTATCCTACTTACGGATGCCCAAATGGTCTTGTAATACGACAATTCCATTCAGGAATGAAAGAGCACTAAAGTACCTTTCAGATGACCAAAAATCGACCCAAGCCGACATTAAATGATGGAGTTATGGGCGTCTCAGTTGGATCACGCTATTTGGAAATATTAACAATCTATATTGAAAAATGACGATCGAAGAGTTCCAACGTGCTTTTGGGATATCGAACGGTCTCCGAATTAGCTAATTCTTGTCCAATTTGGAATCTTGTTAAGTTATGATTCCTATGAGCACAAAATATTCTAAAGTCGACCTCTGAAGAGAGAGTTATGAGGGTTACTATTAGACAAGGAGATGAAGGAAAAATCCAGGACCGACGACTACGATCCCACCTACGGATTCCTAAAGGGTCTTCGAATACGACGATTCCAGTGAGGAATGAAAGAGCACTAAAATACCTTTCAGATGGCCAAAAATCATCCCAATCCGACATTAAACGACAGAGTTATGGGCGTCTCAGTTGGATCGCGCTATTTGGAAATATTAACAATCCATATTAAAAAATGACAATCGAAGAGTTCCAACATGCTTTTGGGATATCGAACGGTCTCCGAATTAGCCAATTCTTGTCCAATTTGGAAGCTTGTCAACTTACGATTCCAATGAGCTCAAAATATTCTAAATTCGACCTCTGAAGAGAGAGTTATGAGGGTTACTATTAGACAAGAAGATGAAGGAAAAATTGAGGTCCGACATCTGTGATCCCACTCAGGGATGCCCAAAACGGTCTCGGAATACGACGATTCCAGTCAGGAATACAAAACACTAAAGTACCTTTTAGATGACCAAAAATCGACCCAATCCGACATCAAATGATGGAGTTATGGGCATCTCTGTTGGATCGATCGATTTGGAAAGATTTACTATCCATATGAAGAAATGACAATCGAAGTGTTCCAACGAGCTTTTGGAATATCGATCGGTCTCTGAATAAGGCAATTCTTGTCCCATTTGGAAGCTTGACAAGTTACCATTCCAATGGGCTTGAAATAGTCTTAATTCGTTCTCTGAAGAAGCAGTTATGAGCGTTACTATTGGACAAGGAGAGGAAGGAAAAATTTAGGACCGATGACAGTGATCGCACTTATGGATGCCAAAATGGTCTTAGAATGCCATGATTCCATTTAGAAATGAAAGAGCACTAAAGTACCTTTCAGATTACCAAAAATCATCCTAATCCGACATCAAACGATAGAGTTATGGGCGTCTCTGTTGGATCGCACGAGGGGATTAGACAAGCATCCGTCTCCCCTACAATCAAAGAGTCTATACCAGAGAGCAGCCGAGCTGCTTCTTGTAAAGGAAAGCAAGTTGTCGTTGAGGAAGTTGATGAAGAAATTTTGGGAGATGAGAGTTCAGCTTCATCATCAGAGACTACTGCCTCTTCACAGTATGAAGATGACGAAGACAGTGAAAGCAGTGAGGATAAAGATAATGATTTTGAAGAAGGCGAAGTCGATATTACCGGAGAAGAGGAAACAATTGCAGAAGGGGTTGAAACAGAATCTCTTCCTGTAACCTCTAAAGTTCTTTCTGGCATCAAGATTCCAGCTAAATCTCCTGTAGCTGAGGAAGACGAGGAAGAACATTTAGATTATGGTGAATAGGGATATTCACCAGGTAAAGGAGATTTAACTTTCATGTGCATATATTTTATCTACATATTTAACAACAATTATTTATTTAGAATTATTGTGTCTCCCTTTTTTTAGGTGCTCGGGTCGCTGAGATAGGCGCAATCTCTTCAGTGAATCCTCCTGCAGCAATCTCACCAAGAGCTCCTGTAGTTCCGTTGGTGGTACAGAAAGTGGTAGCTCGTGAAATTATATTTCCCATAGAGACCACTGACTTGCCAACTCCAGCTACCAGAGATTCTAGTACAGAAGCTAGAGCACCATCTTTTGCTGATATGGTGGGACTCGGCCCTTCTGCGACTCAAGGAGCTTCTCCTTTTATTAATCGTATTCCAGCAACAGGTATATACATGCACTAGTTATTTTACTTAAAACCGCATATTTCATAATATATCTGAATGCTTTTCTTCTTTTTGCTCTAGGAACTTCTTCTTGCAGCGGTGCGGCCAGTTCTGACTCTGTGGCCACTACATCTGAACTATCGTCTTTTGCAAAAGTCCCTGTTCACAAGATGCTTATGGTGAAACACTCTTTGTTGGCGATAGCACATATCTTCAGAAACCCTGATCAATGGTTGGACTTGGACGTTGCTATAGAGATTTTGGAGAGCTCTGCCAAGATGGCTAGAATTAACATATCTCCTTTGCGCAATTCGCTCCTTAAATTCAGTGATTCAGAAATCTCATTGGCGTCAGTAGAAAATGTTACAATTGCCCCTGAGATTTTAGAATACAGGAAGCAGCTGACTGCATCTTAAGAACAAGCCTCTTTGATGGATTCATCTATCTCCAAACTTGAACAAGAATATCTGATTCTTCAAGATCAATTAAAGATTCATATTGATGAGAGAGTGACCACCCAAGATCGTATCGCAGCCCTAAAAGAGAAAATCTCTCAACTGGAGAGAAAGAATCATGAGCAAGACTTAGTCATTCAGGATGTTGAAGAAAGGATGCGGGCGAATGTTCAATCCCTTGATATAGAAAAATCTGTACGACTCCAAGGTAGAGAAATGATCGCTTCTTTGGAAAGCAAGCTAGCCGGTGTTCCTGATCAGGCAAAACTTATTCTTGAGGAAAAATCTAAGCATGATGCAGCTCAGGCACAATTAAATGAGGATTTATGCAAATATATAGAGGCAGTAGGAGTTACGGAAGACCTTTAAACATGTGATTTTTGAACATATAATCTTTGTTTACATGCTTTTGAACGGGTAATTTTATTTTAACTTAACATATGCTTTTATGATGGCATTTTGAGATATTTACAATGGCATTTATCACATTGCATATTGATGACATTTATGCTATTTTCATACAGTATTTTCATCATATCCTTAATTATATAATTTTCAAGCCTTTTATGCTTTGTTAGTGCGGGATTCTCTATGTGAATATTAAATCGGGGGTGCTAAGTTTCAATTTAATTAGCCACACACAGTTTAAGCTCATGAGTAGTGGAGCGTGCACACACACACAATTTAAGCTCTTGAGTAGTGGAGCACTTGTTGGTCTTATGTGATGGTCTCTGTAACTCTCAAGAGTTCTCTTGGACTTTTCACTGCCTTGAACTCATGGCCACGGTCCATCAGAGGGGCCCATTGACGCTACCGGGCAGTGAACTATTGGTTTTACGCACAGGGTTGGCCACGGTAACTCTCTAGAGTTCGCAGGGCTCGCAAGACTACCTTTGGGCACCAAATCTAGGGTCGCCAGTCCATCAATGAGTAGGCTTAGTCCCTTCCTCACGAGTTACTACTGAAATCAAACCCTAGATCTAGAGGGTCTTACGCATGGTTGGCCTAAAAGCTCGCACTGTGGCCCCTGTTTTCTTCGTCTGCAAGGTCGAGCCAATTCACGGGAGGGCACTTTCATCCGTTCCTCGTGGTGTTGCCGGAAAGCTATACAGACGGCATGGGAGTTACGGTGACTAGTCTTCGCGAATTTATGGCCTTTTAAGCTTTAAATCCTTGACTTCGTCAGCTGCCCGCATGGGTGCGCATGATGGTCTTCGCGGGCTTTTTAGGGCCACTGACTCCTCGCCGCTGCCCGAATGGCGATCTTGATAGGTCTTACGTTGGCTGGCCCTTTTAGAGCTTGATCCTTTGAGAGCTTGATTTTTTTTTTTTTTTTTTTTTTTGCTCTTTTAAGATTTGGCTTGGCTAGACTGCCTTTTTGATTGAGATTGATATATCCTTGCTTTTGATAGTATTTTTAAGAAGATCCGTGCCTTGTAGGGCAATATATTTCAAGAGAATCAATATCTTCAAGAGAATCTTCATGTAGACGTGATCTTATTCATCCTTTCTCCCTTTTGATACAGAATCATTATACCGATAATATTCTGGGTCAAAATCTATATGTCTCTCTTCAGGGATAGTATCTTTTGATGAAGTGGGCGTTGATAGGTATATTGATACCTTGCCCCCCTTGATTTGCAATTCTATACGCCCCATTGGAGTATACTTCTTTTACCACATATGGACCATCCCATTTAGGCTCGAACTTACCCCCTGTCCGGCAGGTAATCACTATAGGTCTTTTCAGCATTAGCACCATATCCCCTTTTTTGAAAGAGCGGTATTTAACTTGCTTATCAAAGGCAGCCGATATCCTACCCTGATATAACTGCAACAGCTGCTGAGCTGCTAGACACTTCTCATCGAGCAAATCTAATTCTTTCAGCCTTATTTTTGCATTTTCGTCATCTGTTATAGATAGATATACCGCTATTCTGAGCGATGCCAGCTGTATTTCAATTGGGATGACTGCCTCCATGCCATAGATTAATGAATACGGTGTCGCCCCTGTTGCTGTTCGATGGATAGTCCTATAGGCCCATAATGCTTCCTGCAACTTTTCATCCCAATCGCGCTTATTACCTGTCACCGTTTTCTTCATTATTTTGACAATCGTTTTGTTAAACGCCTCTGCTAACCCATTGGCCGGGGGATAGTAAGGTGTTGAAAACGAATGTTGAATGCCGAACTTCTGACACAGCTTTTCCATGCCTCTATTTTTAAAAGGGGTGCCATTATCGGTGACAATCTTTTTTGGAATACCATGACGGTATATTATGGCATGCCGGATGAAATTGACCACATCCTTTTCTTTAACATTGCGTAAGGCGACTGCTTCGGTCCACTTGGAGAAATAATCTGTTGCTGCCAAAATATATTATTTTCCTTTAGACGAAGGTGGATTTATAGGGCCAATCACGTCGAGTCCCCAAGCCGAGAAAGACCAAGAAGTAATGGCCTGATGTAAATCTTCCGGAGGGACATGTATTACATCCCCATGTATTTGACATTCATGACACCGCTTCGCATATTCTATCGCATCTTTGAACATGGTAGGCCAGTAATAACCCATTCGATGCACTCTATGGCATAAATTTCGGCTGGCTTGATGCGCTCCACATTCTCCTGAATGTGCTTCCCGCAGCATTTGATTTGCTTCTTGCTTGTCTAAGCACCGTAACAGAATTCCATTATAAGATTTTCTATACAATACTTCGCTGCATATGACAAATTTGCCCGATCGCTGCTTAATCTGCTGTCTTTGCGCATTATCTTCTGGCAAGATGTTGTATTTAAGATAATCTACGAAAGGCTGACGCCAATCATCTGTCGTTATTTTCAGACAGGATATAGGAAACATTTCAACGATTTCTTCGATAACCTCTGCGAATGGTAAGAATCTTCTTTCTTCTATAGTTACCTGGAGAGGACTTCGATTTACGCAGGACAGAGCCGTTGCCAGACTGGCTAAAGCATCCACTTTTGCATTCTCAGATCGTGGTATATGTTTGATTTCCACATGACAAAACTGTTCGAGTAACTGTTGTGCTTTCCGATAATAAGGCAAGAGCTCTTGTTTTCTTACTTCGTATTCTGTTGTCAGTTGATTTGTAATCAATTTAGAATCTCCGAAGATGTGCAATAATTTTATTTCCATCTGCCGAGCTATTTCCATTCCAATAATGAGGGCTTTGTATTCAGCCTCATTGTTTGTGCATATAGTGCCCAGTGTGAAGGAGTATGGCAACAGATCGCCCTGTGGTGTAATGAATATCACTCCTGCCCCCGCTCCCGATGTTCGAGTAGCACCATCAAAATACATCTGCCATGGGCTCTGGGATTTGGCCAACATAACTTGCTCGTCTGGAAAATCATCGTTAATTTCTTCACTTTTTGCCACAGGATGTGCTGCAAGAAAATCCACCACGGCTTGCCCTTTTACTGCTTTCGCCGGCTTATATGAAATAGTATATTCTGATAATAATAACATCCATTTGGCTAATCTTCCCGACAACATTGGCCTGGTCATCAAGAATTTTATCAGATCTGCTCTTGAGATCAAAGTTATATCGTAGGAGAGACAATAATGTCTTAACTTTTGTACAGTGAATATCAACGCCAAACATTCTTTCTCAATTAAGGAATAATTGCATTCCGCCCCCATCAATGTTCGGCTTAGATAATAAAGAGCAGTCTCCTTTCCGGCTTCATTTACCTGCGCCAACAAAGCACCCAAAGAATTTGCAGCTGCAGATGTATATAAGATGAGAGGCTTACCTCTCACTGGAGCTGTTAACACCGGCGGCTGTTTCAGCAATTCCTTTATCGAATCAAATGCATTCTGACAGGCGTGTGATCCCATATAAATTTTGTATCTTTCTTCATTAGTCGAGAAAACGGCTGACACCTTCCTGCGAGATTTGAAATGAAACGGCGAATGTACGCCAGTTTTCCTTGTAAGCTTTTTAATTCCTTTAGCGTTGTCGGTGGTGGCATATTTTGAATAACCTTAATTTTTCCTGGATCGATCTCGATGCCTCTGTGCTGTACAACGAAGCTGAGGAATTTGCCCGAAGATACTTCGAATGCACACTTGGCTGGGTTCATCTTTAATTGTTTCTTTCTGAGTCAACGAAAGACTGCTGTCAAATGTTCACGGTGTTCTTGATGATCTCCTGACCTGACCACCAAGTCATCAACATAGCATTCAACATGTTTATGCATCATATCTTGAAAGATATTTTTCATCGCCCTCTAATATGTTGCCCCGGCATTTTTAAGACCGAAAGGCATAACTTTGTAACAATAAATCCCGAGTGGTGTTCTGAATGCCATTGCCTCCTCATCTTCGGGTGCCATCCTGATTTGATTATAACCCGCATAACCGTCCATAAAAGACATAATAGCGTACTGAGTAGTACTATCGATCAATAACTCTGTTATCGGGAGAGGGAAGTCGTCTTTTGGACATGCTTCGTTCAGATCTCTGAAGTCAATACATACTCTGATCTGCCCATTCTTCTTCTTTACAGGAATGATGTTTGATATCCACTTGGGATACTTAACTTCCCTGATGAACCCAACCTTTATCAGTTTGTTTACTTCCCCTTCGATTAACAAAATCAGGTCTGGGTGGAATCGCCTTTGTGCTTGCTTTACTGGTTTCTTTTCTTTGGAGATATTTAATCGATGCATGGCTACAGAGGGTTCCAGTCCTGGCATCTCTTCATATGTCCAGGCGAAGACGTCTTTATTTTCTTTGAGAAGTTGGCCATATTTCTCGAATTCTTGCTCAAAAAGGCTGACGCTAATGAATGTATTTCTCGGTTCTTCTGCTGTTCCCAAATTTATTTCTCGTAAGCCATCTATTGTCGGTTGCCCCCCGTCTTCTATTTGTTTCGGAGTTGTTTCATGATACTCGATTACCTTAGAATCTTGTTCTGGTATTTATGCGGCCGAAGTCGTATTTACTGATGACTCTGCTCTTAGCCCCTGGAATTTTCTCTGCTTTTCCTGATTAACCCCGAGAGGGATTTGAATTCCTTTCCCGTGATTCAGTCCAGTGGGTTTGTTACAATCGAAGCCCATATTCCTCATGATTTTCTTGCTTACTGTACTGTATTTTTTCAAATTTTGCGGTGTTAACTCTCCATGATATACATTGCTTGTGATCTCATCCTTTGCTTTTACTGCGGCATGGAATTCTATCGGCTCAGGGTATTTAGCACTAGCCCTGACTAGAAATCTTCCTGGAGCGGCTGTAAATGGCTTACTCCTTTCAATATTGGGTAAAGGCATTGTATAATTGGACTGTAAGATTTTCAACTGTTCTGTCGATAACAATGTCAACGGCGGCTGCCCCGGTTGTCTCAGACGCTTGGGTACAAAATAGAACTTCTTTCTTGTTTCTGCAGTCCCGGAAGATTCCGCCCCTTTTTCTCTGATGTTATTTATTCGGCCGTCTTTTAAGATTGTCTCTTCATCATCATTTCCCACCTCTTCAAAGAAACCTTTATAATAGCTAGCGTCCGCGAAGAAAGACTCAACTTCCGTATATGGTTTTGCGTCAGCCATCACCTTGCATTGCATTCCGTCTTTGCAGTATTTGAAGCATTGGTGTAGAGGGTACAATATTGTACTGATGTATCCACGGCCTTCCCAAGAGAAGGTTATATGTTGTCACAGTATTTATAACATGACATAAAACAGTATTACTTAATTCTCCCACTTCTGATGTCACTGTAATCTTACCGAGTGCGCGTTGCCCATCTTGATTGAACCCCTATATCATCATTCCGCTGGGGCGCAAATCAGAACGGCGATAGCCCAATTTGTTTATCATGGAGAGTGGCAAAAGATTTATTACAAACCCATTGTCTATCATAATCTGTTTTATCTACTTTTCACAAACATATCCTTCTATCATTAGTGGTCTATTATGTTCCGCTTCACCAATCAAATCATCATCAGAGAACGAGATTACTGGTAGACAATTTACCCGTTCATTGTGTCTTTCATGTCTCATTTCTGTCAATAAAGCTTCTCTCACATTGTGATCAGATAGCGATTGGATCAAACTCTATCGAAACTCTTCTGATAATTTGAGCACATCATAGATGCTTAGTGTTTCGACAAGGAAACATATGTATTTGATTTGGGAAATTATCTTATTCGAACATAACACAAATAATTACAAAGACAATCATCACACTTTATTGATCCTGAATTCATTTACATCTCTGATATCCCTTGATTCTAAGATAGATTATTCAAACAATACAATAATGTTTAAAGATTTGATCCAAATAACAAATTCGGCAGCATTTCGTTAGGAGTTTCAGTCATCTCTTAGGACTTAGGGGGAATTGCTGATAATCTGATCAACTAATCTTCAAGGAGATAGGAATTTCGACAGCATTCCAGCGCTATTCTGATTATCTCCTAATACTTAGGAAGAATAGATAAATCAATCAACAATCTTCAAGAGAACAAAGATTCCGGTAGCATTTCGGTGTTATTTCGGTCATCTCCTGAACTTAGGAGGAATACGTCTCTTCGTCGATGACTCTTCCTTTTCTCCTGAACAAGAAGAACTTGAAGATCTGAAGACTCGAGCCATTCTGACAGCATAACAGCCCATTG
>JAJHSJ010000001.1:74763990-74845917 GCA_021015155.1 Magnolia officinalis
AACGATGCTGTAGGTACATCTTCTCCAATTCCTGTAGAGACCGCAGTGGTTCAAGAGAACAGCTATTGGTACTCCGTATCTCCTCCACAACCCCTTGGTCCTAGTCCATCTTCTCCGATGACTAGATCAAGACGCGGTTGCAAACATAACCCCTATTCCTTCCGAAATGACTCGCCAAGCATCTGCTTCCCCTATGTCCAAGAGTCTGCACCGGAGAGCAGCAAACCCATTTCTTACAAAGGGAAGCAAGTTATTATTGAAGAAGTTGACGAAGAAAATTTGGAAGATGAAAGTTCAGCTTCATCATCAGATACAACTGAATCTTCTCATACGAAGACAGGGAGATAGCGATAGTGATGAAGATAAAGATGATGACTTTGAGGAAGGTGAAGTTGATATTGGCGAAGAAGAGGAAACAGCTGTGAAAGAAGCTGAAATGGAATCTTCCCCTGCAATTGCTAAAACTTTTCCTGGCGCCAATATTCCTGCTAAATCTCCTGTAACTGAAAAGATGACGAGGGATCTCTTAGATTATGGAGAATATGGGTATTCACCAGGTAAAGGAATTTTCATATATATATTTTTTTATTAAAACTATATATATATTTTTTTAATCATTGCGTCTCCCTTTTTAGGTGCCCAAGTTGCAGAAATAGGTGCTATCTCTCCAATGAACCCTCTTGTGGCAACTTCACCAAAGGACCGCAATCCCATTGGAGTGCAGAGAGAGTAGTGGCTCGTGAAATCATATTTCCCACAGAGACTACCGACTTGCCAACTCCGACTACCAGAGATTCAAGTACGGAAGCTAGAGCACCATCTTTTGCTGATATGGTGGAATTGGGCCCTTCCATGACTCAGAGAGCTTCTCCTTCTATTAGTCGCATTCCTGTAACAGGTATTCATATAGGCATTGATTTTACCCAATACTACCTATTTCATAATAGTGTTTTGAATATTTTTCTTCTTTTGCTATAGGAACTTATTCTTGTAGTGGCGCGGCCAGTTCTGATTCTGTGACCACTATTTCTGAATTGTCGTCTTTCACGAAAATTCCTGTTCATAAAATGCTCATGGTGAAACATTCCTTGTTAGCCATAATCCATATCTTCAAAAATCCTGATCAATGGTTGGATTTGGATGTTGCCATAGAGATTTTGGAGAGCTCTGCCAAGATGGCCAGAATAAACATATCTCCTTTGCGGGATTCCCTCCTCAAATTTCGTGATTCAGTAATTTCTCTGGCGTCAGTAGAGAATGTCACAATCGCACCTGAAATTTTAGAATACAGGAAGCTGTGACTTTATCTCAGGAACAAGTTTTTCTGTCGGCTTCATCGATTTCTAAACTTGAACAAGAGCGTATGATTCTTCAAGATCAACAAAAGGCTTATATTGATGAAAAGGCGATTATCCAAGATCGTATTGCAGCTCTGAAGGAGGAACTCTCTCAACTGGAGAGAAAGCATCATGAGCAATCTTTAGCCTTCAAGATGTTGAAGAAAAGATACAAGCAAATGCTAAATCCATTGATATTGAAAAATCTGCACAACTTCAAGGAAAAGAAATGATCGCTTCTTTGGAGGATAAGCTTACTGGCGTTCCTGATCAAGCAAGACTTATTTTGAAGAGAAATCTAAACATGAAGCAGCTCAGGCACAATTGAAAGAAGAGAGATTGCGCAGATATTCAGAAGCAGTGGGATTACAGAAGATCTTTAAACATGTAATTTTGAACATGTAATCTTTGCTTTCATGTTTCTTTTGAACATAATTATTTGGCTTTCTGCTTTCAAATAGCATTTTGAGATGTTTATACTAGCATTTTTATATTGTATGTTTATACTTAATATTATTAGATTATATTTATACTTTATACAGTAATTTCATTACATCCTTTACAATTTCTAAACCTTTTATGCTTTGTTAGTGCGGGACTCTCTATGTGAGTATTTAGATTGGCGGTACTAAGTTTGGTTTAATTAGCCACACACAGTTTAAGCTCATGAGTAGTGGAGCGTGCGCACACACACAGTTTAAGCTCATGAGTAGTGGAGCATTTATGGGCCTTATGTGATGGCCACTGTAACTCTATAGAGTTCTCTTTTGGGCTTCTCACTGCCTTGAGCTCACGGTCACGGTCCATCAGAGGGGCCCATTGACGCTACCGGACGGTGAACTGTTGGTTTTACGCACAGGGTTGGCCACGGTAACTCTCTAGAGTTCGCAGGGCTCGCAAGGCTACCTTTGGGCACCAAATCTAGGGTCGCCAGTCCATCAATGAGTAGGTTTAAGCCCTTCCTCACGAGTTACTACTGAAATCAAACCCTAGACCTGGAGGGTCTTACGCACGGTTGGCATAAAGCTCGCACTGCGGCCCCTGTTTTCTTCGTCTGCAAGGTCGAGCCCTATTCACAGGAGGGCATTTTCATCCGTTCCCCGTGGCGCTGCCGGAAGCTATACAGACGGCATGGGATTACGGTGACTAGTCTTCGCGGATATATGGCCTTTTAGGCTTTGAATCCTTGACTTCGTCGGCTACCCGCATGAGTGCGCACGATGGTCTTCGCGGGCTTTTTAGGGCCACTGACTCCTCGCCGCTGCCCGAATGGCGATCTTCATAGGTCTTATGTATAGTTGGCCGGCTCTTTTAGAGCTTGATCCTTTGAGAGCATTTTTTTTTTTTTTTTTTTTTTTTGCGAGCTTGATCTTTTTGATTTGGCTCAATTTGGCTCTTTTAGGATTTGGCTTGGCTATACTGCCTCTTTGATTGTTATTGATGTATCTTGCTTTTGATAATATCTTCAAGAATATCCGTGCCTTATAAAGCAATAATATTATATTCAATCTTCAAGAGATCCATGCCTTGTGAGGCGATAATATATATATATATATATATGATTATCATCATTTGCAAATATGTAGATATTTTCGAATATCTTTAAGAAGACCTATGCCTTGTAAGGCAGAATAATATCTTCAAGAGAATCCTTGCCTTGTAAGGCTGATATTTCCAGCTTAAATGATATCTTCAAGAGAATCTTCGAGATGATATTAACTTCGTCAATCTTATTTGATGATGATGATGATCATATATATATTTTTCAGATTCGATGCTTAATAATTGACATGTTTGTGAACTTTTTCTTCATAGTTTCTTTTTGTTGCCATATAGACATGATCTTATTCATCCTTGCCCCCTTTTGATACAGAATCATTATGCCGATAATATTTGGGGTCAAAATCAGCATGCCTACCTTCAGGGTGGGTAGTATCTTTTGATGAACGGGCGTTGACAGGCATACTGATACCCTGTCCCTCTGATTTGCGATTCTAATGCCCCATTGGAGTATACTTCTTTTACTACATATGGACCGTCCCATTTAGGCTCGAACTTGCCCCCTGTCCGGCGAGTGACCACTATAGGTCTTTTCAACATTAACACCATATCCCCTTTTTTGAAAGAGCGGTATTTAACCTGTTTATCAAAGGCAGCCGATATTCTGGCCTGATATGACTGCAATCGCTGTTGAGCTGCAAGACGCTTCTCATCGAGCAAATCTAATTCTTTCAGCCTTATTTTTGCATTTTCATCATCTGTTATAGACTGATGTACTGCTATCCGGAGTGATGCCACCTGCATTTCAATTGGGATAACTGCCTCTATACCATAGATTAACGAATACGGTGTCGCCCCTGTTGCTGTACGATGGGTAGTTCTGTAGGCCCACAATGCTTCTTGTAACTTTTCATCCCAATCGCGTTTATTGCCTGTCACCGTTTTTTCATTATTTTGACGATCGTTTTGTTAAACGCTTCTGCAGTCCATTGGCGGAGGAGGATAATAAGGTGTTGAAAAAGAATGCTGGATGCCAAACTTCTGACATAACTTTTCCATGCCTCTATTTTTAAAAGGGGTACCATTATCAGTGACGATCTTTTTCGGAATACCATGACGGTATATTATAGCATGTCGGATGAAATTGACCACGTCTTTCTCTTTAACATTACGCAAGGCGACTGCTTCGGTCCATTTGGAGAAATAGTCTGTTGCTGCCAGAATATACTGTTTCCTTTTGATGAAGGGGGATTTATAGGACCAATCACGTCGAGTCCCCATGCTTGAAAAAGGCCAAGAAGCAACAAACTGATGTAATTCTTCTGGAGGAACATGTATTACATCTCCGTGTATTTGACACTCGTGACACCGCTTTGCATATTCTATTGCATCTTTGAACATAGTATACCAATAATAACCCATTCGATGCACCCTATGGCACAAATTTCGACCGGCTTGATGTGCTCCACATTCACCTGAATGTGCTTCCCGCAGCATTTGGTTTGCTTCCTGCTTGTCTAAGCATCTTAACAGCATTCCATTGTAAGATTTTCTATACAATACTTCACTACATATGACAAATTTGCCTGATCGCTGCTTAATCTGCTGCTTTTGCGCATTATCTTCTGGTAAGATATCATACTTTAGATAATCAACGAAAGGCTGACGCCAATCGTTTATCATTACTTCTAGACAAGATATAGGAAACATTTCTACAGTTTCTTCGATAACTTCTGCAGATGGCAAGAATCCTTTTCTTCTATAGTTACCTAAAGGGACTTCGTTTGTGCAGGACAGAGCTGCTGCCAGACCGGCTAAAGCATCTGCTTTTGTATTCTCCGACCGCGGTATGTGTTTAATTTCCACATAAGAAAACTGTTCAAGCAGCCGTTGTGCCTTCCGATAATAAGATAAGAGTTCTTCTTTCCTTACTTCAAATTCGGTTGTCAATTGATTTATAACCAATTTAGAATCTCCGAAGATATGCAATAATTTTATTTCCATTTGCTGGGCTATTTCCATTCCGATGATAAGAGCTCTGTATTCAGCTTCATTGTTTGTGCATGCGGTGCCCAATGTGAAGGAATATGGTAATAAATCGCCTTGAGGTGTAATGAATATTATTCCTGCCCCCGCTCCCGACATTCGAGCAGCACCATCAAAATACATTTGCCAAAGATTCTGCGATTCAGCCAACATAACCTGTTCATCTGGAAATTCGTCATTAATTTCTTCACTTTCTGCCACAGGATGTGCTGCGAGGAAATCTGCCATAGCTTGCCCTTTTACTGCTTTCGCCGTTTATATGAAATAGTATATTCTGATAACAATAACATCCACTTGGCTAGTCTTCCTGACAATATTGGCCTGGTCATCAAAAATTTTATCGGATCTGCTCTTGAGATTAGAGTTATATCATGGGAGAGACAATAATGCCTCAATTTTGTACAGCGAATATTAGCGCCAAACATTCTTTTTTCGATCGAAGAATAATTGCATTCTGCCATTGTGCCCCCATCAATGTTCGACTTAGATAATAAAGAGCAGTCTCTTTTCCGGCTTCGTTCACCTGTGCTAACAAAGCACCCAAAAGATTTGTAGCTGCAGATGTATATAAGATAAGTGGCTTACCTTTCACTGGAGCTGTTAACACCGGCGGCTGTTTCAACAATTCCTTGATTGAATCAAATCATTTTGACAGGCGTGATCCCATACAAATTCTGTATCTTTCTTCATTAACCGAGAAAATGGCTGACACCCTTCCTGCGAGATTTGAAATGAAACGGCGAATGTATGTCAATTTTCCTTGTAAGCTTTTTAATTCCTTCAACGTCGTTTGGTGGCGGCATATTTTGAATAGCCTTAATTTTTCTGGATCAATCTCGATCACTCTGTGTCGTACAACAAAGCCGAGGAATTTGCCAAAAGATACTCCAAATGCGCACTTAGCAGGTTCATCTTTAGTTGCTTCTTTCTGAGCCAACGGAAAACTGATGCTAAATTTTCGCGATGTTCTTGATGATCTCCTGACCTGACCACCAAGTCATCAACATAACATTCAACATGTTTATGCATCATATCTTGAAAAATGTTTTTCATTGCCCTTTGATATGTTGCCCCAGCATTTTTGAGACCGAAAGGCATAACTTTATAACAATAATTCCAAGCGGTGTTCTGAAAGCCGTCGCTTCTTCATCTTCGGGCGCCATCCTGATTTGATTATAACCCGCGTATCCGTCCATAAAAGACATAATAGCATACTGAGTAGTGCTATCAATTAATAATTCTGTTATTGGAAGGGGGAAGTCATCTTTTGGACATGCTTCATTTAGATCTCTGAAGTCGATGCATACTCTAATCTGCCCATTTTCTTTTTCACCGGAACAATGTTTGATATCTACTTAGGATATTTAACTTCTCTGACGATCCTGACCTTTATTACTTATTTACTTATTTACTTTATTACTTTTTTTTCAATTACTGGAATCAGGTCCGGGTGAAATCGCCTTTGTGTTTGCTTTACTGGTTTCTTTTCTTTGGAAATATTCAATCGATGCATTGCTACAGAGGGTTCCAACCCTGGCATTTCTTCATATGTCCAAGCGAAGACGTCTTTATTTTCTCTGAGAAGCTGGTCATATTTCTCAAATTCCTGATCTGAAAGACTGACACTGATAAATGTGTTCCTTGGTTCTTCTGCTGTCCCCAAATTTATTTCTCGCAAGCCATCTATCGTCGGCTGTCCTCCGTCTTCTATTTGTCTTGGAGCATTTCAGGACCTTAACTACCTTAGCATCTTGTTCTGACATCTGTTCGGCTGGAGTCATATCTACTGATACCATATTCACTGATGATTCTGCTCCTAATCCTTGGAATTTTTTCTCGTTTCTCTTGATTGACTCCGAGAGGGATTTGAATTCCTTTCCCATGATTCAGTCCAGTGGGCTTATCACAATCAAAACCCATATTTTTCATCATGATTTTCTTCTTACTGCACTGCACTGTATTTTCTCAAATTCTGTGGTGCTAACTCTCCATGATATATATTGCTTGTGTTTTCATTCTTCACCTCCGCTGCAGCACGTGGAACTTTATTGCTTCAGGATATTTAGCACTGGCTCTGACTTGAAATGTGCCTGGGGCGGCTGTAAATGGCTTGCATCTTTCGATATTGGGTAAGGGCATCGTGTAATTGGACTGTAAGACTTTCAACTGTTCTGTTGACAACAATGTCAATGGCAGTTGTCCCGGCTGTCTCAGGCGCTTTGGTACAAAATAAAACTTTTTCCTTGCTCTTGTAGTCTCAGAAGACTCCGCCTTTTCTTCTCTAGCTTTATTTATTTGGACATCTTTCAAGATTCCTTTTCTATCATCATTTCCTGTTCTTTCTTTGGAACATTTATAATAGCTAGCGTCTGCAAAGAAAGACTCAGCTTCTGTATATGGTTTCGCATCAGCTATTACTTTACACTGCACTCCATCCTTATGGTATTTGAAACATTGGTGTAGAGTAGAAGGTACAATATTGTACTGATGTATCCATGGCCTTCCCAAGAGAAGGTTATATGTCATCACAGCATTTATAACGTGACATACAACAGAAGTGATTAATTCTCCTACTTCCAATGTTACTGTAATTTTACCGAGTGCGCGTTGTCCATCTTGATTAAACCCTTGTATCATCATTCCGCTGGGGCGCAAATCTGAACGGCGATAACCCAATTTAGTAATCATGGAGAGTGGCAAAAGATTCACTGCTGACCCATTGTCTATCATGATCCGTTTTATCTTCTTTTCACAAATGTACCCTTCTATCATCAATGGCCTGTTATGTTCTGTCTCACCAATTAAATCATCATCAGAAAAAGATATCACTGGTAGACAATCCACCTTTTCCTTGCTTCTTTCATTCTTCATTTCTGTCAGTAAAGTTTCTCTCACATCGTGATCAGCCAGTGCTTGAATCAAACTCTATCGAAACTCTTCTGATAACTTGAGCGCATCATAAATACTCAAACGTGCTGATATACCTTTCAAGTGACTAACTACATCGTAAGCCACTTTTGTCACTGTATCTTTATTTCTACTTTTATCCTTGATGTTCCGCTTTTCAGTCACTTCTTTCTCTATGATTTCTGCCTTTTGCTTTATCGGACTCGTTATCTGCTTCCCTGATCGCAACGTAATCATTGTCGCATTTCTTATCGGCCTTCGGTCTCCCTTTTCTTTCATTCCTCGAGTCTTTTCTTGAATTGACAATACATTTACTGTCGCTCTTATATTCTTTTCTTTGCTTTCGCTAGTTATTATATCTCCTTTATTTATCATTCGTTGTATGATGCACTTTAATGTGTAACAATTTTCTGTCGGATGTCCCACTAAGCGATGATAACGGCAAAAGTTTCTTTCTCGGGTTCTTGTCACATCTTCAGGGCGTTTCGGTTCCGGTAATTCCAGGGTACCTGCTTTTATCAATTGTTGCATCATAGGCACCACGTCCTCTCTGTCAAACTCAAATCCTTCATGGGAATCGAGCATTCTAAGCTTTTTTCCACTGTATCTGTCCCTTGATTGATTCCAGTTTTTTTTTCCTTCCGGCCTTTTGTCTCTTGAGCCCTTAGCTTCTTGATTTTTCTTATCTCGATCGATGGTGTTGACGGTTGTCCTGCCAGGTATTCTTCTGACAGTTTCATGATGAAATGCTGGCATCTTACGAGTCAGTAATTCCAATGCATGGGCTTTGGTAGCCAAATCGCGAAAGGTTCCGATATCAGCACTAGTGAGTCCGAACGCAATTCCTGTTTCCATAGAATTCAGACACATTTTGACTTGTTCCTTTTCTTCTGGCAACTACCTACACGATGCCCCCAGCGTCTTCCATCTGTCTATGAATTTTTCAACTGGTTCTCCTTCTCGCTGTCGCACTGAAGCCAATTCTGTGATACTAACATCGCGTTCTGATGAGAAAAAGTTTGACATGAAAGCATCTTGCATTTCTTCCCATGTGCGTATAGACCCTGGTGCTAAATTTGAATACCACCTGAAAGCTTTACTTGTCAACGATGATCCAAATAAGCGTAAACAGTATTGAGGTATTGTGGAGAAGTTTCCCATGCTGGTGATGAAATGCATCAGGTGTTCTTCTGGTGATCCTTCCCCATTAAATTTCTGAAAATCTGGATGTTTAAAATTGGCTGGAAATGGAACATCCTCTACCTCTCTCGGGTAGGGTGTTCGGTATCTGAAACGACCGGTATTCGCTCGCTCTCTTTCTATTCTGACTGCTTCTTCGACGACTTGTCTTACATCATCTTGTGTTATAGCTCTTGCTGCTGGAACTGATCCTCGTGATCCTATCTCTTGCGGACGAGAGCCTTCAGGTTGGTTCTCTTGTCCATTCGTTGCCCCCATCATGGGTGGAGCCACTATTTGGGCTACATTATGTGCCAGAGTTGCCAGAGCTTCTCTGAGGTTCCGGCATTCATCCATTAGCACTCTTTGTGCCTCTGCCATTTGATCAACACGTTCTTCAGTAGATGGCCTATTTCCTTGACCCGTTTCTGCCATATATACTGCGGCCTCTTGACTGTTTGTCGAAGCTGTTTTTTGAGTAAAACGAGAATATGTTGACGTAACAGGACTTATAAAGAGGGGAGACATTGGAGTCTCGTTTGATTCTTGTGTACTTCCCGTGCTCTTAACCGATTGGGGTGATACAGTTATGGGCGAGCTTGTTTGAGGTGACACGAGCATCGGTGATCCTATCATCAGTGCTTTGCCTTTCTGCGATTCTGTCCATTTGGTCTTTGGAGCAACCAAAGCTGGAAAATTATGCAGCGAGAACTGCGAAGTAGTTTGTTCGGGATAAATTGCTGGAGGAGCGAGCTCAGGTTTTCTTCTAGCTATGCTGCGCGTGACCGGTCCCTCAGTTCTTGGTACAAGTACTTTCGCTTTGCGGTTCTTTAAGGTCTTTGCTTTTGTTTTCTTGGACAGGACCAAAGTCCAATTCTCATCACTTTCTTGTGGTTGAGGTGAGACGGAAATGACTCCCACTGTTGCTTGAGTCGCTTTGCGCCTGCTTGTAGTGCTTGCTTTCATATGCTCAGGAGTTTGGTTCGGCGCATATTCAATTACAAATCCGGTAGCAGTGAATCGGAAGTTCACTTTTCTCGCAACGTTAGCCATTAGCAATGTGGTGTGATTGAATTTGGGTACCTTCAATAACAAAACATTCATGAAATTAGTATACGGAAGATTAAGTAAACTATCTTAGAGATGAAGGGGAGGATGTTCCCACTGAGAGTCGCCATTTTGGCGTCTGGAAGACGCCAAAAATAGTAATGAGAGTCTTGCAACTTTCCAATGTTAATGTTAAATAAGATATAATTCCCCAGCAGAGTCGCCATTTTGTTTCGACAAGAAAATAAAATATTTGATTTGGGAATTATCTTATTCAATCATAACAATGAAATAATTACAGAAACAATCATCACACTTCGTTGATTCTGAATTCATTTACATCCTCAGGTATCCCTTGATTCTAAGATAGTTTACAAAGAATTCATTACAAGTTACAGTTATCGTAGTTAAATTAAATTTCGGCAGCATAACAGCGCCGATCTCAATCATCTCCTATGACTTAGGAGGAATGGATAAATTGACCAATAGTCTTCAAGAGGACGGAGATTCCGGCAGCATAACAGCGCTATTTTAGTTATCTCCTGAAACTTAGGAGGAACACGCCTTTTCATCGATGATTCTTCCTTTTCTCTTGAATAAGGAGAACTTGAAGACTTGAAGACTCGAACCATTCTGACAGCATAACAGCCCATTACTGTTATAGACTGCCCAACAGTCGGTTTGCGCGGATCCGCGCAAACGATATGCTTTGCGCGGGTCCGCGCAAAGTGCAGGAGTCCAATACTCCGCACCTTCTGTCTTCTCTTTCATCTTTCTTTCACTTCTGAAATCTTCGAACCCCTTTTGAGAGGAGGAACGGGGTATTTATAGACATTTTCTTCAATGGAAATCTCTGTTCTGGTCGATGTGGGACAAAATAATCAATCAACCTTTTTGATTCCACCGTCATATACTTTGCGCGGACACGCGCAAACGATATACTTTGCGCAGTCTCACGCAAACCATCATTCCTCGCGCAAACTGTCTTCATAATTCTCCATGCAAACCGTTCACTTTGCGCGGTCTGGCGCAACCATTTCACTTTGCGCGTACCCGCGCAAAGTGGTCTTGAAGCTGATTTCTTGATCTTTCAAATTGATTTCTTGATCTTTCTCGTCTTCACTTCCTTGCTTATTTTATGCTTCAACATCAAGTTACGATTCCAATGAGCATAAAATATTCTAAAGTTGACCTCTAAAGAGAGAGTTATGAGTGTTACTATTAGACAAGGAGATGAAGGAAAAATCCACGACCGACGACTATGATCCCACTTACGGATTCCTAATGAGTCTTCGTATACGAAGATTCCAATCAGGAATTAAATAGCATTAAAATACCTTTCAGATGGCAAAAAAATCATCCCAATCCGACATCAAACGATGGAATTATGGGCGTCTCAGTTGGATCGTGCTATTTGGAATTATTAACAATCCATAATGAAAAATGACGATCGAAGTGTTCTAACGTGCTTTTGGGATATCAAACGGTCTCTGAATTATCTAATTCTTGTCCAATTTGGAAGCTTGTCAAGTTATGATTGCAATGAGCACAAAATATTCTAAATTCGAGCTCTGAAGAGAGAGTTATGAGGGTTACTATTAGACAAGGAGATGAAGGAAAAATCCAGGATTGACGACTGCGATCCCACTTGCGGATTCCTAAAGGGTCTTCATATACGACGATCTGTCAGGAATTAAAGAACACAAAAATACCTTTCAGATGGCTAAATATAATCCCAATCCGACATCAACCGATGGAGTTATGGGCATCTCAATTGGATCGCGCTATTTGGAAATATTAACAATCCATATTGAAAAATGACGATCGAAGAGTTCCAACATGCTTTTGGGATATCGAACGGTCTCCGAATTAGCCAATTCTTGTCCAATTTGGAAGCTTCTCAAGTTACGATTCCAATGAGTACAAAATATTCTAAATTCGACCTCTGAAGAGAGAGTTATGAGGGTTACTATTAGACAAGGAGATGAAGGAAAAATCCAGGACTGATGACTGCGATTCCACTTGCGGATTCCTAAAGGGTCTTCGTATACGACGATTCCAGTCAGGAATCAAATAGCACTAAAATACCTATCAGTTGGCCAAAAATCATCCCAATCTAACAGCAAACGATGGAGTTATGGGAGTCTCAGTTGGATCGCGCTATTTGAAAATATTAACAATCCATATTGAAAAATGATGATCGAAGAGTTCCAACGTGTTTATAGGATATCGAACGGTCTAAGAATTAGCCAATTCCTGTTCAATTTGGAAGCTTGTCAAGTTACGATTCCAATAAGCACAAAATATTCTAAATTCGACCTCTGAAGAGAAAGTTATCAGGGTTACTATCAGACAAGGAGATGAAGGAAAAATCCAGGACCGACAACTACGATCCCACTTACGGATTCCTAAAGGATCTTCATATACGACGATCAGTCAGAAATTAAAGAACACAAAAATACCTTTCAGATGGCTAAATATAATCCCAATCCGACATCAACCGATGGAGTTATGGGCATCTCAGTTGGATCGCGCTATTTGGAAATATTAACAATCCATATTGAAAAATGACGATCGAAGAGTTCCAGCATACTTTTGGGATATCGAACAGTCTCCGAATTAGCCAATTCTTATCCAATTTGGAAGCTTCTCAAGTTACGATTCCAATGAGTACAAAATATTCTAAATTCGACCTCTGAAGAGAGAGTTATGAGGGTTACTATTAGACAAGGAGACGAAGGAAAAATCCAGGAATGACGACTGCGATACCCCTTACGGATCCCTAAAGGGTCTTCGAATACGATGATTCCAATCAGGAATCAAAGAGCACTAAAATACCTTTAAGATGGCCAAAAATCATCCCAATCCGACATCAAACGATGGAGTTATGGGCGTCTCAGTTGGATCGCACTATTTGAAAATATTAACAATCCATACTGAAAAATGACAATCGAAGAGTTCCAACGAGCTTTTGGGATATCGAACGGTCTAAGAATTAGCCAATTCTTGTTTAATTTGGAAGCTTGTAAAGTTACGATTTCAATGAGCACAAAATATTCTAAATTCGACCTCTGAAGAGAGAGTTATGAGGGTTACTATTAGACAAGGAGATGAAGGGAAAATCCAGGACCGATGACTGCGATCCCACTTGCGGATTCCTAAAGGGTCTTCGTATACGACGATTCCAATCAGGAATCAAATAGCACTAAAATACCTTTAAGATGGCCAAAATCATCCCTATCTGACATCAAACGATGGAGTTATGGGCGTCTCACTTGGATCACGCTATTTGGAAATATTAACAATCTATATTGAAAAATGATGATCGAAGAGTACCAACATCCTTTTGCGATATCGAACGGTCTCCGAATTAGCCAATTCTTGTCCAATTTGGAAGCTTGTCAAGTTACAATTCCAATGAGCACAAAATATTCTAAATTCGACCTCTGAAGAGAGAGTTAAGAGGGCTACTATTAGACATGGAGATGAAGGAAAAATCCGCGACCGACGACTGTGATCCCGCTTACAGATTTCTAAAGGGTCTTCGTATACGACGATTCTAGTCAGGAATCAAATAGCATTAAAATACCTTTCAGATGGCCGAAAATCATCCCAATCCGACATCAAACGATGGAGTTATGAGCGTCTCAGTTGGATCGCGCTATTTGGAATCATTAACAATTCATAATGAAAAATGACGATCGAAGCGTTCCTACGTGCTTTTGGGATATCGAACGGTCTCCAAATTAGCCAATTCTTGTCCGATTTGGAAGCTTGTCAAGTTACTATTCCAATGAGTAGAAAATATTCTAAATTTGACCTCTGAAGAGAGAGTTATGAGGGTTACTATTAGACAAGGAGATGAAGGAAAAATCCAGGACCGACGACTGCGATCCCCCTTACGTATCCCTAAAGGGTCTTCGAATACGACGATTCTAGTCAGGAATCAAATAGCACTAAAATACCTTTCAGATGGCCAAAAATCATCCCAATCCAACATCAAACGATGGAGTTATGGGCGTCTCAGTTGTATCGCGCAATTTGGAAATATTTAGAATCCATACTGAAAAATGACGATCGAAGAGTTCCAACGTGCTTTTGGGATATCAAACGGTCTCCGAATTAGCCAATTCTTGTCCCGTTTGGAAGCTTGTCATGTTACGATTCCAATGAGCACAAAATATTCTAAATTCGATCTCTAAAGAGAAAATTATGAGGGTTACTATTAGACAAGGAGATGAAGGCAAAATTCACGACCGACGACTGCGATCCCACTTACGGATTCCTAAAGGGTCTTCGTATGCGACGATCAAATAGCACTAAAATACCTTTCAGATGGCCAAAAATCATCCCAATCCGACATCAAACGATGGAGTTATGGGCGTCTCAGTTGGATCGCGCTATTTGGAATTATTAACAATCCATAATGAAAAATGACGACCGAAGAGTTCCAATGTGCTTTTGGGATATCAAACGGTCTCGGAATTAGCCAATTCTTGTCCAATTTAGAAACTTGTCAAGTTACGATTCCAATGACTACAAAATATTCTAAATTCGACCTCTGAAGAGAGAGTTCTGAGGGTTACTATTAGACAAGGAGATGAAGGAAAAATCCAGGACCGACGACTGCGATACCCTTACGGATCCCTAAAGGGTCTTCGAATACGACGATTCCAATCAGGAATCAAAGAGCACTAAAATACCTTTCAGATGGCCAAAATTCATCCCAATCCGACATCAAACGATGGAGTTATGGGCATCTCAGTTGGATAATGCTATTTGGAAATAATTACAATCCATACTGAAAAATGACGATTGAAGAGTTCCAACGTGCTTTTGGGATATCGAACGGTCTAAGAATTAACCAATTCTTTTTCAATTTGGAAGCTTGTCAAGTTACGATTCCAATGATCACAAAATATTCTAAATTTGACCTCTGAAGAGAGAGTTTTGAGGGTTACTATTAGACAAGGAGATGAAAGAAAAATCCAGGACTCACGGCTACGATCCCCCTTACGTATCCCTAAAGCGTCTTCTAATACAACTATTCCAATCAGGAATCAAAGAGCACTAAAATACTTTAAGATGGCCAAAAATCATCCCAATCCGACATCAAACGATGGAGTTATGGGCGTCTCAGATGGATCGCGCTATTTGGAAATATTAACAATCCATACAGAAAAATGATGATCGAAGAGTTCCAACGTGCTTTTGGGAAATCGAACAGTCTCCGAATTAGCCAATTCTTGTACTGTTTGGAAGCTTGTCAAGTTACGATTCCATTGAACACAAAATATTCTAAATTCTACCTCTGAAGAGAAAGTTATGAGGGTTACTATTAGACAAGGAGATGAAGGAAAAATCCACGACCGACGACTGCGATCCCTCTTACGGATTCCTAAAGGGTCTTCGTATACGACGATTCCAGTCAGGTATCAAATAGCACTAAAATACCTTTCAGATGGCCAAAAATCATCCCAATCTGACATCAAACGATGGAGTTATGGGCGTCTCAGTTGGATCGCGCTATTTGGAATTATTAACAATCTATAATGAAAAGTGACGACCGAAGAGTTCCAATGTGCTTTTGGGATATCGAACGGTCTCCGAATTAGCCAATTCTTATACAATTTGGAAGCTTATCAAGTTACAATTCCAATGAGTACAAAATATTCTAAATTCGACCTCTGAAGAGAGAGTTACGAGGGTTACTATTAGACAAGGAGATGAAGGAAAAATCCAGGACCGACGAGGGCGATCCCACTTACGGATCCCTAAAGGGTCTTCGAATACGATGATTCCAATCAGGAATCAAAGAGCACTAAAATACCTTTCCGATGGCCAAAAATCTTCCCAATCTGGCATCAAACGATGGAGTTATGGACGTCTCAGTTGGATCGCGCTATTTGGAATTATTAACAATCCATTTGAAAAATGATAATAGAAGAGTTCCAACGTGCTTTTGGGATATCGAACGGACTCCGAATTAGCCAATTCTTGTCCAATTTGGATGCTAGTCAAGTTACGATTCCAATGAGCACAAAATATTCTAAATTCGACCTCTGAAGAGAGAGTTATGAGGGTTACTATTAGACAAGGAGATGAAGGAAAAATCCAGGACCGACGACTGCGATCCCACTTACGGATCCCTAAAGGGTCTTCGAATACGACGATTCCAGTCAGGAATTAAAGAGCACTAAAATTCCTTTCAGATGGCCAAAAATCATCCCAATCCGACATCAAATGATGGAGTTATGAGTGTCTCAGTTGGATCGCGCTATTTGGAAATATTAACAATCCATATTGAAAAATGATGATCGAAGAGTTCCAACGTGCTTTTGGGATATCAAACGAACTCCGAATTAGCCAATTCTTGTCCAATTTGGAAGCTTGTCAAGTTACGATTCCAATGAGCACAAAATATTCTAAATTCGACCTCTGAAGAGAGAGTTATGAGGGTTACTATTAGACAAGGAGATGAAGGAAAAATCCAGGACCGATGACTGCGATCCCACTTACGGATTCCCAAAGGGCCTTCCTATACGGCGATTCCAGTCCGGAATCAAATAGAACTAAAATACCTATCAGATGGCCAAAAATCATCCCAATCTGACATCAAACGATGGAGTTATGGGCGTCTCAGTTAGATCGCGCTATTTGGAAATATTAACAATCTATCTTGAAAAATGACGATCGAAGAGTACGAACGTACTTTTGGGATATTGAACGATCTCGAATTAGCCAATTCTTTTCCAATTTGGAAGCTTCTCAAGTTACGAATCCAATGAGCATAAAATATTCTAAAGTCGACCTCTGAAGAGATAGTTATGAGGGTTATTATTAGACAAGGAGATGAAGAAAAAATCCACGACCGACGACTGTGATCCCACTTACGGTTCCTAATGAGTCTTCGTATACGAAGATTCCAGTCAGGAATCAAATAGCACTAAAATACCTTTCAGATGGAAAAAACTCATCCCAATTCGACATCAAACGATGGAGTTATGGGCGTCTCAGTTGGATCGTGCTATTTCTAATTATTAACAATCCATAATGAAAAATGACGATCGAAGTGTTCTAACGTGCTTTTGGGATATCGAATGGTCTCTGAATTATCCAATTCTTGTCCAATTTGGAAACTTGTCAAGTTACGATTACAATGAGCATAAAATATTCTAAATTCGAGCACTAAAGAGAGAGTTATGAGGGTTACTATTAGACAAGGAGATGAAGGAGAAATCCAGGATTGACGACTGCGATCCCACTTATGGATCCCTAAAGGGTCTTCGAATATGACGATTCCAGTCAGGAATCAAAATGCACTAAAATACCTTTCAGATGGCCAAAAATCATCCTAATCCGACATCAAACGATGGAGTTATAGACGTCTCAGTTGGATCGCGCTATTTGGAAATATTAACAATCCATATTGAAAAATGACGATCGAAGAGATCCAACGTGCTTTTGGGATAACGAACGGTCTCCGAATTAGCCAATTCTTGTCCCATTTGGAAGTTTGTCAAGTTACGATTCCGATGAGCACAAAATATTCTAAATTCGACCTCTGAAGAGAAAGTTATCAGGGTTACTATTAGACAAGGAGATGAAGGAAAAATCCAGGACCGACAACTATGATCCCACTTACGGATTCCTAAAGGGTCTTCTTATACGACGATCAGTTAGGAATTAAAGAGCACAAAAATACCTTTCAGATGGCCAAATATAATCCCAATCCGACATCAAACGATGGAGTTATGGGCATCTTAGTTGGATCGCGCTATTTGGAAATATAAACAATCCATATTGAAAAATGACGATCGAAGAGTTCCAACGTGCTTTTGGGATATTGAACGGTCTCCGAATTAGCCAATTCTTTACCAATATGGAAGCTAGTCAAGTTACGGTTCCAATGAGCACCAAATATTCTAAATTCGACCTCTAAAGAGAGAGTTATGAGGGTTACTATTAGACATGGAGATGAAGGAAAAATCCACAACCGACGACTGCGATCCCACTTACGGATTCCTTAAGGGTTTTCGTATACGACGATTCCAGTCAGGAATCAAATAGAACTAAAATACCTTTCAAATGGCCAAAAATCATCCCAATCCGACATCAAACGATGGAGTTATGGGCGTCTCAGTTGGATCTCGCTATTTGGAATTATTAACAATCCATAATGAAAAATGACGATTGAAGAGTTCCAATGTGCTTTTGGGATATCGAACGGTCTCTGATTAGTCAATTCTTGTCCAATTTAGAAACTTGTCAAGTTACGATTCCAATGACTACAAAATATTCTAAATTCGAGCTCTGAAGAGAGAGTTATGAGGGTTACTATTAGACAAGGAGATGAAGGAAAAATCCAGGACGGACGACTGCGATACCCCTTACGGATCCCTAAAGGTTCTTCGAATACGACGATTCCAGTCAGGAATCAAAGAGCACTAAAATACCTTTCAGATGGCCAAAAATCATCCCAATCCGACATTAAACGATGGAGTTATGGGCGTCTCAGTTGGATCGCGCTATTTGGAAATATTGACAATCCATACTGAAAAATGACGATCGAAGAGTTCCAACGTGCTTTTGGGATATCGAACGGTATAAGAATTAGCCAATTCTTGTTCAAATTGGAAGCTTGTCACGTTATGATTCCAATGAGCACAAAATATTCTAAATTCGACCTTTGAAGAGAGAGTTATGAGGGTTACTATTAGACAAGGAGATGAAGGAAAAATCCAGGACCGACGACTGCGATACCCCATTTGGATCCCTAAAGGGTCTTCGAATACGACGATTCCATTCAGGAATGAGCACTAAAATACCTTTCAGATGTCCAAAAATCATCCCAATCCGACATCAAACGATGGAGTTATGGGCGTCTCAGTTGGATCGCGCTATTTGGAAATATTGACAATCCATACTGAAAAATGACGATCGAAGAGTTCCAACGTGCTTTTGGGATATCGAACGGTCTAAGAATTAGCCAATTCTTGTTCAATTTGGAAGCTTGTCAAGTTATGATTTGATAAGGGTCAAATATTGCATATCAGACCCCATTTATTGCACGATTTTATGTAAATCATAACGCCTAATGTCATAATTTAAATGTGTTTTTCGCAGGATGAAATAAAAAGCGTGGATTGGAAAAAATGATATTAAAAGCGTGAATTTGACGCTCCGAAATTACCAGAGCTCGGGATGGACTCCAGAAGACCAATATTGAAGAATTTACATGCTGGGGATCCGAGAAAATCAAGTCGTTCACATTAAAGAAGCCCGAAACTGGTAAAAATTGCAAGATCACAGACTTCCCACCGTCCAATTGGCTCGAAACTTCATACATGTGATGAAGGCTATAAAGTAACCGTACATATTAAATTTCATCTACTGAAGATCTTGGAAAGTAGCTCAACGGACAGATCAGCCCATTAATCTTCAATTTGGGGCCCACCTGATATTTGGAACTGTCTCAAATTGGGTTTTAGAGGTGGAAATAATATGAGGAAAAGGATGGACGGCGCAGATTTCGCCCAAACATTACAATGGGCCCCGCACGTGATGCATGTACACCATGCACATCGCTGCCGCCGTGCACGGGACCGCCGCCCGGTCAAAGCGACCGCTGACCTGAAGCCTCTCGCCTCTCCCGCGCCAGCGTCCAGCGAACGGACGCTGGCCGATTGGGTTTCGGTTGTGGGCCCCACACGTCCATCAATTCGCCGATCCAGACCGTCCATTGTCTCTTTGGTATCGATATCATCAACGTGTTGGTGGCCGAATCTCAAATGAGAGCGAGTATGGAAATCTAACCGTTCAAAAGCATCTTGGACGGCGGAGAAGAAATCAGGTGGGCCGCATCAATAGGTATTCAGAACTGATCCCTTCCGAACGGTTTTTCGAGAGGGATCTAATGGATGGAGTGGATTTCTCAAGTAAACATCACAGTGGACCCCACCACTTCCACAGCGAATCAGCGTCCTTGTTGCTGCGTCAGCGAACGGATGCCGCTGTCCGTTTTTGCGAAGATTTGTGGGCCCCACCCATGGCCCGTACGGCTGATCCGAGCCGTTCATCTTGTAAAGGTCCACGAAGACTACAAACCCATGTTGAAACTTTGCAACCATGCGTGCACATGTGTGTGATACAGAGGCCACAAAAGGGCTGCCCTGCAACGTTCAAATCGGATCTTTCTGTATTTTCTTCTCTGGGCCGCGTTAATGGACGTTCAAAACCACCCATTCTTGACTGAAATTTCGTCCTGAATCCAATGGACGGGGTGGATTTTCCAGAAAACACTTCGGTGGGGCCCACCGATCATGGCTGCAAAAATTTCCATTCCATGTTCTGCTACAACTCTGTCACTGATCCAGCTTTCCAGCAACTATAAAAAAGGAGTTTTGGACATGGAAAATTCATTCAGAAATTGAAGGATTTCCAGATCTACAGCAAGGGAGAGAAGAAAGAGAAGAAAGAGAAGAAAGAAGAGAGAGAGAAATTGGTTTGCAATTCCTTTTATGAATTTTTATTTTTATTTATCCATCTGTTTAATGGAGTTTATGGGTAACTAATCTCTCAGCTAGGGCTGAGATGAAACCCCTAATTTGAACACCCTTTGTTCTATGTTGATTTTACTTTAATTAGATTGATTTGTTTCTTTCCTTAGTGTGCTTGATTGTTTTAAATTCTATGCTTCTCCATCTATGAACTTGATCAGAGTCTATGGATGGATGTGGTCTGGATGCTTATTCTAGGTGCTTGTATCTGATCATGAACAGGTTCCTATAGAGGAAAGAGACGGGGTGCTTTAATGAACAATATATTCCATGTGCCCGACAAAGGACATGGGATATGTTAGTCATGGCATTGCTTGAAGGAATTAGACAATCTGTATGCCCGATTAAGGACACAGATTGTGCTTTCTCTAGATAAGTTAGATCAATCTAATTTAAGGTGAATTAACGGACAAAACAAAGGTTAGGATAATTAGGGGTGGATTCGAAAGTCCTAGTGCTCTCTCTGATTGAATTTTCTTCCTTATTCTCAATTGTTTTTTTTCTTATAATTCTGTTAGTAAATTGCTCCATTATTTGTTGAATTAGTTAAGGAGAATCACAGATTTGAATTGTGACGACCAGTCCTCGTGGGATTCGACCTCGATCTTACCGAGTTTATTACTACATCACAACCCTATACTTGGGGAGTGAACAAGTTTTTGGCGCCGTTGCCGGGGACTGTTTCGGTCCAAATTGAATTTAGGATTCTCTCTTATCATAATTCATAGCTTAGGATTTTACTAACTTAGAGTTCTTTTTCTTTATTTTAGAAATTAACCTATTTCCTGTTTTGTAGGGTCCTGAGATAAACTTCTAATTTGGTAATCCCTTTCTAAATTCTTTACTTTTTCTAATTTTTTATTTTATTTTATTTTTTTTTAATTTTTAGAATTAGGTTTTTACTTTTTAGAAATTTTCTAATTCTAGAATTTCTTTTGAATTTTTTTATTTTTTAGATTTAGATTTTTCTCTTAAGTAACTTCTTATTTTCTAGTTTTAGAAATTTTTCTTTCCTTTTTAGAAACTAACTCTTCTTTTTATTTTTTAGAAACTTTCTTTTCTAGAAATTAACCGTTGCTTAGGATTTTTTTTTATTTTATTAATTTAGGAAACTTGATTTGTTTATGTTTCTGTTTTCAGGAATTGAGGAAGAAAGCTACTAAGTGAAGGAGGAGCTTCTTAAATCTTCTGACATCAATCATCTCCTTTTCCGGGTTCTTTCTTCCCATTCTTACTTACATATCATAGTTTCTAGTTCTAGTTTTCTTTTTCTTAGGTTGTTACTTAGTTTATGCTAGGACGTAGATCTCTAGATATAGAACTAGCATCTTGTGATCCTGAAATAGAAAGAAGATTCCATAGAAGATTGAAAGACATCCCAGTTGAAATGGCAGAAGAGAATGGAACTAAAACTCTTAGAGATTATTCAGCTCCTGTCCAATTCAATGCGCCTTCATGCATAGTGTTGCCCACCACCACGGCAGCACACTTTGAACTCAAGACTGGGGTTATACAGTTGTTGCCTTCCTTTTATGGGTTAGACAAGGAGGACCCATATCATCATGTGAAAGAATTCCTAGACATTTGCTCCACCTTTAAGTTTCAAAACTTCTCAGACGATTCGATCCGCCTACGCCTGTTTCCTTTTTCTTTGAAGGATAAGGCGAAAGCATGGTTGAATTCTCTAGAAGTTGGGTCTATCACCACATGGGACCAATTGTCTAGGAAGTTCTTAAAAAGTTCTTCCCTGTTCACAAAACTAATGCTCTCCGTAGAGAAATCACTAATTTCACACAAAAAGAGGGAGAGCACTTTCATGAATGCTGGGAAAGATGGAAGGACTTGCTTCTTAAATGTCCACACCACGGTTTTGAGAAGTGGCAACAAGTGCAATACTTTTATGACGGTCTGACACCCCAGAACCGTCGCATGGTTGATGCCACCAGTGGAGGGTCCTTCATGACCAAAAGCGATACCGAAGCGTGGAAATTCTTTGAAACCTTGTGTGAAAACTCCCAGCAATGGGACTATTCAGATAGAGGTGAAAGAAGTTCCCAACCACAAAAGAGAGGTGGCATATATGAGATAGGAGTCACGCCAGATCTCCATGCCAAGATTGATGGCCTGACAAAGAAGGTTGACGCTCTGATGTTACATAATGGACCTCCACAAACAACTCAAGCCGAGGCTTGTGCCATATGTTCTAATCCTGCCCATCCTACGCAATCTTGCCCATCTGGTGCAGCATTTCCAGAATTCCTCTCTGAACAAGTTCATGCTTTGAACACCTTTAAGAAAACTAGGAATGATCCTTACTCGAACACATACAACCCAGGGTGGGCTAGACATCCAAATTTCTCGTGGGCGAAAGGACCACAACAAGGAGGACCATCTGAGAATCCTCCTATGCAACCTCAGCAGTTTCCGCAATATCAACAACTGCCTGCACAATCAAGGAAACCATCTCTTGAGGATACACTCCATCTTTTTATGCAGAGCTCTCTCCAATTCCAAAAAGATACCCAACAAACCTTACTAGCCAACCAGCAAAGCTTACATGCAAATGCGCAATCCATTGCTAAGCTGGAAGTACAATTGGGTCAACTAGCTACCACATTGAATGAGAGAGAGAAGGGTAAGTTCCCTGGCCAACCTGTGGCTAATCCAAAGGGACAGTATGAGATTGGCTCTAATTCCAACCAAGGGCAATACCATGAGCAAGCCAAATCGATCATTACCCTTAGGTCAGGCAAACAGATTGACAACAGAATAGAGATGCCTAGGGATGAATCAAATTCTAAAACAGAAAATCAAGATGAAGCAGAGAGACACACCAATGCATCTAAAGTCCAAAGGCTCTCTGACTCTCCTAGAGCCGCTGACGTGCCACCTTACGTGCCCAAAGCACCTTTTCCTCAACGTCTGGCACCAATGAAGAAAAGAAACAACTTTGATGAAATCCTGGACGTGTTTAAAAAAGTGCAAGTCAACATCCCGTTGCTTGACGCTATCAAGCAAGTCCCTGCTTATGCTAAGTTTCTTAAAGATTTATGCACTCAAAAGCGTAAGAAGAATGTTCATAAGAAAGTCTTCCTTGCAGAGCAGCTCAGCTCCATGATTCAACATAACACCCCTTCTAAATTTAGGGATCCAGGAGCTCCCACCATTTCTTGCGGCACAGGAGATCATAAAATCGGGAAGGCATTACTTGATTTAGGGGCGAGCGTCAATTTGTTACCATATTCGGTTTATGAGCAGTTAGGACTTGGTGAGTTGAAACCGACTAAAATAACATTACAACTAGCTGATAGATCTGTCAAGGTGCCCAGGGGTGTTATTGAAGATGTACTAATCCGGGTTGACAAATTTTATTTTCCAGTGGATTTCATAGTTATAGATACTCAGCCTGTTCAGAATCCTCATAGTCAGATCCCAGTCATTTTGGGTCGTCCATTTTTGGCCACATCTAATGCTATTATAAATTGCAGGAATGGAGTTATGAAGTTGTCATTTGGTAACATGAATATTAAACTCAATGTCTTTAATGCAGGACAACAATCCGCAGATTTGGACGACATATTTGAAGTGGACATGATCGACAGTCTAGTGCAGGACTCCTTCCTCAAATCTTTTGAAGATCCACTTGAGACCTGCTTAGCACAACATGGCACGGATTTTGACATAGATAGTCCCATCCACGAAGTCAATGCACTGCTCGACTCTACTCCGATATTGGAGACTGAAAAATGGAGAGCGAAAGTGGAACCTCTTCATCCCTCTGAGACTCTTCCTGACAGCACAGTTTCTAACTCTGAGAAGGCAAAAGAGAACAGGTTGCTTAATGTTCTTCGGACATATAAGACAGCAATTGAACGGAAGATAGCAAAAATACAAGGAGTGTGCCCCACTGTATGTAAGGATCATGCTGTGGAAATGTCACGTAAAATACAAAGGAAGCAAGATCCTAACATGGAAGAAGTTGTTCGAGCAGAAGTCCTTAAATTGTTTGATGATAGTGTCAATTGCCTCATTTCAGATAGCACAGTTTATGGGAACTCGCATCACTTGTCTGGGATTGGTTAACCACAGTGCTGAGGTAAGTTCTTTTGGCGGACCTTGGTCTTAAAGATTAATGAATTCATGGTCCATTTTTGTCTGGCTGAAGACGTTAAACTTAGCGCTCCTGGGAGGCAACCCAGCATTTCATTCTATTTTTTTTCCTTGTTAGTTAGTTCAATGTTTGTGGGTAACATTACTGCAAACCTTCACGAGACTACAACTCGTCCACTAGGGGTAACCTAGGGGTTTAAAGGCTTGTTGCATATGCTAAATGAAATCGAGAGCACCTGCGAAAGTGGTATAGGTAAGATCTTTTATTTTACTGATTTCTCTCTTGTGCTGACTCGCTTTTATGCTGATATTTTTGAGAGCTTCTTGATTCTCCATCCAGGTACTATCTTTCCCTCACTCCTCTTTTCTTTTCGTTGTCTCATGTGCATTGCATGCTTATTTCTTTTACATTGAGGACAATGTAGATTTTAGGTTGGGGGTGGGAGATTAGGTTACCTAATCAGTATTTTCTTGGTCTTGAGCAAAAATTGTGAAAATTTTTAAAATTTTTCTGGATTTTCTATTGAATTCAAAGTGATTTTGAAGGATAGTTGGGATTTTAAAATTACAAGATTCAGAATGTGAGAAATTTATGACTCTTGAATTCGGTTGTCTGGCAGATTTCACACTTAAGTTTGAATTGTTAATCCACGATTAGAAGTTGTAAACATTGATTGAGCCATGATTTCACATATCAAATCTCGTTTACACATTAAGTTTTTCAGTTCGATATTAATTGATAACATGGTAATCACTAAGCATGAAAGGAACCAACCTGAAAAATAAAAATTTTTTTTAGCATCAGTCTATAAAGAAGAATTAAAAGAATAAGTCGCATAATCGTCATCATAGGTTTGCTCCCTATAGATGAAGATTCGATTCCTCATAGTTGACATGAGAAAAGATTTAGGCAACAAGTTTTCACCATAGGTTTGCTCCCTATAGGTGCAGATTCGATTCTCCTCCTTGGCGTACTATTCATAAAGAAAATCAAAAAAATAGTAGAATGAAAAGTTAATCTGTAAGGCAAGTGTTGGTTCCAGTTTTGGGTGACATGAGCTCCGTTGTTAATTTCCAATGATATCATGAAATTGACAATTGAATCTCTTAATGGTTGAAAGCTGAGATGACACTATACACTCATGAAACTCAATGTTTTAGAATTATTCTGATTCATGGATTAATATTTTGAACTTGATTATGAAGTTTACTGTAAGCTTGATTTCAGGAGAAAAAATCTTTATGGGCGTCTCAGTTGGATCGCGCTATTTGGAAATATTAAGAATCCATACTGAAAAATGACAATCGAAGAGTTCCAACGTGCTTTTGGGATATCGAACGGTCTCCGAATTAGCCAATTCTTATACAATTTGGAAGCTTGTCAAGTTATGAATCCAATGAGTACAAAATATTCTAAATTCGATCTCTGAAGAGAGAGTTATGGGGGTTACTATTAGACAAGGAGATGAAGGAAAAATCGAGGACCGACGACTGCGATACCACTTACGGATCCCTAAAGGGTATTCGAATACGACGATTCCAATCAGGAATCAAAGAGCATTAAAATACCTTTCCGATGGCCAAAAATCATCCCAATCCGGCATCAAACGATGGAGTATGGGCGTCTCAGTTGGATTGCGCTATTTGGAAATATTAACAATCCATACAGAAAAATGACGATCGAAGAGTTCCAACGTGCTTTTGGGATATCGAACGGTCTCTGAATTAGCCAATTCTTGTCCAATTTGGAAGCTAGTCAAGTTACGATTCCAATGTGTACAAAATATTCTAAATTCGACCAATGTAGAGACATTTATGAGGGTTACTATTAGACAAGGAGACGAAGGAAAAATCCAGGACCGATGACTGCGATACCCCTTACGGATCCCTAAAGGGTCTTCGAATACGACGATTCCAATCAGGAATCAAAGAGCACTAAAATACATTTAAGATGATCAAAAATCATCCCAATCCAACATCAAACGATGGAGTAATGGGCGTCTCAGTTGGATCGCGCTATTTGGAAATATTAACAATCCATACTGAAAAATGACGATCGAAGAGTTCCAACGTGCTTTTGGGATATCGAACGGTCTATGAATTAGCCAATTCTTGTTTAATTTGGAAGCTTGCCAAGTTATGATTCCAATGAGCACAAAATATTCTAAATTCGACCTCTGAAGGGAGAGTTATGAGGGTTACTATTAGACAAGGAGATGAAGGGAAAATCCAGGACCGATGACTACGATCCCACTTGCGGATTCCTAAAGGGTCTTCGTATACGACGATTCCAATCAGGAATCAAATAGCACTAAAATACCTTTAAGATGGCCAAAAATCATACCTATCTAACATCAAACGATGGAGTTATGGGCGTCTCAGTTGGATCACGCTATTTGGAAATATTAACAATCTATATTGAAAATTGACGATCAAAGAGGACCAACGTCCTTTTGGGATATCAAACGGTCTCCGAATTAGCCAATTCTTGTCCAATTTGGAAGCTTGTCAAGTTACAATTCCAATGAGCACTAAATATTCTAAATTCGACCTCTGAAGGAAAAATCCACGACCGACGACTGCGATCCCACTTACAGATTCCTAAAGGGTCTTCGTATACGACGATTCTAGTCAGGAATCAAATAGCACTAAAATACCTTTCAGATAGCTAAAAATCATCCCAATCCGACATCAAACGATGGAGTTATGGGCGTCTCAGTTGGATCGCGCTATTTGGAATCATTAACAATTCATAATGAAAAATGACGATCGAAGCGTTCCTACGTGCTTTTGGGATATCGAACGGTCTCCGAATTAGCCGATTCTTGTCCGATTTGGAAGCTTGTCCAGTTACGATTCCAATGAGTAGAAAATATTCTAAATTTGACCTCTGAAGAGAGAGTTATAAGGTTACTATTAGACAAGGAGATGAAGGAAAAATTCACGACCGACGACTGCGATCCCACTTACGGATTCCTAAAGGGTCTTCGTATACGACGATTCCAGTCAGGATTCAAATAGCACTAAAATACCTTTCAGATGGCCAAAAATCATCCCAATCTGACATCAAACGATGGAGTTATGGGCGTCTCAGTTGGATCGCGCTATTTGGAATATTAACAATCCATAATGAAAATGACGATCGAAGAGTTCCAACGTGCTTTTGGGATATCGAACGGTCTCGAATTAGCCAATTCTTGTCCAATTTAGAAGCTTGTCAAGTTACGATTCCAATGACTACAAAATATTCTAAATTCGATCTCTGAAGAGAGAGTTATGGGGTTACTATTAGACAAGGAGATGAAGGAAAAATCACGACCGACGACTGCGATCCCACTTACGGATCCCAAAAGGGTCTTCGAATACGACGATTCCATCAGGAATCAAAGAGCATTAAAATACCTTTCAGATGGCCAAAAATCATCCCAATCGGACATCAAACGATGGAGTTATGGGCGTCTCAGTTGGATCGCGCTATTTGGAAATATTAACAATCCATACAGAAAAATGACGATCGAAGAGTTCCAACGTGCTTTTGGGATATCGAACGGTCTCGAATTAGCCAATTCTTGTCCAATTTGGAAGCTAGTCAAGTTACGATTCCAATGTGTACAAAATATTCTAAATTCGACCAATGTAGAGACATTTATGAGGGTTACTATTAGACAAGGAGACGAAGGAAAAATTCAGGACCGATGACTGTGATACCCCTTACGGATCCCTAAAGGGTCTTCGAATATGACGATTCCAATCAGGAATCAAAGAGCACTAAAATACATTTAAGATGATCAAAAATCATCCCAATCCGACATCAAACGATGGAGTAATGGGCGTCTCAGTTGGATCGCGCTATTTGGAAATATTAACAATCCATACTGAAAAATGACGATCGAAGAGTTCCAACGTGCTTTTGGGATATCGAACGGTCTATGAATAAGCCAATTCTTTAATTTGGAAGCTTGCCAAGTTATGATTCCAATGAGCACAAAATATTCTAAATTCGACCTCTGAAGAGAGAGTTATGAGGGTTACTATTAGACAAGGAGATGAAGGGAAAATCCAGGACCGATGACTGCGATCCCACTTGCGGATTCCTAAAGGGTCTTCGTATACGACGATTCCAATCAGGAATCAAATAGCACTAAAATACCTTTAAGATGGCCAAAAATCATACCTATCTAACATCAAACGATGGAGTTATGGGCGTCTCAGTTGGATCACGCTATTTGGAAATATTAACAATCTATATTGAAAATTGACGATCAAAGAGGACCAACGTCCTTTTGGGATATCGAACGGTCTCCGAATTAGCCAATTCTTGTCCAATTTGGAAGCTTGTCAAGTTACAATTCCAATGAGCACTAAATATTCTAAATTCGACCTCTGAAGAAAATCCACGACCGACGACTGCGATCCCACTTACAGATTCCTAAAGGGTCTTCGTATACGACGATTCTAGTCAGGAATCAAATAGCACTAAAATACCTTTCAGATGGCCAAAAATCATCCCAATCCGACATCAAACGATGGAGTTATGGGCGTCTCAGTTGGATCGCGCTATTTGGAATCGTTAACAATTCATAATGAAAAATGACGATCGAAGCGTTCCTACGTGCTTTTGGGATATCGAACGGTCTCCGAATTAGCCAATTCTTGTCCAATTTGGAAGCTTGTCAAGTTACAATTCCAATGAGCACTAAATATTCTAAATTCGACCTCTGAAGGAAAAATCCACGACCGACGACTGCGATCCCACTTACGGATTCCTAAAGGGTCTTCGTATATGACGATTCCAGTCAGGAATCAAATAGCACTAAAATACCTTTCAGATGGCCAAAAATCATCCCAATCTGACATCAAACGATGGAGTTATGGGCGTCTCAGTTGGATCGCGCTATTTGGAATTATTAACAATCCATAATGAAAAATGACGATCGAAGAGTTCCAACGTGCTTTTGGGATATCAAACGGTCTCGGAATTAGCCAATTCTTGTCCAATTTAGAAACTTGTCAAGTTACGATTCCAATGACTATAAAATATTCTAAATTCGATCTCTGAAGAGAGAGTTATGGGGGTTACTATTAGACAAGGAGATGAAGGAAAAATCGAGGACCGACGACTGCGATACCACTTACGGATCCCAAAAGGGTATTCGAATACGACGATTCCAATCAGGAATCAAAGAGCATTAAAATACCTTTCTGATGGCCAAAAATCATCCCAATCCGGCATCAAACGATGGAGTTATGGGCGTCTCAGTTGGATTGCGCTATTTGGAAATATTAACAATCCATACAGAAAAATGACGATCGAAGAGTTCCAACGTGCTTTTGGGATATCGAACGGTCTCTGAATTAGCCAATTCTTGTCCAATTTGGAAGCTAGTCAAGTTACGATTCCAATGAGTACAAAATATTCTAAATTCGACCAATGTAGAGAGATTATGAGGGTTACTATTAGACAAGGAGACGAAGGAAAAATTCAGGACCGATGACTGCGATACCCCTTACGGATCCCTAAAGGGTCTTCGAATAGGACGATTCCAATCAGGAATCAAAGAGCACTAAAATACATTTAAGATGATCAAAAATCATCCCAATCCGACATCAAACGATGGAGTATGGGCGTCTCAGTTGGATCGCGCTATTTGGAAATATTAACAATCCATACTGAAAAATGACGATCGAAGAGTTCCAACGTGCTTTTGGGATATCGAACGGTCTATGAATAAGCCAATTCTTGTTTAATTTGGAAGCTTGCCAAGTTATGATTCCAATGAGCACAAAATATTCTAAATTCGACCTCTGAAGAGAGAGTTATGAGGGTTACTATTTGACAAGGAGATGAAGGGAAAATCCAGGACCGATGACTGCGATCCCACTTGCGGATTCCTAAAGGGTCTTCGTATACGACGATTCCAATCAGGAATCAAATAGCACTAAAATACCTTTAAGATGGCCAAAAATCATACCTATCTACATCAAACGATGGAGTTATGGGCGTCTAGTTGGATCACGCTATTTGGAAATATTAACAATCTATATTGAAAATTGACGATCAAAGAGGACCAACGTCCTTTTGGGATATCGAACGGTCTCCGAATTAGCCAATTCTTGTCCAATTTGGAAGCTTGTCAAGTTACAATTCCAATGAGCACTAAATATTCTAAATTCGACCTCTGAAGGAAAAATCCACGACCGACGACTGCGATCCCACTTACAGATTCCTAAAGGGTCTTCGTATACGACGATTCTAGTCAGGAATCAAATAGCACTAAAATACCTTTCAGATGGCCAAAAATCATCCCAATCCGACATCAAACGATGGAGTTATGGGCGTCTCAGTTGGATCGCGCTATTTGGAATCGTTAACAATTCAATGAAAAATGACGATCGAAGCGTTCCTACGTGCTTTTGGGATATCGAACGGTCTCCGAATTAGCCAATTCTTGTCCAATTTGGAAGCTTGTCAAGTTACAATTCCAATGAGCACTAAATATTCTAAATTCGACCTCTGAAGGAAAAATCCACGACCGACGACTGCGATCCCACTTACGGATTCCTAAAGGGTCTTCGTATATGACGATTCCAGTCAGGAATCAAATAGCACTAAAATACCTTTCAGATGGCCAAAAATCATCCCAATCTGACATCAAACGATGGAGTTATGGGCGTCTCAGTTGGATCGCGCTATTTGGAATATTAACAATCCATAATGAAAAATGACGATCGAAGAGTTCCAACGTGCTTTTGGGATATCAACGGTCTCCGAATTAGCCAATTCTTGTCCAATTTGGAAGCTTGTCAAGTTACGATTCCAATGACTACAAAATATTCTAAATTCGACCTCTGAAGAGAGAGTTCTGAGGGTTACTATTAGACAAGGAGATGAAGGAAAAATCCAGGACCGACGACTGCGATACCCCTTACGGATCCCTAAAGGGTCTTCGAATACGACGATTCCAATAGGAATCAAAGAGCACTAAAATACCTTTCAGATGGCCAAAAATCATCCCAATCCGACATCAAACGATGGAGTTATGGGCGTCTCAGTTGGATCGCGCTATTTGGAAATAATTAACAATCCATACTGAAAAATGACGATCGAAGATCTCCAACGTGCTTTTGGGATATCGAACGGTCTCCGAATTAGCCAATTCTTGTTCAATTTGGAAGCTTGTCAAGTTACGATTCCAATGATCACAAAATATTCTAAATTTGACCTCTGAAAGAGAGAGTTTGAGGGTTACTATTAGACAAGGAGATGAAGGAAAAATCCAGGACTGACGACTGCGATCCCACTTACGTATCCCTAAAGGGTCTTCGTATACGACGATTCCAGTCAGGAATCAAATCACTAAAATACCTTTAAGATGGCCAAAAATCATCCCAATCCGACATCAAACGATGGAGTTATGGGCGTCTCAGTTGGATCGCGCTATTTGGAAATATTAACAATCCATAAAGAAAAATGACGATCGAAGAGTTCCAACGTGCTTTTCGGATATCGAACAGTCTCCGAATTAGCCAATTCTTGTACCGTTTGGATGCTTGTCAAGTTACGATGCCAATGAGCACAAAATATTCTAAATTCGACCTCTGAAGAGAGAGTTATGAGGGTTACTATTAGACAAGGAGATGAAGGAAAAATCCAGGACCGACAACTGCGATACCCCTTACGGATCCCTAAAGGGTCTTCGTATACGACGATTCCAGTCAGGAATCAAAGAGCACTAAAATACCTTTCAGATGGCCAAAAATCATCCCAATCTGACATCAAACGATGGAGTTATGGGCGTCTCAGTTGGATCACGCTATTTGGAATATTAACAATCCATACTGAAAAATGACGATCGAAGAGTTCCAACGTGCTTTTGGGATATCGAACGGTCCTCGAATTTGCCGATTCTTATCCAATTTGGAAGCTTGTCAAGTTACGGTTCCAATAAGCACAAAATATTCTAAATTAACGTCTGAAGAGAGAGTTATGAGGGTTACTATTATGCAAGGAGATGAAGGAAAAATCCTAGACCGATGACTGCGATCCCACTTACGAATCCCTAGAGGGTCTTCGAATACGACGATTCCAATCAAGAATCGAAGAGCACTAAAATACCTTTCTGTGGCCAAAAATCATCCCAATCCGACATCAAACGATGGAGTTATGGGTGTCTCAGTTGGATCGCGCTATTTGGAAATATAAACAATCCATATTGAAAAATGACGATCGAAGATTTCCAACGTGCTTTTGGGATATCGAACGGTCTCCGAATTAGCCAATTCTTGTCCAATTTGGAAGCTTGTCAAGTTACGATTCCAATGAGCACAAAATATTCTAAATTCGACCTCTGAAGAGCGAGTTATGAGGGTTACTATTAGACAAGGAGATGAAGGAAAAATCCAGGACCGACGACTGCGATCCCACTTAAGGATCCCTAAATGGTTTTCGAATACGACGATTCCAGTCAGGAATTAAAGAGCACTAAAATACCTTTCAGATGGCCCAAAATCATCCCAATCCGACATCAAACGATGGAGTTATGGGCGTCTCAGTTGGATCGCGCTATTTGGAAATATTAACAATCCATACTGAAAAATGATGATCGAAGAGTTCCAACGTGCTTTTGGGATATCGAACGGACTCCGAATTAGCCAATTCTTGTCCAATTTGGAAGCTTGTCAAGTTACGATTCCAATGAGCACAAAATATTCTAAATTCGACCTCTGAAGAGAGAGTTATGAGGGTTACTATTAGACAAGGAGATGAAGGAAAAATCCAGGACCGATGACTGCGATCCCACTTACGGATTCCCAAAGGCCTTCGTATACGGCGATTCTAGTCCGGAATCAAATAGAACTAAAATACCTATCAGAAGGCCAAAAATCATCCCAATCTGACATCAAAGGATGGAGTTATGGGCGTCTCAGTTGGATCGCGCTATTTGGAAATATTAACAATCTATATTGAAAAATGACGATCGAAGAGTACCAACGTACTTTTGGGATATCGAACGATCTCCGAATTAGACAATTCTTTTCCAATTTGGAAGCTTGTCAAGTTACGAATCCAATGAGCATAAAATATTCTAAAGTCGACCTCTAAAGAGAGAGTTATGAGGGTTACTATTAGACAAGGAGATGAAGAAAAAATCCACGCCCGACGACTGTGATCCCACTTACGGATTCCTAATGAGTCTTCGTATACGAAGATCCCAGTCAGGAATCAAATAGCACTAAAATACCTTTCAGATGGCAAAAACTCATCCCAATCCGACATCAAACGATGGAGTTATGGGCGTCTCAGTTGGATCGTGCTATTTGGAATTATTAACAATCCATAATGAAAAATGACGATCGAAGTGTTCTAACGTGCTTTTGGGATATCGAATGGTCTCCGAATTATCCAATTCTTGTCCAATTTGGAAACTTGTCAAGTTACGATTACAATGAGCATAAAATATTCTAAATTCAAGCTCTAAAGAGAGAGTTATGAGGGTTACGATCCCACTTATGGATTCCTAAAGGGTCTTCGTATACGACAATCAGTTAGGAATTAAAGAGCACAAAAATACCTTTCAGATGGCTAAAAATAATCCCAATCTGACATCAACCGATGGAGTTATGAGCATCTCAGTTGGATCGTGCTATTTGGAAATATTAACAATTCATACTGAAAAATGACAATCGAAGAGTTCCAACGTGCTTTTGGGATATCGAACGGTCTCCGAATTAGCCAATTCTTGTCCAATTTAGAAGCTTGTCAAGTTATGATTCCAATGACTACTAAATATTCTAAATTCGACCTCTGAAGAGAGAGTTATGAGGGTTACTATTAGACAAGGAGATGAAGGAAAAATCCAGGACCGACGACTGCGATACCCCATATGGATCCCTAAAGGGTCTTCGAATACGACGATTCCAACCAGGAATCAAAGAGCACTAAAATACCATTCAGATGGCCAAAAATCATCCCAATCCGACATCAAACGATGGAGTTATGGGCGTCTCAGTTGGATCGCGCTATTTGGAAATATTGACAATCCATATTGAAAAATGACGATCGAAGAGTTCCAACGTGCTTTTGGGATATCGAATGGTCTAAGAATTAGCCAATTCTTGTTCAATTTGGAAGCTTGTCACGTAATGATTCCAATGAGCACAAAATATTCTAAATTCGACCTTTGACCAGAGAGTTATGAGGGTTACTATTAGACAAGGAGATGAAGGAAAAATCCAGGACCTACGACTGCGATACCCCATTTGGATCCCTAAAGGGTCTTCGAATACGACGATTCCAATCAGGAATCAAAGAGCACTAAAATACCTTTCAGATGGCCAAAAATCATCCCAATCCGACATCAAACGATGGAGTTATGGGCGTCTCAGTTGGATCGCGCTATTTGGAAATATTGACAATACATACTGAAAAATGACGATCGAAGAGTTCAAACGTGCTTTTGGGATATCGAACGGTCTAAGAATTAGCCAATTCTTGTCAAGTTATGATTCCAATGAGCACAAAATATTCTAAATTCGACCTCTGAAGAGAGAGTTATGAGGGTTAATATTAGACAAGGAGACGAAGGAAAAATCCAGGACCGATGACTGCGATCCCACTTGCGGATTCCTAAAGGGTCTTCGTATACGACGATTCCAGTCAGGAATCAAATAGCCTTAAAATACGTCTCAGATGGCCAAAAATCATCCCTATCTGACATCAAACGATGGAGTTATGGGTGTCTCACTTGGATCACGCTATTTGGAAATATTAACAATCTATATTGAAAAATGACGATCGAAGAGTACCAACGTCCTTTTGGGATATCGAACGGTCTCCGAATTAGCCAATTCTTGTCCAATTTGGAAGCTTGTCAAGTTACAATTCCAATGAGCACAAAATATTCTAAATTCGACCTCTGAAGAGAGAGTTATGAGGGCTACTATTAGACATGGAGATGAAGGAAAAATCCACGACCGACGACTGCGATCCCACTTACGGATTCTTAAAGGGTCTTCGTATACGACGATTCTAGTCAGGAATCAAAGAGCACTAAAATACCTTTCAGATGGCCAAAAATCATCCAAGTCTGACATCAAACGATGGAGTTATGGGTGTCTCACTTGGATCGCGCTAATTGGAATTATTTACAATTCATAATGAAAAATGACGAACGAAGAGTTCCTACGTGCTTTTGGGATATCGAACGGTCTCCGAATTAGCCAATTCTTGTCCCGTCTGAAAGCTTGTCAAGTTATGATTCCAATGAGCACAAAATATTCTAAATTCGACATCTGAAGAGAAATTTTTGAGGGTTACTATTAGACAAGGAGATGAAGGAATCCCACTTACGGATTCCTAAAGGGTCTTCGAATACGATGATTCCAGTCTGGAATCAAATAGCACTAAAATACCTTTCAGATGGCCAAAAATCATCCCAATCAGACATCAAACGATGGAGTTATGGGCGTCTCAGTTGGATCGCGCTATTTGGAATTATTAACAATCCATAATGAAAAATGACTATTGAAGAGTTCCAACGTGCTTTTGGGATATCGAACGGTCTCCGAATTAGTCAATTCTTATACAATTTGGAAGCTTGTCAAGTTATGATTCCAATGAGTACATAATATTCTAAATTTGACCTCTAAAGAGAGAGTTATGAGGGTTACTATTAGACAAGGAGATGAAGGAAAAATCCAGGACCGACGACTGCGATCCCACTTACGGATCCCTAAAGGGTCTTCGAATACGACGATTCGAATCAAGAATCAAAGAGCAATAAAATACCTTTCTGATGGCCAAAAATCATCCCAATCCGGCATCAAACGATGGAGTTATGGGCGTCTCAGTTGGATCGCGCTATTTGGAAATATTAACAATCCATATTGAAAAATGACGATCGAAGAGTTCCAACGTGCTTTTGGGATATCGAACGGTCTCCGAATTAGCCAATTCTTGTCCAATTTGGAAGCTTCTCAAGTTACGATTCCAATGAGTACAAAATATTCTAAATTCGACCAATGAAGAGAGAGTTATGAGGGTTACTATTAGACAAGGAGACGAAGGAAAAATCCAGGACCGACGACTGCGATACCCCTTACGGATCCCTAAATGGTCTTCGAATACGACGATTCCAATCAGGAATCAAAGAGCACTAAAATACCTTTAAGATGATCAAAAATCATCCCAATCCGACATCAAACGATGGAGTTATGGGCGTCTCAGTTGGATCGCGCTATTTGGAAATATTAACAATCCATACTGAAAAATGACGATCGAAGAGTTCCAACGTGCTTTTGGGATATCGAACGGTCTAAGAATTAGCCAATTCTTGTTTAATTTGGAAGCTTGTCAAGTTATGATTCAAATGAGCACAAAATATTCTAAATTCGACCTCTGAAGAGAGAGTTATGAGGGTTACTATTAGACAAGGAGATGAAGGGAAAATCCAGGACCGATGACTGCGATCCCACTTGCGGATTCCTAAAGGGTCTTCGTATACGACGATTCCATTCAGGAATCAAATAACACTAAAATACCTTTAAGATGGCCAAAAATCATACCTATCTGACATCAAACGATGGAGTTATGGGCGTCTCAGTTGGATCACGCTATTTGGAAATATTAACAATCTATATTGAAAAATGACGATCAAAGAGTACCAACGTCCTTTTGGGATATCGAACGGTCTCCGAATTAGCCAATTCTTGTGCAATTTGGAAGCTTGTCAAGTTACAATTCCAATGAACGCAAAATATTCTAAATTCGACCTCTGAAGAGAGAGTTATGAGGGCTACTATTAGACATGGAGATGAAGGAAAAATCCACGACCGACGACTGCGATCCCACTTACAGATTCCTAAAGGGTCTTCGTATACGACGATTCTAGTCCGAAATCAAATAGCACTAAAATACCTTTCAAATGGCCAAAAATCATCCCAATCCGACATCAAACGATGGAGTTATGGGCGTCTCAGTTGGATCGCGCTATTTGGAATCATTAACAATTCATAATGAAAAATGATGATCGAAGCGTTCCTACGTGCTTTTGGGATATCGAAAGGTCTCCGAATTAGCCAATTCTTGTCCGATTTGGAAGCTTGTCAAGTTACGATTCCAATGAGTAGAAAATATTCTAAATTTGACCTCTGAAGAGAGAGTTATGAGGGTTACTATTAGACAAGGAGATGAAGGAAAAATCCAGGACCGACGATTGCGATCCCCCTTACGTATCCCTAAAGAGTCTTCGAATACGACGATTCTAGTCAGGAATCAAATAGCACTAAAATACCTTTCAGATGGCCAAAAATCATCCCAATCCGACATCAAACGATGGAGTTATGGGCGTCTCAGTTGGATCGCGCTATTTGGAATTATTAACAATCCATAATGAAAAATGACGATCGAAGAGTTCCAACGTGCTTTTGGGATATCGAACGGTCTCCGAATTAGCCAATTCTTATACAATTTGGAAGCTTGTCAAGCTATGATTCCAATGAGTACAAAATATTCTAAATTCGACCTCTGAAGAGAGAGTTATGAGGGTTACTATTAAACAAGGAGATGAAGGAAAAATCGAGGACCGACGACTGCGATACCACTTACGGATCCATAAAGGGTTTTCGAATACGACGATTCCAATCAGGAATCAAAGAGCACTAAAATACCTTTCGGATGGCCAAAAATCATCCCAATCCGGCATCAAACGATGGAGTTATGGGCGTCTTAGTTGGATCGCGCTATTTGGAAATATTAACAATCCATACTGAAAAATGACGATCGAAGAGTTCCAACGTGCTTTTGGGATATCGAACGGTCTCTGAATTAGCCAATTCTTGTCCAATTTGGAAGCTAGTGAAGTTACGATTCCAATGAGTACAAAATATTCTAAATTCGACCAATGTAGAGAGAGTTATGAGGGTTACTATTAGACAAGGAGACGAAGGAAAAATCCAGGACCGACGACTGCGATATCCCTTACGGATCCCTAAAGGGTCTTCGAATACGACGATTCCAATCAGGAATCAAAGGGCACTAAAATACATTTAAGATGATCAAAAATCATCCCAATCCGACATCAAACAATGGAGTTATGGGCGTCTCAGTTGGATCGCGCTATTTGGAAATATTAACAATCCATACTGAAAAATGACGATCGAAGAGTTCCAACGTGCTTTTGGGATATTGAACGGTCTATGAATTAGCCAATTCTTATTTAATTTGGAAGCTTGTCAAGTTATGATTCCAATGAGCACAAAATATTCTAAATTCGACCTCTGAAGAGAGAGTTATGAGGGTTACTATTAGACAAGGAGATGAAGGGAAAATCCAGGACCGATGACTGCGATCCCACTTGCGGATTCTTAAAGGGTCTTCGTATATGACGATTCCAATCAGGAATCAAATAGCACTAAAATACCTTTAAGATGGCCAAAAATTATACCTATCTGACCTTAAACGATGGAGTTATGGGCGTCTCAGTTGGATCACGCTATTTGGAAATATTAACAATCTATATTGAAAAATGACGATCGAAGAGTACCAACGTCCTTTTGGGATATCGAACGGTCTCCGAATTAGGCAATTCTTGTCCAATTTGGAAGCTTGTCAAGTTACAATTCCAATGAGCACAAACTATTCTAAATTCGACCTCTGAAGAGAGAGTTATGAGGGCAACTATTAGACATGGAGATGAAGGAAAAATCCACGACCGACGACTGCGATCCCACTTACAAATTACTAAAGGGTCTTCGTATACGACGATTCTAGTCAGGAATCAAATAGCACTAAAATACCATTCAGATGGCCAAAAATCATCCCAATCCGACATCAAACGATAGAGTTATGGGCATCTCAGTTGGATTGCGCTATTTGGAAATATTAACAATCCATACTGAAAAATGATGATCGAAGAGTTCCAACGTGCTTTTGGGATATCGAACGGTCTCCGAATTAGCCAATTCTTATCCAATTTGGAAGCTAGTCAAGTTACTATTCCAATAAGCACAAAATATTCTAAATTCGACCTCTGAAGAGAGAGTTATGAGGGTTACTATTAGACAAGGAGATGAAGGAAAAATCCAGGACCGACGACTGCGATCCCACTTATGGATCCCTAAAGGGTCTTCGAATATGACGATTCTAGTCAGGAATTAAAGAGCACTAAAATACCTTTCAGATGGCCAAAAATCATCCCAATCCGACATCGAACGATGGAGTTACGGGCGTCTCAGTTGGATCTTGCTATTTGGAAATATTAACAATTCATACTGAAAAATGATGATCGAAGAGTTCCAACGTGCTTTTGGGATATCGAACGGACTACTAATTATCCAATTCTTGTCCAATTTGGAAGCTTGTCAAGTTACGATTCCAATGAGCACAAAATATTCTAAATTTGACCTCTGAAGAGAGAGTTATGGGGGTTACTATTAGACAAGGAGATGAAGGAAAAATTCAGGACCGATGACTGCGATCCCACTTACGGATACCCAAAGGGTCTTCGTATACGACGATTCCGGTCCGGAATCAAATAGCACTAAAATACCTATCAGATGGCCAAAAATCATCCCAATCTGACATCAAACGATGGAGTTATGGGCGTCTCAATTGGATCGCGCTATTTGGAAATATTAACAATCTATATTAAAAAATGACGATCGAAGAGTACCAACGTACTTTTGGGATATCGAACGGTCTCCGAATTAGCCAATTCTTTTACAATTTGGAAGCTTGTCAAGTTAAGATTCCAATGAGCATAAAATATTCTAAACTCGACCTCTGAAGAGAGAGTTATGAGGGTCACTATTAGACAAGGAGATGAAGGAAAAATCCACGACCGACGACTGTGATCCCACTTACGGATTCCTAATGAGTCTTCGTATGCGAAGATTCCAGTCAGGAATCAAATAGCACTAAAACACCTTTCAGATGGCAAAAAAATCATCCCAATCCGACATCAAACGATGGAATTATGGGCGTCTCAGTTGGATCGTGCTATTTGGAATTATTAACAATACATAATGAAAAATGACGATCGAAGTGTTCTAACGTGCTTTTGGGATATTGAACGGTCTCTGAATTATCCAATTCTTATCCAATTTGGAATCTTGTCAAGTTACGATTGCAATGAGCACAAAATATTCTAAATTTGTGCTCTAAAGAGAGAGTTATGAGGGTTACTATTAGACAAGGAGATGATGGAAAAATTCAGGATTGATGACTGCGTCCCACTTACGGATCCCTAATGGGTCTTTGTATACGACGATTCTAGTCCGGAATCAAATAGCACTAAAATACCTATCAGATGGCCAAAAATCATCCCAATCTGACCTCAAGTGATGGAGTTATGGGCGTCTCAGTTGGATCGCACTATTTGGAAATATTAACAATCTATATTGAAAAATGACAATCGAAGAGTACCAATGTACTTTTGGGATATCGAACGGTCTCCGAATTAGCCAATTCTTTTTCAATTTGAAAGCTTGTCAAGTTACGATTCCAATGAGCATAAAATATTCTAAAGTCGACCTCTAAAGAGAGAGTTATGACGGTTACTATTAGACAAGGAGATGAAGAAAAAATCCACGACCGACGACTGTGATCCCACTTACGGATTCCTAATGAGTCTTCGTATGCGAAGATTCCAGTCAGGAATCAAATAGCACTAAAACACCTTTCAGATGGCAAAAAAATCATCCCAATCCGACATCAAACGATGGAATTATGGGCGTCTCAGTTGGATCGTGCTATTTGGAATTATTAACAATCCATAATGAAAAATGACGATCGAAGTGTTCTAACGTGCTTTTGGGATATTGAACGGTCTCTGAATTATCCAATTCTTCTCCAATTTGGAAGCTTGTCAAGTTACGATTGCAATGAGCACAAAATATTCTAAATTGTGCTCTAAAGAGAGTTATGAGGGTTACTATTAGACAGGAGATGAAGGAAAAATCCAGGATTGATGACTGCGATCCCACTTACGGATCCCTAATGGGTCTTTGTATACGACGATTCCAGTCCGGAATCAAATAGCACTAAAATACCTATCAGATGGCCCAAAATCATCCCAATCTGACATCAAGTGATGGAGTTATGGGCGTCTCATTGGATCGCGCTATTTGGAAATATAACAATCTATATTGAAAAATGACAATCGAAGAGTACCAACGTACTTTTGGGATATCGAACGGTCTCCGAATTAGCCAATTCTTTTTCAATTGAAAGCTTGTCAAGTTACGATTCCAATGAGCACAAACTATTCTAAAGTCGACCTCTAAAAGAGGAGTTATGAGGGTTACTATTAGACAGGAGAGATGAAAAAATCCACAACCGACGACTGTGATCCCACTACGGATTCCTAAAGGGTCTTCGTATACGAAGATTCCAGTCAGGAATCAAATAGCACTAAAATACCTTTCAGATGGCAAAAAATCATCCCAATCCAACATCAACGATGGAGTTATGGGCGTCTCAGTTGGATCGCGCTATTTGGAAATATAAACAATCCATAATGAAAAATGACGATCGAAGAGTTCTAACGTGCTTTTGGGATATCGAATGGTCTCCGAATTAGCCAATTCTTGTCCAATTGGAAACTTGTCAAGTTACGATTCCAATGAGCATAAAAATATTCTAAATTCGACCTCTAAAGAGAGAGTTATGAGGGTTACTATTAGACAAGGAGATGAAGGAAAATCCAGGATGACGACTGCGATCCCACTTATGGATCCCTAAAGGGTCTTCGAATACGACGATTCCAGTCAGGAATCAAAATGCACTAAAATACCTTTCAGATGGCCAAAAATCATCCTAATCCGACATCAAACGATGGAGTTATGGGCGTCTCAGTTGGATCGCGCTATTTGGAAATATTAACAATCCATATTGGAAAATGACGATCGAAGAGATCCAACGTGCTTTTGGGATATCGAACGGTCTCCGAATTAGCCAATTCCTGTCCAATTTGGAAGCTTCTCAAGTTACGATTCCAATGAGTACAAAATATTCTAAATTCGACCTCTGAAGAGAGAGTTATGAGGGTTACTATTAGACAAGGAGATGAAGGAAAAATCTAGGACTGATGACTGCGATTCCACCTGCGGATTCCTAAAGGGTCTTCGTAAATGACGATTCCAGTCAGAATCAATAGCACTAAAATACCTATCAGATGGCCAAAATCATCCCAATCTGACATCAAACGATGGAGTTATGGGAGTCTCAGTTGGATCGCGCTATTTGGAAATATTAACAATCCATATTGAAAAATGATGATCGAAGAGTTCCAACGTGCTTTTGGGATATCGAACGGTCTCCGAATTAGCCAATTCTTGTTATTTGGAAGCTTGTCAAGTTACGATTCCAATAAGCACAAAATATTCTAAATTCACCTCTGAAGAGAGAGTTATGAGGGTTACTATTAGACAAGGAGATGAAGGAAAAATCCAGGACCGACAACTACGATCCCACTTACGGATTCCTAAAGGGTCTTCATATACGACGATTCCAGTCAGGATCAAAAGAACACAAAAATACCTTTCAGATGGCAAAATCAATCCCACCCGACATCAACGATGGAGTTATGGGCATCTCAGTTGGATCGCGCTATTTGGAAATATTAACAATCCATATTGAAAAATGATGATCGAAGAGTTCCAACGTGCTTTGGGATATCGACCGGTCTCCGAATTAGCCAATTCTTGTCCAATTTGGAAAGTTGTCAAGTTACGATTCCAATGAGCACAAATATTCTAAATTCGACCTCTGAAGAGAGAGTTATGAGGGTTACTATTAGACAAGGAGATGAAGGAAAAATCCAGACCGACGACTGCGATCCCCTTACGGATCCCTAAAGGGTCTTCGAATACGATGATTCCAATCAGGAATCAAAGAGCACTAAAATACCTTTAAGATGGCCAAAAATCATCCCAATCGACATCAAACGATGGAGTTATGGGCATCTCAGTGGATCGCGCTATTTGGAAATATTAACAATCCATACTGAAAAATGACGATCGAAGAGTCCAACGTGCTTTGGGATATCGAACGGTCTGAATTAGCCAATTCTTATTTAATTTGGAAGCTTGTCAAGTTACGATTCCAATGAGCAAAAATATTCTAAATTCGACCTCTGAAGAGAGAGTTATGAGGGTTACTATTAGACAAGGAGATGAAAGGAAAAATCCAGGACCGATGACTGCGATCCCACTTGCGGATTCCTAAAGGTCTTCGTATACGACGATTCCAGTCAGGAATCAAATAGCACTAAAATACCTTTCAGATGGCCAAAATCATCCCAATCTGACATCAAACGATGGAGTTATGGGCGTCTCAGTTGGATCGCGCTATTTGGAAATATTAACAATCTATATTGAAAAATGATGATCGAAGAGTACCAACGTGCTTTTGGGATATCGAACGGTCTCCGAATTAGCCAATTCTTGTCCAATTGGAAGCTTGTCAAGTTACGATTCCAATGAGCACAAATATTCTAAATTCGACCTCTGAAGAGAGAGTTATGAGGGTTACTATTAGACATGGAGATGAAGGAAAAAAAAATCCGACCGACGACTGCGATCCCACTTACAGATTCCTAAAGGGTCTTCGTATACGACGATTCTAGTCAGGAATCAAATAGCACTAAAATACCTTTTAGATGCCAAAAATCATCCCAATCCGACATCAAACGATGGAGTTATGGGCGTCTCAGTTGGATCGCGCTATTTGGAATATAACAATTCATAATGAAAAATGACGATCGAAGCGTTCCAACGTGCTTTTGGGATATCGAACGGTCTCCGAATTAGCCAATTCTTGTCCAATTTGGAAGCTTGTCAAGTTACGATTCCAATGAGTAGTAAATATTCTAAATTCGACCTCTGAAGAGAGAGTTATGAGGGTTACTATTAGACAAGGAGATGAAGGAAAATCCAGGGACCGACGACTGCGATCCCCTTACGTATCCTAAAGGGTCTTCGTATACGACGATTCCAGTCAGGAATCAAATAGCACTAAAATACCTTTCAGATGGCCAAAAATCATCCCAATCCGACATCAAACGATGGAGTTATGGGCGTCTCAGTTGGATCGCGCTATTTGGAAATATTAACAATCCATATGAAAAATGACGATCGAAGAGTTCCAACGTGCTTTTGGGATATCGAACGGTCTCCGAATTAGCCAATTCTTGTCCCGTTGGAAGCTTGTCAAGTTACGATTCAAAGAGCACAAAATATTCTAATTCGACCTCTAAAGAGAAAGTTATGAGGGTTACTATTAGACAAGGAGATGAAGGAAAAATTCACGACCGACGACTGCGATCCCACTTACGGATTCCTAAAGGGTCTTCGTATACGACGATTCCAGTCAGGAATCAAAGAGCACTAAAATACCTTTCAGATGGCCAAAAATCATCCCAATCCGACATCAAACGATGGAGTTATGGGCGTCCCAGTTGGATCGCGCTATTTGGAATTATTAACAATCCATAATGAAAAATGACGATCGAAGAGTTCCAACGTGCTTTTGGGATATCGAACGGTCTGAGAATTAGCCAATTCTTGTTTAATTTGGAAGCTTGTAAAGTTACGATTCCAATAAGCATAAAATATTCTAAATTCGACCTCTGAAGAGAGAGTTATGAGGGTTACTATTAGACAAGGAGATGAAGGGAAAATCCAGGGCCGATGACTGCGATCCCACTTGCGGATTCCTAAAGGGTCTTCGTATACGACGATTCCAATCAGGAATCAAATAGCACTAAAATACCTTTAAGATGGCCAAAATCATCCCTATCTGACATCAAACGATGGAGTTATGGGCGTCTCATTGGATCACGCTATTTGGAAATATTAACAATCTATATTGAAAAATGACGATCGAAGAGTACCAACGTGCTTTTGGGATATCAAACGGTCTCCGAATTAGCCAATTCTTGTCCAATTTGGAAGCTTGTCAAGTTACATTCCAATGAGCACAAAATATTCTAAATTCGACCTCTGAAGAGAGAGTTATGAGGGTTACTATTAGACAAGGAGATGAAGGAAAAATCCACGACCGACGACTGCGATCCCACTTACAGATTCCTAAAGGGTCTTCGTATACGACGATTCTAGTCAGGAATCAAATAGCACTAAAATACCTTTTAGATGGCCAAAAATCATCCCAATCCGACATCAAACGATGGAGTTATGGCGTCTCAGTTGGATCGTGCTATTGGAATCATTAACAATTCATAATGAAAAATGACATCGAAGAGTTCCAACGTGCTTTTGGGATATCGAACGGTCTCCGAATTAGCCAATTCTTGTCCGATTTGGAAGCTTGTCAAGTTACGATTCCAATGAGAGCAAAATATTCTAAATTTGACCTCTGAAGAGAGAGTTATGAGGGTTACTATTAGACAAGGAGATAGGAAGGAAAAATCCAGGACCGACGACTGCGATCCCCTTACGGATCCCTAAAGGGTCTTCGAATACGACGATTCTAGTCAGGAATCAAATAGCACTAAAATACCTTTCAGATGGCCAAAAATCATCCCAATCCGACATCAACGATGGAGTTATGGGCGTCTCAGTTGGATCGCGCTATTTGGAAATATTAACAATCCATACTGAAAAATGACGATCGAAGAGTTCCAACGTGCTTTTGGGATATCGAACGGTCTCCGAATTAGCCAATTCTTGTCCGTTTGGAAGCTTGTCAAGTTACGATTCAAAGAGCACAAAATATTCTAAATTCGACCTCTAAAGAGAGAGTTATGAGGGTTACTATTAGACAAGGAGATGAAGGAAAAATTCACGACGACGACTGCGATCCCACTTACGGATTCCTAAAGGGTCGTCGTATACGACGATTCCATTCAGGAATCAAAGAGCACTAAAATACCTTTCAGATGGCCAAAAATCATCCCAATCCGACATCAAACGATGGAGTTATGGGTGTCTCAGTTGGATCGCGCTATTTGGAAATATTAACAATCCATATTGAAAAATGACGATCGAAGAGTTCCAACGTGCTTTTGGGATATCGAACGGTCTCCGAATTAGCCAATTCTTGTCCAATTTGGAAGCTTGTCAAGTTACGATTCCAATGAGCACAAAATATTCTAAATTCGACGTCTGAAGAGAGAGTTATGAGGGTTACTATTAGACAAGGAGATGAAGGAAAAATCCAGGGCGACGACTGCGATCCCACTTAGAGATCCTAAAGGGTCTTCGTATACGACGATTCCAGTCAGGAATCAAATAGCACTAAAATACCTTTCAGATGGCCAAAATCATCCCAATCCGACATCAAACGATGGAGTTATGGGCGTCTCATTGGATCACGCTATTTGGAAATATTAACAATCATATTGAAAAATGACGATCGAAGAGTTCCAATGTGCTTTTGGGATATCAAACGGTCTCCGAATTAGCCAATTCTTCTCCAATTTGGAAGCTTATCAAGTTACGACTCCAATGAGCACAATATATTCTAAAATCGACCTCTGAAGAGAGAGTTATGAAGGTTACTATTAGACGAGGAGATGAAGGAAAAATCCACGACCGATAACTGCGATCCCACTTACGCATTCCCAAAGGGTCTTCGTATACGACGATTCCAGTCAGGAATCAAATAGTACTAAAATACCTATCAGATGGCCAAAAATCATCCCAATCCGACATCAAACGATGGAGTTATGGGCGTCTCAGTTGGATCGCGCTATTTGGAATATTAACAATCATAATGAAAAATGACGATCGAAGAGTTCCAACGTGCTTTTGGGATATCGAACGGTCTCCGAATTAGCCAATTCTTGTCCAATTTGGAAGCTTGTCAAGTTACGATTCCAATGAGCACAAAATATTCTAAATTTGACCTCTGAAGAGAGAGTTATGAGGGTTACTATTAGACAAGGAGATGAAGGAAAAATCCAGGACCGACGACTGCGATCCCCCTTACGTATCCCTAAAGGGTCTTCGAATACGACGATTCTAGTCAGGAATCAAATAGCACTAAAATACCTTTCAGATGGCCAAAAATCATCCCAATCCGACATCAAACGATGGAGTTATGGGCGTCTCAGTTGGATCGCGCTATTTGGAATTATTAACAATCCATAATGAAAAATGACGATCGAAGAGTTCCAACGTGCTTTTGGGATATCGAACGGTCTGAGAATTAGCCAATTCTTGTTTAATTTGGAAGCTTGTAAAGTTACGATTCCAATAAGCATAAAATATTCTAAATTCGACCTCTGAAGAGAGAGTTATGAGGGTTACTATTAGACAAGGAGATGAAGGGAAAATCCAGGGCCGATGACTGCGATCCCACTTGCGGATTCCTAAAGGGTCTTCGTATACGACGATTCCAATCAGGAATCAAATAGCACTAAAATACCTTTAAGATGGCCAAAATCATCCCTATCTGACATCAAACGATGGAGTTATGGGCGTCTCACTTGGATCACGCTATTTGGAAATATTAACAATCTATATTGAAAAATGACGATCGAAGAGTACCAACGTCCTTTTGGGATATCGAACGGTCTCCGAATTAGCCAATTCTTGTCCAATTTGGAAGCTTGTCAAGTTACAATTCCAATGAGCACAAAATATTCTAAATTCGACCTCTGAAGAGAGAGTTATGAGGGCTACTATTAGACATGGAGATGAAGGAAAAATCCACGACCGACGACTGCGATCCCACTTACAGATTCCTAAAGGGTCTTCGTATACGACGATTCTAGTCAGGAATCAAATAGCACTAAAATACCTTTCAGATGGCCAAAAATCATCCCAATCCGACATCAAACGATGGAGTTATGGGCGTCTCAGTTGGATCGTGCTATTTGGAATCATTAACAATTCATAATGAAAAATGACAATCGAAGCGTTCCTACGTGCTTTTGGGATATCGAACGGTCTCCGAATTAGCCAATTCTTGTCCGATTTGGAAGCTTGTCAAGTTACGATTCCAAGGAGTAGTAAATATTCTAAATTTGACCTCTGAAGAGAGAGTTATGAGGGTTACTATTAGACAAGGAGATGAAGGAAAAATCCAGGACCGACGACTGCGATCCCCCTTACGTATCCCTAAAGGGTCTTCGAATACGACGATTCTAGTCAGGAATCAAATAGCACTAAAATACCTTTCAGATGGCCAAAAATCATCCCAATCCGACATCAAACGATGGAGTTATGGGCGTCTCAGTTGGATCGCGCTATTTGGAAATATTAAGAATCCATACTGAAAAATGACGATCGAAGAGTTCCAACGTGCTTTTGGGATATCGAACGGTCTCCAAATTAGCCAATTCTTGTCCCGTTTGGAAGCTTGTCAAGTTACGATTCCAATGAGCACAAAATATTCTAAATTCGACCTCTGAAGAGAGAGTTATGAGGGTTACTATTAGACAAGGAGATGAAGGAAAAATTCGGGACCGACGACTGCGATCCCACTTACGGATTCCTAAAGGGTCTTCGTATACGACGATTCCAGTCAGGAATCAAAGAGCACTAAAATACCTTTCAGATGGCCAAAAATCATCCCAATCCGACATCAAACGATGGAGTTATGGGCGTCTCAGTTGGATCGCGCTATTTGGAATTATTAACAATCCATAATGAAAAATGACGATCGAAGAGTTCCAACGTGCTTTTGGGATATCGAACGGTCTCCGAATTAGCCAATTCTTATACAATTTGGAAGCTTGTCAAGTTACGATTCCAATAAGTACAAAATATTCTAAATTCGACCTCTGAAGAGCGAGTTATGAGGGTTACTATTAGACAAGGAGATGAAGGGAAAATCCAGGACCGATGACTGCGATCCCACTTGCGGATTCCTAAAGGGTCTTCGTATACGACGATTCCAATCAGGAATCAAATAGCACTAAAATACCTTTAAGATGGCCAAAATCATCCCTATCTGACATCAAACGATGGAGTTATGGGCGTCTCACTTGGATCACGCTATTTGGAAATATTAACAATCTATATTGAAAAATGACGATCGAAGAGTACCAACGTCCTTTTGGGATATCGAACGGTCTCGGAATTACCCAATTCTTGTCCAATTTCGAAGCTTGTCAACTTACGATTCCAATAAGCACAAAATATTCTAAATTTGACCTCTGAAGAGAGTTATGAGGGTTACTATTAGACAAGGAGATGAAGGAAAAATCCACGACCGACGACTGCGATCCCACTTACGGATTCCAAAAGGGTCTTCGTATATGACGATTCTAGTCAGGAATCAAATAGCACTAAAATACCTTTCAGATGGCCAAAAATCATCCCAATCCGACATCAAACGATGGAGTTATGGGCGTCTCAGTTGGATCGTGCTATTTGGAATTATTAACAATCCATAATGAAAAATGACGATCGAAGTGTTCTAACGTGCTTTTGGGATATCGAACGGTCTCTGAATTATCCAATTCTTGTCCAATTTGGAAGCTTGTCAAGTTATGATTGCAATGAGCACAAAATATTCTAAATTCGAGCTCTGAAGAGAGAGTTATGAGGGTTAATATTAGACAAGGAGATGAAGGAAAAATCCAGGATTGACGACTGAGATCCCACTTACGGATTCCTAAAGGGTCTTCATATACGACGATCTGTCAGGAATTAAAGAACACAAAAATACCTTTCAGATGGCTAAATATAATCCCAATCCGACATCAACCGATGGAGTTATGGGCATCTCAGTTGGATCGCGCTAGTTGGAAATATTAACAATCCATATTGAAAAATGATGATCGAAGAGTTCCAACGTGCTTTTGGGATATCGAACGGACTCCGAATTAGCCAATTCTTGTCCAATTTGGAAGCTTTTCAAGTTACGATTCCAATGAGCACAAAATATTCTAAATTCGACCTCTGAAGAGAGAGTTATGAGGGTTACTATTAGACAAGGAGATGAAGGAAAAATCCAGGACCGATGACTGGGATCCCACTTACGGATTCCCAAAGGGTCTTCGTATACGACGATTCCAGTCCAGAATCAAATAGCACTAAAATACCTTTCAGATGGCAAAAAAATCATCCCAATCCGACATCAAACGAGGGAATTATGGGCGTCTCAGTTGGATCGTGCTATTTGGAATTATTAACAATACATAATGAAAAATGACGATCGAAGTGTTCTAACGTGCTTTTGGGATATCGAACGGTCTCTGAATTATCCAATTCTTGTCCAATTTGGAAGCTTGTCAAGTTACGATTGCAATGAGCACAAAATATTCTAAATTCGTGCTCTGAAGAGAGAGTTATGAGGGTTACTATTAGACAAGGAGATGAAGGAAAAATTCAGGATTGACGACTGCGATCCCACTTACGAATCCCTAAAGGGTCTTTGTATACGACGATTCCAGTCCGGAATCAAATAGCACTAAAATACCTATCAGATGGCCAAAAATCATCCCAATCTGACCTCAAATGATGGAGTTATGGGCGTCTCAGTTGGATCGCGCTATTTGGAAATATTAACAATCTATATTGAAAAATGACGATCGAAGAGTACCAACGTACTTTTGGGATATCGAACGGTCTCCGAATTAGCCAATTCTTTTTCAATTTGGAAGCTTGTCAAGTTACGATTCCAATGAGCATAAAATATTCTAAAGTCGACCTCTAAAGAGAGAGTTATGAGGGTTACTATTAGACAAGGAGATGAAGGAAAAATCCACGACCGACGACTATGATCCCACTTACGGATTCCTAATGAGTCTTCGTATACGAAGATTCCAGTTAGGAATCAAATAGCACTAAAATACCTTTCAGATGGCAAAAAAATCATCCCAATCCGACATCAAACGATGGAATTATGGGCGTTTGAGTTGGATCGTGCTATTTGGAATTATTAACAATCCATAATGAAAAATGACGATCGAAGTGTTCTAACGTGCTTTTGGGATATTGAACGGTCTTTGAATTATCCAATTCTTGTCCAATTTGGAAGCTTGTCAAGTTATGATTGCAATGAGCACAAAATATTCTAAATTCGAGCTTTGAAGAGAGAGTTATGAGGGTTACTATTAGACAAGGAGATGAAGGAAAAATCCAGGATAGACGACTGAGATCCCACTTACGGATTCCTAAAGGGTCTTTGTATACGACGATTCCAGTCCGGAATCAAATAGCACTAAAATACCTATCAGATGGCCAAAAATCATCCCAATCTGACATCAAACGATGGAGTTATGGGCGTCTCAGTTGGATCGCGCTATTTGGAAATATTAACAATCTATATTGAAAAATGACGATCGAAGAGTACCAACGTACTTTTGGGATATCGAACGGTCTCCGAATTAGCCAATTCTTTTCCAATTTGGAAGCTTGTCAAGTTACGTTTCCAATGAGCATAAAATATTCTAAATTCGACCTCTGAAGAGAGAGTTATGAGGGTTACTATTAGACAAGGAGATGAAGGAAAAATCCAGGACTGATGACTGCGATTCCACTTGCGGATTCCTAAAGGGTCTTCGTATACGACAATTCCAGTCAGGAATCAAATAGCACTAAAATACCTATCAGATGTCCAAAAATCATCCCAATCTAACAGCAAACGATGTAGTTATGGGAGTCTCAGTTAGATCGCGCTATTTGGAAATATTAACAATCCATACTGAAAAATGACGATCGAAGAGTTCCAACGTGCTTTTGGGATATCGAACGGTCTAAGAATTAGCCAATTCTTGTTCAATTTGGAAGCTTATCAAGTTACGATTCCAATGTGCACAAAATATTCTAAATTCGACCTCTGAAGAGAAAGTTATCAGGTACTATTAGACAAGGAGATGAAGGAAAAATCCAGGACCGACAACTACGATCCCACTTACGGATTCCTAAAGGGTCTTCGTATACGACGATTCCAATCAGGAATTAAAGAGCACAAAAATACCTTTCAGATGGCAAAATATAATCCCAATCCGAGATCAACCGATGGAGTCATGGGCATCTCAGTTGGATCGCGCTATTTGGAAATATTAACAATCCAAATTGAAAAATGACGATCGAAGAGTTCCAGCATGCTTTTGGGATATCGAACGGTCTCCGAATTAGCCAATTCTTGTCCAATTTGGAGGCTTCTCAAGTTACGATTCCAATGAGTACAAAATATTCTAAATTCGACCTCTGAAGAGAGAGTTATGAGGGTTACTATTAGACAAGGAGGCGAAGGAAAAATCCAGGACCGACGACTGCGATACCCTTTACGGATCCCTAAAGGGTCTTCGAATACGACGATTCGAATCAGGAATCAAAGAACACTAAAATACCTTTCTGATGGCAAAAAATCTTCCCAATCCGGCATCAAACGATGTAGTTATGGGCGTCTCAGTTGGATCGCGCTATTTGGAAATATTAACAATCCATATTGAAAAATGACGATCGAAGAATTCCAACGTGCTTTGGGGATATCGAACGGTCTCCGAATTAGCCAATTCTTGTCCAATTTGGAAGCTTATCAAGTTACGATTCCAATGAGTACAAAATATTCTAAATTCGACCCCTGAAGAGAGAGTTATGAGGGTTAATATTAGACAAGGAGACGAAGGAAAAATCCAGGACCGACGACTGCGATACCCCTTACGGATCCCTAAAGGGTCTTCGAATACGACGATTCCAATCAAGAATCAAAGAGCACTAAAATACCTATCAGATGGCTAGAAATCATCCTTATCTGACATCAAACGATGGAGTTATGGGCGTCTCACTTGGATCATGCTATTTGGAAATATTAACAATCTATATTGAAAAATGACGATCGAAGAGTACCAACGTCCTTTTGGGATATCGAACGGTCTCCGAATTAGCCAATTCTTGTCCAATTTGGAAGCTTGTCAAGTTACAATTCCAATGATCACAAAATATTCTAAATTCGACCTCTGGAGAGAGAGTTATGAGGGTTACTATTAGACATGGAGATGAAGGAAAAATCCACGACCGACGACTGCGATCCCACTTACGGATTCTTAAAGGGTCTTCGTCTACGACGATTCTAGTCAGGAATCAAAGAGCACTAAAATACCTTTCAGATGGCCAAAAATTATCCCAATCCGACATCAAACAATGGAGTTATGGGTGTCTCATTTGGATCGCGCTATTTGGAATTATATACAATTCATAATGAAAAATGACGATCGAAGTGTTCCTACGTGCTTTTGGGATATCGAACGATCTCCGAATTAGCCAATTCTTGTCCCGTTTAGAAGCTTGTCAAGTTACGATTCCAATAAGTACAAAATATTCTAAATTCGACCTCTGAAGAGAAATTTATGAGGGTTACTATTAGACAAGGAGATGAAGGAAAAATCCACTACCAACGACTGCGATCCCACTTACGGATTCCTAAAGGGTCTTCGTATACGACGATTCCAGTCAGGAATCAAATAGCAATAAAATACCTTTCAGATGGCCAAAAATCATCCCAATCTGACATCAAACGATGGAGTTATGGGCTTCTCAATTGGATCGCGCTATTTAGAATTATTAACAATCCATAATGAAAAATGACGATTGAAGAGTTCCAACGTGCTTTTGGGATATCGAACGGTCTCCGAATTAGCCAATTCTTATACAATTGGAAGCTTGTCAAGTTATGATTCCAATGAGTACATAATATTCTAAATTTGACCTCTGAAGAGAGTTATGAGGGTTACTATTAGACAAGGAGATGAAGGAAAAATCGAGGACCGACGACTGCGATCCCACTTACGGATCCCTAAAGGGTCTTCGAATACGACGATTCGAATCAGGAATCAAAGAGCACTAAAATACCTTTCTGATGGCCAAAAATCATCCCAATCCGGCATCAAACGATGGAGTTATGGGCGTCTCAGTTGGATCGCGCTATTTGGAAATATTAACAATCCATACTGAAAAATGATGATCGAAGAGTTCCAACGTGCTTTTGGGATATCGAACGGTCTCCGAATTAGCCAATTCTTGTCCAATTTGGAAGCTTCTCAAGTTATGATTCTAATGTGTTTCGACAAGGAAACAAATGTGTTTGATCAGGGAAATTTATTCAATGATAACAAAGAATGAATTAGAGAACATTGATCACATTTATTCTTAAAATAAAGTACAATCAATCAAAGTAGACAAGCTTATGAAAATTTCGGCAGCATTCCAACGCCTGTTTCAATCATCTCCTAGGACTTTGGAGGAATTATTGATCTGATCAACCAATCTCTAATGAGATAGAAATTTCGGCAGCGTAACAGCGCTATTTCGGTCATCTCCTAGGTACTTAGGAGGAATTGCTGATTTGATCAGCCAGTCTTCAATGAGATAGAGCATCCTTCCGGTCACTTTTCCTTGAAATATGAAGCATCCCGTTGAAATGTGGCCGGGCCCTGAGGGAATCAAGCCGATCATGCTGAACGGGCTTGAAAAGGCTCCCAGAATGTAAGATCATGGAGTTGCCACCGTCCATTCAGCCCGAAACTTTATGTACAGCATTAGAACCACAAATTAGCCGTACATGTCAAATTTTAGCTCCTGAATCCTTGTAGAAACGGCCAAACTGACAAATTAGCCCCTGAATCGTGATTTGGGGCCCGCCTGATATCTGGATATGCTTCAAACTCGGTCTCAACGCGTCAAATGAGCTAACAATGAAGATGGACGGGCAGATTTCTCACGAACATCACGTTGGAGCCACATGCACGTCGCATGTACATAGTGCACAAGTGCACTTGATGTGCACGAAATTTTCTCAAAGTCGGTCAGCAGCGCTGACCGACTCTTCTTCTTCATTTCCAAAAGACGCACAGCGTCTTCACTGCACCAGCCGTTTTCATGTAGTGGGGTCCACTCACCACTCCATTGAATTATCAGAACCGTCCATACTCTTCAGAGGATGGGTTTTACCCTTGCCTAGGTGTCCTTCTGTCTCCATGCAGTCGAATGCGAGATTTCAACCGTTGAATGAGGAATGAACGGCGGAGTAGATAACCTAGCTAGCCGCACTGATTTTACTTCAAAAACGGTCTTTACTTGGTGGTTTTCAATGGACGGAGTAGATTTCTTCATCTCTGTTGATCTGGGGCCCACCGAATTTCACATAGTCGACGTACGTCGACTCTATCAAAAACAGAGTTTCTGTCTCTTTGTTGTGGGCCACACTCGTACCGTAAATGACGGATCTGAGTCGCCCATCAGGTAGAGGGCGAAAAACCATTCGAAACCATGCTAAGCTTTGGTGACCATGCTCCTCCATATGATCGTTATGGCGATCATAAACGGACCGTTGAGCCTCCATTGCAGCTTGATTATCTTGGTGGGACACATCATCGGTTGATCAAAACTGGCCTTTCACGGTCGAAATCCCGGGAGTAAGGTATTGGACGGTGTGGATCTCTCAAAAGACGACCGAATTGTCCCCGCCAGCAACACAGCAAACTTCTTCCTTTAAACTTCTCCCGTACTTTGCGTGGAACCGCGCAAATCACTTTCATTGCGCGGAACCGCGGAAACGAATTTTCTTCTTTCAAACGGGCTTTGCGCGAACGGCATACGGGACTTCTTCCATACCTTTGGGCGGGTCCGCGCAAACCACTTCGGTTGCGCGGCTCCGCGCAAAGTCTTTCTTCTTTCTTTCTCTTGCTTTGCTTCTCTCTCCCTTTTGGCCCACCAACTGATCTCATCGATCCAATCCCTCAAATGAATCAGGGAAGGGTATTTATAGGCCCCACCACCTTACAGAGTGGTGATCACCATCACTTATCTCTTCACAAATGAACTTCTTCCTTTCTTAAATCATGGTGTCCACCAAACTCTTCTTAGATGGTGGTGTCCAGTCTCTTTTCACTAAAATGACACTTATACCCGCTTTATTACCAAAATACCCTTTTTAATCCTTTTTACTAAAATACCTAAACTACCCCTGGAGATGGATTTTTACCAAAATACCTAAACTACCTCTTGAACATGGATTTTTACCAAAAATACCTAAACTACCCCTTGATATGGATTTTTACCAAAATACCTAAACTACCCCTTGATATGGATTTTTACCAAAATACCTAAACTACCCCTTGACTTGGAAATTACTGAAATACACTCGGACACAGAAATTACCAAAATACCCCGGACATGGAAATTACTGAAATACCCCCGGACATGGAAATTACCAAAATACCCCCGGACATGAAAATTACCAAAATACCCCCAAACATGGAAATTACCAAAATACCCCTGGACATGGAAATTACCAAAATACCCCCGAACATGGAAATTACCGAAATACCCCTGGACATGGAAATTACCAAAATAACCCCGAACATGAAAATTACCGAAATACCCCTGGACATGGAATATTTTTTATGCCTCAACACAATGAGTACAAAATATTCTAAATTCGACCAATGAAGAGAGAGTTATGAGGGTTACTATTAGACAAGGAGACGAAGGAAAAATCCAGGACAGACGACTGCGATACCCCTTACGGATCCCTAAAGGGTCTTCGAATACGACGATTCCAATCAGGAATCAAAGAGCACTAAAATACCTTTAAGATGGCCAAAAATCATCCCAATCCGACATCAAACGATGGAGTTATGGGCGTCTCAGTTGGATCGCGCTATTTGGAAATATTAACAATCCATACTGAAAAATGACGATCGAAGAGTTCCAACGTGCTTTTGGGATATCGAACGGTCTAAGAATTAGCCAATTCTTGTTTAATTTGGAAGCTTGTCAAGTTACGATTCCAATGAGCACAAAATATTCTAAATTCGACCTCTGAAGAGAGTTATGAGGGTTACTATTAGACAAGGAGATGAAGGGAAAATTCAGGACCGATGACTGCGATCCCACTTGCGGATTCCTAAAGGGTCTTCGTATACGACGATTCCAATCAGGAATCAAATAGCACTAAAATACCTTTAAGATGGCCAAAATCATCCCTATCTGACATCAAACGATGGAGTTATGGGCGTCTCAGTTGGATCGCGCTATTTAGAATAATTAACAATTCATAATGAAAAATGACGATCGAAGTGTTCCTACGTGCTTTTGGGATATCGAACGGTCTCCGAATTAGCCAATTCTGGTCCGATTTGGAAGCTTGTCAAGTTACGATTCCAATGAGCAGAAAATATTCTAAATTTGACCTCTGAAGAGAGAGTTATGAGGGTTACTATTAGACAAGGAGATGAAGGAAAAATCCAGGACCGACGACTGTGATCCTCCTTACGTATCCCTAAAGGGTCTTCGAATACGACGATTCCAGTCAGGAATTAAAGAGTACTAAAATACCTTTCAGATGGCCAAAAATCATCCCAATCCGACATCAAACGATGGAGTTATGGGCGTCTCAGTTGGATCGCGCTATTTGGAAATATTAAGAATCCATACTGAAAAATGACGATCGAAGAGTTCCAACGTGCTTTTGGATATCGAACGGTCTCCGAATTAGCCAATTCTTGTACAATTTGGAAGCTTGTCAAGTTACGATTCCAATGAGTAAAAATATTCTAAATTCGACCTCTGAAGAGAGAGTTATGAGGGTACTATTAGACAAGGAGATGAAGGAAAAATCGAGGACCGACGACTGCGATCCACCTTACGGATCCCTAAAGGGTCTTCGAATACGACGATTCCAGTCAGGAATCAAAGAGCACTAAAATACCTTTCGATGGCCAAAAATCATCCCAATTGGACATCAAACGATGGAGTTATGGGCGTCTCAGTTGGATCGCGCTATTTGGAAATATTAACAATCCATACTGAAAAATGACGATCGAAGAGTTCCAACGTGCTTTTGGGATATCGAACGATCTCTGAATTAGCCAATTCTTGTCCATTTGGAAGCTTGTCAAGTTACGATTCCAATGAGCACAAAATATTCTAAATTCGACCTCTGAAGAGAGAGTTATGAGGGTTACTATTAGACAAGGAGATGAAGGAAAAATCCAGGACCGACGACTGCGATCCCACTTACGGATCCCTAAAGGGTCTTCGAATACGACGATTCAGCAGGAATCAAAGAGAACTAAAATACCTTTCAGATGGCCAAAAATCATCCCAATCCGACATCAAACGATGGAGTTATGGGCGTCTCATTGGATCGCGCTATTTGGAAATATTAACAATCCATATTGAAAAATGACGATCGAAGAGTTCCAACGTGCTTTTGGGATATCGAACGGTCTCCGAATTAGCCAATTCTTGTCCAATTTGGAAGCTAGTCAAGTTACGATCCAATGAGCACAAAATATTCTAAATTCGACCTCTGAAGAGAGAGTTATGAGGGTTACTATTAGACAAGGAGATGAAGGAAAAATCCAGGACCGACGACTGCGATACCCCACTTACGGATCCCTAAAGGGTCTTCGAATACGACGATTCCAATCAGGAATCAAAGAGCACTAAAATACCTTTCAGATGGCCAAAAATCATCCCAATCCGACATCAAACGATGGAGTTATGGGCGTCTCAGTTGGATCGCGCTATTTGGAAATATTGACAATCCATACTGAAAAATGACGATCGAAGAGTTCAACGTGCTTTTGGGATATCGAACGGTCTAAGAATTAGCCAATTCTTGTCAAGTTTATTCCAATGAGCACAAAATATTCTAAATTCGACCTCTGAAGAGAGAGTTATGAGGGTTACTATTAGACAAGGAGATGAAGGAAAAATCCAGGACCGATGACTGCGATCCCACTTGGGGATTCCTAAAGGGTCTTCGTATACGACGATTCCAGTCAGGAATAAAATAGCATTAAAATACCTCTCAGATGGCCAAAAATCATCCCTATCTGACATCAAACGATGGAGTTATGGGCGTCTCAATTGGATCACGCTATTTGGAAATATTAACAATCTATATGAAAAATGACGATCGAAGAGTACCAACGTCCTTTTGGGATATCGAACGGTCTCCGAATTAGCCATTCTTGTCCAATTTGGAAGCTTGTCAAGTTACGATTCCAATGAGCACAAAATATTCTAAATTCGACCTCTGAAGAGAGAGTTATGAGGGCTACTATTAGACAAGGAGATGAAGGAAAAATCCACGACCGACGACTGCGATCCCACTTACGGATTCCTTAAGGGTCTTCGTATACACGACGATTCTAGTCAGGAATCAAAAGAGCACTAAAATACCTTTCAGATGGCCAAAAATCATCCAATCCGACATCAAACGATGGAGTTATGGGTGTCTCACTTGGATCGCGCTAATTGGAATTATTTACAATTCATAACGAAAAATGACGATCGAAGAGTTCCTACGTGCTTTTGGGATATCGAACGGTCTCCGAATTAGCCAATTCTTGTCCCGTTTGGAAGCTTGTCAAGTTATGATTCCAATGAGCACAAAATATTCTAAATTCGACCTCTGAAGAGAAATTTATGAGGGTTACTATTAGACAAGGAGATGAAGGAATCCCACTTACGGATTCCTAAAGGGTCTTCGTATACGATGATTCCAGTCAGGAATCAAATAGCACTAAAATACCTTTCAGATGGCCAAAAGTCATCCCAATCTGACATCAAACGATGGAGTTATGGGCGTCTCAGTTGGATCGCGCTATTTGGAATTATTAACAATCCATAATGAAAAATGACGATCGAAGAGTTCCAACGTGCTTTTGGGATATCGAACGGTCTCCGAATTAGCCAATTCTTATACAATTTGGAAGCTTGTCAAGTTTGATTCCAATGAGTACATAATATTCTAAATTTGACCTCTGAAGAGAGAGTATGAGGGTTACTATTAGACAAGGAGATGAAGGAAAATCCAGGACGACGACTGCGATCCCACTTACGGATCCCTAAAGGGTCTTCGATACGACGATTCGAATCAGAATCAAAGAGCACTAAAATACCTTTCAGATGGCAAAAAAATCATCCCAATCCGACATCAAACGATGGAGTTATGGGCGTCTCAGTTGGATCGCGCTATTTGGAAATATTAACAATCCATATGAAAAATGACGATCGAAGAGTTCCAACGTGCTTTTGGGATATCGAACGGTCTCCGAATTAGCCAATTCTTGTCCAATTTGGAAGCTTGTCAAGTTACGATTCCAATGAGCACAAAATATTCTAAATTCGACCTCTGAAGAGAGAGTTATGAGGGTTACTATTAGACAAGGAGATGAAGGAAAAATCCAGGACCGACAACTGCGATACCCCTTACGGATCCCTAAAGGGTCTTCGAATACGACGATTCCAATCAGGAATCAAAGAGCACTAAAATACCTTTCAGATGGCCAAAAATCATCCCAATCCGACATCAAACGATGGAGTTATGAGCGTCTCAGTTGGATCGCGCTATTTGGAAATATTAACAATCCATACTGAAAATGACGATCGAAGAGTTCCAACGTGCTTTTGGATATCGAACGGTCTAAGAATTAGCCAATTCTTGTTTAATTTGGAAGCTTGTCAAGTTATGATTCCAATGAGCACAAAATATTCTAAATTCGACCTCTGAAGAGAGAGTTATGAGGGTTACTATTAGACAGGAGAAGATGAAGGGAAAATCCAGGACCGATGACTGCGATCCCACTTGCGGTCCTAAAGGGTCTTCGTATACGACGATTCCATCAGGAATCAAATAGCACTAAAATACCTTTAAGATGGCCAAAAATCATACCTATCTGACATCAAACGATGGAGTTATGGGCGTCTCAGTAGGATCACGCTATTGGAAATATTAACAATCTATATTGAAAAATGACGATCAAAGAGTACCAACGTCCTTTTGGGATATCGAACGGTCTCCGAATTAGCCAATTCTTGTCCAATTTGGAAGCTGTCAAGTTACAATTCCAATGAACGCAAAATATTCTAAATTCGACCTCTGAAGAGAGAGTTATGAGGGCTACTATTAGACATGGAGATGAAGGAAAAATCCCACGACCGACGACTGCGATCCCACTTACAGATTCCTAAAGGGTCTTCGTATACGACGATTCTAGTCCAAATCAAATAGCACTAAAATACCTTTCAATGGCCAAAAATCATCCCAATCCGACATCAAACGATGGAGTTATGGCGTCTCAGTTGGATCGCGCTATTTGGAATCATTAACAATTCATAATTGAAAAATGATGATCGAAGCGTTCCTACGTGCTTTTGGGATATCGAACGGTCTCCGAATTAGCCAATTCTTGTCCGATTTGGAAGCTTGTCAAGTTACGATTCCAATGAGTGGAAAATATTCTAAATTGACCTCTGAAGAGAGAGTTATGAGGGTTACTATTAGACAAGGAGATGAAGGAAAAATCCAGGAGACGACTGCGATCCCCCTTACGTATCCCTAAAGAGTCTTCGAATACGACGATTCTAGTCAGGAATCAAATAGCACTAAAATACCTTTCAGATGGCCAAAAATCATCCCAATCCGACATCAAACGATGGAGTTATGGGCGTCTCAGTTGGATCGCGCTATTTGGAATCATTAACAATTCATAATGAAAAATGATGATCGAAGCGTTCCTTGTGCTTTTGGGATATCGAACGGTCTCCGAATTAGCCAATTCTGTCCGATTGGAAGCTTGTCAAGTTACGATTCCAATGAGTGAAAATATTCTAAATTGACCTCTGAAGAGAGAGTTATGAGGGTTACTATTAGACAAGGAGATGAAGGAAAAAAATCCAGGACCGACGACTGCGATCCCCCTACGGATCCCTAAAGAGTCTTCGAATACGACGATTCTAGTCAGGAATCAAATAGCACTAAAATACCTTTCAGATGGCAAAAATCATCCCAATCCGACATCAAACGATGGAGTTATGGGCGTCTCAGTTGGATCGCGCTATTTGGAATTATTAACAATCCATAATGAAAAATGACGATCGAAGAGTTCCAACGTGCTTTTGGGATATCGAACGGTCTCCGAATTCGCCAATTCTTATCCAATTTGGAAGCTTGTCAAGCTATGATTCCAATGAGTACAAAATATTCTAAATTCGACCTCTGAAGAGAGAGTTATGAGGGTACTATTAGACAAGGAGATGAAGGAAAAAATCCAGGACCGACGACTGCGATCCCACTTACGGATTCCCAAAGGGTCTTCGAATACGACGATTCCAATCAGGAATCAAAGAGCACTAAAATACCTTTCGGATGGCCAAAAATCATCCCAATCCGGCATCAAACGATGGAGTTATGGGCGTCTTAGTTGGATCGCGCTATTTGGAAATATTAACAATCCATACTGAAAAATGACGATCGAAGAGTTCCAACTTGCTTTCGGGATATCGAACGGTCTCTGAATTAACCAATCTTGTCCAATTTGGAAGCTAGTCAAGTTACGATTCCAATGAGTACAAAATATTCTAAATTCGACCAATGTAGAGAGAGTTATGAGGGTTACTATTAGACAAGGAGATGAAGGAAAAATCCAGGACCGACGACTGCGATATCCCTTACGGATCCCTAAAGGGTCTTCGAATACGACGATTCCAATCAGGAATCAAGGGCACTAAAATACATTTAAGATGGCAAAAATCATCCCAATCCGACATCAAACGATGGAGTTATGGGCGTCTCAGTTGGATCGCGCTATTTGGAAATATTAACAATCCATACTGAAAAATGACAATCGAAGAGTTCCAACGTGCTTTTGGGATATCGAACGGTCTAAGAATTAGCCAATTCTTATTTAATTTGGAATCTTGTCAAGTTATGATTCCAATGAGCACAAAATATTCTAAATTCGACCTCTGAAGAGAGAGTTATGAGGGTTACTATTAGACAAGGAGATGAAGGGAAAATCCAGGACCGATGACTGCGATCCCACTTGCGGATTCTTAAAGGGTCTTCGTATACGACGATTCCAATCAGGATTCAAATAGCATTAAAATACCTTTAAGATGGCCAAAAATCATACCTATCTGACATCAAACGATGGAGTTATGGGCGTCTCAGTTGGATCACGCTATTTGGAAATATTAACAATCTATATTGAAAAATGACGATCAAAGAGTACCAACGTCCTTTTGGGATATCCAACGGTCTCCGAATTAGCCAATTCTTGCCCAATTTGGAAGCTTGTAAAGTTACAATTCCAATGAGCACAAAATATTCTAAATTCGACCTCTGAAGAGAGAGTTATGAGGGCTACTATTAGACATGGAGATGAAGGAAAAATCCACGACCGACGACTGCGAACCCACTTACAGATTCCTAAAGGGTATTCGTATACGACGATTCTAGTCAGGAATCAAATAGCACTAAAATACCATTCAGATGGCCAAAAATCATCCCAATCCGACATCAAACGATGGAGTTATGGGCATCTCAGTTGGATCGCGCTATTTGGAATCATTAACAATTCATAATGAAAAATGACGATCGAAGCGTTCCTACGTGCTTTTGGGATATCGAACGGTCTCCGAATTAGCCAATTCTTGTCCGATTTGGAAGCTTGTCAAGTTACGATTCCAATGAGCACAAAATATTCTAAATTTGACCTCTGAAGAGAGAGTTATGAGGGTTACTATTAGACAAGGAGATGAAGGAAAAATCCAGGACCGACGACTGCGATCCCCCTTACGTATCCCTAAAGAGTCTTCGAATACGACGATTCTAGTCAGGAATCAAATAGCACTAAAATACCTTTCAGATTGACAAAAATCATCCCAATCCGACATCAAACGATGGAGTTATGGGCGTCTCAGTTGGATCGCGCTATTTGGAAATATTAATAATCCATACTGAAAAATGACAATCGAAGAGTTCCAACGTGCTTTTGGGATATCGAACGGTCTCCGAATTAGCCAATTCTTGTCCCGTTTGGAAGCTTGTCAAGTACGATTCTAATGAGCACAAAATATTTTAAATTCGACCTCTGAAGAGAAAGTTATGAGGGTTACTATTAGGCAAGGAGATGAAGGAAAAATTCACGACCGACGACTGCGATCCCACTTACGGATTCCTAAAGGGTCTTCGTATACGCCAATTCCAGTCAGGAAGCAAATAGCTCTAAAATGCCTTTCAGATGGCCAAAAATCATCCCAATCCGACATCAAACGATGGAGTTATGGGCGTCTCAGTTGGATCGCGCTATTTGGAATTATTAACAATCCATAATGAAAAATGACGATCGAAGAGTTCCAACGTGCTTTTGGGATATCGAACGGTCTCCGAATTAGCCAATTCTTATACAATTTGGAAGCTTGTCAAGTTATGATTCAAATGAGTACAAAATATTCTAAATTCGACCTCTGAAGAGAGAGTTATGAGGGTTACTATTAGACAAGGAGATGAAGGAAAAATCGAGGACCGACGACTGCGATACCACTTGCGGATCCCTAAAGGGTCTTCGAATACAACAATTCCAATCAGGAATCAAAGAGCACTAAAATACCTTTCCGATGGCCAAAAATCATCCCAATCCGGCATCAAACGATGGAGTTATGGGCGTCTCAGTTGGATCGCGCTATTTGGAAATATTAACAATCCATACTGAAAAATGACGATCGAAGAGTTCCAACGTGCTTTCGGGATATCGAACGGTCTCTGAATTAGCCAATTCTTGTCCAATTTGGAAGCTAGTCAAGTTACGATTCCAATGAGCATAAAATATTCTAAATTCGACCTCTGAAGAGAGAGTTACGAGGGTTACTATTAGACAAGGAGATGAAGGAAAAATCAAGGACCGACGACGGCAATCCCACTTACGGATCCCTGGAGGGTCTTCGAATACGACGATTCCAATCAGGAATCAAAGAGCACTAAATTACCTTTCCGATGGCTAAAAATCATCCCAATCCGGCATCAAACGATGGAGTTATGGGCGTCTCAGTTGGATCGCGCTATTTGGAAATATTAACAATCCATACTGAAAAATGACGATCGAAGAGTTCCAACGTGCTTTCGGGATATCGAACGGTCTCCGAATTAGCCAATTCTTGTCCAATTTGGAAGCTAGTCAAGTTACGATTCCAATGAGCACAAAATATTCTAAATTCGACCTCTGAAGAGAGAGTTATGAGGGTTACTATTTGACAAGGAGATGAAGGAAAAATCCTGGACCGATGGCTGCGATCCCACTTGCGGATTCCTAAAGGGTCTTCGAATATGACAATTCCAGTCAGGAATTAAAGAGCACTAAAATACCTTTCAGATGGCGAAAAATCATCCCAATCTGACATCGAACGATGGTGTTATGGGCGTCTCAGTTGGATCTTGCTATTTGGAAATATTAACAATTCATACTGAAAAATGATGATCGAAGAGTTCCAACATGTTTTTGGGATATCGAACGGACTCCGAATTATCCAATTCTTGTCCAATTTGGAAGCTTGTCAAGTTACGATTCCAATGAGCACCCTCTGAAGAGAGAGTTATGAGGGTTACTATTAGACAAGGAGATGAAGGAGAAATTCAGGACCGATGACTGCGATCCCACTAACGGATACCCAAAGGGTCTTCGTATTCGACGATTCCAGTCCGGAATCAAATAGCACTAAAATACCTATCAGATGGCCAAAAATCATCCCAATCTGACATCAAACGATGGAGTTATGGGCGTCTCAGTTGGATCGCGCTATTTGGAAATATTAACAATCTATATTAAAAAATGACGATCGAAGAGTACCAACGTACTTTTGGGATATCGAACGGTCTCCGAATTAGCCAATTCTTTTACAATTTGGAAGCTTGTAAAGTTAAGTTTCCAATGAGCGTAAAATATTCTAAACTCGACCTCTGAAGAGAGAGTTATGAGGGTCACTATTAGACAAGGAGATGAAGGAAAAATCCACGACCGACGACTGTGATCCCACTTACGGATTCCTAATGAGTCTTCGTATGCGAAGATTCCAGTCAGGAATCAAATAGCACTAAAATACCTTTCAGATGGCAAAAAAATCATCCCAATCCGACATCAAACGATGGAATTATGGGCGTCTCAGTTGGTTCGTGCTATTTGGAATTATTAACAATACATAATGAAAAATGACGATCGAAGTGTTCTAACGTGCTTTTGGGATATTGAACGGTCTCTGAATTATCCAATTCTTGTCCAATTTGGAAGCTTGTCAAGTTACGATTGCAATGAGCACAAAATATTCTAAATTCGTGCTCTAAAGACAGAGTTATGTGGGTTACTATTAGACAAGGAGATGATGGAAAAATTCAGGATTGATGACTGCGATCCCACTTACGGATCCCTAAAGGGTCTTTGTATACGACGATTCCAGTCCGGAATCAAATAGCACTAAAATACCTATCAGATGGCCAAAAATCATCCCAATCTGACCTCAAATGATGGAGTTATGGGCGTCTCAGTTGGCTCTTGCTATTTGGTAATATTAACAATCTATATTGAAAAATGATGATCGAAGAGTACCAACGTACTTTTGGGATATCGAATTGTCTCCGAATTTGCCAATTCTATTTCAATTTGAAAGCTTGTCAAGTGTTCGACAAGAAAATAAAAGTATTTGATTTGGGAATTATCTTATTCAATCATAACAATGAAATAATTACAGAAACAATCATCACACTTCGTTGATTCTGAATTCATTTACATCCTCAGGTATCCCTTGATTCTAAGATAGTTTACAAAGAATTCATTACAAGTTACAGTTATCGTAGTTAAATATAAATTTCGGCAGCATAACAGCGCCGATCTCAATCATCTCCTATGACTTAGGAGGAATGGATAAATTGACCAATAGTCTTCAAGAGGACAGAGATTCCGGCAGCATAACAGCGCTATTTTAGTTATCTCCTGAAACTTAGGAGGAACATGCCTTTTCATCGATGATTCTTCCTTTTCTCTTGAATAAGGAGAACTTGAAGACTTGAAGACTCGAACCATTCTGACAGCATAACAGCCCATTACTGTTATAGACTGTCCAACAGTCGGTTTGCGCGGATCCGCGCAAATGATATGCTTTACGCGGGTCCGCGCAAGGTGCAGGAGTTCAATACTCCGCACCTTCTGTCTTCTCTTTCGTCTTTCTTTCACTTCTGAAATCTTCGAACCCCTTTTAAGAGGAGGAACGGGGTATTTATAGACATTTTCTTCAATGGAAATCTCTGTTCTGGTCGATGTGGGACAAAATAATCAACCAACCTTTTTGATCCCACCGTCATATACTTTGCGCGGACACGCGCAAACGATATGCTTTGCGCGGTCTCGCGCAAACCATCATTCCTCGCGCAAACTGTCTTCATAATTCTCCGCGCAAACCGTTCACTTTGCGCGGTCTGGCGCAACCATTTCACTTTGCGCGTACCCGCGCAAAGTGGTCTTGAAGCTGATTTCTTGATCTTTCAAATTGATTTCTTGATCTTTCTCGTCTTCACTTCCTTGCTTATTTTATGCTTCAACAGATGCCCCCTTGATCCGTTCTTTGTGTTTTTCCGAAAATCAAAGAAAAAGGATCAACCAATTATCTTCTGCAGGGTTTGCGCGACCCCGCGCAAAGCTCCGGTCGAGTACCGTACTCGGCCATAAAGGCTATAAATAGTCCGAATACTTAGTCATTTTTACGAACCGTTCTCTGCTGAAACTCTGCTCTGGCGAAAACTGTTTCACTTTGCGCGATTTTCCTTTGAACTTGAAATTTTTCCGCGCAAACTGTATACTTTGCGCGACCCCGCGTAAAGTACTCTGTACTTAGCCAAATTTTTTTTTTTTTTTTGAACTGTTTCCAACACTTAGCCATTTTCTCTCTTCTTTCTTTCTTACTTCCTTTATCTTACTTTCATGGCTCGTGTTAAACAAACGGCTCGTCTTGTAACTCCTTCTGACTCTCCTTCCTCTGATCAGCCTCCTGCTAAGCGGACAAAGACCACTTCCAGAAATCCCGCTTACTTCAAAGAACCTGTTCTTCCCACTTTCGACTTTTCTGATCGTATTAAATCTTTCCTTCCCCCATTCACAGATCTATATCTTTAGGAGACATCAAATGTCCGCCTAAGCATGGTAGAGAGTATGACTGGGATGAATGGTTGAAGACCACTGCTCATATTCGGACTGACAGTGAGAGAGCACCTCTCCGTGAAGATACTCCTCCTGCTTCTCGCCCAAAGAAAATTCATCGCAATAAGGCGAAAGAATTTGCAGAAAAGATCAAGGAACATAAGAAGAAGAGGCTTCAGAACTCGTGGGACTCAGTACGAGTTGTTGAAGGTATTATGAAGTTTGATAATCCTCATGCAGAGGGCATGACAATCATTCCGATCAAGGTATATCGCCATCAGTCTATGCTAGACTGCGAGTCCAAAGATTACGTCCATGGTGAGAGATTAATGTATACTGAATCATGGACTTCAAGAGAGCCCCGAATCCTGGAGGGAACTATTCAAACTCAGAAACGGCGACAGAGGATAGGAGAAGTTCATCCCATGATTTTCTTAGCTCCTTTCCATAGTCCTCATGATCTCTTTCCTTCTCATTTTTATGAGACAGTGTGCGACAACGCTTCAGAGATCGGGAGCAACTCTGGGGACAGGCAGAATTCCGCATCAGGGGCATGTTAACTGCTCGTCGATACTATTCTGAATGGGCGGAGGCTATATTGCTGAAGCATACGAGCACTCTTGCAAAGATCGGCCTTTATGATGCAATAGAAGTGACCTCTAAATACTTCTATAGGGAACCCAACATTCTGAAGGGCTTCCTTGAATACTGGTCGCCTACAACCAACTCCTTCCATCTTCCTTATGGTGAAATGAGTATATCTCTCTGGGACCTTCATCGCATAGCCGGTCTCACAATAACAGGCAAATTCTATGATGAATTCATTCCGACAAACAGAGAATTGGCCTTCGTATCTTCTCCAGACCGCAAGCCTTCCATTTCTGAGACTACTATAGAGTTATTCAAAGAGATGGGCAAATTTCCCAATTTCCACAAAATTCCCCCTCTTCAATGGCTAGCACATTTTTCTAGGGGCCTCAGGTATTTACCAATCCAACAACTGATCTTCCTCCTTGTATTCTTGCTATTTAGCCATTCTTGTATATTAACCTCTTTATTTTCTTTGAAGGTTTCGCGACTGCCACTCTAAAGAACTAACGAAGCTTCGAGATGCGATAAGAAGAAAGCCAGAATATAGTTCTTTCGGAGAGCTTGCAGCGTTCTTGGCTTACTGGCTAAGCTTGGTCGTATTGCCCAGCTCCAAGTGGGTAGATGCTGTTCGTCCCAGTGTCTTCGTTGTGGCTGGTGCTTTAGCGGAGGGCCATAAATATTCTCTTGCTCCTCACATATTATGTTCTATCTACAGGGCTCTTGGAGAAGTAGCTACCCACATAAAAGACCCAATTCTTGGAGCTTCATCTGCGCATACTTCTTGGCATTATATTACGGGGTGGCTTGGAGTTTATTTTCCCTGGACTTTTGAAGCTCCTGAACAAGCATATACTCATCCTTCTCACCTTCCGCTCTGGTTCTTTCAGCAAAGAGCGATGGCAAAAAGGGCATATGAGTGGGTTGCCAACAAAATTCGGGATGATGATCAGATAAACTTCTTTCAGTTCCGCCTTCATCGCTACACCGAAGATACAGATATGGTGGACAACGAAACACTTACTGCAGCAGAAAGAGCTTTCTTCTTTTCCATTCGCTCATGCAGTTTGCCTCTTCGGGAAGGGACAGAATTCTGGAGAGAACCTTTACCCCAGTCGCTTTGCTCGTCAATTTGGTTATGATCAAACTGTACCACAAGACTGCGGGCTGGTTACCAGAAAAATGCGCTGCTATGGAACTGGTCCTCTTAACTGGGCCATGATATGGAAACAGTTGCTGAATGGTTGTGTTGGATCCCTTTTCATAATTCCAAGCTGTGATCGCATAGTCCATACATCATACAGCTGGATGCGATGGTGGGATCATCAATCATACCTGGTTGCTAAGTGCTTGCCAGTGGATTCTTCTATATTTCTTCATCCGCCCAGGCTAAAGGGCAGACATTTAGAGAGCGGAATTGGCTATATTCCGGAAAAGAGCCATGCATCTCATCCCGGAGAAATTTGTAGGAAGATATCATTGGAAGATCCCATTCGTGAAATCAAGCCCATCAATACTTTGGATGGCTGGTTTGCTTACGGAGATTTGAGAGAATTCGAGAAATCTCGTCGGGACTCTTCATACCAAGCCGCGGATGATGCTGTAGGTACATCTTCTCCAATTCCTACAGAGACCGCAGTGGTTCAAGAAGAACCAGCTATTGGTACTTCCATATCTCCTCCACAACCCCTTGGTCCTAGTCCATCTTCTCCGATGACTAGATCAAGAACGCGTTTGCAAACATCATCCCTTATTCCTTCTGAAATGACTCGCCAAGCATCTGCTTCCCCTATGGTCCGAGAGTCTGCACCGGAGAGCAGCAAACCCATTTCTTACAAAGGGAAGCAAGTTATTATTGAAGAAGTTGACGAAGAAAATTTGGAAGATGAAAGTTCAGCTTCATCATCAGATACAACTGAATCTTCTCAATACGAAGACAGCGGAGATAGCGATAGTGATGAAGATAAAGATGATGACTTTGAGGAAGGTGAAGTTGATATTGGCGAAGAAGAGGAAACAGCTGTGAAAGAAGCTGAATGGAATCTTCCCCTGCAATTGCTAAAACTTTTCCTGGCGCCAATATTCCTGCTAAATCTCCTGTAACTGAAAAGGATGACGAGGATCTCTTAGATTATGGAGAATATGGGTATTCACCAGGTAAAGGAATTTTCATATATATATTTTTTATTTTAACAACTATATATATATTTTTAATCATTGCGTCTCCCTTTTTAGGTGCCCAAGTTGCAGAAATAGGTGCTATCTCTCCAATGAACCCTCTTGTGGCAACTTCACCAAAAGGACCCGCAATCCCATTGGTAGTGCAGAGAGTAGTGGCTCGTGAAATCATATTTCCCACAGAGACTACTGACTTGCCAACTCCGACTACCAGAGATTCAAGTACGGAAGCTAGAGCACCATCTTTTGCTGATATGGTGGAATTGGGCCCTTCCATGACTCAGAGAGCTTCTCCTTCTATTAGTCGCATTCCTGTAACAGGTATTCATATAGGCATTGATTATTTTACCCAATACTACCTATTTCATAATAGTGTTTTGAATATTTTTCTTCTTTTGCTATAGGAACTTATTCTTGTAGTGGCGCGGCCAGTTCTGATTCTGTGACCACTATTTCTGAATTGTCGTCTTTCGCGAAAATTCCTGTTCATAAAATGCTCATGGTGAAACATTCCTTGTTAGCCATAATCCATATCTTCAAAAATCCTGATCAATGGTTGGATTTGGATGTTGCCATAGAGATTTTGGAGAGCTCTGCCAAGATGGCCAGAATAAACATATCTCCTTTGCGGGATTCCCTCCTCAAATTTCGTGATTCAGTAATTTCTCTGGCGTCAGTAGAGAATGTCACAATCGCACCTGAAATTTTAGAATACAGGAAGCTGCTGACTTTATCTCAGGAACAAGTTTTTCTGTCGGCTTCATCGATTTCTAAACTTGAACAAGAGCGTATGATTCTTCAAGATCAACAAAAGGCTTATATTGATGAAAAGGCGATTATCCAAGATCGTATTGCAGCTCTGAAGGAGGAAACTCTCTCAACTGGAGAGAAAGCATCATGAGCAATCTTTAGCCCTTCAAGATGTTGAAGAAAAGATACAAGCAAATGCTAAATCCATTGATATTGAAAAATCTGCACAACTTCAAGGAAAAGAAATGATCGCTTCTTTGGAGGATAAGCTTACTGGCGTTCCTGATCAAGCAAGACTTATTTTTGAAGAGAAATCTAAACATGAGCAGCTCAGGCACAATTGAAAGAAGATTTGCGCAGATATTCAGAAGCAGTGGGGATTACAGAAGATCTTTAAACATGTAATTTTGAACATGTAATCTTTGCTTTCATGTTTCTTTTGAACATAATTTATTTGGCTTTTCTGCTTTCATAATAGCATTTTGAGATGTTTATACTAGCATTTTTATATTGTATGTTTATACTTAATATTATTAGATTATATTTATACTTTATACAGTAATTTCATTACATCCTTTACAATTTCTAAACCTTTTATGCTTTGTTAGTGCGGGACTCTCTATGTGAGTATTTAGATTGGCGGTACTAAGTTTTGATTTAATTAGCCACACACAGTTTAAGCTCATGAGTAGTGGAGCGTGCGCACACACACAGTTTAAGCTCATGAGTAGTGGAGCATTTATGGGTCTTATGTGATGGCCACTGTAACTCTCTAGAGTTCTCTTTTGGGCTTCTCACTGCCTTGAGCTCACGGTCACGGTCCATCAGAGGGGCCCATTGACGCTACCGGACGGTGAACTGTTGGTTTTACGCACAGGGTTGGCCACGGTAACTCTCTAGAGTTCGCAGGGCTCGCAAGGCTACCTTTGGGCACCAAATCTAGGGTCGCCAGTCCATCAATGAGTAGGTTTAAGCCCTTCCTCACGAGTTACTACTGAAATCAAACCCTAGACCTGGAGGGTCTTACGCACGGTTGGCATAAAGCTCGCACTGCGGCCCCTGTTTTCTTCGTCTGCAAGGTCGAGCCCATTCACAGGAGGGCATTTTCATCCGTTCCCCGTGGCGCTGCCGGAAGCTATACAGACGGCATGGGAGTTACGGTGACTAGTCTTCGCGGATATATGGCCTTTTAGGCTTTGAATCCTTGACTTCGTCAGCTGCCCGCATGAGTGCGCACGATGGTCTTCGCGGGCTTTTTAGGGCCACTGACTCCTCGCCGCTGCCCGAATGGCGATCTTCATAGGTCTTATGTATAGTTGGCCGGCTCTTTTAGAGCTTGATCCTTTGAGAGCATTTTTTTTTTTTTTTTTTTTTTTTTTGCGAGCTTGATCTTTTTTGATTTGGCTCAATTTGGCTCTTTTAGGATTTGGCTTGGCTATACTGCCTCTTTGATTGTTATTGATGTATCTTTGCTTTTGATAATATCTTCAAGAATATCCGTGCCTTATAAGGCAATAATATTTATCTTCAATCTTCAAGAAGATCCATGCCTTGTGAGGCGATAATATATATATATATATATATGATTATCATCATTTGCAAAATATGGTAGATATTTTCGAAATATCTTTAAGAAGACCTATGCCTTGTAAGGCAGAATAATATCTTCAAGAGAATCCATGCCTTGTAAGGCCTGATATTTCCAGCTTAAATGATATCTTCAAGAGAATCTTCGAGATGATATTAACTTCGTCAATCTTATTTGATGATGATGATGACATATATATATTTTTCAGATTCGATGCTTGATAATTGACATGTTTGTGAACTTTTTCTTCATAGTTTCTTTTGTTGCCATATAGACATGATCTTATTCATCCTTGCCCCCTTTTGATACAGAATCATTATGCCGATAATATTCTGGGGTCAAAATCAGCATGCCTATCTTCAGGGGTAGTATCTTTTGATGAAACGGGCGTTGACAGGCATATTGATACCCTGTCCCTCTTGATTTGCGATTCTATATGCCCCATTGGAGTATACTTCTTTTACTACATATGGACCGTCCCATTTAGGCTCGAACTTGCCCCCTGTCCGGCGAGTGACCACTATAGGTCTTTTCAACATTAACACCATATCCCCTTTTTTGAAAGAGCGGTATTTAACCTGTTTATCAAAGGCAGCCGATATTCTGGCCTGATATGACTGCAACCGCTGTTGAGCTGCAAGACGCTTCTCATCGAGCAAATCTAATTCTTTCAGCCTTATTTTTGCATTTTCATCATCTGTTATAGACTGATGTACTGCTATCCGGAGTGATGCCACCTGCATTTCAATTGGGATAACTGCCTCTATACCATAGATTAACGAATACGGTGTCGCCCCTGTTGCTGTACGATGGGTAGTTCTGTAGGCCCACAATGCTTCTTGTAACTTTTCATCCCAATCGCGTTTATTGCCTGTCACCGTTTTTTTCATTATTTTGACGATCGTTTTGTTAAACGCTTCTGCCAGTCCATTGGCCGGAGGATAATAAGGTGTTGAAAAAGAATGCTGGATGCCAAACTTCTGACATAACTTTTCCATGCCTCTATTTTTAAAAGGGGTACCATTATCAGTGACGATCTTTTTCGGAATACCATGACGGTATATTATAGCATGTCGGATGAAATTGACCACGTCTTTCTCTTTAACATTACGCAAGGCGACTGCTTCGGTCCATTTGGAGAAATAGTCTGTTGCTGCCAGAATATACTGTTTTCCTTTTGATGAAGGGGGATTTATAGGACCAATCACGTCGAGTCCCCATGCTGAAAAAGGCCAAGAAGCAACAGACTGATGTAATTCTTCTGGAGGAACATGTATTACATCTCCGTGTATTTGACACTCGTGACACCGCTTTGCATATTCTATTGCATCTTTGAACATAGTAGGCCAATAATAACCCATTCGATGCACCCTATGGCACAAATTTCGACCGGCTTGATGTGCTCCACATTCACCTGAATGTGCTTCCCGCAGCATTTGGTTTGCTTCCTGCTTGTCTAAGCATCTTAGCAGCATTCCATTGTAAGATTTTCTATACAATACTTCACTACATATGACAAATTTGCCTGATCGCTGCTTAATCTGCTGCTTTTGCGCATTATCTTCTGGTAAGATATCATACTTTAGATAATCAACGAAAGGCTGACGCCAATCGTTTATCATTACTTCCAGACAAGATATAGGAAACATTTCTACAGTTTCTTCGATAACTTCTGCAGATGGCAAGAATCTTCTTTCTTCTATAGTTACCTGAAGGGGACTTCGTTTTGTGCAGGACAGAGCTGCTGCCAGACCGGCTAAAGCATCTGCTTTTGTATTCTCCGACCGCGGTATGTGTTTAATTTCCACATAAGAAAACTGTTCAAGCAACCGTTGTGCCTTCCGATAATAGGATAGGAGTTCTTCTTTCCTTACTTCAAATTCGGTTGTCAATTGATTTATAACCAATTTAGAATCTCCGAAGATATGCAATAATTTTATTTCCATTTGCTGGGCTATTTCCATTCCGATGATAAGAGCTCTGTATTCAGCTTCATTGTTTGTGCATGCGGTGCCCAATGTGAAGGAATATGGTAATAAATCGCCTTGAGGTGTAATGAATATTATTCCTGCCCCCGCTCCCGATATTCGAGCAGCACCATCAAAATACATTTGCCAAAGATTCTGAGATTCAGCCAACATAACCTGTTCATCTGGAAATTCGTCATTAATTTCTTCACTTTCTGCCACAGGATGTGCTGCGAGGAAATCTGCCATAGCTTGCCCTTTTACTGCTTTCGCCGGTTTATATGAAATAGTATATTCTGATAACAATAACATCCACTTGGCTAGTCTTCCTGACATATTGGCCTGGTCATCAAAAATTTTATCGGATCTGCTCTTGAGATTAGAGTTATATCATGGGAGAGACAATAATGCCTCAATTTTTGTACAGCGAATATTAGCGCCAAACATTCTTTTTCGATCGAAGAATAATTGCATTCTGCCCCCATCAATGTTCGGCTTAGATAATAAAGAGCAGTCTCTTTTCCGGCTTCGTTCACCTGTGCTAACAAAGCACCCAAAGAATTTGTAGCTGCAGATGTATATAAGATAAGTGGCTTACCTTTCACTGGAGCTGTTAACACCGGCGGCTGTTTCAACAATTCCTTGATTGATCAAATGCATTTTGACAGGCGTGATCCCATACAAATTCTGTATCTTTCTTCATTAACCGAGAAAATGGCTGACACCTTCCTGCGAGATTTGAAATGAAACGGCGAATGTATGTCAATTTTCCTTGTAAGCTTTTTAATTCCTTCAACGTCGTTGGTGGCGGCATATTTTGAATAGCCTTAATTTTTTCTGGATCAATCTCGATCCCTCTGTGTCGTACAACAAAGCCGAGGAATTTGCCAGAAGATACTCCAAATGCGCACTTAGCAGGGTTCATCTTTAGTTGCTTCTTTCTGAGCGACGACGGAAAACTGATGCTAAATGTTCGCGATGTTCTTGATGATCTCCTGACCTGACCACCAAGTCATCAACATAACATTCAACATGTTTATGCATCATATCTTGAAAAATGTTTTTCATTGCCCTTTGATATGTTGCCCCAGCATTTTTGAGACCGAAAGGCATAACTTTATAACAATAAATTCCAAGCGGTGTTCTGAAAGCCGTCGCTTCTTCATCTTCGGGCGCCATCCTGATTTGATTATAACCCGCGTATCCGTCCATAAAAGACATAATAGCATACTGAGTAGTGCTATCAATTAATAATTCTGTTATTGGAAGGGGGAAGTCATCTTTTGGACATGCTTCATTCAGATCTCTGAAGTCGATGCATACTCTAATCTGCCCATTTTTTTTTTCACCGGAACAATGTTTGATATCCACTTAGGATATTTAACTTCTCTGACGAATCCAACCTTTATTAACTTATTTACTTCTTTTTCAATTACTGGAATCAGGTCCGGGTGAAATCGCCTTTGTGTTTGCTTTACTGGTTTCTTTTCTTTGGAAATATTTAATCGATGCATTGCTACAGAGGGTTCCAACCCTGGCATTTCTTCATATGTCCAAGCGAAGACGTCTTTATTTTCTCTGAGAAGCTGGCCATATTTCTCAAATTCCTGATCTGAAAGACTGACACTGATAAATGTGTTCCTTGGTTCTTCTGCTGTCCCCAAATTTATTTCTCGCAAGCCATCTATCGTCGGCTGTCCTCCGTCTTCTATTTGTCTTGGAGCGTTTTCAGGACACTTAACTACCTTAGCATCTTGTTCTGACATCTGTTCGGCTGGAGTCATATCTACTGATACCATATTCACTGATGATTCTGCTCCTAATCCTTGGAATTTTCTCCGTTTCTCTTGATTGACTCCGAGAGGGATTTGAATTCCTTTCCCATGATTCAGTCCAGTGGGCTTGTCACAATCAAAACCCATATTTTTCATGATTTTCTTGCTTACTGCACTGTATTTTCTCAAATTCTGCGGTGCTAACTCTCCATGATATATATTGCTTGTGTTTTCATTCTTCACCTCTGCTGCAACGTGGAACTTTATTGCTTCAGGATATTTAGCACTGGCTCTGACTTGAAATGTGCCTGGGGCGGCTGCAAATGGCTTGCATCTTTCGATATTGGGTAAGGGCATCGTGTAATTGGACTGTAAGACTTTCAACTGTTCTGTTGACAACAATGTCAATGGCGGTTGTCCCGGCTGTCTCAGGCGCTTTGGTACAAAATAAAACTTTTTCCTTGCTCTTGTAGTCTCAGAAGACTCCGCCCTTTCTTCTCTAGCTTTATTTATTTGGACATCTTTCAAGATTCCTTTTCTATCATCATTTCCTGCTTCTTTGGAGAAACATTTATAATAGCTAGCATCCGCAAAGAAAGACTCAGCTTCTGTATATGGTTTCGCATCAGCTATTACTTTACACTGCACTCCATCCTTGTGGTATTTGAAACATTGGTGTAGAGTAGAAGGTACAATATTGTACTGATGTATCCATGGCCTTCCCAAGAGAAGGTTATATGTCGTCACAGCATTTATAACGTGACATACAACAGAAGTGATTAATTCTCCTACTTCCAATGTTACTGTAATTTTACCGAGCGCGCGTTGTCCATCTTGATTAAACCCTTGTATCATCATTCCGCTGGGGCGCAAATCTGAACGGCGATAACCCAATTTAGTAATCATGGAGAGTGGCAAAAGATTCACTGCTGACCCATTGTCTATCATGATCCGTTTTATCTTCTTTTCACAAATGTACCCTTCTATCATCAATGGCCTGTTATGTTCTGTCTCACCAATTAAATCATCATCAGAAAAAGATATCACTGGTAGACAATCCACCTTTTCCTTGCTTCTTTCATTCTTCATTTCTGTCAGTAAAGTTTCTCTCACATCGTGATCAGCCAGTGCTTGAATCAAACTCTGTCGAAACTCTTCCGATAACTTGAGCGCATCATAAATACTCAAACGTGCCGATATACCTTTCAAGTGATTAACTACATCGTAAGCCACTTTTGTCACTGTATCTTCATTTCTACTTTTATCCTTGATGTTCCGCTTTTCAGTCACTTCTTTCTCTATGATTTCTGCTTTTTGCTTTATCGGACTCGTTATCTGCTTCCCTGATCGCAACGTAATCATTGTCGCATTTCTTATCGGCCTTCGGTCTCCCTTTTCTTTCATTCCTCGAGTCTTTTCTTGAATTGACAATACATTTACTGTCGCTCTTGTATTCTTTTCTTTGCTTTCGCTGGTTATTATATCTCCTCTATTTATCATTCGCTGTATGATGCACTTTAATGTGTAACAATTTTCTGTCGGATGTCCCACTAAGCGATGATAACGGCAAAAGTTTCTTTCTCGGGTTCTTGTCACATCTTCAGGGCGTTTCGGTTCCGGTAATTCCAGGGTACCTGCTTTTAACAATTGTTGCATCATAGGCACCACGTCCTCTCTGTCAAACTCAAATCCTTCATGAGAATCGAGCATTCTAAGCTTTTTTCCACTGTATCTGTCCCTTGATTGATTCCAGTTTTCTTTTCCTTCCGGCCTTTTGTCTCTTGAGCCCTTAGCTTCTTGATTTTTCTTATCTCGATCGATGGTGTTGACGGTTGTCCTGCCAGGTATTCTTCTGACAGTTTCATGATGAAATGCTGGCATCTTACGAGTCATTAATTCCAATGCATGGGCTTTGGTAGCCAAATCGCGAAAGGTTCCGATATCAGCGTTGGTGAGTCCGAACGCAATTCCTGTTTCCATAGAATTCAGACACATTTTGACTTGTTCCTTTTCTTCTGGCAACTGCCTACACGATGCCCCCAGCGTCTTCCATCTGTCTATGAATTTTTCAACTGGTTCTCCTTCTCGCTGTCGTACTGAAGCTAATTCTGTGATACTAACATCGCGTTCTGATGAGAAAAAGTTTGACATGAAAGCATCTTGCATTTCTTCCCATGTGCGTATAGACCCTGGTGCTAAATTTGAATACCACCTGAAAGCTTTACTTGTCAACGATGATCCAAATAAGCGTAAACAGTATTGAGGTATTGTGGAGAAGTTTCCCATGCTGGTGATGAAATGCATCAGGTGTTCTTCTGGTGATCCTTCCCCATTAAATTTCTGGAAATCTGGATGCTTAAAATTGGCTGGAAACGGAACATCCTCTACCTCTCTCGGGTAGGGTGTTCGGTATCTGAAACGACCGGTATTCGCTCGCTCTCTTTCTATTCTGACTGCTTCTTCGACGACTTGTCTTACATCATCTGGTTTATAGCTCTTGCTGCTGGAACTGATCCTCGTGATCCTATCTCTTGCGGACGAGAGCCTTCAGGTTGGTTCTCTTGTCCATTCGTTGCCCCCATCATGGGTGGAGCCACTATTTGGGCTACATTATGTGCCAGAGTTGCCAGAGCTTCTCTGAGGTTCCGGCATTCATCCATTAGCACTCTTTGTGCCTCTGCCATTTGATCAACACGTTCTTCAGTAGATGGCCTATTTCCTTGACCCGTTTCTGCCATATATACTGCGGCCTCTTGACTGTTTGTCGAAGCTGTTTTTTGAGTAAAACGAGAATATGTTGACGTAACAGGACTTATAAAGAGGGGAGACATTGGAGTCTCGTTTGATTCTTGTGTACTTTCCGTGCTCTTAACCGATTGGGTGATACAGTTATGGGCGAGCTTGTTTGAGGTGACACGAGCATCGGTGATCCTATCATCAGTGCTTTGCCTTTCTGCGATTCTGTCCATTTGGTCTTTGGAGCAACCAAAGCTGGAAAATTATGCAGCGAGAACTGCGAAGTAGTTTGTTCGGGATAAATTACTGGAGGAGCGAGCTCAGGTTTTCTTCTAGCTATGCTGCGCGTGACCGGTCCCTCAGTTCTTGGTACAAGTACTTTCGCTTTGCGGTTCTTTAAGGTCTTTGCTTTTATTTTCTTGGACAGGACCAAAGTCCAATTCTCATCACTTTCTTGTGGTTGAGGTGAGACGGAAATGACTCCCACTGTTGCTTGAGTCACTTTGCGCCTGCTTGTAGTGCTTGCTTTCATATGCTCAGGAGTTTGGTTCGGCGCATATTCAATTACAAATCCGGTAGCGGTGAATCGGAAGTTCACTTTTCTCGCAACGTTAGCCATTATCAATGTGGTGTGATTGAATTTGGGTACCTTCAATAACAAAACATTCATGAAATTAGTATATGGAAGATTAAGTAAACTATCTTAGAGATGAAGGGGAGGATGTTCCCACTGAGAGTCGCCATTTTGGCGTCTGGAAGACGCCAAAAATAGTAATGAGAGTCTTGCAACTTTCCAATGTTAATGTTAAATAAGATATAATTCCCCAGCAGAGTCGCCATTTTGTTTCGACAAGAAAACAAAATATTTGATTTGGGAATTATCTTATTCAATCATAACAATGAAATAATTACAGAAACAATCATCACACTTCATTGATTCTGAATTCATTTACATCCTCAGGTATCCCTTGATTCTAAGATAGTTTACAAAGAATTCATTACAAGTTACAGTTATCGTAGTTAAATATAAATTTCGGCAGCATAACAGCGCGATCTCAATCATCTCCTATGACTTAGGAGGAATGGATAAATTGACCAATAGTCTTCAAGAGGACGGAGATTCCGGCAGCATAACAGCGCTATTTCAGTCATCTCCTGAAACTTAGGAGGAACACGCCTTTTCGTCGATGATTCTTCCTTTTCTCCTGAACAAGAAGAACTGAAGACTTGAAGACTCTAGCCATTCTGACAGCATAACAGCCCATTGCTGTTATAGACTGCCACAGTCGGGTTTGCGCGGATATTCCCCTCCGCGCAAACGATATCCTGTGCGCGGGTCGCGCAAAGTGCAGGAGTCCAATACTCCGCACCTTCTGTCTTCTCTTTCGTCTTTCTTTCACTTCTGAAATCTTCGAACCCCTTTTGAGAGGAGGAACGGGGTATTTATAGACATTTTCTTCAATGGAAATCTCTGTTCTGGTCGATGTGGGACAAAATAATCAACCAACCTTTTTGATCCCACCGTCATATACTTTGCGCGGACACGCGCAAACGATATGCTTTGCGCGGTCTCGCGCAAACCATCATCCTCGCGCAAACTGTCTTCATAATCTCCGCGCAAACCGTTCACTTTGCGCGGTCTGGCGCAACCATTTCACTTTGCGCGTACCCGCGCAAAGTGGTCTTGAAGCTGATTTCTTGATCTTTCAAATTGATTTCTTGATCTTTCTCGTCTTCACTTCCTTGCTTATTTTATGCTTCAACA
>JAJHSJ010000001.1:74846017-74957920 GCA_021015155.1 Magnolia officinalis
AAATACCTAAAGTACCCTTGGACTTGGATTTTTACCAAATACCTAAACTACCCCTGGACATGGATTTTTACCGAAATACCCCCGGACATGGATTTTTACCGAAATACCCCGGACATGGAAATTACCGAAATACCCCCGGACATGGAAATTACCAAAAATTACAACCCCGGACATGAAAATTACCAAAATACCCCCAGACATGAAAATTACCAAAATATCCCCGGACATGAAAATTACCAAAATACCCCCGGACATGAAAATTACCAAAATACCCCGAACATGGAATTCTCTGACCACTGCAATGAGATATTTTTTTGTGCCTCAACAGATGCCCCCTCGATCCTTCTTTGATTGATTTCTGAAATCAAATGGAGGATCGATCTTCCTCCACCTGAAGAATCTTGAATGAACTGCAACTGAAGAATGATTGGATGATCATTTGCATGGCAGACTGGATGATCATTCTGACCAGATGACTTTAGTGCTCATATTTGACTGATGAAGATTGGAATGCTCATATTCGACCGAATACTAGAATGCTTGTATTTGACCAGAAGACTGAAATGCTCGCATTTGACTGAAGATTGGAATGCTTGTGGTCGCACGGAAGACTTGAACAACTGCACTCGATCAGAGGATTTGAACAATCGTGCTCGAACGGAAGATTTGAATGATTGCGCTCGATCAGAGGAGTTGACTGCCCCCCACTTGCAGTGAATAGCGGATGCTTTATAGAGAAGATGAAATTTTCTTTTCATCGAAACTGCAACCGTAACAACCGTGACGACTTTGTTTTGAGCAACTTGAGAACCTTCTTTTAACAGCAATGGTCTTCTTTGATCAATTTCAGCAACTCTTTTTTCTTCAATTCTGTGTCCAAAGAGTTGTTCCTTAATGCTGCTCCTGCCGCAACAACTTTTCGATCGTTCCTTTATTCATGATCTGCATAACTCAAAGCTTTTCGAATGATAATCTTTCCTGCCAAATTAATCAGAATTAGTATCTTATTTATTATAATTTATTTATTTATTTATTTTTTAATTTATCTTATGAAGCATTGATAATTTTGAAATTTATATTGAAAACTTCTCCTCTCTTTTAGGCTGATTGTGATATTCACTCTGTCATCGTGCTTTGCAATTGGTATTCTTTGTTCTTTATATCGTGCTCTTGAGTGTTTTAGCTTGTACTCAGCATTTCTTCATAGACTTTTCCTGGGATCTTTGTTGATTTTCATAATCCTCGATATATGAATTCCTCCACATTGCATAAGAGATTATCAGAAAGACCAAGGCATAGATTGATTTGAAGACCAAGGCATAAATTGATTTGAAGACCTAGGCATAAATTGATTTGAAGACCTGCCCCCTTTCCCGGTCAATGGCGCATAAAGATTTCTTCAGAAGATAATACTTCCAAAGTAAAGCCTGCTGATACTCCTGAAGATTGAATAATCTTTGCTGCTCCTTTAACGAATTCAAATAATATATTCGAATCCCTTATGACTTTGTGAATGTATTAATTGACTTTGAAGGCTTGAATCTTTGAGTAGATAATTGCCAATATCATGAAGGCATTTTGTTGTACTGCCATCTGAACCTGATTCAAGAGAAAACACATTTGCATATATATTTTTTACTCAACATTTAAAATTTTCATCAGACAATTGCAATTTGAGCATATCTAAATTGCATATTTAAATTTTCATCAGGACATTGCATATTTGAGCATATATATATTTCAACATATATAAATATGTATTTGCAGCATTTTGAATGCTTTACGCTTTTGAGCAGTGGTGCTAGTGCACTTTGACTGACCATACTTTAAGTGGACAAGACTGATTGACCATACTTTAACTGGACAAAACTGACTGACCATACTTTAACTGGACGAGACTGACTGACCATACTTTAACTGGACAAGACTGACTGGACTGTATTTAAACCTTTTATGCTTTGTTAGTGCGGGATTCTATATGTTGTGAGTGTTTAGATGGCGGTGCTAAGTTTCAATTTCGGCTAGCCACACACAGTTTAAGCTCATGAGTAGTGGAGCGCGCGCACACACAGATTAAGCTCTTGAGTAGTGGAGCATTTATGGGTCTTATGTGATGGCCACTGTAACTCTCTAGAGTTCGCTTTTGGGCTTTTCACTGTCTTGAGCTCACGGCCAAGGTCCATCAGAGGGGCCATTGACGCTACCGGGGAGTGAACTGTTGGTTTTACGCACAGGGTTGGCCACGGTAACTCTCTAGAGTTCGCAGGGCTCGCAAGGCTACCTTTGGGCACCAAATCTAGGGTCGCCAGTCCATCAATGAGTAGGTTTAAGCCCTTCCTCACGAGTTACTACTGAAATCAAACCCTAGACCTGGAGGGTCTTACGCACGGTTGGCATAAAGCTCGCACTGCGGCCCCTGTTTCTTCGTCTGCAAGGTCGAGCCCATTCACAGGAGGGCATTTCATCCGTTCCCCGTGGCGCTGCCGGAAGCTATACAGACGGCATGAGAGTTACGGTGACTAGTCTTCGCGGATTTATGGCCTTTTAGGCTTTGAATCCTTGACTTCGTTAGCTGCCCGCATGGGTGCGCACGATGGTCTTCGCGGGCTTTTTAGGGCCACTGACTCCTCGCCGCTGCCCGAATGGCAATCTTCATAGGTCTTACGTATAGTTGGCCGACTCTTTTAGAGCTTGATCCTTTGAAAGCATTTTTTTTTTTTTTTTTTTTTTACAGAGCTTGATCTTTTTGATTTGGCTCAATTTGGCTCTTTTAGGATTTGGCTTGGCTATACTACCTCTTTGACTGAGATTGATACGTCACTGCTTTTGATAATATCTTCAAGAGGATCCGTCTGATAAAATCTTCAAGAGATCTGTCCGTGTTGTTCATAATATATCAGTCTTGTTAATGTCTTCAAGAGAATCTTCAAGACGATATTAACTCTACCAGACTTATTTGGTGATGACAATGATCACTTTCTTTTCAGAATACTTGCTAATGTAGTTGATATGCTCGCGAATTTCTTCTTTATAGATTCTTTCGATGACGTATGGTCATGATCTTATTCCTTCTTGCCCCTTTTGATATAGAATCATTATGCTGATAATATTCTGGATCAAAATCAGTAACTTCTTAGGGATAGTATCTCTTGATGAAGCGAGCATTGACTGGTATGCTGATACCTTGCCCATCTTGATTTGCGACTTTGTATGCCCCATTGGAGTATACTTCTTTTATTATATACGGCCCGTCCCATTTAGGCTCCAACTTGTCCCTTGTGTTGGCGCTTGACCACTATAGGTCTTTTCAACATCAACACCATTCCCTTTTTTGAAAGGGCGATGTTTAACTTGTTTATCAAAGTGGCCGATACCTGGCCTGATATGATTGCAATCGATGCTGAGCTGCTAGATGTTTTTCATCAAGCAGATCTAACTCTTTCAGCCTTATTCCTGTATTTTCATCATCTTTTATGGACTGATATACTGCCATTCTGAGCGAAGCCGCTTGCACTTCAATTGGGATGACTGCCTCTATGTCATTGATTAATAATACGGTGTTGCTCCGTTGCTATGCGATGAGTAGTTCTGTATGCCCATAATGCTTTTTGCAATTTTTCATCCCAATCACGTTTACTCCCTGTCACCGTCTTCTTGAGTATTTTGACGATCATTTTATTGAACGCCTATGCTAGTCCATCGGCTGGGGATGGTAAGGCGTTGAAAACGAATGTCGAATGCTGAACTTCTGACACAACTTTTCCGTGCCTTGGCGAAAATTTTATTCAGCATCGGCGATAATTGTCAATGCTTAACAACAGTCATCAACGCTTGGTAGCAATCATCAACGCTTGATAGCGATCATTAACGCTTGGTATTTGGCGATGACTTGATATGCTTAAAAGCCTGTTTTGCTTTGGCAATGACTTGATATGCTTGACAGCGTTAATCTTGGCGATAATCATCGACGGCAATGACTTGATATGCTTGAAAGCTTTTGCTCAAGATTAGCTTTACCCCGGTCTCGAACTGATCAGGCCGGTATACTTTTATTTCTTCTTCATGTCGTACACCTCCACAATTTTGCTTTTATCAACCATCTTTATAACTTGTTCTTCAAACCACTCACTTTTCTTTTCTTCTTCAATTCTATCTCCTTTCCTTTCTCCTGAAATTCGAAGTCAATTGAAAATTTGTATTTTTATTTATTCGCGTAAGGGAGAATACATGACCTTGTTTTTTGCAATCCTTTTGATCCTCGAATTGTCAGTGACAATCGCCAATGCTTGATAGCAGTCATCAATGCTTGATTTTGCCCTAATTTTAACCTGCAAAAATTGATATAGACAATTATCATAAAAATTATCATCTCGGGGAATCAATGATTACCTCACTTGGGATTCTGAAATTTCAACATTCTAAGACTTTGCTGGCATTTGAAACTTCACTTGCATTTTGAGACTGCTTATCTTGCGCCTTGAATACTTGTGCCATGAATCTTCTGAATCAAAATGTTGTGATTCTTCTTGGTCAAAATGCTGTAATTCTTTCGCTGAGTAGTTATTTTCATCGTGATCATATGTCATTACTTTCTCCTTTATTTCATATGTCTTCTTTTATGACAATCTTATTATTGTCAATCATCTCTTGTAGAATATTCTTTTCTTCTTTGCTTCCTTCCTTTGAATACTGTAACTGTGGTAGTTTAATTGCCTCTGCAGCTTGGCAATGAATTGTATCTCCTGGAAACAGATAAATCAGAGAAATCTCTTGAGGGTTGTATATTCCTTACCTTCTTTAGCTATATCATTCAACTCTTTTGTTATAGCATTATGCCAATGCAATATTTCATCAATCAGATGTGTTACAATTGAATCACCAATTGACTCCAGATGTTTCTTTTTTCTAGTCTTGGAAGATTCACAAACGCACCACCCTTTTTCTGTTCAATCTCTTAGCTGGCTATGTGTGGGATCCACACAGTACCAAGTGAATATGACCCTTTGAAGAAGCTTTTCATCTGAGACTATCTTGCACAAGTGTTTCAGCATATCTTCGATACTTATCAAGTGAAATAGAAGGAAAGAAACTAGGGAAGGAATTCAGCCATCATATTCACAGGGTTGTTGCAAAAGAACTTGTCAGATCAAGGCAACTTGTTCTTCGGATGAGAACTTAAGAAAAGAAGACAGCCTGTCAGATCAAGGCAGCTTGTTCTTCTTCCTTAGACATGTATTGACCAACTGATGTTTGAATCGCTTCCATACAAGAAGCTAGTTCTCTTCGAAAACTGTCATCATTCTGGCATTATTTGTTTTTTTTTTTTTTTTTTTTTTTTCAAAACTGATTTGATCTTCTCTGACACTTTATCTTTTGTGGAAGTATATTGGATGTGAAATAAACAACTGGATTAGTCAGGAGAAAGATAGCTGCAGTATATCTTGTCTTTTACAATCCTTTTGCTCCTCCAATTGTCGGTGACAATCGTCAATGCTTGATAGGAATCATCAATGCTTTTCATTTGTCTCAAATTTAATCTGCAAAATTGATATAAGCAATTAATATAATTATCATCTTGGGGAATCAACGATTACCTCACTTGGGATTCTGAGATCTTAACATTCTGAGACTTTGCTGGCATTTTTAGACTTTGCTGGCATTTTGAGATTTCTTATCTTGGCTTACTTTTGCCCCAACTTCGACTTTTGATTTGGATGCATCAAAGTTGTAGTTTATCTTCAAGTATAACGTATTTTGTATGCCCTTGTCTGCCCCCTGAATAATTATGTTGTAAAGCTTCTAAGTCAACACACTGCGAATCTTCTGAGTCAAGATGTTGTCTCATTTTCTTCTTGCCCGTTCTTCTTTTCTTCTTTGTTTAGCCGTGACAATTTGACTTTCTCTGTAACTAGCAATCATAAGGAGTATGCCATCTTCTTCAAATGTATATTTCATTTAGTCTTCAAATTGTCCAAACCCTTTCTGTACTTTCTTATTTGTAAAATCGTTGATGCTCTCTTTAGCAGACTTTCAACTCTTCACTTTCGTTTTAATTTCTTTCTTTGGCAGTACCTGCTGCTACTCTCTTAAGACCTTCAAGCAGTTAATTCATATGAGAGTTCGATCAGCTTCACTTTGACTTTTTGCAAATTGCAATTTTAATTTGATCTTTATTCTATCAAGCTGTGACAATGCCCCCAGGGTTCTCTCTTGACCGATGAATTCGTTTATTCAATAACTAATTCATCTACTTATTGGCGAGCAAAGTCTGATTCAATCGAACTAACTTTTCATCTGAGGATTTTCCTCAGGGTTCATTGTTGTTCACGGTAGTCGTTCGAATGTACTATTATCCGTTCTTTGCAGAATAATATTCTTTTCACCCAATCTCAGACGTCGTCATCAGCTTGATCGAATCATCATTGTTCCTGGCATTGTCTGCTTTTTTTTTTCGCAACTGATTTGATCCTCTTTGACACTTTTTGATGGAAATCTATTAGATGTCAAGTAGACAACTATGCTAGTCGGGAGAAGATCATTGCGGCATACCTGTCGTTAAGAACAGAATGTTAGTTATTTTATTTAAATAAAATTGTACTTTGCTTTTAGAGATGAAGGGGAGGATGTTCCCACTGAGAGTCGCCATTTGGTGTCTATACAGACGCCAAAAAGTGATAAATGTTCTCTGAATATTTTCTAAGTTACCATTGAATAATGATTCCCCAGCAGAGTCGCCATTTTGTTTCGACAAAGAAACAAATGTATTTGATTTGGGGATTTATTCAATGATAACAAAGAAAGAATGAGAGAACATTAATCACATTTATTCTGAGTTCATTTACATCCTCTGACTCCCTTGATTCTGAAAATAAAGTACAATCAATCAAAGTAGACAAGATAGTCTTATGAAAATTTTGGCAGCATTCCGACGCCTGTTTCAGTCATCTCCTGGAACTTAGGAGGAATTGTTGATATGATCAACCAGTCTTCAATGAGATAGAAATTTCAGCAGCATAATGGCGCTATTTCGGTCTTCTCCTAGATACTTAGGAGGAATTTGCTGATTTGATCAGCCAGTCTTCAATGAGATGGAGCATCCTTTTGGTCATTATTCTTTAAAATATGAAGAAGTCCATTGAAGTGTAGCCAGGACCCACAGAAATCAGGCCGATCATGTTAAATGTGCCTAAAAAGTCCTCCAGAATGTAAGATCATGAGATTATCACCGTCCATTCTCCTTGAAACTTTATATGAAGCCTTAAAACCACAAATTAGCCGTACACGTCCAGTTTCAGCTCCTGAATCCTTGTAGAAATGGCTAAACTGACAAATCAACCCCTGAAATCGTGATTTGCAGCCCGCCTGATATTTGGATATGTCTGAAATTTGGTCTTGACGCCTTAAATAAGCTGATAATGTGGATGGACGGAGCAGATTTCCCCAAACATCATGTTGAGGCCCACATGCACATTGCATGTACATAGTATCCAAGTGCACGAGCCGTACACGGGATTTTCCCAAAGTTAGTCAAAGAAGCTGACCCGAGCTTCTTCTTCTTCATTTCACATAACACAACAGCGTTCTCCCCACACCAGCTGTTTTTATATAATGTTACCCACTCACTGCTCCATTCAATGATCTGACCCATCCATTCTCTTCAGAAGGTGATCATTACCGTTGCCTAGTTGTCCTTTTGTCACCATGCAGACTGTTACACGATCTTAACCGTTAATCAAAAGATGAACGGTGAAGTAGATATCCTCACGGGCCACACCAATTTCACTTTAAACACAACCATTCTAAATGGTTTTTTGCACTGAATCCAATGTATGGAATGGATTTTCCCTTTAGCTTCAACAAATGGACCACCATTTTTTACAGACTCGACGTACGTCGACTCTGTGTCAAAACAGAGCTTCCGTCCGTTGGTTGTGGGCCACACTCGTGCCGTAAATGATGGATCTGAGTCGTCCATCAGGAAGAGGGCGAAAAACCAATAGAAACCATGCAAAGCTTTGATGACCATGCTCCTCCATATGATCGTTATGGCAATCATAAATGGACCGTTGAGCCTTCATTGTAGCTTGATTATCCTGGTGGGTTACATCATCGATTGATCAAAGTTGGCCTTTCACGGTCGAAATCCCGAGAGTAAGGTATTGGACGGTGTGGATCTCTCACAAGATGGCTGTATTGGGCCCCACCAGCAGCACAGTTAGAAGAAAGAACTAAAAGTTCGGCCAGTTTGCGCGGTTCCGCGCAAACCGCTTCGGTTGCGCGGTTCCACGCAAAGTGTTTTCCGTTGCGCGGGTTCGCATTCTTCTTTAGACAGCATTTCGGGTCTCACTTCCATTGTACGGTATCCGCGCAAAGTGTCTTCTCAGGCCTTCCTTGAAAAATGGCGCAAAGGCCATTTCAACTTGGTTTGAGCGACTTTGCTCAAGCAACCTTGGTTGCGCGGCTCCGCGTAAAGCACTTTGGTTGCGCGATTCCGTGCAAACCATTTCTGCTCTCTTTTTCCTGCCTTGCTTTTCTCTCATTCTCTAGCCCACCAATTGATCCAATCCGATCCCACCTATCTAATGAATCAGGGAGAGGTATTTATAGGCCCCACTACCTTATAGAGTGGTGATCACCACCACGTATCTCTTCACAAATGAACTTCTTCCTTTCTTAAAATATGGTGTCCACCAAACTCTTCTTAGATGGTGGTGTCCAGCCTCTTTTCACTAAAATGACACTTGTACCCGCTTTATTACCAAAATACCCTTTTAATCTTTTTTACTGAAATACCTAAACTACCCTTGGAGTTAGATTTTTACCAAAATACCTAAACTACCCCTTGAACATGGATTTTTACCAAAATACCTAAAGTACCCTTGGACTTGGATTTTTACCAAAATACCTAAACTACCCTGGACATGGATTTTTACCGAAATACCCCCGGACATGAAAATTACCGAAATACCCCCGGACATGGAAATTACCGAAATACCCCGGACATGGAAATTACCGAAATACCCCCGGACATGGAAATTACCGAAATACCACCGGACATGAAAATTACCAAAATACCCCGGACATGGAATTCTCTGACCACTGCAATGAGATATTTTTTTTTGTGCCTCAACAACGAGGACCCTTTAGGAATCCGTAAGTGGGATTACTGTCGTTGGTCCTGGATTTTTCCTTCATCTCCTTGTCTAATTGTAACCCTCATAAATCTCTCTTCAGACGTCGAATTTAGATTATTTTGTGCTCATTGGAATCGTAACTTGACAAGCTTCCAAATTAGACATGAATTGGCTAATTCGGAGACCGTTCGATATCCCAAAAGCACGTTGCAACTCTTCGATCATCATTTTTCAATATGGATTGTTAATATTTTCAAATAGCGCGATCCAACTGAGACGCCCATAACTCCATCGTTTGATGTCGGATTGGGATGATTTTTGGCCATCTGAAAGGTATTTTAGTTCTCTTTGATTCCTGACTGGAATCATCGTATTCGAAGACCCTTTAGGGATTCGTAAGTGGGATCGCAGTCGTCGGTCCTGGATTTTTCCTACATCTCCTTGTCTTATTGTAACCCTCATAAATCTCTCTTCAGACGTTGAATTTAGAATATTTTGTGCTCATTGGAATCGTAACTTGGCAAGCTTCCAAATTGGACAAGAATTGGCTAATTCTGAGACCGTTCGGTATCCCAAAAGCACGTTGGAACTCTTTGATTGTCATTTTTCAATATGGATTGTTAATATTTCCAAATAGCGCGATCCAACTGAGACACACATAACTCCATCGTTTGATGTTAGATTGGGATGATTTTTGGCCATCTGAAAGGTATTTTAATGCTCTTTGATTCCAGACTGCAATCGTCGTATACGAAGACCCTTTAGGATTCCGTAAGTGGGATCGCAGTCGTCGGTCCTGGATTTTCCCTTCATCTCCTTGTCTAATAGTAACCCTCAAAACTCTCTCTTCAGAGGTCGAATTTAGAATATTTTGTGCTCATTGGAATCGTAACTTGACAAGCTTCCAATTGGACAAGAATTGGCTAATTCGGAGACCGTTCGAGATCCCAAAAGCACGTTGGAACACTTCGATCATCATTTTTCTATATGGACTGTTAATATTTCCAAATAGTGCGATCCAACTGAGACGCACATAACTCCCTCGTTTGATGTCAGATTGGGATGACTTTTGGCCATCTGAAAGGTATTTTAGTGCTCATTAATTCCTGAATGGAATCGTCGTATACGAGGACCCTTTCGGAATCCGTAAGTGGGATTACAGTCGTTGGTCCTAAATTTTTCCATCATCTCCTTGTCTAATTGTAACCTTCATAAATCTCTCTTCAGACGTCGAATTTAGAATATTTTGTGCTCATTGGAATCGTAACTTGGCAAGCTTCCAAATTGGACAAGAATTGGCTAATTCGAAGACCGTTCGGTATTCCAAAAGCACGTTGGAACTCTTTGATCGTCATTTTTCAATATGGATTGTTAATATTTCCAAATAGCGTGATCCAACTGAGACACACATAACTCCCTCGTTTGATGTTAGATTGGGATGATTTTTGGCCATCTGAAAGGTATTTTAGTGCCCTTTGATTCCTGACTGGAATCGTCGTATTCCAAGACCCTTTAGGAAACCGTAAGTGGGATCACAGTCGTCGGTCCTGGATTTTCCTTCATCTCCTTGTATAATAGTAACCCTCATAACTCTCTCTGCAGACGTCGAATTTAGAATATTTTGTGCTCATTGGAATCGTAACTTGGCAAGCTTCCAAATTGGAAAAGATTTGGCTAATTCGGAGGCCGTTCGATATCCCAAAAGCACATTGGAACTCTTCGATCATCATTTTTCAATATGGATTGTTAATATTTCTAAATAGCGCGATCCAACTGAGACGCCCATAACTCCAACGTTTGATGTAGGATTGGGATGATTTTTGGCCATCTGAAAGGTATTTTAGTGCTCTTTTATTCCTGACTGTAATCGTCGTATTCGAAGACCATTAACGGATTCGTAAGTGGGAACGTAGTTATCGGTCCTGGATTTTTCCTTCATCTCCTTGTCTAATAGTAACCCTCATAACTCTATCTTCAGACGTCGAATTTAGAATATTTTGTGCTTATTGGAATCGTAACTTGACAAGCTTCCAAATTGGACAAGAATCGGCTAATTCGGAGACCGTTCGATATCCCAAAAGCACGTTGGAAGTCTTCGATCGTTATTTTTCAAAATCGATTGTTAATATTTCCAAATAGTGCGATCCAACTGAGACGCACATAACTCCCTCGTTTGATGTCAGATTGGGATGACTTTTGGCCATCTGAAAGGTATTTTAGTGCTCTTCAGACGTCGAATTTAGAATATTATGTGCTTATTGGAATCGTAACTTGACAAGCTTCCAAATTGGACAAGAATCGGCTAATTCGGAGACCGTTCGATATCCCAAAAGCACGTTGGAACTCTTCGATCGTCATTTTTCAATCTCGATTGTTAATATTTCCAAATAGTGCGATCCAACTGAGACACACATAACTCCCTCGTTTGCTGTCAGATTGGGATGACTTGTGGCCAGCTGAAAGGTATTTTAGTGCTCATTAGTTCCTGAATGTTATCGTCGTATACGAGGACCCTTTAGGAATCCATAAGTGGGGTTACAGTCGTTGGTCCTGAATTTTTCCCTATTCTCCTTGTCTAATTGTAACCCTCATAAATCTCTCTTCAGAGGTCGAATTTAGAATATTTTGTACTCATTGGAATCAAAAGTTGACAAGCTTCCAAATTAGAAAAGAATTGGCTAAATCGGAGGCCGTTCGATATCCCAAAAGCACGTTGGAACTCTCCGATCGTCATTTTTCAATATGGATTGTTAATATTTTCAAATAGCGCGATCCAACTGAGACGCCCATAACTCCAACGTTTGATGTCGGATTGGGATGATTTTTGGCCATCTTAAAGGTATTTTAGTGCTCTTTGATTCCTGACTGCAATCGTCTTATTCGAAGACCCTTTAGGGATTCGTAAGTGGGAACGCAGTCGTCGGTCCTGGATTTTTCCTTCATCTCCTTGTTTAATAGTAACCCTCATAACTCTCTCTTCAGAGGTCGAATTTAGAATATTTTGTACTCATTGAAATCGAAAGTTGACAAGCTTCCAAATTGGAAAAGATTTGGCTAATTCGGAGGGCGTTCGATATCCCAAAAGCACATTGGAACTCTTCGATCATCATTTTTCAATATGGATTGTTAATATTTCCAAATAGCGCGATCCAACTGAGACGCCCATAACTCCAACGTTTGATGTCGGATTGGGATGATTTTTGGCCATCTAAAAGGTATTTTTGTACTCTTTGATTCCTGACTGGAATCGTTGTATTCGAAGACCCTTTAGGGATTCGTAAGTGGGATCGCAGTCGTCGGTCCTGGAATTTTCCTACATCTCCTTGTCTAATAGTTACCCTCATAACTCTCTTTTCAGACATCGAATTTAGAATATTTTGTGCTTATTGGAATCGTAACTTGACAAGCTACCAAATTGGAGAAGAATCGGCTATTTCGGAGACCATTCGATATCCCAAAAGCACGTTGGAATTCTTCGATCGTCATTTTTCAATATCGATTGTTAATATTTTCAAATAGTGCGATCCAACTGAGACGCACATAACTACCTCGTTTGATGTCAGATTGGGATGAATTTTGGCCATCTGAAAGGTATTTTAGTGCTCATTAATTCCTTATTCGAATCGTCGTATACGAGGACCCTTTAGGAATCTGTAAGTGGGATTACAGTCGTTGGTCCTGGATTTTTCCTTCATCTCCTTGTCTAATTGTAACCCTCATAAATCTCTCTTCTGATGTCGAATTTAGAATATTGGACAAGAATTGACTAATTCAGAGACCGTTCGATATCCCAAAAGCACGTTGGAACTCTTCGATCGTCATTTTTTAATATGAATTGTTAATATTTCTAAATAGCGCGATCCAACTGAGATGCCTATAACTCCATCGTTGATGTCGGATTGGGATGATTTTTGGCCATCTGAAAGGTATTTTAGTGCTCTTTGATTCCTGAGTGGAATCGTCGTATTTCAAGACCCTTTAGGAATTCGTAAGTGGGATCGCAGTCGTGGGTCCGCAATTTTTCCTACATCTCCTTATCTAATAGTAACCCTCATAACTGTCTCTTCAGAGGTCGAATTAAGAATATTTTGTGCTCATTGGAATCGTAACTTGACAAGCTTCCAAATTGGACAAGAATTGGATAATTCAGAGACCGTTCGATATCCAAAAAGCACGTTAGAACTCTTCGATCGTCATTTTTCAATATGGATTGTTAATATTTCCAAATAGCGAGATCCAACGAAGACGCCCATAACTCCATCGTTTGATGTCGGATTGAGATGATTTTTGGCCATCTGAAAGGTATTTTAGTGCTCTTTGATTCCTGACTGGAATCGTCATATTCGAAGACCCTTTAGGGATTCGTAAGTGGGATCGCAGTCGTCGGACCTGGATTTTTCCTACATCTCTTTGTCTAATCGTAACACTCATAACTTTCTCTTCAGAGGTCGAATTTACAATATTTTGTACTCATTGGAATCGAAAGTAGACCAGCTTCTAAATTGGAAAAGAATTGTCTAATTTGGAGGCCGTTCGATATCTTAAAAGCACGTTTGGAACACTTCGATCATCATTTTTCTATATGGATTGTTAATATTTCCAAATAGTGCGATCCAACTGAGACGCACATAACTCCCTCGTTTGATGTCAGATTGGGATGACTTTTCGCCATATGAAAGGTATTGTAGTGCTCATTAATTCCTGAATGGAATCGTCGTATACGAAGACCCTTTAGGAATCCGTAAGTGGGATTACAGTTGTTGGTCCTGAATTTTTCCTTCATCTCCTTGTCTAATTGTAACCCTCGTAAATCTCTCTTCAGACGTCGAATTTAGAATATTTTGTGCTCATTGGAATCGTAACTTGGCAAGCTTCCCAATTGGACAAGAATTGGCTACTTCGGAGATCGTTCGGTATCCTCAAAGCACGTTGGAACTCTTTGATCGTCATTTTTCAATATGGATTGTTAATATTTCCAAATAGTGCAATCCAACTGAGACACATATAACTCCATCGTTTGATGTCAGATTGGGATGATTTTTGGCCATCTGAAAGGTATTTTAGTGCTCTTTGATTCCTGACTGGAATCGTCGTATTCCAAGCTTTAGGAATCCGTAAGTGGGATCACAGTCGTCGGTCCTTGATTTTCCTTCATCTCCTTGTATAATAGTAACCCCGATAACTCTCTCTTCAGAGGTCGAATTTAGAAATTTTGTACTGATTGGAATCGAAAGTTGACAAGCTTCCAAATTGGAAAAGAATTGGCTAATTCGGAGGCCGTTCGATGTCCCAAAAGCAGATTGGAATTCTTCGATCATCAATTTTCAATATGGATTGTTAATATTTCCAAATAGCGCGATCCAACTGAGACGCCCATAACTCCATCGTTTGATGTCGGATTGGGATGATTTTTGGCCATCTGAAAGGTATTTTTGTGCTCTTTTATTCCTGACTGCAATCGTCGTATTCGAAGAACCTTTACGGATTCGTAAGTGGGAACGTAGTCATCGGTCCTGGATTTTTCCTTCATCTCCTTGTCTAATAGTAACCCCCATAACTCTCTCTTCAGACGTCGAATTTAGAATATTTTGTGCTTATTGAAATCGCAACTTGACAAGATTCCAAATTGGACAATAATTGGCTAATTCGGAGACCGTTCGATATCCCAAAAGCACGTTGGAACTCTTCGATCGTCATTTTTCAATATCGATTGTTAATATTTCCAAATAGTGCGATCCAACTGAGACGCACATAACTCCCTCGTTTGATGTCAGATTGGGATGTCTTTTGGCCATCTGAAAGGTATTTAAGTGCTCATTAATTCCTGAATGGAATCGTTGTATACGAGGACCCTTTAGGAATCCGTAAGTAGGATTATAGTCGTTGGTCCTGAATTTTTCCTTCATCTCCTTGTCTAATTGTTACCCTCATAAATCTCTCTTCAGACATCGAATTTAGAATATTTTGTGGTCATTGGAATCGTAACTTGACAAGCTTCCAAATTGGACAAGAATTGGCTAATTCGGAGACCGTTCGAGATCCCAAAAGCACGTTGGAACACTTCGATCATCATTTTTCTATATGGACTGTTAATATTTCCAAATAGTGCGATCCAACTGAGACGCACATAACTCCCTCGTTTGATGTCAGATTAGGATGACTTTTGGCCATCTGAAAGGTATTTTAGTGCTCATTGATTCCTGAATGGAATCGTCGTATACGAGGACCCTTTAGGAATCCGTAAGTGAGATTACAGTCGTTGGTCCTGAATTTTTCCATCATCTCCTTGTCTAATTGTAACCTTCATAAATCTCTCTTCAGACGTCGAATTTAGAATATTTTGTGCTCATTGGAATCGTAACTTGGCAAGCTTCCAAATTGGACAAGAATTGGCTAATTCGAAGACCGTTCGGTATTCCAAAAGCACGTTGGAACTCTTTGATCGTCATTTTTCAATATGGATTGTTAATATTTCCAAATAGTGTGATCCAACTGAGACACACATAACTCCCTCGTTTGATGTCAGATTGGGATGATTTTTGGCCATCTGAAAGGTATTTTAGTGCTCTTTGATTCCTGACTGGAATCGTCGTATTCCAAGACCCTTTAGGAAACCGTAAGTGGGATCACAGTCGTCGGTCCTGGTTTTTCCTTCATCTCCTTGTATAATAGTAACCCTCATAATCTCTCTTCAGACGTCGAATTTAGAATATTTTGTGCTCATTGGAATCGTAACTTGGGAAGCTTCCCAATTGGAAAAGATTTGGCTAAGTCGGAGGCCATTCGATATCCCAAAAGCACATTGGAACTGTTCGATCATCATTTTTCAATATGGATTGTTAATATTTCTAAATAGCGCGATCCAACTAAGACGCCCATAACTCCAACGTTTGATGTCGGATTGGGATGATTTTTGGCCATCTGAAAGGCATTTTAGTGTTCTTTTATTCCTGACTGCAATCGTCGTATTCGAAGACCATTTACGTATTCGTAAGTGGGAACGTAGTCATCGGTCCTGGATTTTTCCTTCATCTCCTTGTCTAATAGTAACCCTCATAACTCTATCTTCAGACGTCGAATTTAAAATAATTTGTGCTTATTGGAATCGTAACTTGACAAGCTTCCAAATTGGACAAGAATCGGCTAATTCGGAGGCCGTTCGATATCCCAAAAGCACGTTGGAAGTCTTCGATCGTCATTTTTCAAAATCGATTGTTAATATTTCCAAATAGTGCGATCCAACTGAGACGCACATAACTCCCTCGTTTGATGTCAGATTGGGATGACTTTTGGCCATCTGAAAGGTATTTTAGTGCTCATTAATTCCTGAATGTTATCGTCGTATACGAGGAACCTTTAGGAATCCATAAGTGGGATTACAGTCGTTGGTCCTGAATTTTTCCTTATTCTCCTTGTCTAATTGTAACCCTCATAAATCTCTCTTCAGAGGTCGAATTTAGAATATTTTGTTCTCATTGGTATCGTAACTTGACAACTTCCAAATTGGACAAGAATTGGCTAATTCGGAGACCGTTCGATATCCCAAAAGCACGTTGGAACTCTTCGATCGTCATTTTTCAATATGGATTATTAATATTTCCAAATAGCGCGATCCAACTGAGACACACTTAACTCCATCGTTTGATGTCAGATTGGGATGATTTTTGGCCATCTGAAAGGTATTTTAGTGCTCTTTGATTTCTGACTGGAATCATCGTATTCCAAGACCCTTTAGGAATTCGTATGTGAGATAACAGTCGTCGGTCCTGGATTTTTCCTTCATCTCCTTGTATAATAGTAACCCTCATAACTATCTCTTCAGAGGTCGAATTTAGAATATTTTGTACTCATTGGAATCGAAAGTTGACAAGCTTCCAAATTAGAAAAGAATTGGCTAAATCGGAGGCCGTTCGATATCCCAAAAGCACGTTGGAACTCTTCAATCGTCATTTTTCAGTATGGATTGTTAATATTTCCAAATAGCGCGATCCAACTAAGACGTCCATAACTCCAACGTTTGATGTCGGATTGGGATATTTTTGTCCATCTGAAAGGTATTTTAGTGCTCTTTTATTCCTGACTGCAATCGTCGTATTCGAAGACCATTTACGGATTCGTAAGTGGGAACGTAGTCATTGGTCCTGGATTTTTCCTTCATCTCCTTGTCTAATAGTAACCCTCATAACTCAATCTTCAGACGTCGAATTTAGAATATTTTGCGCTTACTGGAATCGAAACTTGACAAGCTTCCAAATTGGACAAGAATTGTCTAATTCGGAGACCGTTCGATATCCCAAAAGCACGTTGGAACTCTTCGATCGTAATTTTTCAATATGGATTGTTAATATTTCCAAATAGCGCGATCCAATTGAGACACACATAACTCCATCGTTTGATGTCAGATTGGGATGATTTTTGGCCATCTGAAAGGTATTTTTCCTTCATCTCCTTATCTAATAGTAACCCTCATAACTTTCTCTTCAGAGGTTGAATTTAGAATATTTTGTGCTCATTGGAATCGTAACTTTACACGCTTCCAAATTGGACTATAATTGGCTAATTCAGAGACTGTTCGATATCCCAAAAGCACGTTGGAACTCTTCGATCGTCATTTTTCAATATGGATTGTTAATATTTCGAAATAGCGCTATCCAACTGAGACGCCCATAACTCCATCGTTTGTTGTCAGATTGGGATGATTTTTGGCCATCTGAAAGGTATTTTAGTGCTCTTTGATTCGAGACTGCAATCATCGTATACGACGACCCTTTAGGAATCCGTAAGTGGGATCGCAGTCGTCGGACCTGGATTTTTCCTTCATTTCCTTGTCTAATAGTAACCCTCATAACTCTCTCTTCAGAGGTCGAATTTAGAATATTTTGTGCTCATTGGAATCGTAACATGACAGGCTTCGAAATTGGATAAGAATTGCCTAATTCAGAGACCGTTCGATATCCTAAAAGCACGTTGGAACTCTTTGATCTTCATTTTTCAATATGGATTGTTAATATTTCCAAATAGCGCGATCTAACTTAGACACCCATAACTCCATCGTTTGATGTCAGATTGGGATGATTTTTGGCCATCTGAAAGGTATTTTAGTGCTCTTTGTTTCCTGACTGGAATCGTCATATTCCAAGACGCTTTAGGAATCCGTAAGTGGGATCACACTCGTCGGTCCTGGATTTTTCCTTCATCTCCTTGTATAATAGTAACCCTCATAACTCTCTCTTCAGAGGTCGAATTTAGAATATTTTGTACTCATTGGAATCGAAAGTTGACAAGCTTCCAAATTGGATAAGAATTGGCTAATTCGGAGGCCGTTCAATATCCCAAAAGCACGTTGGAACTTTTCGATCGTCATTTTTCAATATGGATTGTTAATATTTCCAAATAGCGCGATCCAACTGAGACGCCCAAAACTCCAACGTTTGATGTCGGATTGGGATGATTTTTGGCCATCTTAAAGGTATTTTAGTGCTCCTTGATTCCTGATTGGAATCGTCGTATTCGAAGACCCTTTAGGGATTCGTAAGTGGGAACGCAGTCGTCGGTCCTGGATTTTTCCTTCATCTCCTTGTCTAATAGTAACCCTCATAACTCTCTCTTCAGAGGACGAATTTAGAATATTTTGTGCTCATTGGAATCGTAACTTGACAAGCTTCCAAATTGGACAAGAATTGGCTAATTCGGAGACCGTTCATATCCCAAAAGCACGTTGAAACTCTTCGATCGTCATTTTTCAATATGGATTGTTAATACTTCCAAATTGCGTGATCCAATTGAGACACACATAACCCCATCGTTTGATTTTAGATTGGGATGATTTTTGGTCATCTGAAAGGTATTTTAGTGCTCTTTGATTCCTGACTGGAATCGTCATATTCCAAGACCCTTTAGGAATTCATAAGTGGGATTACAGTTGTTGGTCCACGATTTTTCCTTCATCTCCTTGTCTAATTCTAACCCTCATAAATCACTCTTCAGACGTCGAATTTAGAATATTTTGTGCTCATTGGAATCGTAACTTGACAAGCTTCCAAATTACACAAGAATTGGCTAATTCGGAGACCGTTCGATGTCCCAAAAGCACGTTGGAACTCTTCGATCGTCATTTTTCAATATTGATTGTTAATATTTCCAAATAGCGCGATCCAACTGAGATGCCCATAACTCCATCGTTTGATGTCGGATTGGGATGATTTTTGGCCATCTGAAAGGTATTTTAGTGCTCTTTGATTCCTAACTGGAATCATCGTATTCGAAGACCCTTTAGGGATTCGTAAGTGAGATCGCTGTCGTCGGTCCTGGATTTTTCCTACATCTCCTTGTCTAATAGTAACACTCATAACTCTCTCTTCAGAGGTCGAATTTAGAATATTTTGTACTCATTGGAATCAAAAGTAGACAAGCTTCCAAATTGGAAAGAATTGGCCAGTTTGGAGGCCGTTTGATATCCTAAAAGCACGTTGGAACACTTCGATCATCATTTTTCTATATGGATTGTTAATATTTCCAAATAGTGCGATCCAACTAAGACGCACATAACTCCCTCGTTTGATGTCAGATTGGGATGACTTTTGGCCATCTGAAAGGTATTTTAGTGCTCAATAATTCCTGAATGGAATCGTCGTATACGAGGACCCTTTAGGAATCCGTAAGTGGGATTACAGTCGTTGGTCCTGAATTTTTCCATCATCTCTTCAGACGTCGAATTTAGAATATTTTGTGCTCATTGGAATCGTAACTTGGCAAGCTTCCAAATTGGACAAGAATTGGCTAATTCGAAGACCGTTCGGTATTCCAAAAGCACGTTGGAACTCTTTGATCGTCATTTTTCAATATGGATTGTTAATATTTCCAAATAGCGTGATCCAACTGAGACACACATAACTCCCTCGTTTGATGTCAGATTGGGATGATTTTTGGCCATCTGAAAGGTATTTTAGTGCCCTTTGATTCCTGACTGGAATCGTCGTATTCCAAGACCCTTTAGGAAACCGTAAGTGGGATCACAGTCGTCGGTCCTGGATTTTCCTTCATCTCCTTGTATAATAGTAACCCTCATAACTCTCTCTTCAGACGTCGAATTTAGAATATTTTGTGCTCATTGGAATCGTAACTTGGCAAGCTTCCAAATTGGAAAAGATTTGGCTAATTCGGAGGCCGTTCGATATCCCAAAATCACATTAGAACTCTTCGATCATCATTTTTCAATATGGATTGTTAATATTTCTAAATAGCGCGATCCAACTGAGACGCCCATAACTCCAACGTTTGATGTTGGATTGGGATGATTTTTGGCCATCTGAAAGGTATTTTAGTGCTCTTTTATTCCTGACTGCAATCATCGTATTCGAAGACCATTAACGGATTCGTAAGTGGGAACGCAGTCATCGGTCCTGGATTTTTCCTTCATCTCCTTGTCTAATAGTAACCCTCATAACTCTATCTTCAGACGTCGAATTCAAAATATTTTGTGCTTATTGGAATCGTAACTTGACAAGCTTCCAAATTGGACAAGAATCGGCTAATTCGGAGACCGTTCGATATCCCAAAAGCACGTTGGAGGTCTTCGATCGTCATTTTTCAAAATCGATTGTTAATATTTCCAAATATTGCGATCCAACTGAGACGCACATAACTCCCTCGTTTGATGTCAGATTAGGATGAATTTTGGCCATCTGAAAGGTATTTTAGTGCTCATTAATTCCTGAATGGAATCGTCGTATACGAGGACCCTTTAGGAATCTATAAGTGGGATTACAGTCGTTGGTCCTGAATTTTTCCTTATTCTCCTTGTCTAATTGTAACCCTCATAAATCTCTCTTCAGACGTCAAATTTAGAATATTTTGTTCTCATTGGAATCGTAACTTGACAAGCTTCCAAATTGGACAAGAATTGGCTAATTCGGAGACCGTTCGATATACCAAAAGCACGTTGGAAGTCTTCGATCGTCATTTTTCAATATGGATTATTAATATTTCCAAATAGCGCGATCCAACTGAGACACACATAACTCCATCGTTTGATGTCAGATTGGGATGATTTTTGGCCATCTGAAAGGTATTTTAGTGCTCTTTGATTCTTGACTGGAATCATCGTATTCCAAGACGCTTTAGGAATCCGTAAGTGAGATAACAGTCGTCGGTCATGGATTTTTCCTTCATCTCCTTGTATAATAGTAACCCTCATAACTATCTCTTCAGAGGTCGAATTTAGAATATTTTGTACTCATTAGAATCGAAAGTTGACAAGCTTCCAAATTAGAAAAGAATTGGCTAAATCGGAGGCCGTTCGATATCCCAAAAGCACGTTGGAACTCTTCGATCGTCATTTTTTAATATGAATTGTTAATATTTCCAAATAGCGCGATCCAACTGAGACGCCCATAACTCCAACGTTTGATGTCGGATTGGGATGATTTTTGGCCATCTGAAAGGTATTTTAGTGCTATTTTATTCCTGACTGCAATCGTCATATTCGAAGACCATTTACGGATTCATAAGTGGGAACGTAGTCATTGGTCCTGGATTTTTCCTTCATCTCCTTGTCTAATAGTAACCCTCATAACTCAATCTTCAGACGTCGAATTTAGAATATTTTGCGCTTACTGGAATCGTAACTTGACAAGCTTCCAAATTGGACAAGAATCGGCTAATTTGGAGACCGTTCGATATCCCAAAAGCACGTTGGAACTCTTCGATCGTCATTTTTCAATATCGATTGTTAATATTTCCAAATAGTATGATCCAACTGAGACGCACATAACTCCCTCGTTGGATGTCAGATTGGGATGACTTTTGGCCATCTGAAAGGTATTTTAGTGCTCATTAATTCCTGAATGGAATCGTTGTATACGAAGACCCTTTACGAATCCGTAAGTGGGATCGCAGTCGTTGTCCCTCGATTTCTCCTTCATCCTTGTCTAATTGTAACCCTCATAACTTTCTCTTCAGAGTTCGAATGTAGAATATTTTGTGCTCATTGGAATCGTAACTTGACACGCTACCAAATTGGACAAGAATTGGCTAATTCGGAGACCGTTCGATATCCCAAAAGCACGTTGGAACTCTTCGATCGTCGTTTTTCAGTATGGATTGTTAATATTTCCAAATAGGGCGATCCAACTGACACGCCCATAACTCCATCGTTTGATGTCAGATTGGGATGATTTTGGCCATCTGAAAGGTTTTTAGTGCCCTTTTATTCCTGACTGCAATCGTCTTATTCGAAGACCCTTCACGGATTCGTAAGTGGGAACGTAGTCATCGGTCCTGGATTTTTCCTTCATCTCCTTGTCTAATAGTAACCCTCATAACTATATCTTCAGACGTCGAATTTAGAATATTTTGTGCTTATTGGAATCATAACTTGACAAGCTTCCAAATTGGACAAGAATCGGCTAATTCGGAGACCGTTCGATATCCCAAAAGCACGTTGGAACTCTTCGATCGTCATTTTTCAATATCGATTGTTAATATTTCCAAATAGTATGATCCAACTGAGACGCACATAACTCCCTCGTTTGATGTCAGATTGGGATGACTTTTGGCCATCTAAAAGGTATTTTAGTGCTCATTAATTCCTGAATGGAATCTTTGTATACGAGGACCCTTTAGGAATCCTTAAGTGGGATTACAGTCGTTGGTCCTGAATTTTTCCTTCATCTCCTTGTCTAATAGTAACCCTCATAAATCTCTCTTCAGACGTCGAATTTAGAATATTTTGTGCTCATTGTAATTGTAACTTGACAAGCTTCCAAATTGGACAAGAATTGTCTAATTTGGAGACCGCTCGATATCCCAAAAGCACGTTGGAACTCTTCGATCGTAATTTTTCAATATGGATTGTTAATATTTCAAATAGCGCGATCCAATTGAGACACACATAACTCCATCGTTTGATGTCAGATTGGGATGATTTTTGGCCATCTGAAAGGTATTTTAGTGCTCTTTGATTCCTGAGTGGAATCGTCGTATTCCAAGACCCTTTAGGAATCCGTAAGTGGGATCACAGTCGTCGGTCCTGGATTTTTCCTTCATCTCCTTGTCTAATAGTAACCATCATAACTCTCTCTTCAGAGGACGAATTTAGAATATTTTGTGCTCATTGGAATCGTAACTTGACAAGCTTCCAAATTGGACAAGAATTGGCTAATTCGGAGACCGTTCGATATCCCAAAAGCACGTTGAAACTCTTCGATCGTCATTTTTCAATATGGATTGTTAATACTTCCAAATTGCGTGATCCAATTGAGACACACATAACCCCATCATTTAATTTTAGATTGGGATGATTTTTGGTCATCCGAAAGGTATTTTAGTGCTCTTTGATTCCTGACTGGAATCGTCATATTCCATGACCCTTTAGGAATCCGTAAGTGGGATTACAGTCGTCAGTCCTGGATTTTTCCTTCATCTACTTGTCTAATAGTAACCCTCATAACTCTCTCTTCAGAGGTCGAATTTAGAATATTTTGTGCTCATTGGAATCGTAACTTGACAAGCTTCCAAATTGGACAAGAATCGGCTAATTTGGAGACCGTTCGATATCTCAAAAGCACGTTGGAACTCTTCGATCGTCATTTTTCAATATCGATTGTTAATATTTCCAAATAGTGCGATCCAACTGAGACGCACATAACTACCTCGTTTGATGTCAGATTGGGATCACTTTTGGCCATCTGAAAGGTATTTTAGTGCTCATTAATTACTGAATGGAATCGTCGTATACGCGGACCCTTTAGGAATCCGTAAGTGGGATTACAGTCGTTGGTCCTGAATTTTTCAATCATCTCCTTGTGTAATTGTAACCCGCATAAATCTCTCTTCAGACGTCGAATTTAGAATATTTTTTGCTCATTGTAATTGTAACTTGGCAAGCTTCCAAATTGGACAAGAATTGGCTAATTCGGAGACCGTTCGGTATTTAAAAAGCATGTTCGAACTCTTTGATCGTCATTTTTCAATATTGATTGTTAATATTTCCAAATAGCGTGATCCAACTGAGACACACATAACTCCCTCGTTTGATGTCAGATTGGGATGATTTTTGACCATCTGAATGGTATTTTAGTGCTCTTTGATTCCTGACTGGAATCGTCGTATTCCAAGACCCTTTAGGAATCCGTAAGTGGGATCACAGTCGTCGGTCCTAGATTTTCCTTCATCTCCCTGTATAATAGTAACCCTCATAACTCTCTTCAGAGGTCGAATTTAGAATATTTTGTACTCATTGAAATCAAAAATTGACAAGCTTCCAAATTGGAAAAGATTTGACTAATTCGGAGGGCGTTCGATATCCCAAAAGCACATTGGAACTCTTCTATCATCATTTTTCAATATGGATTGTTAATATTTCCAAATAGCGCGATCCAACTGAGACGCCCATAACTCCAACGTTTGATGTCGGATTGGGATAATTTTTGGCCATCTAAAAGGTATTTTAGTGTTCTTTTATTCCTGACTGCAATCGCCATATTCGAAGACCCTTTACGGATTCGTAACTGGGAACGTAGTCATCGGTCCTGGATTTTTCCTTCATCTCCTTGTCTAATAGTAACCCTCATAACTCTCTCTTCAGACGTTGAATTCAGAATATTTTGTGCTTATTGGAATCGTAACTTGACAAGCTTCCAAATTGGACAAGAAACGGCTAATTCGGAGACCGTTCGATATCCCAAAAGCACATTGGAACTCTTCGATCGTCATTTTTCAATATCGATTGTTAATATTTCCAAATAGTGCGATCCAACTGAGACGCACATAACTCCCTCGTTTGATGTCAGATTGGGATGACTTTTGGCCATCTGAAAGGTATTTTAGTGCTCATTAATTCCTGAATGGAATGGTTGTATACGAGGACCCTTTAGGAATCCGTAAGTGGGATTACAGTCGTTGGTCCTGATTTTCCTTCATCTCCTTGTCTAATTGTAACCCTCATAAATCTCTCTTCAGACGTCGAATTTAGAATATTTTGTGCTCATTGGAATCGTAACTTGACAAGCTTCCAAATTGGACAAGAATTGTTTAATTCGGAGACTGTTCGATATCTCAAAAGCACGTTGGAACTCTTCGATCATCATTTTTCAATATGGATTGTTAATATTTCCAAATAGCGTGATCCAACTGAGACGCCCATAACTCCAACATTTGATGTCGGATTGAGATGATTTTTGGCTATCTGAAAGGTATTTTAGTGCTCTTTTTTTCCTGACTACAATCGTCGTATTCGAAGACCCTTTACGATTCGTAAGTGGTAACGTAGTCATCGGTCCGGAATTTTTCCTTCATCTCCTTGTCTAATAGTAACCCTCATAACTCTCTCTTCAGACGTCGAATTTAGAATATTTTGTGCTTATTGGAATCGTAACTTGATAAGCTTCCAAATTGGACAAGAATCGGCTAATTTGGAGACCGTTCGATGTCCCAAAAGCACGTTGGAACTCTTCGATCGTCATTTTTCAATATCGATTGTTAATATTTCCAAATAGTGCGATCCAACTGAGACTCACATAACTCCCTCGTTTGATGTCAGATTGGGATGACTTTTGGCCATCTGAAAGGTATTTTAATGCTCATTAATTCCTGAATTTAATCGTTGTATATGAGGACCCTTTAGGAATCCGTAAGTGGGATTACAGTCGTTGGTCCTGAATTTTTCCTTCATCTCCTTGTTTAATTGTAGCCCTCATAAATCTCTCTTCAGACGTCGAATTTAGAATATTTTGTGCTCATTGGAATCGTAACTTGACAAGCTTCCAAATTAGACAAGAATTGGCTAATTCGGAGAGCGTTCGATGTCCCAAAAGCATGTTGGAACTCTTCGATCGTCATTTTTCAATATTGATTGTTAATATTTCCAAATAGCGCGATCCAACTGAGACGCCCATAACTCCATCGTTTGATGTCGGATTGGGATGATTTTTGGCCATCTGAAAGGTATTTTAGTGCTCTTTGATTCCTGACTGGAATCATCGTATTCGAAGACCCTTTAGGGATTCGTAAGTGGGATCACAGTCGTCGGTCCTGGATTTTTCCTACATCTCCTTGTCTAATAGTAACACTCATAACTCTCTCTTCAGAGGTCGAATTTAGAATATTTTGTACTCATTCGAATCGAAAGTAGACAAGCTCCAAATTGGAAAAGAATTGGCCAGTTTGGAGGCCGTTTGATATTCTAAAAGCACGTTGGAACACTTCGATCATCATTTTTCTATATGGATTGTTAATATTTCCAAATAGTGCGATCCAACTGAGACGCACATAACTCCCTCGTTTGATGTCAGATTGGGATGACTTTTGGCCATCTGAAAGGTATTTTAGTGCTCATTAATTCCTGAATGGAATCGTCGTATACGAGGACCCTTTAGGAATCCGTAAGTGGGATTACAGTCGTTGGTCCTGAATTTTTCCTTCATCTCCTTGTCTAATTGTAACCCTCATAAATCTCTCTTCAGACGTCGAATTTAGAATATTTTGTGCTCATTGGAATCGTAACTTGGCAAGCTTCCAAATTGGACAAGAATTGGCTAATTCGGAGACCGTTCGGTATTCAAAAAGCACGTTGGAACTCTTTGATCGTCATTTTTCAATATTGATTGTTAATATTTCCAAATAGCGCGATCCAACTGAGACACACATAACTCCCTCGTTTGATGTCAGATTGGGATGATTTTTTACCATTTGAATGGTATTTTAGTGCTCTTTGATTCCTGACTGGAATCGTCGTATTCCAAACCCTTTAGGAATCCGTAAGTGGGATCACAGTCGTCGGTCCTGGATTTTCCTTCATCTCCTTGTATAATAGTAACCCTCATAACTCTCTCTTCAGAGGTCGAATTTAGAATATTTTGTACTCATTGGAATTGAAAGTTGACAAGTTTCCAAATTGGAAAAGATTTGGCTAATTCGGAGGGCGTTCGATATGCCAAAAGCACATTGGAACTCTTAGTTCATCATTTTTCAATATGGATTGTTAATATTTCCAAATAGCGCGATCCAACTGAGACGCCCATAACTCCAACATGTCGGATTGGGATGATTTTTGGTCATCTGAAAGGTATTTTAGTGCTCTTTTATTCCTGACTGCAATCGTCGTATTCGAAGACCCTTTACGGATTCGTAACTTGGAACGTAGTCATCGGACCTGGATTTTTCCTTCATCTCCTTGTCTCATAGTAACCCTCATAACTCTCTCTTCAGACGTAGAATTCAGAATATTTTGTGCTTATTGGAATCGTAACTTGACAAGCTTCCAAATTGGACTAGAAACGGCTAATTCGGAGACCGTTCGATATCCCAAAAGCACGTTGGAACTCTTCGATCGTCATTTTTCAATATTGATTGTTAATATTTCCAAATAGTGCGATCCAACTGAGACACACATAACTCCCTCGTTTGATGTCAGACTGGGATGACTTTTGGCCATCTGAAAGGTATTTTAGTGCTCATTAATTCCTGAATGGAATCGTTGTATACGAGGACCCTTTAGGAATCCGTAAGTGGGATTACAGTCATTGGTCCTGAATTTTTCCTTCATCTCCTTGTCTAATTGTAACCCTCATAAATCTCTCTTCAGACGTCGAATTTAGAATATTTTGTGCTCATTGGAATCATAACTTGACAAGCTTCCAAATTGGACAGAAATTGTCTAATTCGGAGACCGTTCGATATCTCAAAAGCACGTTGGAACTCTTCGATTATCATTTTTCAATATGGATTGTTAATATTTCCAAATAGTGCGATCCAACTGAGAGGCCCATAACTCCAACGTTTGATGTCGGATTGAGATGATTTTTGGCCATCTGAAAGGTATTTTAGTGCTCTTTTTTTCCTGACTACAATCATCGTATTCGAAGAACCTTTACGGCTTCGTAAGTGGGAACGTAGTCATCGGTCCTGGATTTTTCCTTCATCTCCTTGTCAATAGTAACCCTCATAACTCTCTCTTCAGACGTCGAATTTAGAATATTTTGTGCTTATTGGAATCGTAACTTGACAAGCTTCCAAATTGGACAAGAATCGGCTAATTCGGAGACCATTCGATGTCCCAAAAGCACGTTGGAACTCTTCGATCCTCATTTTTCAATATCGATTGTTAATATTTCCAAATAGTGCGATCCAACTGAGATGCACATAACTCCCTCGTTTGATGTCAGATTGGGATGACCTTTGGCCATCTGAAAGGTATTTTAGTGCTCATTAATTCCTGAATGGAATCGTTGTATACGAGGACCCTTTAGGAATCCGTAAGTGGGATTACAGTCGTTGGTCCTGAATTTTTCCTTCATCTCCTTGTCTAATTGTAACCCTCATAAATCTCTCTTCAGACGTCGAATTTAGAATATTTTGTGTTCATTGGAATTGTAACTTGACAAGCATCCAAATTGCACAAGAACTGTCTAATTCGGATACCGTTCGATATCCCAAAAGCACGTTGGAACTCTTCGATCGTCATTTGTCAATATGGATTGTTAATATTTCCAAATAGCACGATCCAATTGAGACACACATAACTCCATCGTTTGATGTCAGATTGGGATGATTTTTTACCATCTGAAAGGTATTTTAGTGCTCTTTGATTCCTGACCGGAATCGTCGTATTCCAAGACCCTTTAGGAATCCGTAAGTGGGATCACAGTCGTCGGTCCTGGATTTTTCCTTCATCTCCTTGCATAATAGTAACCCTCATAACTCTCTCTTCAGAGGTTGAATTTTGAATATTTTGTACTCATTGGAATCGAAAGTTGACAAGCTTCCAAATTAGAAAAGAATTGGCTAAATCGGAGGCCGTTCGATATCCCAAAAGCACGTTGGAACTCTTCGATGGTCATTTTTCAATATCGATTGTTAATATTTAAAAATAGTGCGATCCAACTGAGACGCACATAACTCCCCCGTTTGATGTCAGATTGGGATGACTTTTGGCCATCTGAAAGGTAGTTTAGTGCTCATTAATTCCGGAATGGAATCGTCGTATACGAGGACCCTTTAGGAATCCGTAAGTGGGATTACAGTCGTTGGTCCTGGATTTTTCCTTCATCTCCTTGTCTAATTGTAACCCTCATAAATCACTCTTCAAACGTCGAATTTAGAATATTTTGTGCTCATTGGAATCGCAACTTGATAAGCTTCGAAATTAGACAAGAATTGGATAATTCGGAGACCGTTCGATATCCAAAAAGCACGTTGGAACTCTTCGATCGTCATTTTTCAATATGGATTGTTAATATTTCCAAATAGCGCGATCCAACTGAGACACACATAACTCCATCGTTTGATGTCAGATTGGGATGATTTTTGGCCATCTGAAAGTTATTTTAGTGCTCTCTGATTCAGACTGCAATCGTCGTATATGAAGACCCTTTAGGATTCCGTAAGTGGGATCGCAGTTGTCGGTCCTAGATTTTCCCTTCATCTCCTTGTCTAATAGTAACCCTCATAACTCTCTCTTCAGAGGTCGAATTTTGAATATTTTGTACTCATTGGATCGAAAGTTGACAAGCTTCCAAATTAGAAAAGAATTGGCTAAATCGGAGGCCGTTCGATATCCCAAAAGCACGTTGGAACTCTTCGATCGTCATTTTTCAATATGGATTGTTAATACTTCCAAATTGCGCGATCCAATTGAGACACACATAACCCCATCGTTTGATTTTAGATTGAGATGATTTTTGGCCATCTGAAAGGTATTTTAGTGCTCTTTGATTCCTGACTGGAATCGTCGTATTCCAAGACCCTTTAGGAATCCGTAAGTGAGATTACAGTCGACGGTCCTGTATTTTTCCTTCATCTCCTTGTATAATAGTAACCCTCATAACTCTCTCTTCAGAGGTCGAATTTAGAATATTTTGTACTCATTGGAATCGAAAGTTGACAACCTTCAAAATTGGATAAGAATTGGCTAATTCGGAGGCCGTTCGATATCCCAAAAGCACGTTGGTAATCTTCGATCGTCATTTTTCAATATGGTTTGTTAATATTTCCAAATAGCGCGATCCAACTGAGACGCCCATAACTCCAACGTTTGATGTCGGATTGGGATGATTTTTGGCCATCTGAAAGGTATTTTTGTGCTCTTCGATTCCTGACTGGAATCGTCGTATTCGAAGACCCTTCCTTTAGGGATTCGTAAGTGGGATCGCAGTCGTCGGTCCTGGATTTTTCCAGCATCTCCTTGTCTAATAGTTACCCTCATAACTCTCTCTTCAGACATCGAATTTAGAATATTTTGTGCTTATTGGAATCGTAACTTGACAACCTTCCAAATTGGACAAGAATCCGTTAATTCGGAGACCGTTCGATATCCCAAAAGCACGTTGGAACTCTTCAATCGTCATTTTTCAATATCGATTGTTAATATTTCCAAATAGTGCGATCCAACTGAGACGCACATAACTCCCTCGTTTGATGTCAGATTGTGATGACTTTTGGCCATCTGAAAGGTATTTTAGTGCTCATTAATTCCGGAATGGAATCTCGTCGTATACGAGGACCCTTTAGGAATCCGTAAGTGGGATTACAGTCGTTGGTCCTGGATTTTTCCCTCCTCTCCTTGTCTAATTGTAACCCTCATAAATCACTCTTCAGACGTCGAATTTAGAATATTTTGTGCTCATTAGAATCGTAACTTGACAAGCTTCCAAATTAGACAAGAATTGGATAATTCGGAGACCGTTCGATATCCCAAAAGCACGTTGGAACTCTTCGATCGTCATTTTTCAATATGGATTGCTAATATTTCCAAATAGCGCAATCCAACTGAGACGCCCATAACTCCATCGTTTAATGTCGGATTGGGATGATTTTTGGCCATCTGAAAGGTATTTTAGTGCTCTTGATTCCTGACTGGAATAATGGTATTCGAAGACCATTTAGGGATTCGTAAGTGGGATCGCAGTCGTCGGTCCTGGATTTTCCCTTCATCTCCTTGTCTAATAGTAACCCTCATAACTCTCTCTTCAGAGGTCGAATTTAGAATATTTAGTGCTCATTGGAATCGTAACTTGACAAGCTTCCAAATTGGATAGGAATTGGCTAATTCGGAGACCGTTCGATATCCCAAAAGCACGTTGGAACTCTTCGATCGTCATTTTTCAATATGGATTGTTAATATTTCCAAATAGCGCGATCCAACTGAGACACACATAACTCCATCGTTTGATGTCAGATTGGGATGATTTTTGGCCATCTGAAAGTTATTTTAGTGCTCTTTGATTCCAGACTGCAATCGTCGTATATGAAGACCCTTTAGGATTCCGTAAGTGGGATCGCAGTAGTCGGTCCTGGATTTTCCCTTCATCTCCTTGTCTAATAGTAACCCTCATAACTCTCTCTTCAGAGGTCGAATTTAGAATATTTTGTGCTCATTGGAATCGTAACTTGACAAGCTTCCAAATTGGATAGGAATTGGCTAATTCGGAGACCGTTCGATATCCCAAAAGGACGTTGGAACTCTTCGATCGTCATTTTTCAATATGGATTGTTAATATTTCCAAATAGCGCGATCCAACTGAGAAGCCCATAACTCCATCATTTGATGTCAGATTGGGATGATTTTTGGCCATCTGAAAGGTATTTTAGTGCTCTTTGATTCCAGACTGTAATCGTCGTATACGAAGACCCTTTAGGATTCCGTAAGTGGGATCGCAGTCGTCGGTCCTGGATTTTCCCTTCATCTCCTTGTCTAATAGTAACCCTCATAACTCTCTCTTCAGAGGTCGAATTTAGAATATTTTGTGCACATTGGAATCGTAACTTGACAAGCTTCCAAATTGGATAAGAATTGGCTAATTCGGAGACTGTTTGATATCCCAAAAGCACGTTGGAACTCTTCGATCGTTATTTTTCAATATGGATTGTTCATATTTCCAAATAGCGCGATCCAACTGAGACGCCCATAACTCCATCGTTTGATGTCGGATTGGGATGATTTTTGGCCTTCTGAAATGTATTTTATTGCTCTTTGATTCCTGAATGGAATTGTCGTATTCGAAGACCCTTTAGGGATTTGTAAGTGGGATCGCAGTCGTCGGTCCTGGATTTTTCCTACATCTCCTTGTCTAATAGTAACCCTCATAACTCTCTCTTCAGAGGTCGAATTTAGAATTTTTTGTGCTCATTGGAATCGAAACTAGACAAGCTTCCAAATAGGAAAAGAATTGGCTAATTTGGAGGCCGTTTAATATCCTAAAAGCACGTTGGAACACTTCGATCATCATTTTTCTATATGGATTGTTAACATTTCCAAATAGTGTGATCCAACTGAGACGCACATAACTCCCTCGTTTGATGTCAGATTGGGATGACTTTTGGCCATCTGAAAGGTATTTTAGTGCTCATTAATTCCTGAATGGAATCGTCGTATACGAGGACCCTTTAGGAATCCGTAAGTGGGATTACTGTCGTTGGTCCTGAATTTTTCCTTCATCTCCTTGTCTAATTGTAACCCTCATAAATCTCTCTTCAGACGTCGAATTTAGAATATTTTGTGCTCTTTGGAATCGTAACTTGGAAAGCGAATTGGCTAATTTCGAGTCCGTTCGGTATCCCAAAAGCACGTTGGAACTCTTCGATCGTCATTTATCAATATGGATTGTTAATACTTCCAAATTGCGTGATCCAATAGAGACACACATAATTCCATCGTTTGATTTTAGATTGGGATGATTTTTGGCCATCTGAAAGGTATTTTAGTGCTCTTTGATTCATGACTGGAATCGTCGTATTCCAAGACCCTTTAGGAATCCGTAAGTCGGATTGCAGTTGTCGATCCTGGTTTTTCCTTCATCTCCTTGTATAATAGTAACCCTCATAACTCTCTCTTCAGAGGACGAATTTAGAATATTTTGTACTCATTGGAATCAAAGGTTGACAAGCTTCAAAATTGGATAAGAAATGGCTAATTCGTAGGCCGTTCGATATCCCAAAAGCACGTTGGAACTCTTCGATCGTCATTTTTAAATATGGCTTGTTAATATTTCCAAATAGCGCGATCCAACCGAGAGGCCCATAACTCTATCATTTGATGTCGGATTGGGATGATTTTTGGCCATCTGAAAGGTATTTTAGTGCTCTTTGATTCCTGACTGGAATCGTCGTATTCGAAGACCCTTTAGGGATTCGTACGTGGGATCGCAGTCGTCGATCCTGGATTTTTCCTACATCTCCTTGTCTAATAGTTACCCTCATAACTCTCTCTTCAGACGTCGAATTTAGAATATTTTGTGCTTATTGGAATCGTAACTTGACAAGCTTCCAAATTGGACAAGAATCGGCTAATTCGGAGACCGTTCGATATCCCAAAAGCACGTTGGAACTCTTCGATCGTCATTTTTCAATATCGATTGTTAATATTTCCAAATAGTGCGATCCAACAGAGACGCACATAACTCCCTCGTTTGATGTCAGATTGGGATGACTTTTGGCCATCCGAAAGGTATTTTAGTGCTCATTAATTTCTGAATGGAATCATCGTATTTTAGTGCTTATTAATTTCAAATTGGGATGATTACAGTCGTTGGTCCTAGATTTTTCCTTCATCTCCTTGTCTAATTGTAACCCTCATAAATCTCTCTTCAGACGTCGAATTTAGAATATTTTGTGCTCATTGGAATCGTAACTTGACAAGCTTCCAAATTGGAGAAGAATTGGCTAATTCAGAGACCGTTCGATATCCCAAAAGCACGTTGGAACTCTTTGATCGTCAATTTTCAATATGGATTGTTAATATTTCTAAATAGCGTGATCCAATTGAGACGCACATAACTCTATCGTTTGATGTCAGATTGGGATGATTTTTTGCCATCTGAAAGGTATTTTAGTGTTCTTTGATTCCTGACTGGAATCGTCGTATTCCAAGACCCTTTAAGAATCCGTAAGTGGGATCACAGTCGTCTGTCCTCGATTTTTCCTTCATCTCCTTGTTTAATAGTAACCCTCATAACTCTCTCTTCAGAGGTTGAATTTAGAATATTTTGTACTCATTGGAATCGAAAGTTAACAAGCTTCCAAATTGGAAAAGAATTGGCTAATTCGGAGGCCGTTCAAAATCCCAAAAGCACATTGGAACTCTTCGATCGTTATTTTTCAATATGGATTGTTAATATTTCTAAATAGCGCGATCCAACTGAGACGCCCATAACTCCAACGTTTGATGTCGGATTGGGATGATTTTTGGCCATTTGAAAGGTATTTTAGTGCTCTTTTCTTCCTGACTGCAATCGTCGTATTTGAAGACCCTTTACGGATTCGTAAGTAGGAACGCAGTCATCGGTCCTGGATTTTTCCTTCATCTCCTTGTCTAATAGTAACCCTCATAACTCTCTCTTCAAAGGTCGAATTTAAAATATTTTGTACTTATTGGAATCGTAACTTGACAAGCTTCCAAATTGGACAAGAATCGGCTAATTCGGAGACCGTTTGATATCCCAAAAGCACGTTGGAACTCTTCTATCCTCATTTTTCAATATGGATTATTAATATTTCCAAATAGCGCGATCCAACTGAGACGACCATAACTCCATCGTTTGATGTTGGATTGGGATGATTTCTGGCCATCTGAAAGGTATTTTTGTGTTCTTTGATTCCTGACTGCAATCGTCGTATACGAAGACCCTTTACGAATCCGTAAGTGGGATCGCAGTCGTCGTTCCTCGATTTCTCCTTCATCTCCTTGTCTTATAGTAACCCTCATAACTTTCTCTTCAGAGTTTGAATTTAGAATATTTTGTGCTCATTGGAATCGTAACTTGACACGCTTCCAAATTGGACAAGAATTGGCTAATTCGGAGACCGTTCGATATCCCAAAAGCACGTTGGAACTCTTCGATCCTCATTTTTCAATATGGACTGTTAATATTTCCAAATAGGGCGATCCAACTGAGACACCCATAACTCCATCGTTTGATGTCAGATTGGGATGATTTTGGCCATCTGAAAGGTATTTTAGTGCTCTTTGATTCCTGATAGGAATCGTCGCATTCCAAGACACTTTAAGAATCCATAAGTAGGATCCCAGTCATCGGTCCAGGATTTTTCCTTCATCTCCTTGTATAATAGTAACCCTAATAACTCTCTCTTCAGAGGTGGAATTTAGAATATTTTGTACTCATTGGAATTGAAACTTGACAAGCTTCCAAATTGGATAAGAATTGGCTAATTTGGAGGCCGTTCAATATCCCAAAAGCATGTTGGAACTCTTCGATCGTCATTTTTCAATATGGATTGTTAATATTTCCAAATAGCGCGATCCAACTGAGACGCCCATAACTCCATCGTTTGATGTCGGATTGGGATGATTTTTTGCCATCTGAAAGGTATTTTAGTGCTCTTTGATTCTTCACTGGAATCATCGTATTCGAAGTCCCTTTAGGGATTCGTAAGTGGGATCGCAGTCGTCGGTCCTGGATTTTTCCTTCTTCTCCTTGTCTAATAGTAACCCTCATAACTCTCTCTTCGGACGTCGAATTTAGAATATTTTGTGCTTATTGGAATCGTAACTTAACAAGCTTCCAAATTGGACAAGAATTGGCAAATTCCGAGACCGTTCGATATCCCAAAAGCACGTTGGAACTCTTCGATCGTCATTTTTCAATATCGATTGTTAATATTTCTAAATAATGCGATCCAACTGAGACGCACATAACTCCATCGTTTGATGTTAGATTGGGATGACTTTTGGCCATCTGAAAGGTATTTTAGAGCTCATTAATTCCTGAATGGAATCGTCATATACGAGGACCCTTTAGGAATCCGTGAGTGGGATTACAGTCGTTGGATCTGGATTTTCCCTTCATCTCCTTGTCTAATTGTAACCCTCATAAATCTCTCTTCAGACGTCGAATTTAGAATATTTTGTGCTTATTGGAATCGTAACTTGACAAGATTCCAAATTGGACAAGAATTGGATAATTCGGTGACGGTTCGATATCCCAAAAGCACGTTGGAACTCTTCGATCGTCATTTTTCAGTAAGGATTGTTAATATTTCCAAATAGCGCGATCCAACTGAGACACACATAACTCCATCGTTTGTTGTCAGATTGGGATGATTTTTGGTCATCTGAAAGGTATTTTAGTGCTCTTTGATTCCTGACTGGAATCGTCGTATTCCAAGACCCTTTAAGAATCCGTAAGTGGGATCACAGTCGTCGGTCCTGGATTTTTCCTTCATCTCCTTGTATAATAGTAACCCTCATAACTCTCTCTACAGAGGTCGAATTTAGAATATTTTGTACTCATTGGAATCAAAAGTTGGCAAGCTTCCAAATTGGAAAAGAATTGGCTAATTCGGAGGCCGTTCGATATCCCAAAAGCATGTTGGAACTCTTCGATCGTCATTTTTCAATATGGATTGTTAATATTTCCAAATAGCGTGATCCAACTGAGACGCCCATAACTCCATCGTTTGATGTCGGATTGGGATGATTTTTTGCTATCTGAAAGGTATTTTAGTGCTCTTTGATTCCTGACTGGAATCGTCGTATTTGAAGACCCTTTAGGGATTCGTAAGTGGGAACGCAGTCGTCGGTCCTAGATTTTTCCTTCATCTCCTTGTCTAATAGTAACCCTCATAACTCTCTCTTCAGACATCGAATTTAGAATATTTTGTGCTTATTGGAATCGTAACTTGACAACCTCCAAATTGGACAAGAATCGGCTAATTTGGAGACCGTTCGATATGCCAAAAGGACGTTGGAACTCTTCAATCATCATTTTTCAATATAGATTGTTAAAATTTCCAAATAGTGCGATCCAACTGAGACGCACATAACTCCATCGTTTGATGTCAGATTGGGATGACTTTTGGCCATCTGAAAGGTATTTTAGTGCTCGTTAATTCCTGAATGGAATCGTCGTATACGAGGACCCTTTAGGAATCCGTAAGTGGGATTACAGTCGTTGGTCCTGGATTTTTCCTTCATCTCCTTGTCTAATTGTAACCCTCATAAATCTCTCTTCAGACGTCGAATTTAGAATATTTTGTGCTCATTGGAATCGTAACTTAACAAGCTTCCAAATTGGACAAGAATTGGCTAATTTGGAGACCTTTCGATATCCCAAATGTTGAGGCATAAAAAAATATATTCCATGTCCGGGGGTATTTCGGTAATTTCCATGCCCGGGGTATTTTGTTAATTTCCATGTCCGGGGTATTTCGGTAATTTCCATGTCCAGGGTATTTTGGTAATTTCCATGTCTGGGGGTATTTCGGTAATTTCCTTGTCCGGGGGTATTTCGGTAATTTCCATGTTCAGGGGTATTTCAGTAATTTCCATGTTCGGGGGTATTTCGGTAATTTCCATGTTCGGGGGTATTTCGGTAATTTCCTTATCCAGGGGTATTTTGGTAATTTCCATGTCCGGTGGTATTTCACTAATTTCCATGTCCGGGGGTATTTCGCTAATTCTCATGTCCGGGGGTATTTTGGTAAAAATCCATATCAAGGGGTAGTTTAGGTATTTTGGTAAAAATCCATATCAAGGGGTAGTTTAGGTATTTTGGTAAAATTCCATCTCTAAGGGTAGTTTAGGTAATTCAGTAAAAAAGTATTGAAAAGGGTAGTTTGGTAAAAAGAGTGCAAGAGATGTCATTTTAAGGAAAATAAGGTGGTATACCACCATTTAAGAAAAAACTTGGTGGTCACCATGGTTTAAGGAAAGAGGTTGCTCATATGTGAAGTGATAGGTGGTGGTGATCACCGCTCTGTAAGAGTGGTGGGGCCTATAAATACTCCCTTCCAGCTTCATTTGAAAGGGTTGGATCGGATTAGATCAGTTGGTGAGCAAGGGAAAGAGAGAGAAGCAAGGCAGGAGAAAGAGAGCAAAAGGGCTTTGCACAGAACCGCGCAAAGGAAATTGATTGTGCGGACCCGCGCAAAGCAAGTTGCTTGCATGGGACCCACGCAACTGATGTGAAGATGACTTTTACGCCACTTTTGAAGGAGAGTTGAAGAAGATCCTTTGCGCGGCTCCGTGCAATGAAAGTGGGAGAATTCCCGTGAGGCCATATGCCTGCAAGTGCTGTCCGAAGGGAGATATCCCTTGCGCAGACCCGCATAACAAGCCGCTTTGGGCGGTTCCGCGCAAACAGCTGAATCTGCTGTTTTGCATGACGAAGAAAGAAAGCCATTGTTCTTCTGCTGTGCTGCTGACAGAGTCTGTTGTAGCTGTCTTTTGGAAAATCCACACCATCCACCATCTTCCTCTCGGGATTTTGACCGTGAAAGGCCGGTTTCTGTCATCTGATGATGTGACCCACCAAGATAATCAAGCTACAATGGTAACTCAACGGTCCACTTGCGATGGCCGTAGCGATCATTTGAATGATCATGGTCACTAAAGATCAACATCACCTCGACGGGGTTTTCTTCCTCTACCTGACGGACGATTCGGATCGGTTCTTCTGCATGATGGTGGCCCACAACAAAAGGATGGAAGCTCTGCTTTACAACAGAGTCTACTTACGTCGACTCTGTGAATTTCGGTGGGCCCCAGATCGACAGTGATGAAGAAATCCACTCCGTCTGTTGAATTCGGGAAAAAAACCATTAGGGAAGGACTGTTGTTTAAGTGGAATTGCTGTGGACCACATGACCTTTGGTTCTGCCGTCCATTCCATGATTAACGGTTCAGATTTTACAATCAGCTGCATGGGGTCAAAAGCTCACCTAGGTGAGGGTAATTCCCATATTATGGAGAGAATGAATGGATCTGATCATCGAATCAGGTGATGAACGGGCCCCACTACACAAAAATGGATAGCATGGATGAAGACGCTGTTGCGTTTTCTTAAATGAAGAAGAAGAAGCTCGGGTCAGATTCTTTGACCGACTTTGAGATATATAGTGCATGGCTTGTGCACTTATGCACTATGTACATGCAACATACATATGGGCCTCAACATGATGTTTGTGGGAAATCTTCTCCATCCATCCACATTATCAGCTTATTTAAGGCGTCAAGACCAAATTTCAAGCGTATCCAAATATCAGGCGGGCCGCAAATCACGATCTTAGGGGCTGATTTGTCATTTTGGCCATTTCCAGAAGGATCCAGGAGCTGAAATTTGACGTGTACAGCTAATTTGTGCTTCTAATGCTGCACATAAAGTTTCGGGCTGAACGGACGGTGGCAACTCCATGATCTTATATTCTGGGAGACTTTTCAGGCCCGTTTAGCATGATCGGCTTGATTTCCTCAGGGCTTGACCACACTTCAACGGGCTGCTTCATATTAAAAAGAAGAATGACCGGAAGGATGCTCCATCTCATTGAAGACTGGTTGATCAGATCAACAATTCCTCCTAAGTACCTAGGAGATGACTGAAACAGGCGTCGGAATGCTGCCGAAATTTCTATCAGGCTATCTTGTCTGTTTTGATTGATTGTGCTTTTTTTTTTAAGAATCAAGGGAATCCGAGGATGTAAATGAACTCAGAATAAATGTGATCAATGTTCTTTCATTCTTTCTTTGTTATCATTGAATAAATCCCCCAAATGAAACACATTTGTTTTCTTGTTGAAACAAAATGGCGACTCCACTGGGGATTATTATTCGATGATGACTTAGAAAATATTCAGAGAACATTTATCACTTTTTGGCGTCTGTAAAGACGCCAAAATGGCGACTCTCAGTGGGAACATCCTCCCCTTCATCTCTAAAAACAAAGTACAGTTTTATTTAATCAAAATAACTAACATTCTGTTCTTAATGACAGATATACTGTAGCAATCTTTCTCCCGACTAATACAATTGTTTACTTCACGTCCAATAGACTTCCACCAAAAAAGTGTCAGAGAAGATCAAATCAGTTTCGATCAAAGACCGACGATACCAAGGACAATGATGATTCGATCAAGCTGATGGCGACATCTGAGATTTGGTGAAAGGAATATCATCCTGCCGAGTACGGAAAACAGTACATTCGAACGATTACCGTGAACAACAATGAACCCTGAGGAAAATCCTCAGATGAAGTCAGTTCGATTGAATCAAACGTTGCTCGCAAATAAGTAGATGAATCAGTTAGTGAATTAACGAATTCATCGGTCAATAGAGAACCCTGGGGGCATCATCACCACTTGACAGAGTAAAGATCAGGTTAAAATTGCAATTTGCGAAGGGTCAAAGTGAAGTTGCTCAAACTCTCATATGAATCAGCTGCTTTAAGGTTTTAAAAGAGTAGCAGTAGATACTGCCAAAGAAAGAAAGCAAAACGAAAGTAAAGAGTTGAGAGTCTGCTAAAGAGAGCATCGACGATTTTACAAATAAGAAAGTACAAAAAGAGTTCGGACAATTTGAAGACTAAATGAAATATATACTTGAAGAAGACAACATACTCCTTATAATTGCTAGTTGCAGAGAAAGTCGAATTGTCACGGCTAAACAAAGAAGAAAAGAAGAATGGGCAAGAAGAAAACAATACAACATTTTGACCAAGAAGAATCCCGGCGTTTTGATTCAGAAGATACATGGCACAATTATTCAGGGGGCAGACAAGGGCACGCAAAATATGCTATCCTTAAAGATAAGCTACAGTTTCGATGCTTCCAAAATAATAATAATAAAAAGAGCGGGGAAGATAAGCAAAGTCTCAGAATGATAAAATCTCAGAATCCCAAACAAGGTAATTGTTGATTCCCCTTGATGATAATTGTTCATAATAATTGTCTATATCAATTTTTGTAGGTCAAAGTTGGAGGCAAAAGCAAGCACTAACGCTAACAAGCATTGACGATTGCTATCAAGCATTAACGATTATCGCCGATAAGTAGAAGAGCAAAAGAATTGTAGAAAAAACAAGGAGAAAGGAAAGGAGATAGAATTGAAGAAGAAAAGAAAAGTGAGTGGCTTGAAGAACAAGTTATAAAAGATGGTTGATAAAAGCAATATTGTGGAGGTGTACGACATGAAAGAAGAAATAAAAGTACACAGGCCTAATCAGTTCGAGAACGGGGGCAAAGCTAATCTTGAGCAAAAGTAGGAAGTAATACGGCATCAGTATATTTGTTAAAGGTCGCAATATCGTAATTTTGATTGCGAAGATTCCTAGAGCAATACTTCATAATCAAAATGGAGCAAGACAGGCTTTCAAGCATATCAAGTCATTGTCGTCGATGATTATCGCCAAGATTAACACTTTCAAGCATATCAAGTCATTTCCAAAGCAAAATAGGCTTTTAAGCATATTAAGTCATCGCCAAATATTAAGCATTGATGATTGCTGCCAAGCGTTAATGATCGTTATCAAGTGTTAATGATCGCTACCAAGTGTTGATGACTGCTATTAAGCATTGACAATTATCGCCAACGCCGAAGAAAATTTTCGCCAAGGCATGGAAAAGCTGTGTCAGAAGTTCAACATTCAACATTCATTTTCAGCGCCTTACTATCCTCGGCCGATGAACTAGCATAGGCATTCAATAAAACGATCGTCAAAATACTCAAGAAGACGGTGACAGGGAGTAAACGTGATTAGGATGAAAAGTTGCTAGAAGCATTATGGGCATACAGAACTACTCATCGCACAGCAACTGGGTAACACCGTATTATTAATCTATGGCATAGAGGCAGTCATCCCAATTGAAGTGCAAGCGGCTTTGCTCAGAACGGCAGTTTATCAGTCTATAAAAGATGATGAAAATGCAGGAATAAGGCTAAAAGAGTTAGATCTGCTTGATAAGAAACATCTAGCAGCGATTGCAATCATATCAGGCTAGGATATCGGCTGCTTTTGATAAACAAGTTAAACACCGCTCTTTCAAAAAACAGGGGATATGGTGGTAATGTTGAAAAAACCTATAGTGGTCACCCGCCGAACAGGGGGCAAGTTCGACCCTAAATGGGACTGGCCGTATATAATAAAAGAAGTATATTCCAATGGGGCGTACAGAGTTGCAAATCAAGATGGGCAAGGTATCAACATACTGGTCAATGCTCGCTTCATCAAAAGATACTATCCCTAAAGAAGCTACTGATTTTGATCCAGAATATTATTAGCATAATGATTCTATATCAGAAGAGGGCAAGAAGGAATAAGATCATGTCCATACGTCATCGTATTCTGAAAAGAAAGTGATCATCGTCATCACCAAATAAGTCTGGCAGAGTGAATATCATCTTGAAGATTCTCTTGAAGACATTAACAAGACTGATATATTATGAACAACACGGACAGATCTTCTTGAAGATATTATTAGACAAATCTTCTTGAAGATTTTATCAGACGGATCTTCTTAAAGATACTATCAAAAGCAAGGATATATCAATCCCAGTCAAAGAGGCAGTCTAGCCAAGCCAAATCCTAAAAGAGCCAAATCAAAAAAAAGAAAAAGGATCAAGCTCTAAAAGGATCAAATCCTCAAAGGATCAAGCTCTCAAAGGATCAAGCTCTAAAAGGGCCGGCCAACTACACATAAGACCTATCAAGATCGCCATTCGGGCAGCGGCGAGGAGTCAGTGGCCCTAAAAAGCCCGCGAAGACCATCGTGCGCATCCATGCGGGCAGCTGACGAATTCAAGGATTCAAAGCCTAAAAGGCCATAAATCCGCGAAGACTAGTCACCGTAACTCCCATGCCGTCTGTATAGCTTTCGGGCAGCGCCACAGGGAATGGATGAAAGTGCCCTCCCGTGAATGGGCTCGACCTTGCAGACGAAGAAAACAGGGGCCGTAGTAAGAGCTTTTAGGCCAACCATGCATAAGACCCTCCAGATCTAGGGTTTGATTTCAGTAGTAACTCGTGAGGAAGGGATTAAGCCTACTCATTGATGGACTGGTGACCTTAGATTTGGTGCCCAAAGGTAGCCTTGCGAGCCCTGCGAACTCTAGAGAGTTACCGTAGCCAACCTTGTGCGTAAAACCAACAGTTCACCGCCCGGTAGCGTCACTGGGCCCCTCTGATGGACCGTGGCCGTGAGCTCAAGGCAGTGAAAAGTCCAAGAGAACTCTAGAGAGTTACCGAGACATCACAAAAGACCAACAAGTGCTCCACTACTCAAGAGCTTAAACTGTGTGTGCGCGCGCTCCACTACTCATGAGCTTAAACTGTGTGTGGCTAGCCGAAATTGAAACTTAGCACCGCCAATCTAAATACTCACATATAGAATCTCGCACTAACAAAGCATAAAAGGTTAAAATACAGCCTAGTTCAGTCCAGTCCAGTTCAGTCCAATCTAGTTCAATCTAGACTAGTCAAGTCTGAGTCAAGTTCAGTCAGGTCAAGGTCAGTCTCGTCCAGTTAAAGTATGGTCAGTCAAATTGCACTAGCACCACTGCTCAAAAAAAAAGTATAAAGCATTCAAAATGCTGCAAATACATATTTATATATGTTGAAATATATATGCAAAGATGCAATTGCCTGATGAAAATTTTAAATATGCAATTTAGATATGCTCAAATATGCAATTTCCTGATGAAAATTTTAAATGTTGAGTAAAAAATATATATGCAAAGATGTGTTTCTCTTGAATCAGGTTCAGATGGCAGTAACAACAAATGCCTTCATGATATTGGCAATTATCTACTCAAAGGTTCAAGCTTTCAAAGTTAATTAATACATTGACAAAAGTCATAAGGGATTCGAATATATTCTTTGAATTCGTTAAAGGAACAACAAAGATTATTCATCCTTCAGGAGTATCAGCAGGCTTTACTCTGGAAGTATTATCTTCTGAAGAAATCTTTATGCGACATTGACCGGGAAAGGGGGCAGGATCTATGTATTCAAAGTAATCTATGCCTTGGTCTTTCTGATAATCTCTTATACGCGGCAAAGAAGTTCATATGATGAGAATTATAAATAATAATATCGCAAGATTCTAAGTACCAGATCTAATGAAGACAAGGAACAAATGAAATCATCATTGGGATCCAAGGAAAAAAGTCTATGAAAAAATATTGAGCACAAGCAAGAAATAGCTCAGTGAAAAGATTCAGCGATTGAACCTTTGGAGCAGGAAACGATGTCTCCAAAAGCACGATTTAATGAGCAAAGGATGCAATGCGAAGCACGGCAATAAAGCGAATATCACACTCAGCCTAAAAAGCGAAGAAACTCTCAATCTATTTCAAAATTATCAATGCTTCATAAAGCTAAATTGAAAAAAAATAAATTATTATAATGAAATAATATACTAATTCTGATTAATTTGGCAGGAAAGATTATCATTCGAAAAAGCTTGAGTTATGCAGATCATGAATAAAGGAAACGATCGAAAAGTTGTTGCGGCAGGAGCAACATTAAGGAACAACTCTTTGGACACAGAATTGAAGAAAAAGGGTTGCTGGAATTGATCAAAGAGACCGTTGCTGTTGAAAGAAGGTTCTCAAGTTGCTCAAAGACAAAGTCTTCACAACTGTTACAGTTGCAAGTTTCGATGAAAAGAAAATTTCATCTTCTCTAAATAAAGCATCCGCTCTTCACTGCAAGCGGGGGGCAGTCAACTCCTCTAATCGAGCGCAATCATTCAAATCTTCCGTTCGAGCGCGATTGTTCAAATCCTCTGATCGAGCGCAGTTGTTCAAGTGTTCCGTGCGACCACAAGCATTCCAATATTCGGTCAAATACAAGCATTCCAGTCTTCTAGTCAAATGCAAGCATTCCAGTCTTCTAGTCAAATACAAGCATTCCAGTATTCGGTCGAATATGAGCATTCCAATCTTCAGTCAAATATGAGCACTAAAGTCTTCTGGTCAAGAATGATCATCCAGTCTGCCATGCAAGTATGATCATCCAGTCATCCTTCAGTTGCAGTTCATTCAAGTTCTTCAAGCGGAGGAAGATCGATCCTCCATTTGATTTCAGAAATCAATCAAAGAAGGATCGGGGGGGCATCTGTTGAGGTATAAAAAAATATATTCCATGTCCGGGGGTATTTCGGTAATTTCCATGTCCGGGGTATTTCGGTAATTTCCATGTTCAGGGGTATTTTGGTAATTTTCATGTTCGGGGTATTTCTGTAATTTCTATGTCCGGGGGTATTTCGGTAATTCTCATGTCCGGGGGTATTTTGGTAAAAATTCATATCAAGGGGAAGTTTAGGTATTTTGGTAAAAATCCATATCAAGGGGTAGTTTAGGTATTTTAGTAAAATTCCATCTCTAAGGGTAGTTTAGGTATTTCAGTAAAAAAGTATTGAAAAGGGTAGTTTGATAAAAAGAGTGCAAGAGATGTCATTTAAAAGAAAATAAGGTGGTACACCACCATTTAAGAAGAAGCTTGGTGTCATCATGGTTTAAGGAAAGAGGTCGCTCATATGTGAAGTGATAGGTGGTGGTGATCACACCACTCTGTAAGAGTGGTGGGGCTTATAAATACCCCCTTCCAGCTTCATTTGAAATGGTTGGATCGGATTAGATCAGTTGGTGAGCAAGGGAAAGAGAGAGAAGCAAGGCAGGAGAAGGAGAGCAGAAGGGCTTTGCGCTGAACCGCGCAAAGGAAGTTGATTGCGCGGACCTGCGCAAAGCAAGTTGTTTGCATGGGACCTGCGCAACTGAAGTGAAGATGACTTTCACGCCACTTTTGAACGAGAGTTGAAGAAGATCCTTTGCGCGGCTCCGCGTAATGGAAGTAGAAGAATTCCCGTGAGGCCATATGCCCGAAAGTGTTGTCCGAAGGGAGATATCCCTTGCGCGGACCCGTGCAACAAGCAGCTTGGGGCGGTTCCGCGCAAATAGCGGAATCTGCTGTTTTGCATGACCAAGAAAGAAAGCCATTGTTCTTTTACTGTGCTGCTGACAGAGTCCGTTGTAGATGTCTTTTGGAAAATCCACACCGTCCACCATCTTCCTCTCGGGATTTTGACCGTGAAAGGCCGGTTTCTGTCATCTGATGATGTGACCCACCAAGATAATCAAGTTACAACGGTAACTCAACGGTCCACCTGCGATGGCCGTAGCGATCATTTAAATGATCATGGTTGCCAAAGATGAACATCACCTCGACAGGGTTTTCTCCCTCTACCTGATGGACGATTCAGATCGGTTCTTCTCTGCATGATGGTGGCCCAAAACAAAAGGACGGAAGCTCTGCTTTACAACAAAGTCGACGTACAACATAGTTGACGTACGTCGACTCTGTGAATTTCGGTGGGCCCCCGATCGATAGTGATGAAGAAATCCACTCCGTCTGTTGAATTCAGGAAAAAAAACCATTATGGAAGGACTTCTGTTTAAGTGGAATTGGTGCGGGCCACATGACCTTTCGTTCTGCCATCCATTCCATGATTAGCGGTTCAGATTTTACAATCAGCTGCATGGGGTCAAAAGCTCACCTAGGTGAGGGTAATTCCCATATTATGGAGAGAATGAACAGATCTGATCATCGAATCAGGTGATGAACGGGCCCCACTACACAAAAATGGATAGCATGGATGAAGACGCTGTTGCGTTTTCTTAAATGAAGAAGAAGAAGCTCGGGTCAGATTCTTTGACCGACTTTGAGATATATAGTGCATGGCTTGTGCACTTATGCACTATGTACATGCAACATACATATAGGCCTCAACATGATGTTTGTGGGAAATTTTCTCCGTCCATCCACATTATCAGCTTATTTAAGGCGTTAAGACCAAATTTCAAGCGTATCCAAATATCAGGCGGGCCGCAAATCACGATCTCAGGGGCTGATTTGTCATTTTGGCCATTTCCAGAAGGATCCAGGAGCTGAAATTTGACGTGTACGGGTAATTTGTGGTTCTAATGCTGTACATAAAGTTTCGGGCTGAACGGACAGTGACAACTCCATGATCTTACATTCTGGGAGACTTTTCAGGCCCGTTTAACATGATCGGCTCGATTTCCTCAGGGCTCGACCACACTTCAACGGGCTGCTTCATATTTCAAGGAAGAATGACCGGGAAGGATGCTCCATCTCATTGAAGACTGGTTGATCAGATCAACAATTCCTCCTAAGTACCTAGGAGATGACTGAAACAGGCGTCGGAATGCTGCCGAAATTTCTATCAGGTTATCTTGTCTGTTTTGATTGATTGTGCTTTATTTTAAGAATCAAGGGAATCCGAGGATGTAAATGAACTCAGAATAAATATGATCAATGTTCTTTCATTCTTTCTTTGTTATCATTGAATAAATCCCCCAAATGAAACACATTTGTTTTCTTGTCGAAACACCAAAAGCACGTTGGAACTCTTCTATCCTCATTTTTCAATATGGATTGTTAATATTTCCAAATAGCGCGATCCAACTGAGATGCCCATAACTCCATCGTTTGATGTCAGATTGGGATGATTTATGGCCATCTGAAAGGTATTTTAGTGATCTTTCATTCCAGACAGCAATCGTCGTATACGAAGACCCTTTAGGAATCCGTAAATGGGATCGCAGACATCGGTCCTGGAATTTTCCTTCATCTCCTTGTCTAATAGTAACCCTCATAACACTCTCTTCAAAGGTCGAATTTAGAATATTTTGTGCTCATTGGAATCGTAACTTGACAAGCTTCCAAATTGGACAAGAATTGGCCAATTCAGAGACTGTTCGATATCCCAAAAGCACGTGGAACTCTTCGATCGTCATTTTTCAATATGGATTGTTAATATTTCCAAATAGCGCGATCCAACTAAGACACACATAACTCCATCGTTTGATGTCAGATTGAGATGATTTTTGGCCATCTGAAAGGTATTTTAGTGCTCTTTGATTCTTGACTGGAATCGTCATATTCCAAGACCCTTTAGGAATCCGCAAGTGGGATCACAGTCATCGGTCCTATATTTTTCCTTCATCTCCTTGCCTAATAGTAACCCTCATAACTCTTTCTTCAGACGTCGAATTTAGAATATTTTGTGCTCATTGGAATTGAAAGTTGACAAGCTTCCAAATTGGATAAGAATTGGCTAATTCGGAGGCCGTTAGATATCCCAAAAGCACGTTGGAACTCTTCGATCGTCGTTTTTCAATATGGATTGTTAATATTTCCAAATTGCGCGATCCAACTGAGACGCCCATAACTCCATCGTTTGATGTTGGATTGGGATGATTTTTGGACATCTAAAAGGTATGTTAGTGATCTTTGATTCCTGACTGGAATCGTCGTAATGGAAGTCCCTTTAGGGATTCCTAAGTAGGATCGCAGTTGTCGGTCGTGGATTTTTCCTTCATCTCCTTGTCTAATAGTAACCCTCATAAGTCTCTCCTCAGACGTCGAATTTAGAATATTTTCTGCTTACTGGAATCGTAACTTGACAAGCTTCCAAATTGGATAAGAATCGGCTAATTCGGAGACCGTTCGATATCCCAAAAGCACGTTGGAAGTCTTCGGTCGTCATTTTTCATTATGGATTGTTAATAATTCCAAATAGTGCGATCCAACTGAGACACACATAACTCCATCGTTTGAGGTAAGATTGGGATGACTTTTGGCCATCTGAAAGGTATTTTAGTCCTCTTTAATTCCTGAATGGAATCGTCGTATATGAGGACCCTTTAGGAATCCGTAAGTGGGATTACGGTCGTTGGCCTTGGATTTTTCCTTCATCTCCTTGTCTAATTGTAACCCTCACAAATCTCTCTTCAGACGTCGAATTTAAAATATTTTGTGCTTATTGGAATCGTAACTTGACAAGCTTCGAAATTGGACAAAAATTGGCTAATTCGGAGACCGTTCGATATCCCAAAAGCACGTTGGAACTCTTCGATCGACATTTTTCAAAATGGATTGTTAATATTTCCAAATAGCGCGATCCAACTGAGATGCCCATTACTCCATCGTTTGATGTCAGATTGGGATTATTTTTGGCCATCGGAAAGGTATTTTAGTGTCTTTGATTCATGACAGGAATCGTCTTATTTCAAGACCCTTTAGTAATCCGTAAGTGGTATCACAGTCGTCGGTCCTAGATTTTTCCTTCATCTCCTTGTCTAATTGTAACCCTCATAACTCTCTCTTCAGAGGTTGAATTTAGAATATTTTGGGCTCATTGGAATCGTAACTTGACAAGCTTCCAAATTGGACAAGAATTGGCTAATTCGGAGATCGTTCGATATCCCAAAAGCACGTTGGAACTCTTCGATCGTCATTTTCCAAAATGGATTGTTAATATTTCCAAATAGCGCGATCCAACTGAGACGCCCATAACTCCATCGTTTGATGTCAGGTTGGGATGATTTTTGGCCATCTGAAAGGTATTTTAGTGCTCTTTGATTCCAGACTGCAATCGTCGTATACGAAGACCCTTTAGGAATCCGTAAGTGGGATCGCAGTCTTCAGTCCTGGATTTTTCCATCATCTCCTTATCTAATAGTAACCCTCTTAACTTTCTCTTCAGAGGTCGAATTTAGAATATTTTGTGCTCATTGGAATCGTAACTTTACACGCTTCCAAATTGGACAAGAATTAGCTAATTCCAAAAGCATGTTGGAACTCTTCGATCGTCATTTTTCAATATGGATTTTTAATATTTCCAAATAGCGCGATCCAACTGAGACGCACATAACTCCTTTGTTTGATGTCAGATTGGGATGATTATTGGCCATCTGAAAGGTATTTTAGTGCTTTTTTATTCTAGACTGCAATCGTCGTATACGAAGACCCTTTAGGATTCCGTAAGTGGGATCGCAGTCGTCGGTCCTGGATTTTCCCTTCATCTCCTTGTCTAATAGTAACCCTCATAACTCTCTTCAGAGGTCGAATTTAGAATATTTTGTGCTCATTGGAATCGTAACTTGACAAGCTTCCAAATTACACAAGAATTGGCTAATTCTTAGACCGTTCGATATCCCAAAAGCACGTTGGAACTCTTCGATCGTCATTTTTCAGTATGGATTGTTAATATTTCCAAATAGCGCGATCCAACTGAGACGCCCATAACTCCATCGTTTGATGTCGGATTGGGATGATTTTTGGCCATCTTAAAGGTATTTTAGTGCTCTTTGATTCCTGATTGGAATCGTCGTATTCGAAGACCCTTTAGGGATCCATAAGGGGTATCACAGTTGTCGGTCCTGGATTTATATTTCGTCTCCTTGTCTAATAGTACAACTCATAACTTTCTCTTCAGAGGTCGAATTTAGAATATTTTGTACTCATTGGAATCGTAACTAGATAAGCTTCCAAATTGGACAAGAATTGGCTAATTCGGAGACCGTTCGATATCCCAAAAGTACTTTGGAATTCTTCGATCGTCATTTTTCAGTATGGATTGTTAATATTTCCAAATAGCGCGATCCAACTAAGACGCCCATAACTCCATCGTTTGATGCCGGATTGGGATGATTTTTTGCCATCAGAAAGGTATTTTAGTGCTCTTTGATTCCTTATTGAATCGTCGTATTCGAAGACCCTTTAGGGATCCGTAAGTGGGATCGCAGTCGTCGGTCCTTGATTTTTCCTTCATCTCCTGGTCTAATAGTAACCCTCATAATTCTCTCTTCAGAGGTCAAATTTAGAATATTTTGTACTCATTGGAATCGTAACTTGACAAGCTTCCAAATTGTATAAGAATTGGCTAATTCGGAGACCGTTCGATATCCCAAAAGCACGTTGGAACTCTTCGATCGTCATTTTTCATTATGGATTGTTAATAATTCCAAATAGCGTGATCCAACTGAGACGCCCATAACTCCATCGTTTGATGTCGGATTGGGATGATTTTTGCCCATCTGAAAGGTATTTTAGTGCTCTTTGATTCCTGACTAGAATCGTCGTATACGAAGACCCTTTAAGAATCCGTAAGTGGGATCGCAGTCGTCGGTCGAGGATTTTTCCTTCATCTCCATGTCCAATAGTAGCCCTCATAACTCTCTCTTCAGAGGTCGAATTTAGAATATTTTGTGCTCATTGGAATTGTAACTTGACAAGCATCCAAATTGGACAAGAATTGGCTAATTCGGAGACTGTTCGATATCCCAAAAGGACGTTGGTACTCTTCGATCGTCATTTTTCAATATAGATTGTTAATATTTCCAAATAGCATGATCCAAGTGAGACACCCGTAACTCCATCGTTTGATGTCAGATAGGGATGATTTTTGGCCATCTGATAGGTATTTTAGTGCTCTTTGATTCCTGATTGGAATCGTCGTATTCGATGACCCTTTAGGGATCAGTAAGGGGTATCGCAGTCGTCGGTCCTGGATTTTTCTTTCGTCTCCTTGTCTAATAGTAACCCTCATAACTCTCTCTTCAGAGGTCGAATTTAGAATATTTTGTACTCATTGGAATCGTAACTTGACAAGCTTCCAAATTGGACAGGAATTGGCTAATTTGGAGACCGTTCGATATCCCAAAAGCACGTTGGAACTCTTCGATCGTCATTTTTCAATATGGATTGTAAATATTTCCAAATAGCGCGATCCAACTGAGATGCCCACAACTCCATCGGTTGATGTCGGATTGGGATTATATTTAGCCATCTGAAAGGTATTTTTGTGCTCTTTAATTGCTGACTGATCGTCATTTACGAAGACCCTTTAGGAATCCGTAAGTGGGATCGTAGTTGTCAGTCCTGGATTTCTCCTTCATCTCCTTGTCTAATAGCAACCCTGGAAACTTTCTCTTCAGAGGTCGAATTTAGAATATTTTGTGCTCATTGGAATCTTAACTTGACAAGCTTCTAAATGGGACAAGAACTGGCTAATTCGGAGACCGTTCGATATCCCAAAAGCACGTTGGATCTCTTCGATCGTCATTTTTCAATATGGATTGTTAATATTTCCAAATAGCGCGATCCAACTGAGACGCCCATAGCTCCATCGTTTGATGTCGGATTAGGATGATTTTTGGCCATCTGAAAGGTATTTTAGTGCTATTTGATTCCTGTCTGGAATCGTCGTATTCGAAGAACCTTAGGGATCCGTAAGTGGGATCGCAGTCGTCAATCCTGGATTTCTCCTTCATCTCATTGTCTAATAGTAACCCTCATAACTCTCTCTTCAGAGCTCGAATTTACAATATTTTGTGCTCATTGCAATCTTAACTTGACAAGCTTCCAAATTGGACATGAAATGGATAATTCAGAGACCGTTCGATATCCCAAAAGCACGTTAGAACACTTTGATCGTCATTTTTCATTATGGATTGTTAATAATTCCAAATAGCACGATCCAACTGAGACGCCCATAACTCCATCGTTTGATGTCGGATTGGGATGATTTTTGGCCATCTGATAGGTATTTTAGTGCTATTTGATTCCTGACTGGAATCGTCGTATACGAAGACTCATTAGGAATCCGTAAGTGGGATCACAGTCGTCGGTCGTGGATTTTTCCTTCATCTCCTTGTCTAATAGTGACCCTCATAACTCTCTCTTCAGAGGTTGACTTTAGACAATTTTATGCTCATTGGAATCGAAACTTGACAAGCTTCCAAATTGGACTAGAATTGGCTAATTTGGTGACCGTTCGATATCCCAAAAGTACATTGTTAATATTTCCAAATAGCGCGATCCAACTAAGACGCCCATAACTCCATCGTTTGATGTCAGATTGGGATGATTTTTGGCCATCTGATAGGTATTTTAGTGCTATTTGATTCCGGACTAGAATCGTCGTATACGAAGACCCTTTGGGAATCCGGAAGTGGGATCGCAATCATCGGTCCTGGATTTTTCCTTCATCTCCTTGTCTAATAGTAACCCTCATAACTCTCTCTTCAGAGGTCGAAATTAGAATATTTTGTACTCATTGGAATCGTAACTTGACAAGCTTCCAAATTGGATAAGAATTGGCTAATTCGGAGTCCGTTCGATATCCCAAAAGCACGTTGGAACTCTTCGATCATCATTTTTCAGTATGGATTGTTAATATTTTTAAATAGCGTGATCCAACTGAGATGCCCATAACTCCATCATTTGAGGTCGGATTGAGATGATTTTTGGCCATCTGAAAGGTATTTTACTGTTCTTTGTTTCCTAATTGGAATCGTCGTATTCGAAGACCCTTTAGGGATCCGTAAAGGGTATCGCTGTCGTCGGTCCTGGATTTTCCTTTATCTCCTTGTCTAGTAGTAACCTCATAACTCTCTCTTCAGAGGTCGAATTTAGAATATTTTGTAGTCATTGGAATCGTAACTTGACAAGCTTCTAAATTGGACAAGAATTGGCTCATTAGGAGACCGTTCGATATCCCAAAAGCACGTTGGAACTCTTCGATCGTCAATTTTCATTATGGATTGTTAATAATTCCAATTTGGGTGATCCAACTGAGACGCCCATAACTCCATCGTTTGATGTCAGATAGGGATGATTTTTGGCCATCTGATAGGTATTTTAGTGCTATTTGATTCCTGACTGGAATCGTCATATACGAAGACCCTTTAGGAATCCGTAAGTGGGATCGCAGTCTTCGGTCCTGGACTTTTCCTTCATCTCCTTGTCTAATAGTAACCCTCATAACTCTCTCTTCAGAGGTCGAATTTAGAATATTTTCTGCTCATTGGAATCGTAACTTGACTAGCTTCCAAATTGGACAATAATTGGCTAATTTGGAGACCGTTCGATATCCCAAAAGCACATTGGAACTCTTCGATCGTCATTTTTCACTATGGATTGTTAATATTTCCAAATAGCGGATCCAACTGAGACGCCCATAGCTCCATCATTTGATGTCGGATTAGGATGATTTTTGGCCATCTGAAAGGTATTTTAGTGCTCTTTGATTCCTGATTGGAATCGTCGTATTCGAAGACCCTTTAGGGATCCGTAAGGGGTATCGCAGTCGTCGGTCCTGGATTTATATTTCGTCTCCTTGTCTAATAGTACAACTCATAACTTTCTCTTCAGAGGTCGAATTTAGAATATTTTGTACTCATTGGAATCGTAACTAGATAAGCTTCCAAATTGGACAAGAATTGGCTAATTCGAGAGACCGTTCGATATCCCAAAGATACTTTGGAATTCTTCGATCGTCATTTTTTCAGTATGGATTGTTAATATTCCAAATAGCGTGATCCAACTAAGACACCCATAACTCCATCATTTGATGCCGGATTGGGTTGATTTTTTGCCATCAGAAAGGTATTTTATTGCTCTTTGATTCCTTATTCGAATCGTTGTATTCGAAGACCCTTTAGGGATCCGTAAGTGGGATCGCAGTCGTTGGTCCTTGATTTTTCCTTCATCTCCTGGTCTAATAGTAACCCTCCAAATTTAGAATATTTTGTACTCATTGGAATCGTAACTTGACAAGCTTCTAAATTGTATAAGAATTGGCTAATTCGGAGACCGTTCGATATCCCAAAAGCACGTTGGAACTCTTCGATCGTCATTTTTCATTATGGATTGTTAATAATTCCAAATAGCGTGATCCAACTGAGACGCCCATAACTCCATCGTTTGATGTCGGATTGGGATGATTTTTGGCCATCTGAAAGGTATTTTAGTGCTCTTTGATTCCTGACTAGAATCGTCGTATACGAAGACCCTTTAAGAATCCGTAAGTGGGATCGCAGTCGTCGGTCGTGGATTTTTCCTTCATCTCCATGTCTAATAGTAGCCCTCATAACTCTCTCTTCAGAGGTCGAATTTAGAATATTTTGTACTCATTGGAATTGTAACTTGACAAGCATCCAAATTGGACAAGAATTGGCTAATTCGGAGACTGTTCGATATCCCAAAAGGACGTTGGTACTCTTCGATCGTCATTTTTCAATATAGATTGTTAATATTTCCAAATAGCGTGATCCAAGTGAGACGCCCGTAACTCCATCGTTTGATGTCAGATAGGGATGATTTTTGGCCATCTGATAGGTATTTTAGTGCTCTTTGATTCCTGATTGGAATCGTCGTATTCGATGACCCTTTAGGGATCTGTAAGGGGTATCGCAGTCGTCGGTCCTGGATTTTTCCTTCGTCTCCTTGTCTAATAGTAACCCTCATAACTCTCTCTTCAGAGGTCGAATTTAGAATATTTTGTACTCATTGCAATCGTAACTTGACAAGCTTCCAAATTGGACAAGAATTGGCTAATTTGGAGACCGTTCGATATCCCAAAAGCACGTTGGAACTCTTCGATCGTTATTTTTCAATATGGATTGTTAATATTTCCAAATAGCGCGATCCAACTGAGATGCCCATAACTCCATCGGTTGATGTCGGATTGGGATTATATTTAGCCATCTGAAAGGTATTTTTGTGCTCTTTAATTCCTGACTGATCGTCGTTTACGAAGACCCTTTAGGAATCCGTAAGTGGGATCGTAGTTGTCGGTCCTGGATTTTTCCTTCATCTCCTTGTCTAATAGTAACCCTGATAACTTTCTCTTCAGAGGTCGAATTTAGAATATTTTGTGCTCATTGGAATCGTAACTTGACAAGCTTCCAAATTGAACAAGAATTGGCTAATTCTTAGACCGTTCGATATCCCAAAAGCACGTTGGAACTCTTCGATCGTCATTTTTTAGTATGGATTGTTAATATTTCCAAATAGCGCGATCCAACTGAGACTCCCATAACTCCATCGTTTGCTGTTAGATTGGGTTGATTTTTGGACATCTGATAGGTATTTTAGTGCTATTTGATTCCTGACTGGAATCGTCGTACACGAAGACCCTTTAGTAATCCGTAAGTGGGATCGCAGTCGTCGGTCGTGGATTTTTCCTTCATCTCCTTGTCGAATAGTAACCCTCATAAATTTTCCTTCAGAGGTCGAATTTAGAATATTTTGTGCTCATTGGAATCGTAACTTGACAAGCTTTTAAACGGGACAAGAATTGGCTAATTCGGAGATCGTTCGATATCCCAAAAGCACGTAGGAACTCTTCGTTCGTCATTTTTCATATGGATTGTTAATATTTCCAAATAGCGCGATCCAACTGAGACGCCCATAACTCCATCGTTTGATGTCAGATTGGGATGATTTTTGGCCATCTGAAAGGTATTTTAGTGCTCTTTGATTCCTGACTGGAATCGTCGTATACAAAGACCCTTTAGAATCCGTAAGTGGGATCGCAGTCGTCGGTCGTGGATTTTTCCTTCATCTCCTGTCTAATAGTAACCCTCATAACTCTCTCTTCAGAAGTCGAATTTAGAATATTTTGTGCTCATTGGAATCGTAACTTGACAAGCTTCCAAATTGGACAAGAATTGGCTAATTCGGAGACCGTTCGATATCCCAAAAGCACGTTGGAACTCTTCGATCGTCATTTTTCAATATGGATTGTTAATATTTCCAAATAGCGTGATCCAACTGAGACGCCCATAACTCCATCGTTTGATGTCAGATTGGGATGATTTTTGGCCATCTGAAAGGTATTTTAGTGCTCTTTGATTCCTGACTGGAATCGTCGTATTCGAAGACCCTTTAGGGATCCGTAAGGGGATCGCAGTCGTCGGTCCTGGATTTTTCCTTCATCTCCTTGTCTAATAGTAACCTCATAACTCTCTCCAGAGGTCGAATTTAGAATATTTTGTATCATTGGAATCGTAACTTGACAAGCTTCCAAATTGGAACAAGAATTGGCTAATTCGGAGACCGTTCGATATCCCAAAAGCACGTTGGAACTCTTCGATCGTCATTTTTCAATATGGATTGTTAATATTTCCAAATAGCGCGATCCAACTGAGACGCCCATAACTCCATCGTTTGATGTCGGATTGGGATGATTTTTGCCATCTGAAAGGTATTTTAGTGCTCTTTGATTCCTGACTGAATCGTCGTATACGAAGACCCTTTAGGAATCCGTAAGTGGGATCGCAGTCGTCGGTCCTGGATTTTTCCTTCATCTCCTTGTCTAATAGTAACCCTCATAACTCTTCTCTTCAGAGGTCGAATTTAGAATATTTTGTGCTCATTGGAATCGTAACTTGACAAGCTTCCAAATTGGACAAGAATTGGCTAATTCGGAGACCGTTCGATATCCCATAAGCACGTTGGAACTCTTCGATCGTCATTTTTCAGTATGGATTGTTAATATTTCCAAATAGCGCGATCCAACTGAGACGTCCATAGCTCCATCGTTTGATGTCGGATTGGGATGATTTTTGACCATCTGAAAGTTATTTTAGTGCTCTTTGATTCCTGACTGGAATCGTCATATTCGAAGACCCTTTAGGGATCCGTAAGTGGGATCGCAGTCGTCGGTCCTCGATTTTTCCTTCATCTCCTTGTCTAAGAGTAACCCTCATAACTCTCTCTTCAGAGGTCGAATTTAGAATATTTTATGCTCATTGGAATCGTAACTTGACAAGCATCCAAATTGGAAAAGAATTGGCTAATTCGGCGATCATTCGATATCCCAAAAGCACGTTGGAACTCTTCGATCGTCATTTTTCAATATGGATTGTTAATATTTCCAAATAGCGCGATCCAACTGAGACGCCCATAACTCCATCGTTTGATGTCGGATTGGGATGATTTTTGGCCATCTGAAAGGTATTTTAGTGCTATTTGATTCCTGACTGGAATCGTCGTATACGAAGACCCTTTAGGAATCCGTAAGTGGGATCGCAGTCGTCGGTCCTGGATTTTTCCTTCATCTCCTTGTCTAATAGTAACCCTCATAACTCTCTCTTCAGAGGTCGAATTTAGAATATTTTGTGCTCATTGGAATCGTAACTTGACAAGCTTCCAAATTGGACAAGAATTGGCTAATTCGGAGACCGTTCGATATCCCAAAAGCACGTTGGAACTCTTCGATCGTTATTTTTCAATATGGATTGTTAATATTTCCAAATAGCGCGATCCAACTGAGACGCCCATAACTCCATCGTTTGATGTCGGATTGGGATGATTTTTTGCCATCTAAAGGTATTTTAGTGCTCTTTGATTCCTGACTGGAATCTTCGTATTCCAAGGCCCTTTAGGGATCCGTAAGTGGGATCACAGTCATTAGTCCTCGATTTTTCCTTAATCTCCTTGTCAAATAGTAACCCTCATAACACTCTCTTCAGAAGTCGAATTTAGAATATTTTCTGCTCTTTGGAATCGTAACTTGACAAGCTTCCAAATTGGAAAGGAATTGGCTAATTCGGAGACCGTTCGATATCCCAAAAGCACGTTGGAACTCTTCGATCGACATTTTTCAATATGGATTGTTAATATTTCCAAATAGCGCGATCCAACTGAGACGCCCATAACTCCATCGTTTGATGTCGGATTGGGATGATTTTTGGCCATCTGAAAGGTATTTTAGTGCTCTTTGATTCCTGACTGGAATCGTCATATTCGAAGACCCTTTAGGGATCCGTAAGTGGGATCGCAGTCGTCGGTCCTGGATTTTTCCTTCATCTCCTTGTCTAAAAGTAACCCTCATAACTCTCTCTTCAGAAGTCGAATTTAGAATATTTTCTGCTCATTGGAATTGTAACTTGACAAGCTTCTAAATTGGACGAGAATTAGCTAATTCGGAGACCGTTCGATATCCCGAAAGCACGTTGGAACTCTTCGATCGTCATTTTTCAGTATGGATTGTTAATATTTCCAAATAGCGCGATCCAACTGAGACGCCCATAACTCCATCGTTTGATGTCGGATTGGGATGATTTTTGGCCATCTGAAAGGTATTTTAGTGCTCTTTGATTCCTGACTGGAATCGTCATATTCGAAGACCCTTTAGGGATCCGTAAGTGGGATCGCAGTCGTCGGTCCTGGATTTTTCCTTCATCTCCTTGTCTAATAGTAACCCGCATAACTCTCTTTTCAGACGTCGAATTTAGAATATTTTGGGCTCATTGGAATCGTAACTTGACAAGCTTCCAAATTGGACAAGAATTGGCTAATTCGAAGACCGTTCGATATCCCAAAAGCACGTTGGAACTCTTCGATCGTCATTTTTCAGTATGGATTGTTAATATTTCCAAATAGCGCGATCCAACTGAGACGCCCATAACTCCATCGTTTGATGTCGGATTGGGATGATTTTTGGCCATCTTAAAGGTATTTTAGTGCTCTTTGATTCCTGACTGGAATCGTCGTATACGAAGACCCTTTGGGAATACGTAAGTGGGATCGCAGTCGTCGGTCCTGGATTTTTCCTTCATCTCCTTGTTTAATAGTAACCCTCATAACTCTCTCTTCAGAGGTCGAATTTAGAATATTTTGTACTCATTGGAATCGTAACTTGACAAGCTTCCAAATTGGAAAAGAATTGGCTAATTCGGAGACCGTTCGATATCCCAAAAGAACGCTGGTACTCTTCGATCGTCATTTTTCAATATAGATTGTTAATATTTCCAAATAGCGCGATCCAACTGAGACGCCCATAACTCCATCGTTTGATGTCAGATTGGGATGATTTTTGGCCATCTGAAAGTATTTTAGTGCAATTTGATTCCTGACTGGAATCGTCGTATACGAAGACCCTTTAGGAATCCGTAAGTGGGATCGCAGTCGTCGGTCCTGGATTTTTCCTTCATCTCCTTGTCTAATAGTAACCCTCATAACTCTCTCTTCAGAGTCGAATTTAGAATATTTTTGCTCATTGGAATCGTAACTTGACAAGCTTCCAAATTGGACAAGAATTGGCTAATTCAGAGACCGTTCGATATCCCAAAAGCACGTTGGAACTCTTCGATCGTCATTTTTCATATGGATTGTTAATAATTCCAAATAGCGCGATCCAACTGAGACGCCCATAACTCCATCGTTTGATGTCGGATTGGGATGATTTTTTGCCATCTGAAAGGTATTTTAGTGCTATTTGATTCCTGACTGGAATCGTCGTATACGAAGACCCTTTAGGATCCGTAAGTGGGATCATAGTCGTCGGTCGTGGATTTTTCCTTCATCTCCTTGTCTAATAGTAACCCTCATAACTCTCTCTTCAGAGGTCGAATTTAGAATATTTTATGCTCATTGGAATCGTAACTTGACAAGCTTCCAAATTGGAAAAGAATTGGCTAATTCGGAGACCGTTCGATATCCCAAAAGTACGTTGGTACTCTTCGATCGTCATTTTTCAATATAGATTGTTAATATTTCCAAATAGCGCGATCCAACTGAGACGCCCATAACTCCATCGTTTGATGTCAGATTGGGATGATTTTTGGCCATCTGATAGGTATTTTAGTGCTATTTGATTCCTGACTGGAATCGTCGTATACGAAGACCCTTTAGGAATCCGTAAGTGGGATCGCAGTCGTCGGTCCTGGATTTTTCCTTCATCTCCTTGTCTAATAGTAACCCTCATAACCCTCTCTTCAGAGCTCGAATTTAGAATATTTAGTGCTCATTGCAATCGTAACTTGACAAGCTTCCAAATTGGACAAGAATTGGATAATTCAGAGACCGTTCGATATCCCAAAAGCAAATTGGAACTCTTTGATTGTTATTTTTCATTATGGATTGTAAATAATTCCAAATAGCGCGATCCAACTGAGACGCCCATAACTCCATCGTTTGATGTCGGATTGGGATGATTTTTTGCCATCTGAAAGGTATTTTAGTGCTATTTGATTCCTGACTGGAATCGTCGTATACGAAGACTCATTAGGAATCCGTAAGTGGGATCACAGTCGTCGGTCGTGGATTTTTCCTTCATCTCCTTGTCTAATAGTAACCCTCATAACTCTCTCTTCAGAGGTCGACTTTAGAATATTTTATGCTCATTGGAATCGTAACTTGACAAGCTTCCAAATTGGACAAGAATTGGCTAATTCGGAGACCGTTCGATATCCCAAAAGTACGTTGGTATTCTTCGATCGTCATTTTTCAATATAGATTATTAATAATTCTAAATAGCGCGATCCAACTGAGACGCCCATAACTCCATCGTTTGATGTCAGATTGGGATGATTTTTGGCCATCTGATAGGTATTTTAGTGCTATTTGATTCCGGACTGGAATCGTCGTATACGAAGACCCTTTGGGAATCCCTAAGGGGGATCACAGTCATCGGTCCTGGATTTTTCCTTCATCTCCTTGTCTAATAGTAACCCTCATAACTCTCTCTTCAGAGGTCGAATTTAGAATATTTTGTGCTCATTGGAATCGTAACTTGAAAAGCTTCCAAATTGGACAAGAATTGGCTAATTCAGAGTCCGTTCTATATCCAAAAAGCACGTTGGAACTCTTCGATCATCATTTTTCAGTATGGATTGTTAATATTTCCAAATAGCATGATCCAACTGAGACGCCCATAACTCCATCGTTTGATGTCGGATTGGGATGATTTTTTGCCATCTGAAAGGTATTTTAGTGCTCTTTAATTCCTGACTGGAATCGTCGTATTTGAAGACCCTTTAGGGATCCGTAAGTGGGATCGCAGTCGTCGGACCTGGAGTTTTCCTTCATCTTCTTGTCTAATAGTAACCCTCATAACTCGCTCTTCAGAGGTCGAATTTAGAATATTTTGTGCTCATTGGAATCGTAACTTGACTAGCTTCCAAATTGGATAAGAATTGGCTAATTCGGAGACCGTTCGATATCCCAAAAGCACGTTGGAACTCTTCGATCGTCATTTTTCAATATGGATTGTTAATATTTCCAAATAGCGCGATCCAACTGAGACGCCCATAACTCCATCGTTTGATGTCGGATTGGGATGATTTTTTGCCATCTGAAAGGTATTTTAGTGCTCTTTGATTCCTGACTGGAATCGTCGTATTCGAAGACCCTTTAGGGATCCGTAAGTGGGATCGCAGTCGTCGGTCCTGGATTTTTCCTTCATCTCCTTGTCTAATAGTAACCCTCATAACTCTCTCTTCAGAGGTCGAATTTAGAATATTTTGTGCTCATTGGAATCGTAACTTGACTAGCTTCCAAATTGGATAAGAATTGGCTAATTCGGAGACCGTTCGATATCCCAAAAGCACGTTGAAACTCTTCGATCATTATTTTTCAATATGGATTGTTAATATTTCCAAATAGCGCGATCCAAATGAGATGCCCATAACTCCATCGTTTGATGTCGGATTGGGATGATTTTTTGCCATCTGAGAGGTATTTTAGTTCTCTTTAATACCTGACTGGAATCGTCGTATTCGAAGACCCTTTAGGGATCCGTAAGTGGGATCGCAGTCGTCGGTCCTGGATTTTTCCTTCATCTCCTTGTCTAATAGTAACCCTCATAACTCTCTCTTCAGAGGTCAAATTTAGAATATTTTGTGCTCATTGGAATCGTAACTTGACTAGCTTCCAAATTGGACAAGAATTGGCTAATTCGGAGACCGTTCGATATCCCGAAAGCACGTTGGAACGCTTCGATCGTCATTTTTCAATATGGATTGTTAATATTTCCAAATAGCGCAATCCAACTGAGACGCCCATAACTCCATCGTTTGATGTCGGATTGGGATGATTTTTGGCTATCTGAAAGGTATTTTAGTGATCTTTGATTCCTGACTGGAATCGTCGTATTCGAAGACCCTTTAGGGATCCGTAAGTAGGAACATAGTCATCGGTCGTGGATTTTTCCTTTATCTCCTTGTCTAATAGTAACCCTCATAACTCTCTCTTCAGATGTCAAATTTAGAATATTTTCTGCCCATTGGAATCATAACTTGACAAGCTTCCAAATTGGACAAGAATTGGCTAATTCGGAGACCGTTCGATATCCCAAAAGCACGTTGGAACTCTTCGATCGTCATTTTTCAATATGTATTGTTAATATTTCCAAATAGCGCGATCCAATTGAGACGCCCATAACTCCATCGTTTGATGTCGGATTGGGATGATTTTTGGCCATTTGAAAGGTATTTTAGTGCTCTTTGATTCCTGATTGGAATCGTCGTAGTCCAAGACCCTTTAGGAATCCGTAAGTGGGATCGTAGTCGTCGGTCCTGAATTTTTCCTTCATCTCCTTGTCTAATAGTAACCCATATAACTCTCTCTTCAGACGTCGAATTTAGAATATTTTTGCCCATTGGAATCGTAACTTGACAAGCTTCCAAATTGGACAAGAATTGGCTAATTCGGAGACCGTTCGATATCCCAAAAGCACGTTGGAACTCTTCGATCGTCATTTTTCAATATGGATTGTTAATATTTCCAAATAGCGCGATCCAACTGAGACGCCCATAACTCCATCGTTTGATGTCGGTTGCGATGATTTTTGGCCATCTGAAAGGTATTTTAGTGCTATTTAATTCCTGACTGGAATCGTCGTATACGAAGACCCTTTAGGAATCCGTAAGTGGGATCGCAGTCGTCGGTCCTGGATTTTTCCTTCATCTCCTTGTCTAATAGTAACCCTCATAACTCTCTCTTCAGAGGTCGAATTTAGAATATTTTGTGCTCATTGGAATCGTAACTTGACAAGCTTCCAAATTGGACAAGAATTGGCTAATTCGGAGACCGTTCGATATCCCAAAAGCACGTTGGAACTCTTCGATCGTCATTTTTCAATATGGATTGTTAATATTTCCAAATAGCGCGATCCAACTGAGACGCCCATAACTCCATCGTTTGATGTCAGATTGGGATGATTTTTGGCCATCTGAAAGGTATTTTAGTGCTATTTGATTCCTGACTGGAATCGTCGTATACGAAGACCCTTTAGGATCCGTAAGTGGGATCGCAGTCGTCATCCTGGATTTTTCCTTCATCTCCTTGTCTAATAGTAACCCTCATAACTCTCTCTTCAGAGTCGAATTTAGAATATTTTGTGCTCATTGGAATCGTAACTTGACAAGCTTCCAAATTGGACAAGAATTGGCTAATTCAGAGACCGTTCGATATCCCGAAAGCATGTTGGAACTCTTCGATCGTCATTTTTCAGTATGGATTGTTAATATTTCCAAATAGCGCGATCCAACTGAGACGCCCATAACAACATCGTTTGATGTCGGATTAGGATGATTTTGGCCATCTGAAAGGTATTTTAGTACTATTTGATTCCTGACTGGAATCGTCGTATACGAAGACCCTTTAGGAATACGTAAGTGGGATCACAGTCGTCGGTCGTGGATTTTTCCTTCATCTCCTTGTCTAATAGTGACCCTCATAACTCTCTCTTCAGAGGTTGACTTTAGAATATTTTATGCTCATTGGAATCGAAACTTGGCAAGCTTCCAAATTGGACAAGAATTGGATAATTCGGAGACCGTTCGATATCCCAAAAGCACGTTGGAACTCTTCGATCATCATTTTTCATTATGGATTGTTAATAATTCCAAATAGCGCGATCCAACTGAGACGCCCATAACTCCATCGTTTGATGTCAGATTGGGATGATTTTTGGCCATCTGAAAGGTATTTTAGTGCTATTTGATTCCTGACTGGAATCGTCGTATACGAAGACCCTTTAGGGAATCCGTAAGTGGGATCGCAGTCGTCGGTCCTGGATTTTTCCTTCATCTCCTTGTCTAATAGTAACCCTCATAACTCTCTCTTCAGAGGTCGAATTTAGAATATTTTGTGCTCATTGGAATCGTAACTTGACAAGCTTCCAAATTGGACAAGAATTGGCTAATTCAGAGACCGTTCGATATCCCAAAAGCACGTTGGAACTCTTCGATCGTCATTTTTCAATATGGATTGTTAATATTTCCAAATAGCGCGATCCAACTGAGACGCCCATAACTCCATCGTTTGATGTCGGATTGGGATGATTTTTGGCCATCTGAAAGGTATTTTAGTGCTCTTTGATTCCTGACTGGAATCGTCGTATTCGAAGACCCTTTAGGGATCCGTAAGTGGGATCGCAGTCGTCGGTCCTGGATTTTTCCTTCATCTCCTTGTCTAATAGTAACCCTCATAACTCTCTCTTCAGATGTCGAATTTAGAATATTTTGTGCTCATTGGAATCGTAACTTGACAAGCTTCCAAATTGGAAAGAATTGGCTAATTCGGAGACCGTTCGATATCCCAAAAGCACGTTGGAACTCTTCGATCGTCATTTTTCAATATGGATTGTTAATATTTTCAAATAGCGCGATCCAGCTGAGACGCCCATAACTCCATCGTTTGATGTCTGATTGGGATGATTTTTCGCCATCTGAAAGGTATTTTAGTGCTCTTTGATTCCTGACTGGAATCGTCGTATTCGAAGACCCTTTAGGCATCCGTAAGTGGTATCGCAGTCGTCGGTCCTGGATTTTTCATTCATCTCCTTGTCTAATAGTAACCCTCATAACTCTCTTTTCAGACGTCGAATTTAAAATATTTTGTGCTCATGGAATCGTAGCATGACAAGCTTCCAAATTGGAAAAGAATTGGCTAATTCGGAGACCGTTCGATATCCCAAAAGCACGTTGGAACTCTTCGATCGTCATTTTTCAATATGGATTGTTAATATTTCCAAATAGCGCGATCCAACTGAGACGCCCATAACTCCATCGTTTGATGTCGGATTGGGATGATTTTTGGCCATCTGAAAGGTATTTTAGTGCTCTTTATTCCTGACTGGAATCGTCGTATTCGAAGACCCTTTAGGGATCCGTAAGTGGGATCGCAGTCGTCGGTCCTGGATTTTTCCTTCATCTCCTTGTCTAATAGTAACCCTCATAACTCTCTCTTCAGAGGTCGAATTTAGAATATTTTGTGCTCATTGGAATCGTAACTTGACAAGCTTCCAAATTGGACAAGAATTGGCTAATTCGGAGACCGTTCGATATCCCAAAAGTACGTTGGAACTCTTCGATCGACATTTTTCAATATGGATTGTTAATATTTCCAAATAGCGCGATCCAGCTGAGACGCCCATAACTCCATCGTTTGATGTCTGATTGGGATGATTTTTTGCCATCTGAAAGGTATTTAAGTGCTCTTTGATTCCTGACTGGAATCGTCGTATTCGAAGACCCTTTAGGGATCCGTAAGTGGTATCGCAGTCGTCGGTCCTGGATTTTTCCTTCATCTCCTTGTCTAATAGTAACCCTCATAACTCCCTCTTCAGAAGTCGAATTTAGAATATTTTCTGCTCATTGGAATCGTTACTTGACAAGCATCCAAATTGGAAAGAATTGGCTAATTCGGAGACCGTTCGATATCCCAAAAGCACGTTGGAACTCTTCGATCGTCATTTTTCAATATGGATTGTTAATATTTCCAAATAGCGCGATCCAATTGAGACGCCCATAACTCCATCGTTTGATGTCGGATTGGGATGATTTTTGGCCATCTGAAAGGTATTTTAGTGCTCTTTGATTCCTGACTGGAATCGTCATATTCGAAGACCCTTTAGGGATCCGTAAGTGGGATCGCAGTCGTCGGTCCTGGATTTTTCCTTCATCTCCTTATCTAATAGTAACCCTCATAACTCTCTCTTCAGAAGTCGAATTTAGAATATTTTGTGCTCATTGGAATCGTAACTTGACAAGCATCCAAATTGGAAAAGAATTGGCTAATTCGGAGACCGTTCGATATCCCAAAAGCACGTTGGAACTCTTCGATCGTCATTTTTCAATATGGATTGTTAATATTTCCAAATAGCGCGATCCAACAGAGACACCCATAACTCCATCGTTTGATGTCGGATTGGGATGATTTTTGGCCATCTGAAAGGTATTTTAGTGCTCTTTCATTCCTGACTGGAATCGTCATATTCGAAGACCCTTTAGGGATCCGTAAGTGGGATCGCAGTCGTCGGTCCTGGATTTTTCCTTCATCTCCTTGTCTAATAGTAACCCTCATAACTCTCTCTTCAGAAGTCGAATTTAGAATATTTTCTGCTCATTGGAATCGTAACTTGACAAGCTTCCAAATTGGAAAAGAATTGGCTAATTCGGAGACCGTTCGATATCCCAAAAGCACGTTGGAACTCTTCGATCGTCATTTTTCAATATGGATTGTTAATATTTTCAAATAGCGCGATCCAGCTGAGACGCCCATAACTCCATCGTTTGATGTCTGATTGGGATGATTTTTCGCCATCTGAAAGGTATTTTTGTGCTCTTTGATTCCTGACTGGAATCGTCATATTCGAAGACCCTTTAGGGATCCGTAAGTGGTATCGCAGTCGTCGGTCCTGGATTTTTCCTTCATCTCCTTGTCTAATAGTAACCCTCATAACTCTCTCTTCAGAAGTCGAATTTAGAATATTTTGGGCTCATTGGAATCGTAACTTGACAAGCATCCAAATTGGAAAGGAATTGGCTTATTCGGAGACCGTTCGATATCCTAAAAGCACGTTGGAACTCTTCGATCGTCATTTTTCAATATGGATTGTCAATATTTCCAAATAGCGCGATCCAACTGAGACGCCCATAGCTCCATCGTTTGATGTCGGATTGGTATGATTTTTGGCCACCTGAAAGGTATTTTAGTGCTCTTTGATTCCTGACTGGAATCGTCATATTCGAAGACCCTTTACGGATCCGTAAGTGGGATCGCAGTCGTCGGTCCTGGATTTTTCCTTCATCTCCTTGTCTAATAGTAACCCTCATAACTCTCTCTTCAGAAGTCGAATTTAGAATATTTTCTGCTCATTGGAATCGTAACTTGACAAGCATCCAAATTGGAAAAGAATTGGCTAATTCGGAGACCGTTCGATATCCCAAAAGCACGTTGGAACTCTTCGATCGTCATTTTTCAATATGGATTGTTAATATTTCCAAATAGCGCGATCCAACTGAGATGCCCATAACTCCATCGTTTGATGTCGGATTGGGATGATTTTTGGCCATCTGAAAGGTATTTTAGTGCTCTTTGATTCCTGACTGGAATCGTCATATTCGAAGACCCTTTAGGGATCCGTAAGTGGGATCGCAGTCGTCGGTCCTGGATTTTTCCTTCATCTCCTTGTCTAATAGTAACCCTCATAACTCTCTCTTCAGAAGTCGAATTTAGAATATTTTCTGCTCATTGGAATCGTAACTTGACAAGCTTCCAATTTGGACAAGAATTAGCTAATTCGGAGACCGTTCGATATCCCAAAAGCACGTTGGAACTCTTCGATCGTCATTTTTCAGTATGGATTGTTAATATTTCCAAATAGCGCGATCCAACTGAGACGCCCATAACTCCATCGTTTGATGTCGGATTGGGATGATTTTTGGCCATCTGAAAGGTATTTTAGTGCTCTTTGATTCCTGACTGGAATCGTCATATTCGAAGACCCTTTAGGGATCCGTAAGTGGGATCGCAGTCGTCGGTCCTGGATTTTTCCTTCATCTCCTTGTCTAATAGTAACCCTCATAACTCTCTCTTCAGAAGTCGAATTTAGAATATTTTTTGCTCATTGGAATCGTAACTTGACAAGCATCCAAATTGGAAAAGAATTGGCTAATTCGGAGACCGTTCGATATCCCAAAAGCACATTGGAACTCTTCGATCATCATTTTTCAATATGGATTGTTAATATTTTGCAAATAGCGCAATCCAACTGAGACGCCCATAGCTCCATCGTTTGATGTCGGATTGGGATGATTATTGGCCATTGATAGGTATTTTAGTGCTCTTTGATTCCTGACTGGAATCATCATATTCGAAGACCCTTTAGGGATCCGTAAGTGGAATCGCAGTCGTCGGTCCTGGATTTTTCCTTCATCTCCTTGTCTAATAGTAACCCTCATAACTCTCTCTTCAAAAGTCGAATTTAAAATAATTTATGCTCATTTGAATCGTAACTTGACAAGCATCCAAATTGGAAAAGAATTGGCTAATTCGGTGACCGTTCGATATCCCAAAAGCACTATGGAACTCTTCGATCGTCATTTTTCAATATGGATTGTTAATATTTCCAAATAGCGCGATCCAACTCAGAAGTCCATAACTCCTTCGTTTGATGTCGGATTGGGATGATTTTTGGCCATCTGAAAGGTATTTTAGTGCTCTTTGATTCCTGACTGGAATCGTCATATTCGAAGACCCTTTAGGGATCCGTAAGTGGGATCGCAGTCGTCGGTCCTGGATTTTTCCTTCATCTCCTTGTCTAATAGTAACCCTCATAACTCTCTCTTCAGAAGTCGAATTTAGAATATTTTCTGCTCATTGGAATCGTTACTTGACAAGCATCCAAATTGGAAAAGAATTGGCTAATTCGGAGACCGTTCGATATCCCAAAAGCACGTTGGAACTCTTCGATCGTCATTTTTCAATATGGATTGTTAATATTTCCAAATAGCGCGATCCAACTGAGACGCCCATAACTCCATCGTTTGATGTCGGATTGGGATGATTTTTGGCCATCTGAAAGGTATTTTAGTGCTCTTTGATTCCTGACTGGAATCGTCATATTCGAAGACCCTTTAGGGATCCGTAAGTGGGATCGCAGTCGTCGGTCCTGGATTTTTCCTTCATCTCCTTGTCTAATAGTAACCCTCATAACTCTCTCTTCAGAAGTCGAATTTAGAATATTTTCTGCTCATTGGAATCGTTACTTGACAAGCATCCAAATTGGGAAAGAATTGGCTAATTCGGAGACCGTTCGATATCCCAAAAGCACGTTGGAACTCTTCGATCGTCATTTTTCAATATGGATTGTTAATATTTTCAAATAGCGCGATCCAACTGAGACGCCCATAACTCCATCGTTTGATGTCGGATTGGGATGATTTTTGGCCATCTGAAAGGTATTTTAGTGCTCTTTGATTCCTGACTGGAATCGTCATATTCGAAGACCCTTTAGGGATCCGTAAGTGGGATCGCAGTCGTCGGTCCTGGATTTTTCCTTCATCTCCTTGTCTAATAGTAACCCTCATAACTCTCTCTTCAGAAGTCGAATTTAGAATATTTTCTGCTCATTGGAATCGTACATGACAAGCTTCCAAATTGGAAAAGAATTAGCTAATTCGGAGACCGTTCGATATCCCAAAGTACGTTGGAACACTTTGATCGTCATTTTTCAATTTGGATTGTTAATATTTTCAAATAGCGCGATCCAGCTGAGACGCCCATAACTCTATCGTTTGATGTCTGATTGGGATGTTTTTTCGCCACCTGAAAGGTATTTTTGTGCTCTTTGATTCCTGACTGGAATCGTCATATTCGAAGACCCTTTAGGGATCCGTAAGTGGGATCGCAGTCGTCGGTCCTGGATTTTTCCTTCATCTCCTTGTCTAATAGTAACCCGCATAACTCTCTTTTCAGACGTCGAATTTAGAATATTTTGGGCTCATTGGAATCGTAACTTGACAAGCATCCAAATTGGAAAAGAATTGGCTAATTCGGAGACCGTTCGATATCCTAAAAGCACGTTGGAACTCTTCGATCGTCATTTTTCAATATGGATTGTTAATATTTCCAAATAGCGCGATCCAACTGAGACGCCCATAGCTCCATCGTTTGATGTCGGATTGGTATGATTTTTGGCCACCTGAAAGGTATTTTAGTGCTCTTTGATTCCTAACTGGAATCGTCATATTCGAAGACCCTTTAGGGATCCGTAAGTGGGATCGCAGTCGTCGGTCCTGGATTTTTCCTTCATCTCCTTGTCTAAAAGTAACCCTCATAACTCCTCTTCAGAAGTCGAATTTAGAATATTTTCTGCTCATTGGAATCGTTACTTGACAAGCATCCAAATTGGAAAAGAATTGGCTAATTCGGAGACCGTTCGATATCCCAAAAGCACGTTGGAACTCTTCGATCGTCATTTTTCAATATGGATTGTTAATATTTCCAAATAGCGCGATCCAACTGAGACGCCCATAACTCCATCGTTTGATGTCGGATTGGGATGATTTTTGGCCATCTGAAAGGTATTTTAGTGCTCTTTGATTCCTGACTGGAATCGTCATATTCGAAGACCCTTTAGGGATCCGTAAGTGGGATCGCAGTCGTCGGTCCTGGATTTTTCCTTCATCTCCTTGTCTAATAGTAACCCTCATAACTCTCTCTTCAGAAGTCGAATTTAGAATATTTTTGCTCATTGGAATCGTAACTTGACAAGCATCCAAATTGGAAAAGAATTGGCTAATTCGGAGACCGTTCGATATCCCAAAAGCACGTTGGAACTCTTCGATCGTCATTTTTCAATATGGATTGTTAATATTTCCAAATAGCGCGATCCAACTGAGACGCCCATAACTCCATCGTTTGATGTCGGATTGGGATGATTTTTGGCCATCTGAAAGGTATTTTAGTGCTCTTTGATTCCTGACTGGAATCGTCATATTCGAAGACCCTTTAGGGATCCGTAAGTGGGATCGCAGTCGTCGGTCCTGGATTTTTCCTTCATCTCCTTATCTAATAGTAACCCTCATAACTCTCTCTTCAGAAGTCGAATTTAGAATATTTTGTGCTCATTGGAATCGTAACTTGACAAGCATCCAAATTGGAAAAGAATTGGCTAATTCGGTGACCGTTCGATATCCCATAAGCACGTTGGAACTCTTCGATCGTCATTTTTCAGTATGGATTGTTAATATTTCCAAATAGCGCGATCCAACTGAGACGCCCATAGCTCCATCGTTTGATGTCGGATTGGGATGATTTTTGGCCATCTGAAAGGTATTTTAGTGCTCTTTGATTCCTGACTGGAATCGTCATATTCGAAGACCCTTTAGGGATCCGTAAGTGGGATCGCAGTCGTCGGTCCTGGATTTTTCCTTCATCTCCTTGTCTAATAGTAACCCTCATAACTCCCTCTTCAGAAGTCGAATTTAGAATATTTTCTGCTCATTGGAATCGTTACTTGACAAGCATCCAAATTGGAAAAGAATTGGCTAATTCGGAGACCGTTCGATATCCCAAAAGCACGTTGGAACTCTTCGATCGTCATTTTTCAATATGGATTGTTAATATTTCCAAATAGCGCGATCCAACTGAGACGCCCATAGCTCCATCGTTTGATGTCGGATTGGGATGATTTTTGGCCATCTGAAAGGTATTTTAGTGTTCTTTGATTCCTTACTGGAATCGTCATATTCGAAGACCCTTTAGGGATCCGTAAGTGGGATCGCAGTCGTCGGTCTTGGATTTTTCCTTCATCTCCTTGTCTAATAGTAACCCTCATAACACTCTCTTCAGAAGTCGAATTTAGAATATTTTCTGCTCTTTGGAATCGTAACTTGACAAGCTTCCAAATTGGAAAAGAATTGGCTAATTCGGAGACCGTTCGATATCCCAAAAGCACGTTGGAACTCTTCGATCGTCATTTTTCAATATGGATTGTTAATATTTCCAAATAGCGCGATCCAACTGAGACGCCCATAACTCCATCGTTTGATGTCGGATTGGGATGATTTTTGGCCATCTGAAAGGTATTTTAGTGCTCTTTGATTCCTGACTGGAATCGTCATATTCGAAGACCCTTTAGGGATCCGTAAGTGGGATCGCAGTCGTCGGTCCTGAATTTTTCCTTCATCTCCATGTCTAATAGTAACCCTCATAACTCCCTCTTCTGAAGTCGAATTTAGAATATTTTCTGCTCATTGGAATCATAACTTAACAAGCATCCAAATTGGAAAAGAATTTGCTAATTTGGAGACCGTTCGATATCCCAAAGCACGTTGGAACTCTTCGATCGTCATTTTTCAATATGGATTGTTAATATTTCCAAATAGCGCGATCCAACTGAGACGCCCATAGCTCCATCGTTTGATGTCGGATTGGGATGATTTTTGGCCACCTGAAAGGTATTTTAGTGCTCTTTGATTCCTGACTGGAATCGTCATATTCGAAGACCCTTTAGGGATCCGTAAGTGGGATCGCAGTCGTCGGTCCTGGATTTTTCCTTCATCTCCTTGTCTAAAAGTAACCCTCATAACTCTCTCTTCAGAAGTCGAATTTAGAATATTTTCTGCTCATTGGAATCGTAACTTGACAAGCATCCAAATTGGAAAAGAATTGGCTAATTCGGAGACCGTTCGATATCCCAAAAGCACGTTGGAACTCTTCGATCGTCATTTTTCAATATGGATTGTTAATATTTCCAAATAGCGCGATCCAACTGAGACGCCCATAACTCCATCGTTTGATGTCGGATTGGGATGATTTTTGGCCATCTGAAAGGTATTTTAGTGCTCTTTGATTCCTGACTGGAATCGTCATATTCGAAGACCCTTTAGGGATCCGTAAGTGGGATCGCAGTCGTCGGTCCTGGATTTTTCCTTCATCTCCTTGTCTAATAGTAACCCTCATAACTCTCTCTTCAGAAGTCGAATTTAGAATATTTTCTGCTCATTGGAATCGTAACTTGACAAGCATCCAAATTGGAAAAGAATTGGCTAATTCGGAGACCGTTCGATATCCCAAAAGCACGTTGGAACTCTTCGATCGTCATTTTTCAATATGGATTGTTAATATTTCCAAATAGCGCGATCCAACTGAGACGCCCATAACTCCATCGTTTGATGTCGGATTGGGATGATTTTTGGCCATCTGAAAGGTATTTTAGTGCTCTTTGATTCCTGACTGGAATCGTCATATTCGAAGACCCTTTAGGGATCCGTAAGTGGGATCGCAGTCATCGGTCCTGGATTTTTCCTTCATCTCCTTGTCTAATAGTAACCCTCATAACTCTCTCTTCTGAAGTCAAATTTAGAATATTTTATGCTCATTGGAATCGTAACTTGACAAGCATCCAAATTGGAAAAGAATTGGCTAATTCGGAGACCGTTCGATATCCCAAAAGCACGTTGGAACTCTTCGATCGTCATTTTTCAATATGGATTGTTAATATTTCCAAATAGTGGGATCGCAGTCGTCGGTCCTGGATTTTTCCTTCATCTCCTTGTCTAATAGTAACCCGCATAACTCACTTTTCAGATGTCGAATTTAGAATATTTTGGGCTCATTGGAATCGTAACTTGACAAGCATCCAAATTGGAAAAGAATTGGCTAATTCGGAGACCGTTCGATATCCCAAAAGCACGTTGGAACTCTTCGATCGTCATTTTTCAATATGGATTGTTAATATTTCCAAATAGCGCGATCCAACTGAGACGCCCATAGCTCCATCGTTTGATGTTGGATTGGGATGATTTTTGGCCACCTGAAAGGTATTTTAGTGCTCTTTGATTCCTAACTGGAATCGTCATATTCGAAGACCCTTTAGGGATCCGTAAGTGGGATCGCAGTCGTCGGTCCTGGATTTTTCCTTCATCTCCTTGTCTAAAAGTAACCCTCATAACTCCCTCTTCAGAAGTCGAATTTAGAATATTTTCTGCTCATTGGAATCGTAACTTAACAAGCATCCAAATTGGAAAAGAATTTGCTAATTTGGAGACCGTTCGATATCCCAAAGCACGTTGGAACTCTTCGATCGTCATTTTTCAATATGGATTGTTAATATTTCCAAATAGCGCGATCCAACTGAGACGCCCATACTCCATCGTTTGATGTCGGATTGGGATGATTTTTGGCCATCTGAAAGGTATTTTAGTGCTCTTTGATTCCTGACTGGAATCGTCATATTCGAAGACCCTTTAGGGATCCGTAAGTGGGATCGCAGTCGTCGGTCCTGGATTTTTCCTTCATCTCCATGTCTAATAGTAACCCTCATAACTCCCTCTTCTGAAGTCGAATTTAGAATATTTTCTGCTCATTGAAATCGTAACTTGACAAGCATCCAAATTGGAAAAGAATTGGCAAATTCGGAGACCGTTCGATATCCCAAAAGCACGTTGGAACTCTTCGATCGTCATTTTTCAGTATGGATTGTTAATATTTCCAAATAGCGCGATCCAACGGAGACGCCCATAACTCCATCGTTTGATGTCGGATTGGGATGATTTTTGGCCATCTGAAAGGTATTTTAGTGCTCTTTGATTCCTGACTGGAATCGTCATATTCGAAGACCCTTTATGGATCCGTAAGTGGGATCGCGGTCGTCGGTCCTGGATTTTTCCTTCATCTCCTTGTCTAATAGTAACCCGCATAACTATCTTTTCAGACGTCGAATTTAGAATATTTTTGGCTCATTGGAATCGTAACTTGACAAGCATCCAAATTGGAAAAGAATTGGCTAATTCGGAGACCGTTCGATATCCTAAAAGCACGTTGGAACTCTTCGATCGTCATTTTTCAATATGGATTGTTAATATTTCCAAATAGCGCGATCCAACTGAGACGCCCATAGCTCCATCGTTTGATGTCGGATTGGGATGATTTTTGGCCATCTGAAAGGTATTTTAGTGCTCTTTGATTCCTGACTGGAATCGTCATATTCGAAGACCCTTTAGGGATCCGTAAGTGGGATCGCAGTCGTCGGTCCTGGATTTTTCCTTCATCTCCTTGTCTAATAGTAACCCTCATAACTCTCTCTTCAGAAGTCGAATTTAGAATATTTTCTGCTCATTGGAATCGTTACTTGACAAGCATCCAAATTGGAAAGAATTGGCTAATTCGGAGACCGTTCGATATCCCAAAAGCACGTTGGAACTCTTCGATCGTCATTTTTCAATATGGATTGTTAATATTTTCAAATAGCGCGATCCAGCTGAGACGCCCATAACTCCATCGTTTGATGTCTGATTGGGATGATTTTTGGCCATCTGAAAGGTATTTTAGTGCTCTTTGATTCCTGACTGGAATCGTCATATTCGAAGACCCTTTAGGGATCCGTAAGTGGGATCGCAGTCGTCGGTCCTGGATTTTTCCTTCATCTCCTTGTCTAAAAGTAACCCTCTTCACTCTCTCTCTTCAAAAGTCGAATTTAGAATATTTTCTGCTCATTAGAATCGTAACTTGACAAGCTTCTAAATTGGATGAGAATTAGCTAATTCGGAGACCGTTCGATATCCCAAAAGCACGTTGGAACTCTTCGATCGTCATTTTTCAATATGGATTGTTAATATTTCCAAATAGCGCGATCCAACTGAGACGCCCATAGCTCCATCGTTTGATGTCGGATTGGGATGATTTTTGGCCATCTGAAAGGTATTTTAGTGCTCTTTGATTCCTGACTGGAATCGTCATATTCGAAGACCCTTTAGGGATCCGTAAGTGGGATCGCAGTCGTCGGTCCTGGATTTTTCCTTCATCTCCTTGTCTAATAGTAACCCGCATAACTCTCTTTTCAGACGTCGAATTTAGAATATTTTGGGCTCATTGGAATCGTAACTTGACAAGCATCCAAATTGGAAAAGAATTTGCTAATTCGGAGACCGTTCGATATCCCAAAGCACGTTGGAACTCTTCGATCGTCATTTTTCAATATGGATTGTTAATATTTCCAAATAGCGCGATCCAACTGAGACGCCCATAGCTCCATCGTTTGATGTCGGATTGGGATGATTTTTGGCCACCTGAAAGGTATTTTAGTGCTCTTTGATTCCTAACTGGAATCGTCATATTCGAAGACCCTTTAGGGATCCGTAAGTGGGATCGCAGTCGTCGGTCCTGGATTTTTCCTTCATCTCCTTGTCTAATAGTAACCCTCATAACTCTCTCTTCAGAAGTCGAATTTAGAATATTTTCTGCTCATTGGAATCGTAACTTGACAAGCATCCAAATTGGAAAAGAATTGGCTAATTCGGAGACCGTTCGATATCCCAAAAGCACGTTGGGACTCTTCGATCGTCATTTTTCAATATGGATTGTTAATATTTCTAAATAGCGGGATCCAACTGAGATGCCCATAACTCCGTCGTTTGATGTCGGATTGGGATGATTTTTGGCCATCTGAAAGGTATTTTAGTGCTCTTTGATTCCTAACTGGAATCGTCATATTCGAAGACCCTTTAGGGATCCGTAAGTGGGATCGCAGTCGTCGGTCCTGGATTTTTCCTTCATCTCCTTGTCTAATAGTAACCCTCATAACTCTCTCTTCAGAAGTCGAATTTAGAATATTTTCTGCTCTTTGGAATCGTAACTTGACAAGCATCCAAATTGGAAAAGAATTGGCAAATTCGGAGACCGTTCGATATCCCAAAGCACGTTGGAACTCTTCGATCGTCATTTTTCAATATGGATTGTTAATATTTCCAAATAGCGCGATCCAACTGAGACGCCCATAACTCCTTTTGATGTCGGATTGGGATGATTTTTGGCCATCTGAAAGGTATTTTAGTGCTCTTTGATTCCTGACTGGAATCGTCATATTCGAAGACCCTTTAGGGATCCGTAAGTGGGATCGCAGTCGTCGGTCCTGGATTTTTCCTTCATCTCCTTGTCTAATAGTAACCCTCATAACTCTCTCTTCAGAAGTCGAATTTAGAATATTTTGCTCATTGGAATCGTAACTTGACAAGCATCCAAATTGGAAAAGAATTGGCTAATTCGGAGACCGTTCGATATCCCAAAAGCACGTTGGAACTCTTCGATCGTCATTTTTCAATATGGATTGTTAATATTTCCAAATAGCGCGATCCAACTGAGACGCCCATAACTCCATCGTTTGATGTCGGATTGGGATGATTTTTGACCATCTGAAAGGTATTTTAGTGCTCTTTGATTCCTGACTGGAATCGTCATATTCGAAGACCCTTTAGGGATCCGTAAGTGGGATCGCAGTCGTCGGTCCTGGATTTTTCCTTCATCTCCTTGTCTAATAGTAACCCTCATAACTCTCTCTTCAGAAGTCGAATTTAGAATATTTTGGGCTCATTGGAATCGTAACTTGACAAGCATCCAAATTGGAAAAGAATTGGCTAATTCGGAGACCGTTCGATATCCCAAAAGCACGTTGGAACTCTTCGATCGTCATTTTTCAATATGGATTGTTAATATTTCCAAATAGCGCGATCCAACTGAGACGCCCATAACTCCATCGTTTGATGTCGGATTGGGATGATTTTTGCCTTTGAAAGGTATTTTAGTGCTCTTTGATTCCTGACTGGAATCGTCATATTCGAGGACCCTTTAGGGATCTGTAAGTGGGATCGCAGTCGTCGGTCCTGAATTTTTCCTTCATCTCCATGTCTAATAGTAACCCTCATAACTCCCTCTTCTGAAGTCGAATTTAGAATATTTTCTGCTCATTGGAATCGTAACTTGACAAGCATCCAAATTGGAAAAGAATTGGCTAATTCGGAGACCGTTCGATATCCCAAAAGCACGTTGGAACTCTTCGATCGTCATTTTTCAATATGGATTGTTAATATTTCCAAATAGCGCGATCCAACTGAGACGCCCATAGCTCCATCGTTTGATGTCGGATTGGGATGATTTTTGGCCATCTGAAAGGTATTTTAGTGCTCTTTGATTCCTGACTGGAATCGTCATATTCGAAGACCCTTTAGGGATCCGTAAGTGGGATCGCAGTCGTCGGTCCTGGATTTTTCCTTCATCTCCTTGTCTAATAGTAACCCTCATAACTCTCTCTTCAGAAGTCGAATTTAGAATATTTTCTGCTCATTGGAATCGTAACTTGACAAGCATCCAAATTGGAAAAGAATTGGCTAATTCGGAGACCGTTCGATATCCCAAAAGCACGTTGGAACTCTTCGATCGTCATTTTTCAATATGGATTGTTAATATTTCCAAATAGCGCGATCCAACTGAGACGCCCATAGCTCCATCGTTTGATGTCGGATTGGGATGATTTTTGGCCATCTGAAAGGTATTTTAGTGCTCTTTGATTCCTGACTGGAATCGTCATATTCGAAGACCCTTTAGGGATCCGTAAGTGGGATCGCAGTCGTCGGTCCTGGATTTTTCCTTCATCTCCTTGTCTAATAGTAACCCTCATAACTCTCTCTTCAGAAGTCGAATTTAGAATATTTTCTGCTCATTGGAATCGTAACTTGACAAGCATCCAAATTGGAAAAGAATTGGCTAATTCGGAGACCGTTCGATATCCCAAAAGCACGTTGGAACTCTTCGATCGTCATTTTTCAATATGGATTGTTAATATTTCCAAATAGCGCGATCCAATTGAGACGCCCATAACTCCATCGTTTGATGTCGGATTGGGATGATTTTTGGCCATCTGAAAGGTATTTTAGTGCTCTTTGATTCCTGACTGGAATCGTCATATTCGAAGACCCTTTAGGGATCCGTAAGTGGGATCGCAGTCGTCGGTCCTGGATTTTTCCTTCATCTCCTTATCTAATAGTAACCCTCATAACTCTCTCTTCAGAAGTCGAATTTAGAATATTTTGTGCTCATTGGAATCGTAACTTGACAAGCATCCAAATTGGAAAAGAATTGGCTAATTCGGAGACCGTTCGATATCCCAAAAGCACATTGGAACTCTTCGATCGTCATTTTTCAATATGGATTGTTAATATTTCCAAATAGCGCGATCCAACTGAGACGCCCATAGCTCCATCGTTTGATGTCGGATTGGGATGATTTTTGGCCATCTGAAAGGTATTTTAGTGCTCTTTGATTCCTGACTGGAATCGTCATATTCGAAGACCCTTTAGAGATCCGTAAGTGGGATCGCAGTCGTTGGTCCTGGATTTTTCCTTCATCTTCTTGTCTAATAGTAACCCTCATAACTCTCTCTTCAGAAGTCGAATTTAGAATATTTTATGCTCATTGGACTCGTAACTTGACAAGCATCCAAATTGGAAAAGAATTTGCTAATTCGGAGATCGTTCGATATCCCAAAAGCACGTTGGAACTCTTCGATCGTCATTTGTCAATATGGATTGTTAATATTTCCAAATAGCGCGATCCAACTGAGAAGTCCATAACTCCTTCGTTTGATGTCGGATTGGGATGATTTTTGGCCATCTGAAAGCTATTTTAGTGCTCTTTGATTCCTGACTGGAATCGTCATATTCGAAGACCCTTTAGGGATCCGTAAGTGGGATCGCAGTCGTCGGTCCTGGATTTCTCCTTCATCTCCTTATCTAATAGTAACCCTCATAACTCTCTCTTCAGAAGTCGAATTTAGAATATTTTGTGCTCATTGGAATCGTGACTTGACAAGCATCCAAATTGGAAAAGAATTGGCTAATTCGGAGACCGTTCGATATCCCAAAAGCACGTTGGAACTCTTCGATCGTCATTTTTCAATATGGATTGTTAATATTTCCAAATAGCGCGATCCAATTGAGACGCCCATAACTCCATCGTTTGATGTCGGATTGGGATGATTTTTGGCCATCTGAAAGGTATTTTAGTGCTCTTTGATTCCTGACTGGAATCGTCATATTCGAAGACCCTTTAGGGATCCGTAAGTGGGATCGCAGTCGTCGGTCCTGGATTTTTCCTTCATCTCCTTGTCTAATAGTAACCCTCATAACTCTCTCTTCAGAAGTCGAATTTAGAATATTTTCTGCTCATTGGAATCGTAACTTGACAAGCATCCAAATTGGAAAAGAATTGGCTAATTCGGAGACCGTTCGATATCCCAAAAGCACGTTGGAACTCTTCGATCGTCATTTTTCAATATGGATTGTTAATATTTCCAAATAGCGCGATCCAACTGAGACGCCCATAACTCCATCGTTTGATGTCGGATTGGGATGATTTTTGGCCATCTGAAAGGTATTTTAGTGCTCTTTGATTCCTGACTGGAATCGTCATATTCGAAGACCCTTTAGGGATCCGTAAGTGGGATCGCAGTCGTCGGTCCTGGATTTTTCCTTCATCTCCTTGTCTAATAGTAACCCTCATAACTCTCTCTTCAGAAGTCGAATTTAGAATATTTTCTGCTCATTGGAATCGTAACTTGACAAGCATCCAAATTGGAAAAGAATTGGCTAATTCGGAGACCGTTCGATATCCCAAAAGCACGTTGGAACTCTTCGATCGTCATTTTTCAATATGGATTGTTAATATTTCCAAATAGCGCGATCCAACTGAGACGCCCATAGCTCCATCGTTTGATGTCGGATTGGGATGATTTTTGGCCATCTGAAAGGTATTTTAGTGCTCTTTGATTCCTGACTGGAATCGTCATATTCGAAGACCCTTTAGGGATCCGTAAGTGGGATCGCAGTCGTCGGTCCTGGATTTTTCCTTCATCTCCTTGTCTAATAGTAACCCTCATAACTCTCTCTTCAGAAGTCGAATTTAGAATATTTTCTGCTCATTGGAATCGTAACTTGACAAGCATCCAAATTGGAAAAGAATTGGCTAATTCGGAGACCGTTCGATATCCCAAAAGCACGTTGGAACTCTTCGATCGTCATTTTTCAATATGGATTGTTAATATTTCCAAATAGCGCGATCCAACTGAGACGCCCATAGCTCCATCGTTTGATGTCGGATTGGGATGATTTTTGGCCATCTGAAAGGTATTTTAGTGCTCTTTGATTCCTGACTGGAATCGTCATATTCGAAGACCCTTTAGGGATCCGTAAGTGGGATCGCAGTCGTCGGTCCTGGATTTTTCCTTCATCTCCTTATCTAATAGTAACTCATAACTCTCTCTTCAGAAGTCGAATTTAGAATATTTTGAGCTCATTGGAATCGTAACTTGACAAGCATCCAAATTGGAAAAGAATTGGCTAATTCAGAGACCGTTCGATATCCCAAAAGCACGTTGGAACTCTTCGATCGTCATTTTTCAATATGGATTGTTAATATTTCCAAATAGCGCGATCCAACTGAGACGCCCATAGCTCCATCGTTTGATGTCGGATTGGGATGATTTTTGGCCATCTGAAAGGTATTTTAGTGCTCTTTGATTCCTGACTGGAATCGTCATATTCGAAGACCCTTTAGGGATCCGTAAGTGGGATCGCAGTCGTCGGTCCTGGATTTTTCCTTCATCTCCTTGTCTAATAGTAACCCTCATAACTCTCTCTTCAGAAGTCGAATTTAGAATATTTTCTGCTCATTGGAATCGTAACTTGACAAGCATCCAAATTGGAAAAGAATTGGCTAATTCGGAGACCGTTCGATATCCCAAAAGCACGTTGGAACTCTTCGATCGTCATTTTTCAATATGGATTGTTAATATTTCCAAATAGCGCGATCCAACTGAGACGCCCATAACTCCATCGTTTGATGTCGGATTGGGATGATTTTTGGCCATCTGAAAGGTATTTTAGTGCTCTTTGATTCCTGACTGGAATCGTCATATTCGAAGACCCTTTAGGGATCCGTAAGTGGGATCGCAGTCGTCGGTCCTGGATTTTTCCTTCATCTCCTTGTCTAATAGTAACCCTCATAACTCTCTCTTCAGAAGTCGAATTTAGAATATTTTCTGCTCATTGGAATCGTAACTTGACAAGCATCCAAATTGGAAAAGAATTGGCTAATTCGGAGACCGTTCGATATCCCAAAAGCACGTTGGAACTCTTCGATCGTCATTTTTCAATATGGATTGTTAATATTTCCAAATAGCGCGATCCAACTGAGACGCCCATAACTCCATCGTTTGATGTCGGATTGGGATGATTTTTGGCCATCTGAAAGGTATTTTAGTGCTCTTTGATTCCTGACTGGAATCGTCATATTCGAAGACCCTTTAGGGATCCGTAAGTGGGATCGCAGTCGTCGGTCCTGGATTTTTCCTTCATCTCCTTGTCTAATAGTAACCCTCATAACTCTCTCTTCAGAAGTCGAATTTAGAATATTTTTGCTCATTGGAATCGTAACTTGACAAGCATCCAAATTGGAAAAGAATTGGCTAATTCGGAGACCGTTCGATATCCCAAAAGCACGTTGGAACTCTTCGATCGTCATTTTTCAATATGGATTGTTAATATTTCCAAATAGCGCGATCCAACTGAGACGCCCATAACTCCATCGTTTGATGTCGGATTGGGATGATTTTTGGCCATCTGAAAGGTATTTTAGTGCTCTTTGATTCCTGACTGGAATCGTCATATTCGAAGACCCTTTAGGGATCCGTAAGTGGGATCGCAGTCGTCGGTCCTGGATTTTTCCTTCATCTCCTTGTCTAATAGTAACCCTCATAACTCCCTCTTCAGAAGTCGAATTTAGAATATTTTCTGCTCATTGGAATCGTAACTTGACAAGCATCCAAATTGGAAAAGAATTTGCTAATTTGGAGACCGTTCGATATCCCAAAGCACGTTGGAACTCTTCGATCGTCATTTTTCAATATGGATTGTTAATATTTCCAAATAGCGCGATCCAACTGAGACGCCCATAACTCCATCGTTTGATGTCGGATTGGGATGATTTTTGGCCATCTGAAAGGTATTTTAGTGCTCTTTGATTCCTGACTGGAATCGTCATATTCGAAGACCCTTTAGGGATCCGTAAGTGGGATCGCAGTCGTCGGTCCTGGATTTTTCCTTCATCTCCTTGTCTAATAGTAACCCTCATAACTCCCTCTTCAGAAGTCGAATTTAGAATATTTTCTGCTCATTGGAATCGTAACTTGACAAGCATCCAAATTGGAAAAGAATTGGCTAATTCGGAGACCGTTCGATATCCCAAAAGCACGTTGGAACTCTTCGATCGTCATTTTTCAATATGGATTGTTAATATTTCCAAATAGCGCGATCCAACTGAGACGCCCATACTCCATCGTTTGATGTCGGATTGGGATGATTTTTGGCCATCTGAAAGGTATTTTAGTGCTCTTTGATTCCTGACTGGAATCGTCATATTCGAAGACCCTTTAGGGATCCGTAAGTGGGATCGCAGTCGTCGGTCCTGGATTTTTCCTTCATCTCCTTGTCTAATAGTAACCCTCATAACTCCTCTTCAGAAGTCGAATTTAGAATATTTTCTGCTCATTGGAATCGTTACTTGACAAGCATCCAAATTGGAAAAGAATTGGCTAATTCGGAGACCGTTCGATATCCCAAAAGCACGTTGGAACTCTTCGATCGTCATTTTTCAATATGGATTGTTAATATTTCCAAATAGCGCGATCCAACTGAGACGCCCATAGCTCCATCGTTTGATGTCGGATTGGGATGATTTTTGGCCATCTGAAAGGTATTTTAGTGCTCTTTGATTCCTGACTGGAATCGTCATATTCGAAGACCCTTTAGGGATCCGTAAGTGGGATCGCAGTCGTCGGTCCTGGATTTTTCCTTCATCTCCTTGTCTAATAGTAACCCTCATAACTCTCTCTTCAGAAGTCGAATTTAGAATATTTTCTGCTCATTGGAATCGTAACTTGACAAGCATCCAAATTGGAAAAGAATTGGCTAATTCGGAGACCGTTCGATATCCCAAAAGCACGTTGGAACTCTTCGATCGTCATTTTTCAATATGGATTGTTAATATTTCCAAATAGCGCGATCCAACTGAGACGCCCATAACTCCATCGTTTGATGTCGGATTGGGATGATTTTTGGCCATCTGAAAGGTATTTTAGTGCTCTTTGATTCCTGACTGGAATCGTCATATTCGAAGACCCTTTAGGGATCCGTAAGTGGGATCGCAGTCGTCGGTCCTGGATTTTTCCTTCATCTCCTTGTCTAATAGTAACCCTCATAACTCCCTCTTCAGAAGTCGAATTTAGAATATTTTCTGCTCATTGGAATCGTAACTTGACAAGCATCCAAATTGGAAAAGAATTTGCTAATTTGGAGACCGTTCGATATCCCAAAGCACGTTGGAACTCTTCGATCGTCATTTTTCAATATGGATTGTTAATATTTCCAAATAGCGCGATCCAACTGAGACGCCCATAACTCCATCGTTTGATGTCGGATTGGGATGATTTTTGGCCATCTGAAAGGTATTTTAGTGCTCTTTGATTCCTGACTGGAATCGTCATATTCGAAGACCCTTTAGGGATCCGTAAGTGGGATCGCAGTCGTCGGTCCTGGATTTTTCCTTCATCTCCTTGTCTAATAGTAACCCTCATAACTCTCTCTTCAGAAGTCGAATTTAGAATATTTTTGCTCATTGGAATCGTAACTTGACAAGCATCCAAATTGGAAAAGAATTGGCTAATTCGGAGACCGTTCGATATCCCAAAAGCACGTTGGAACTCTTCGATCGTCATTTTTCAATATGGATTGTTAATATTTCCAAATAGCGCGATCCAACTGAGACGCCCATAACTCCATCGTTTGATGTCGGATTGGGATGATTTTTGGCCATCTGAAAGGTATTTTAGTGCTCTTTGATTCCTGACTGGAATCGTCATATTCGAAGACCCTTTAGGGATCCGTAAGTGGGATCGCAGTCGTCGGTCCTGGATTTTTCCTTCATCTCCTTGTCTAATAGTAACCCTCATAACTCTCTCTTCAGAAGTCGAATTTAGAATATTTTCTGCTCATTGGAATCGTTACTTGACAAGCATCCAAATTGGAAAAGAATTGGCTAATTCGGAGACCGTTCGATATCCCAAAAGCACGTTGGAACTCTTCGATCGTCATTTTTCAATATGGATTGTTAATATTTCCAAATAGCGCGATCCAACTGAGACGCCCATAACTCCATCGTTTGATGTCGGATTGGGATGATTTTTGGCCATCTGAAAGGTATTTTAGTGCTCTTTGATTCCTGACTGGAATCGTCATATTCGAAGACCCTTTAGGGATCCGTAAGTGGGATCGCAGTCGTCGGTCCTGGATTTTTCCTTCATCTCCTTGTCTAATAGTAACCCTCATAACTCTCTCTTCAGAAGTCGAATTTAGAATATTTTCTGCTCATTGGAATCGTTACTTGACAAGCATCCAAATTGGAAAAGAATTGGCTAATTCGGAGACCGTTCGATATCCCAAAAGCACGTTGGAACTCTTCGATCGTCATTTTTCAATATGGATTGTTAATATTTCCAAATAGCGCGATCCAACTGAGACGCCCATAACTCCATCGTTTGATGTCGGATTGGGATGATTTTTGGCCATCTGAAAGGTATTTTAGTGCTCTTTGATTCCTGACTGGAATCGTCATATTCGAAGACCCTTTAGGGATCCGTAAGTGGGATCGCAGTCGTCGGTCCTGGATTTTTCCTTCATCTCCTTGTCTAATAGTAACCCTCATAACTCTCCTCTTCAGAAGTCGAATTTAGAATATTTTCTGCTCATTGGAATCGTTACTTGACAAGCATCCAAATTGGAAAAGAATTGGCTAATTCGGAGACCGTTCGATATCCCAAAAGCACGTTGGAACTCTTCGATCGTCATTTTTCAATATGGATTGTTAATATTTCCAAATAGCGCGATCCAACTGAGACGCCCATAACTCCATCGTTTGATGTCGGATTGGGATGATTTTTGGCCATCTGAAAGGTATTTTAGTGCTCTTTGATTCCTGACTGGAATCGTCATATTCGAAGACCCTTTAGGGATCCGTAAGTGGGATCGCAGTCGTCGGTCCTGGATTTTTCCTTCATCTCCTTGTCTAATAGTAACCCTCATAACTCTCTCTTCAGAAGTCGAATTTAGAATATTTTCTGCTCATTGGAATCGTAACTTGACAAGCATCCAAATTGGAAAAGAATTGGCTAATTCGGAGACCGTTCGATATCCCAAAAGCACGTTGGAACTCTTCGATCGTCATTTTTCAATATGGATTGTTAATATTTCCAAATAGCGCGATCCAACTGAGACGCCCATAACTCCATCGTTTGATGTCGGATTGGGATGATTTTGGCCATCTGAAAGGTATTTTAGTGCTCTTTGATTCCTGACTGGAATCGTCATATTCGAAGACCCTTTAGGGATCCGTAAGTGGGATCGCAGTCGTCGGTCCTGGATTTTTCCTTCATCTCCTTGTCTAATAGTAACCCTCATAACTCTCTCTTCAGAAGTCGAATTTAGAATATTTTCTGCTCATTGGAATCGTAACTTGACAAGCATCCAAATTGGAAAAGAATTGGCTAATTCGGAGACCGTTCGATATCCCAAAAGCACGTTGGAACTCTTCGATCGTCATTTTTCAATATGGATTGTTAATATTTCCAAATAGCGCGATCCAACTGAGACGCCCATAGCTCCATCGTTTGATGTCGGATTGGGATGATTTTTGGCCATCTGAAAGGTATTTTAGTGCTCTTTGATTCCTGACTGGAATCGTCATATTCGAAGACCCTTTAGGGATCCGTAAGTGGGATCGCAGTCGTCGGTCCTGGATTTTTCCTTCATCTCCTTGTCTAATAGTAACCCTCATAACTCTCTCTTCAGAAGTCGAATTTAGAATATTTTCTGCTCATTGGAATCGTAACTTGACAAGCATCCAAATTGGAAAAGAATTGGCTAATTCGGAGACCGTTCGATATCCCAAAAGCACGTTGGAACTCTTCGATCGTCATTTTTCAATATGGATTGTTAATATTTCCAAATAGCGCGATCCAACTGAGACGCCCATAGCTCCATCGTTTGATGTCGGATTGGGATGATTTTTGGCCATCTGAAAGGTATTTTAGTGCTCTTTGATTCCTGACTGGAATCGTCATATTCGAAGACCCTTTAGGGATCCGTAAGTGGGATCGCAGTCGTCGGTCCTGGATTTTTCCTTCATCTCCTTGTCTAATAGTAACCCTCATAACTCTCTCTTCAGAAGTCGAATTTAGAATATTTTCTGCTCATTGGAATCGTAACTTGACAAGCATCCAAATTGGAAAAGAATTGGCTAATTCGGAGACCGTTCGATATCCCAAAAGCACGTTGGAACTCTTCGATCGTCATTTTTCAATATGGATTGTTAATATTTCCAAATAGCGCGATCCAACTGAGACGCCCATACTCCATCGTTTGATGTCGGATTGGGATGATTTTTGGCCATCTGAAAGGTATTTTAGTGCTCTTTGATTCCTGACTGGAATCGTCATATTCGAAGACCCTTTAGGGATCCGTAAGTGGGATCGCAGTCGTCGGTCCTGGATTTTTCCTTCATCTCCTTGTCTAATAGTAACCCTCATAACTCTCTCTTCAGAAGTCGAATTTAGAATATTTTCTGCTCATTGGAATCGTAACTTGACAAGCATCCAAATTGGAAAAGAATTGGCTAATTCGGAGACCGTTCGATATCCCAAAAGCACGTTGGAACTCTTCGATCGTCATTTTTCAATATGGATTGTTAATATTTCCAAATAGCGCGATCCAACTGAGACGCCCATAACTCCATCGTTTGATGTCGGATTGGGATGATTTTTGGCCATCTGAAAGGTATTTTAGTGCTCTTTGATTCCTGACTGGAATCGTCATATTCGAAGACCCTTTAGGGATCCGTAAGTGGGATCGCAGTCGTCGGTCCTGGATTTTTCCTTCATCTCCTTGTCTAATAGTAACCCTCATAACTCTCTCTTCAGAAGTCGAATTTAGAATATTTTCTGCTCATTGGAATCGTAACTTGACAAGCATCCAAATTGGAAAAGAATTGGCTAATTCGGAGACCGTTCGATATCCCAAAAGCACGTTGGAACTCTTCGATCGTCATTTTTCAATATGGATTGTTAATATTTCCAAATAGCGCGATCCAACTGAGACGCCCATAGCTCCATCGTTTGATGTCGGATTGGGATGATTTTTGGCCATCTGAAAGGTATTTTAGTGCTCTTTGATTCCTGACTGGAATCGTCATATTCGAAGACCCTTTAGGGATCCGTAAGTGGGATCGCAGTCGTCGGTCCTGGATTTTTCCTTCATCTCCTTATCTAATAGTAACCCTCATAACTCTCTCTTCAGAAGTCGAATTTAGAATATTTTGTGCTCATTGGAATCGTAACTTGACAAGCATCCAAATTGGAAAAGAATTGGCTAATTCGGAGACCGTTCGATATCCCAAAAGCACGTTGGAACTCTTCGATCGTCATTTTTCAATATGGATTGTTAATATTTCCAAATAGCGCGATCCAACTGAGAAGTCCATAACTCCATCGTTTGATGTCGGATTGGGATGATTTTTGGCCATCTGAAAGGTATTTTAGTGCTCTTTGATTCCTGACTGGAATCGTCATATTCGAAGACCCTTTAGGGATCCGTAAGTGGGATCGCAGTCGTCGGTCCTGGATTTTTCCTTCATCTCCTTGTCTAATAGTAACCCTCATAACTCTGTTCAGACATCCAATTTAGAATATTTTGTGCTCATTGGAATCGTAACTTGACAAGCATCCAAATTGGAAAAGAATTGACTAATTCAGAGACCGTTCGATATCCCAAAAGCACGTTGGAACTCTTCGATCGTCATTTTCCAATATGGATTGTTAATATTTCCAAATAGCGCGATCAAACTAAGACGACCATAACTCCATCGTTTGATGTCGGATTGGGATGATTTTTGGCCACCTGAAAGGTATTTTAGTGTTCTTTGATTCCTTACTGGAATCGTCATATTCGAAAACCCTTTAGGGATCCGTAAGTGGGATCGCAGTCGTCGGTCCTAGATTTTTCCTTCATCTCCCTGTCTGATAGTAACCCTCATAACTCTCTCTTCAGAAGTCGAATTTAGAATATTTTCTGCTCATTGGAATCGTAACTTGACAAGCATCCAAATTGGAAAAGAATTGGCTAATTCGGAGACCGTTCGATATCCCAAAAGCACGTTGGAACTCTTCGATCGTCATTTTTCAATATGGATTGTTAATATTTCCAAATAGCGCGATCCAACTGAGACGCCCATAACTCCATCGTTTGATGTCGGATTGGGATGATTTTTGGCCACCTGAAAGGTATTTTAGTGCTCTTTGATTCCTAACTGGAATCGTCATATTCAAAGACCCTTTAGGGATCCGTAAGTGGGATCGCAGTCGTCGGTCCTGGATTTTTCCTTCATCTCCTTGTCTAAAAGTAACCCTCATAACTCCCACTTCAGAAGTCAAATTTAGAATATTTACTGCTCATTGGAATCGTAACTTGACAAGCATCCAAATTGGAAAAGAATTGGCTAATTCGTAGATCGTTCGATATCCCAAAAGCACGTTGGAACTCTTCGATCGTCATTTTTCAATATGGATTGTTAATATTTCCAAATAGCGCGATCCAACTGAGAAGTCCATAACTCCTTCGTTTGATGTCCGATTGGGGTGATATTTGGCCATCTGAAAGGTATTTTAGTGCTCTTTGATTCCTGACTGGAATCGTCATATTCGAAGACCCTTTAGGGATCCGTAAGTGGGATCGCAGTCGTCGGTCCTGGATTTTTCCTTCATCTCCTTGTCTAATAGTAACCCTCATAACTCTCTCTTCAGAAGTCGAATTTAGAATATTTTCTGCTCATTGGAATCGTAACTTGACAAGCATCCAAATTGGAAAAGAATTGGCTAATTCGGAGACCGTTCGATATCCCAAAAGCACGTTGGAACTCTTCGATCGTCATTTTTCAATATGGATTGTTAATATTTCCAAATAGCGCGATCCAACTGAGACGCCCATAGCTCCATCGTTTGATGTCGGATTGGGATGATTTTTGGCCATCTGAAAGGTATTTTAGTGCTCTTTGATTCCTGACTGGAATCGTCATATTCGAAGACCCTTTAGGGATCCGTAAGTGGGATCGCAGTCGTCGGTCCTGGATTTTTCCTTCATCTCCTTGTCTAATAGTAACCCTCATAACTCTCTCTTCAGAAGTCGAATTTAGAATATTTTCTGCTCATTGGAATCGTAACTTGACAAGCATCCAAATTGGAAAAGAATTGGCTAATTCGGAGACCGTTCGATATCCCAAAAGCACGTTGGAACTCTTCGATCGTCATTTTTCAATATGGATTGTTAATATTTCCAAATAGCGCGATCCAACTGAGACGCCCATAACTCCATCGTTTGATGTCGGATTGGGATGATTTTTGGCCATCTGAAAGGTATTTTAGTGCTCTTTGATTCCTGACTGGAATCGTCATATTCGAAGACCCTTTAGGGATCCGTAAGTGGGATCGCAGTCGTCGGTCCTGGATTTTTCCTTCATCTCCTTGTCTAATAGTAACCCTCATAACTCTCTCTTCAGAAGTCGAATTTAGAATATTTTCTGCTCATTGGAATCGTAACTTGACAAGCATCCAAATTGGAAAAGAATTGGCTAATTCGGAGACCGTTCGATATCCCAAAAGCACGTTGGAACTCTTCGATCGTCATTTTTCAATATGGATTGTTAATATTTCCAAATAGCGCGATCCAACTGAGACGCCCATAACTCCATCGTTTGATGTCGGATTGGGATGATTTTTGGCCATCTGAAAGGTATTTTAGTGCTCTTTGATTCCTGACTGGAATCGTCATATTCGAAGACCCTTTAGGGATCCGTAAGTGGGATCGCAGTCGTCGGTCCTGGATTTTTCCTTCATCTCCTTGTCTAATAGTAACCCTCATAACTCTCTCTTCAGAAGTCGAATTTAGAATATTTTGCTCATTGGAATCGTAACTTGACAAGCATCCAAATTGGAAAAGAATTGGCTAATTCGGAGACCGTTCGATATCCCAAAAGCACGTTGGAACTCTTCGATCGTCATTTTTCAATATGGATTGTTAATATTTCCAAATAGCGCGATCCAACTGAGACGCCCATAGCTCCATCGTTTGATGTCGGATTGGGATGATTTTTGGCCATCTGAAAGGTATTTTAGTGCTCTTTGATTCCTGACTGGAATCGTCATATTCGAAGACCCTTTAGGGATCCGTAAGTGGGATCGCAGTCGTCGGTCCTGGATTTTTCCTTCATCTCCTTGTCTAATAGTAACCCTCATAACTCTCTCTTCAGAAGTCGAATTTAGAATATTTTCTGCTCATTGGAATCGTAACTTGACAAGCATCCAAATTGGAAAAGAATTGGCTAATTCGGAGACCGTTCGATATCCCAAAAGCACGTTGGAACTCTTCGATCGTCATTTTTCAATATGGATTGTTAATATTTCCAAATAGCGCGATCCAACTGAGACGCCCATAACTCCATCGTTTGATGTCGGATTGGGATGATTTTTGGCCATCTGAAAGGTATTTTAGTGCTCTTTGATTCCTGACTGGAATCGTCATATTCGAAGACCCTTTAGGGATCCGTAAGTGGGATCGCAGTCGTCGGTCCTGGATTTTTCCTTCATCTCCTTGTCTAATAGTAACCCTCATAACTCTCTCTTCAGAAGTCGAATTTAGAATATTTTCTGCTCATTGGAATCGTAACTTGACAAGCATCCAAATTGGAAAAGAATTGGCTAATTCGGAGACCGTTCGATATCCCAAAAGCACGTTGGAACTCTTCGATCGTCATTTTTCAATATGGATTGTTAATATTTCCAAATAGCGCGATCCAACTGAGACGCCCATAACTCCATCGTTTGATGTCGGATTGGGATGATTTTTGGCCATCTGAAAGGTATTTTAGTGCTCTTTGATTCCTGACTGGAATCGTCATATTCGAAGACCCTTTAGGGATCCGTAAGTGGGATCGCAGTCGTCGGTCCTGGATTTTTCCTTCATCTCCTTGTCTAATAGTAACCCTCATAACTCTCTCTTCAGAAGTCGAATTTAGAATATTTTCTGCTCATTGGAATCGTAACTTGACAAGCATCCAAATTGGAAAAGAATTGGCTAATTCGGAGACCGTTCGATATCCCAAAAGCACGTTGGAACTCTTCGATCGTCATTTTTCAATATGGATTGTTAATATTTCCAAATAGCGCGATCCAACTGAGACGCCCATAACTCCATCGTTTGATGTCGGATTGGGATGATTTTTGGCCATCTGAAAGGTATTTTAGTGCTCTTTGATTCCTGACTGGAATCGTCATATTCGAAGACCCTTTAGGGATCCGTAAGTGGGATCGCAGTCGTCGGTCCTGGATTTTTCCTTCATCTCCTTGTCTAATAGTAACCCTCATAACTCTCTCTTCAGAAGTCGAATTTAGAATATTTTCTGCTCATTGGAATCGTAACTTGACAAGCATCCAAATTGGAAAAGAATTGGCTAATTCGGAGACCGTTCGATATCCCAAAAGCACGTTGGAACTCTTCGATCGTCATTTTTCAATATGGATTGTTAATATTTCCAAATAGCGCGATCCAACTGAGACGCCCATAACTCCATCGTTTGATGTCGGATTGGGATGATTTTTGGCCATCTGAAAGGTATTTTAGTGCTCTTTGATTCCTGACTGGAATCGTCATATTCGAAGACCCTTTAGGGATCCGTAAGTGGGATCGCAGTCGTCGGTCCTGGATTTTTCCTTCATCTCCTTGTCTAATAGTAACCCTCATAACTCTCTCTTCAGAAGTCGAATTTAGAATATTTTCTGCTCATTGGAATCGTTACTTGACAAGCATCCAAATTGGAAAAGAATTGGCTAATTCGGAGACCGTTCGATATCCCAAAAGCACGTTGGAACTCTTCGATCGTCATTTTTCAATATGGATTGTTAATATTTCCAAATAGCGCGATCCAACTGAGACGCCCATAACTCCATCGTTTGATGTCGGATTGGGATGATTTTTGGCCATCTGAAAGGTATTTTAGTGCTCTTTGATTCCTGACTGGAATCGTCATATTCGAAGACCCTTTAGGGATCCGTAAGTGGGATCGCAGTCGTCGGTCCTGGATTTTTCCTTCATCTCCTTGTCTAATAGTAACCCGCATAACTCTCTTTTCAGACGTCGAATTTAGAATATTTTGGGCTCATTGGAATCGTAACTTGACAAGCATCCAAATTGGAAAAGAATTGGCTTATTCGGAGACCGTTCGATATCCCAAAGCACGTTGGAACTCTTCGATCGTCATTTTTCAATATGGATTGTTAATATTTCCAAATAGCGCGATCCAACTGAGACGCCCATAGCTCCATCGTTTGATGTCGGATTGGGATGATTTTTGGCCATCTGAAAGGTATTTTAGTGCTCTTTGATTCCTGACTGGAATCGTCATATTCGAAGACCCTTTAGGGATCCGTAAGTGGGATCGCAGTCGTCGGTCCTGGATTTTTCCTTCATCTCCTTGTCTAATAGTAACCCTCATAACTCTCTCTTCAGAAGTCGAATTTAGAATATTTTCTGCTCATTGGAATCGTAACTTGACAAGCATCCAAATTGGAAAAGAATTGGCTAATTCGGAGACCGTTCGATATCCCAAAAGCACGTTGGAACTCTTCGATCGTCATTTTTCAATATGGATTGTTAATATTTCCAAATAGCGCGATCCAACTGAGACGCCCATAACTCCATCGTTTGATGTCGGATTGGGATGATTTTTGGCCATCTGAAAGGTATTTTAGTGCTCTTTGATTCCTGACTGGAATCGTAATATTCGAAGACCCTTTAGGGATCCGTAAGTGGGATCGCAGTCATCGGTCCTGGATTTTTCCTTCATCTCCTTGTCTAATAGTAACCCTCATAACTCTCTCTTCAGAAGTCGAATTTAGAATATTTTGCTCATTGGAATCGTAACTTGACAAGCATCCAAATTGGACAAGAATTAGCTAATTCGGAGACCGTTCGATATCCCAAAAGCACGTTGGAACTCTTCGATCGTCATTTTTCAGTATGGATTGTTAATATTTCCAAATAGCGCGATCCAACTGAGAAGTCCATAACTCCATCGTTTGATGTCGGATTGGGATGATTTTTGGCCATCTGAAAGGTATTTTAGTGCTCTTTGATTCCGGACTGGAATCATCATTTTCGAAGACCCTTTAGGGATCCATAAGTGGGATCACAGTCGTCGGTCCTAGATTTTTCCTTCATCTCCTTGTCTAATAGTAACCCACATAACTCTCTCTTCAGACGTCGAATTTAGAATATTTGGCACTCATTGGAATCGTAACTTGACAAGCATCCAAATTGAAAAAGAATTGGCTAATTCGGAGACCGTTCGATATCCCAAAAGCACGTTGGAACTCTTCGATCGTCATTTTTCAATATGGATTGTTAATATTTCCAAATAGCGCGATCCAACTGAGACGCCCATAGCTCCATCGTTTGATGTCGGATTGGGATGATTTTTGGCCATCTGAAAGGTATTTTAGTGCTCTTTGATTCCTCACTGGAATCGTCATATTCGAAGACCCTTTAGGGATCCGTAAGTGGGATCGCAGTCGTCGGTCCTGGATTTTTCCTTCATCTCCTTGTCTAATAGTAACCCTCATAACTCTCTCTTCAGAAGTCGAATTTAGAATATTTTCTGCTCATTGGAATCGTAACTTGACAAGCATCCAAATTGGAAAAGAATTGGCTAATTCGGAGACCGTTCGATATCCCAAAAGCACGTTGGAACTCTTCGATCGTCATTTTTCAATATGGATTGTTAATATTTCCAAATAGCGCGATCCAACTGAGACGCCCATAACTCCATCGTTTGATGTCGGATTGGGATGATTTTTGGCCATCTGAAAGGTATTTTAGTGCTCTTTGATTCCTGACTGGAATCGTCATATTCGAAGACCCTTTAGGGATCCGTAAGTGGGATCGCAGTCGTCGGTCCTGGATTTTTCCTTCATCTCCTTGTCTAATAGTAACCCTCATAACTCTCTCTTCAGAAGTCGAATTTAGAATATTTTCTGCTCATTGGAATCGTAACTTGACAAGCATCCAAATTGGAAAAGAATTGGCTAATTCGGAGACCGTTCGATATCCCAAAAGCACGTTGGAACTCTTCGATCGTCATTTTTCAATATGGATTGTTAATATTTCCAAATAGCGCGATCCAACTGAGACGCCCATAACTCCATCGTTTGATGTCGGATTGGGATGATTTTTGGCCATCTGAAAGGTATTTTAGTGCTCTTTGATTCCTGACTGGAATCGTCATATTCGAAGACCCTTTAGGGATCCGTAAGTGGGATCGCAGTCGTCGGTCCTGGATTTTTCCTTCATCTCCTTGTCTAATAGTAACCCTCATAACTCCCTCTTCAGAAGTCGAATTTAGAATATTTTCTGCTCATTGGAATCGTTACTTGACAAGCATCCAAATTGGAAAAGAATTGGCTAATTCGGAGACCGTTCGATATCCCAAAAGCACGTTGGAACTCTTCGATCGTCATTTTTCAATATCGATTGTTAATATTTCTAAATAGCGCGATCCAACTGAGAAGTCCATAACTCCTTCGTTTGATGTCGGATTGGGATGATTTTTGGCCATCTGAAAGGTATTTTAGTGCTCTTTGATTCCTGACTGGAATCGTCATATTCGAAGACCCTTTAGGGATCCGTAAGTGGGATCGCAGTCGTCGGTCCTGGATTTTTCCTTCATCTCCTTGTCTAATAGTAACCCTCATAACTCTCTCTTCAGAAGTCGAATTTAGAATATTTTCTGCTCATTGGAATCGTAACTTGACAAGCATCCAAATTGGAAAAGAATTGGCTAATTCGGAGACCGTTCGATATCCCAAAAGCACGTTGGAACTCTTCGATCGTCATTTTTCAATATGGATTGTTAATATTTCCAAATAGCGCGATCCAACTGAGACGCCCATAACTCCATCGTTTGATGTCGGATTGGGATGATTTTTGGCCATCTGAAAGGTATTTTAGTGCTCTTTGATTCCTGACTGGAATCGTCATATTCGAAGACCCTTTAGGGATCCGTAAGTGGGATCGCAGTCGTCGGTCCTGGATTTTTCCTTCATCTCCTTGTCTAATAGTAACCCTCATAACTCTCTCTTCAGAAGTCGAATTTAGAATATTTTCTGCTCATTGGAATCGTAACTTGACAAGCATCCAAATTGGAAAAGAATTGGCTAATTCGGAGACCGTTCGATATCCCAAAAGCACGTTGGAACTCTTCGATCGTCATTTTTCAATATGGATTGTTAATATTTCCAAATAGCGCGATCCAACTGAGACGCCCATAACTCCATCGTTTGATGTCGGATTGGGATGATTTTTGGCCATCTGAAAGGTATTTTAGTGCTCTTTGATTCCTGACTGGAATCGTCATATTCGAAGACCCTTTAGGGATCCGTAAGTGGGATCGCAGTCGTCGGTCCTGGATTTTTCCTTCATCTCCTTGTCTAATAGTAACCCTCATAACTCTCTCTTCAGAAGTCGAATTTAGAATATTTTCTGCTCATTGGAATCGTAACTTGACAAGCATCCAAATTGGAAAAGAATTGGCTAATTCGGAGACCGTTCGATATCCCAAAAGCACGTTGGAACTCTTCGATCGTCATTTTTCAATATGGATTGTTAATATTTCCAAATAGCGCGATCCAACTGAGACGCCCATAACTCCATCGTTTGATGTCGGATTGGGATGATTTTTGGCCATCTGAAAGGTATTTTAGTGCTCTTTGATTCCTGACTGGAATCGTCATATTCGAAGACCCTTTAGGGATCCGTAAGTGGGATCGCAGTCGTCGGTCCTGGATTTTTCCTTCATCTCCTTGTCTAATAGTAACCCTCATAACTCTCTCTTCAGAAGTCGAATTTAGAATATTTTCTGCTCATTGGAATCGTAACTTGACAAGCATCCAAATTGGAAAAGAATTGGCTAATTCGGAGACCGTTCGATATCCCAAAAGCACGTTGGAACTCTTCGATCGTCATTTTTCAATATGGATTGTTAATATTTCCAAATAGCGCGATCCAACTGAGACGCCCATAACTCCATCGTTTGATGTCGGATTGGGATGATTTTTGGCCATCTGAAAGGTATTTTAGTGCTCTTTGATTCCTGACTGGAATCGTCATATTCGAAGACCCTTTAGGGATCCGTAAGTGGGATCGCAGTCGTCGGTCCTCGATTTTTCCTTCATCTCCCTGTCTAAAAGTAACCTTCATAACTCCCTCTTCAGAAGTCAAATTTAGAATATTTTCTGCTCATTGGAATCGTTACTTGACAAGCATCCAAATTGGAAAAGAATTGGCTAATTCGGAGACCGTTCGATATCCCAAAAGCACGTTGGAACTCTTCGATTGTCATTTTTCAATATGGATTGTTAATATTTCCAAATAGCGCGATCCAATTGAGACGCCCATAACTCCATCGTTTGATGTCGGATTGGGATGATTTTTGGCCATCTGAAAGGTATTTTAGTGCTCTTTGATTCCTGACTGGAATCGTCATATTCGAAGACCCTTTAGGGATCCGTAAGTGGGATCGCAGTCGTCGGTCCTGGATTTTTCCTTCATCTCCTTATCTAATAGTAACCCTCATAACTCTCTCTTCAGAAGTCGAATTTAGAATATTTTGTGCTCATTGGAATCGTAACTTGACAAGCATCCAAATTGGAAAAGAATTGGCTAATTCGGAGACCGTTCGATATCCCAAAAGCACGTTGGAACTCTTCGATCGTCATTTTTCAATATGGATTGTTAATATTTCCAAATAGCGCGATCCAACTGAGACGCCCATAACTCCATCGTTTGATGTCGGATTGGGATGATTTTTGGCCATCTGAAAGGTATTTTAGTGCTCTTTGATTCCTGACTGGAATCGTCATATTCGAAGACCCTTTAGGGATCCGTAAGTGGGATCGCAGTCGTCGGTCCTGGATTTTTCCTTCATCTCCTTGTCTAATAGTAACCCTCATAACTCTCTCTTCAGAAGTCGAATTTAGAATATTTTCTGCTCATTGGAATCGTAACTTGACAAGCATCCAAATTGGAAAAGAATTGGCTAATTCGGAGACCGTTCGATATCCCAAAAGCACATTGGAACTCTTCGATCGTCATTTTTCAATATGGATTGTTAATATTTCCAAATAGCGCGATCCAACTGAGACGCCCATAGCTCCATCGTTTGATGTCGGATTGGGATGATTTTTGGCCATCTGGAAGGTATTTAAGTGCTCATTGATTCCTGACTGGAATTTTCGTATTCCAAGGCCCTTTAGGGATCCGTAAGTGGGATCGCAGTCATCAGTCCTCGATTTTTCCTTCATCTCCTTGTCTAATAGTAACCCTCATAACTGTCTTCAGAAGTCGAATTTTGAATATTTTCTGCTCATTGGAATCGTTACTTGACAAGCATCCAAATTGGAAAAGAATTGGCCAATTCGGAGACCGTTCGATATCCCAAAAGCACGTTGGAATTCTTCGATCGTCATTTTTCAATATGGATTGTTAATATTTTCAAATAGCGCGATCCAGCTGAGACGCCCATAACTCCATCGTTTGATGTCTGATTGGGATGATTTTTGGCCATCTGAAAGGTATTTTAGTGCTCTTTGATTCCTGACTGGAATCGTCATATTCGAAGACCCTTTAGGGATCCGTAAGTGGGATCGCAGTCGTCGGTCCTGGATTTTTCCTTCATCTCCTTATCTAATAGTAACCCTCATAACTCTCTCTTCAGAAGTCGAATTTAGAATATTTTGTGCTCATTGGAATCGTAACTTGACAAGCATCCAAATTGGAAAAGAATTGGCTAATTCGGAGACCGTTCGATATCCCAAAAGCACGTTGGAACTCTTCGATCGTCATTTTTCAATATGGATTGTTAATATTTCCAAATAGCGCGATCCAACTGAGACGCCCATAACTCCATCGTTTGATGTCGGATTGGGATGATTTTTGGCCATCTGAAAGGTATTTTAGTGCTCTTTGATTCCTGACTGGAATCGTCATATTCGAAGACCCTTTAGGGATCCGTAAGTGGGATCGCAGTCGTCGGTCCTGGATTTTTCCTTCATCTCCTTGTCTAATAGTAACCCTCATAACTCTCTCTTCAGAAGTCGAATTTAGAATATTTTCTGCTCATTGGAATCGTAACTTGACAAGCATCCAAATTGGAAAAGAATTGGCTAATTCGGAGACCGTTCGATATCCCAAAAGCACGTTGGAACTCTTCGATCGTCATTTTTCAATATGGATTGTTAATATTTCCAAATAGCGCGATCCAACTGAGACGCCCATAACTCCATCGTTTGATGTCGGATTGGGATGATTTTTGGCCATCTGAAAGGTATTTTAGTGCTCTTTGATTCCTGACTGGAATCGTCATATTCGAAGACCCTTTAGGGATCCGTAAGTGGGATCGCAGTCGTCGGTCCTGGATTTTTCCTTCATCTCCTTGTCTAATAGTAACCCTCATAACTCTCTCTTCAGAAGTCGAATTTAGAATATTTTCTGCTCATTGGAATCGTAACTTGACAAGCATCCAAATTGGAAAAGAATTGGCTAATTCGGAGACCGTTCGATATCCCAAAAGCACGTTGGAACTCTTCGATCGTCATTTTTCAATATGGATTGTTAATATTTCCAAATAGCGCGATCCAACTGAGACGCCCATAACTCCATCGTTTGATGTCGGATTGGGATGATTTTTGGCCATCTGAAAGGTATTTTAGTGCTCTTTGATTCCTGACTGGAATCGTCATATTCGAAGACCCTTTAGGGATCCGTAAGTGGGATCGCAGTCGTCGGTCCTGGATTTTTCCTTCATCTCCTTGTCTAATAGTAACCCTCATAACTCTCTCTTCAGAAGTCGAATTTAGAATATTTTCTGCTCATTGGAATCGTAACTTGACAAGCATCCAAATTGGAAAAGAATTGGCTAATTCGGAGACCGTTCGATATCCCAAAAGCACGTTGGAACTCTTCGATCGTCATTTTTCAATATGGATTGTTAATATTTCCAAATAGCGCGATCCAACTGAGACGCCCATAACTCCATCGTTTGATGTCGGATTGGGATGATTTTTGGCCATCTGAAAGGTATTTTAGTGCTCTTTGATTCCTGACTGGAATCGTCATATTCGAAGACCCTTTAGGGATCCGTAAGTGGGATCGCAGTCGTCGGTCCTGGATTTTTCCTTCATCTCCTTGTCTAATAGTAACCCGCATAACTCTCTTTTCAGACGTCGAATTTAGAATATTTTGGGCTCATTGGAATCGTAACTTGACAAGCATCCAAATTGGAAAAGAATTGGCTAATTCGGAGACCGTTCGATATCCCAAAAGCACGTTGGAACTCTTCGATCGTCATTTTTCAATATGGATTGTTAATATTTCCAAATAGCGCGATCCAACTGAGACGCCCATAACTCCATCGTTTGATGTCGGATTGGGATGATTTTTGGCCATCTGAAAGGTATTTTAGTGCTCTTTGATTCCTGACTGGAATCGTCATATTCGAAGACCCTTTAGGGATCCGTAAGTGGGATCGCAGTCGTCGGTCCTGGATTTTTCCTTCATCTCCTTGTCTAATAGTAACCCTCATAACTCTCTCTTCAGAAGTCGAATTTAGAATATTTTCTGCTCATTGGAATCGTAACTTGACAAGCATCCAAATTGGAAAAGAATTGGCTAATTCGGAGACCGTTCGATATCCCAAAAGCACGTTGGAACTCTTCGATCGTCATTTTTCAATATGGATTGTTAATATTTCCAAATAGCGCGATCCAACTGAGACGCCCATAACTCCATCGTTTGATGTCGGATTGGGATGATTTTTGGCCATCTGAAAGGTATTTTAGTGCTCTTTGATTCCTGACTGGAATCGTCATATTCGAAGACCCTTTAGGGATCCGTAAGTGGGATCGCAGTCGTCGGTCCTGGATTTTTCCTTCATCTCCTTGTCTAATAGTAACCCTCATAACTCTCTCTTCAGAAGTCGAATTTAGAATATTTTCTGCTCATTGGAATCGTAACTTGACAAGCATCCAAATTGGAAAAGAATTGGCTAATTCGGAGACCGTTCGATATCCCAAAAGCACGTTGGAACTCTTCGATCGTCATTTTTCAATATGGATTGTTAATATTTCCAAATAGCGCGATCCAACTGAGACGCCCATAACTCCATCGTTTGATGTCGGATTGGGATGATTTTTGGCCATCTGAAAGGTATTTTAGTGCTCTTTGATTCCTGACTGGAATCGTCATATTCGAAGACCCTTTAGGGATCCGTAAGTGGGATCGCAGTCGTCGGTCCTGGATTTTTCCTTCATCTCCTTGTCTAATAGTAACCCTCATAACTCTCTCTTCAGAAGTCGAATTTAGAATATTTTGCTCATTGGAATCGTAACTTGACAAGCATCCAAATTGGAAAAGAATTGGCTAATTCGGAGACCGTTCGATATCCCAAAAGCACGTTGGAACTCTTCGATCGTCATTTTTCAATATGGATTGTTAATATTTCCAAATAGCGCGATCCAACTGAGACGCCCATAACTCCATCGTTTGATGTCGGATTGGGATGATTTTTGGCCATCTGAAAGGTATTTTAGTGCTCTTTGATTCCTGACTGGAATCGTCATATTCGAAGACCCTTTAGGGATCCGTAAGTGGGATCGCAGTCGTCGGTCCTGGATTTTTCCTTCATCTCCTTGTCTAATAGTAACCCTCATAACTCTCTCTTCAGAAGTCGAATTTAGAATATTTTCTGCTCATTGGAATCGTAACTTGACAAGCATCCAAATTGGAAAAGAATTGGCTAATTCGGAGACCGTTCGATATCCCAAAAGCACGTTGGAACTCTTCGATCGTCATTTTTCAATATGGATTGTTAATATTTCCAAATAGCGCGATCCAACTGAGACGCCCATAACTCCATCGTTTGATGTCGGATTGGGATGATTTTTGGCCATCTGAAAGGTATTTTAGTGCTCTTTGATTCCTGACTGGAATCGTCATATTCGAAGACCCTTTAGGGATCCGTAAGTGGGATCGCAGTCGTCGGTCCTGGATTTTTCCTTCATCTCCTTGTCTAATAGTAACCCTCATAACTCTCTCTTCAGAAGTCGAATTTAGAATATTTTGCTCATTGGAATCGTAACTTGACAAGCATCCAAATTGGAAAAGAATTGGCTAATTCGGAGACCGTTCGATATCCCAAAAGCACGTTGGAACTCTTCGATCGTCATTTTTCAATATGGATTGTTAATATTTCCAAATAGCGCGATCCAACTGAGACGCCCATAACTCCATCGTTTGATGTCGGATTGGGATGATTTTTGGCCATCTGAAAGGTATTTTAGTGCTCTTTGATTCCTGACTGGAATCGTCATATTCGAAGACCCTTTAGGGATCCGTAAGTGGGATCGCAGTCGTCGGTCCTGGATTTTTCCTTCATCTCCTTGTCTAATAGTAACCCTCATAACTCTCTCTTCAGAAGTCGAATTTAGAATATTTTCTGCTCATTGGAATCGTAACTTGACAAGCATCCAAATTGGAAAAGAATTGGCTAATTCGGAGACCGTTCGATATCCCAAAAGCACGTTGGAACTCTTCGATCGTCATTTTTCAATATGGATTGTTAATATTTCCAAATAGCGCGATCCAACTGAGACGCCCATAACTCCATCGTTTGATGTCGGATTGGGATGATTTTTGGCCATCTGAAAGGTATTTTAGTGCTCTTTGATTCCTGACTGGAATCGTCATATTCGAAGACCCTTTAGGGATCCGTAAGTGGGATCGCAGTCGTCGGTCCTGGATTTTTCCTTCATCTCCTTGTCTAATAGTAACCCTCATAACTCTCTCTTCAGAAGTCGAATTTAGAATATTTTCTGCTCATTGGAATCGTAACTTGACAAGCATCCAAATTGGAAAAGAATTGGCTAATTCGGAGACCGTTCGATATCCCAAAAGCACGTTGGAACTCTTCGATCGTCATTTTTCAATATGGATTGTTAATATTTCCAAATAGCGCGATCCAACTGAGACGCCCATAGCTCCATCGTTTGATGTCGGATTGGGATGATTTTTGGCCATCTGAAAGGTATTTTAGTGCTCTTTGATTCCTGACTGGAATCGTCATATTCGAAGACCCTTTAGGGATCCGTAAGTGGGATCGCAGTCATCGGTCCTGGATTTTTCCTTCATCTCCTTGTCTAATAGTAACCCTCATAACTCCCTCTTCAGAAGTCGAATTTAGAATATTTTTTGCTCATTGGAATCGTAGCTTGACAAGCATCCTAATTAGAAAAGAATTGGCTAATTCGGAGACCGTTCGATATCCCAAAAGCACGTTGGAACTCTTCGATCGTCATTTTTCAGTATGGATTGTTAATATTTCCAAATAGCGCGATCCAACTGAGACGCCCATAAATCCATCGTTTGATGTCGGATTGGGATGATTTTTGGCCATTTGAAAGGTATTTTAGTGCTCTTTGATTCCTGACTGGAATCGTCATATTCAAAGACCCTTTAGGGATCCGTAAGTGGGATCGCCGTCGTCGGTCCTGAATTTTTCCTTCATCTCCTTGTCTAATAGTAAATCTCATAACTCTCTCTTCAGAAGTCGAATTTATAATATTTTCCAATCATTGGAATCGTAACTTGACAAGCATCCAAATTGGAAAAGAATTGGCTAATTCGGAGACCGTTCGATATCCCAAAAGCACGTTGGAACTCTTCGATCGTCATTTTTCAATATGGATTGTTAATATTTCCAAATAGCGCGATCCAACTGAGAAGTCCATAACTCCATTGTTTGATGTCGGATTGGGATGATTTTTGGCCATCTGAAAGATATTTTAGTGCTCTTTGATTCCTGACTGGAATCGTCATATTCGAAGACCCTTTAGGGATCCGTAAGTGGGATCGCAGTCGTCGGTCCTGGATTTTTCCTTCATCTCCTTGTCTAATAGTAACCCTCATAACTCTCTCTTCAGAAGTCGAATTTAGAATATTTTCTGCTCATTGGAATCGTAACTTGACAAGCATCCAAATTGGAAAAGAATTGGCTAATTCGGAGACCGTTCGATATCCCAAAAGCACGTTGGAACTCTTCGATCGTCATTTTTCAATATGGATTGTTAATTTTCCAAATAGCGCGATCCAACTGAGACTTCCATAGCTCCATCGTTTGATGTCGGATTGTGAAGATTTTTGGCCACCTGAAAGGTATTTTAGTGCTCTTTGATTCCTAACTGGAATTGTCATATTCGAAGACCCTGTAGGGATCCGTAAGTGGGATCGCAGTCGTCCGTCTTGGATTTTTCCTTCATCTCCTTGTCTAATAGTAACCCTCATAACTCCCTCTTCAGAAGTCAAATTTAGAATATTTTTTGCTCATTGGAATCGTAACTTGACAAGCATCCAAATTGGAAATGAATTGGCCTATTCGGAGACCGTTCGATATCCCAAAGCACGTTGGAACTCTTCGATCGTCATTTTTCAATATGGATTGTTAATATTTCCAAATAGCGCGATCCAACTGAGACGCCCATAGCTCCATCGTTTGATGTCGAATTGGGATGATTTTTGGCCACTTGAAAGGTATTTTAGTGCTCTTTGATTCCTGACTGGAATCGTCATATTCAAAGACCCTTTAGGGATTCGTAAATGGGATCGCCGTCGTCGGTCCTGGATTTTTCCTTCATCTCCTTGTCTAATAGTAACCCTCATAACTCCCTCTTCAGAAGTCGAATTTATAATATTTTCCAGTCATTGGAATCGTAACTTGACAAGCATTCAAATTGGAAAAGAATTGGCTAATTCGGAGACCGTTCGATATCCCTAAAGCACGTTGGAACTCTTCGATCGTCATTTTTCAATATGGATTGTTAATATTTCCAAATAGCGTGATCCAACTGAGAAGTCCATAACTCCATTGTTTGATGTCGGATTGGGATGATTTTTGGCCATCTGAAAGATATTTTAGTGCTCTTTGATTCCTGACTGGAATCGTCATATTCGAAGACCCTTTAGGGATCCGTAAGTGGGATCGCAGTCGTCGGTCCTGGATTTTTCCTTCATCTCCTTGTCTAATAGTAACCCGCATATCTCTCCTTCAGAGTCGAATTTAGAATATTTTCTGCTCATTGGAATCGTAACTTGACAAGCATCCAAATTGGAAAAGAATTGGCTAATTCGGAGACCGTTCGATATCCCAAAAGCACGTTGGAACTCTTCGATCGTCATTTTTCAATATGGATTGTTAATATTTCCAAATAGCGCGATCCAACTGAGACGCCCATAACTCCATCGTTTGATGTCGGATTGGGATGATTTTTGGCCATCTGAAAGGTATTTTAGTGCTCTTTGATTCCTGACTGGAATCGTCATATTCGAAGACCCTTTAGGGATCCGTAAGTGGGATCGCAGTCGTCGGTCCTGGATTTTTCCTTCATCTCCTTGTCTAATAGTAACCCTCATAACTCCCTCTTCAGAAGTCGAATTTAGAATATTTTCTGCTCATTGGAATCGTTACTTGACAAGCATCCAAATTGGAAAAGAATTGGCTAATTCGGAGACCGTTCGATATCCCAAAAGCACGTTGGAACTCTTCGATCGTCATTTTTCAATATGGATTGTTAATATTTCCAAATAGCGCGATCCAACTGAGACGCCCATAACTCCATCGTTTGATGTCGGATTGGGATGATTTTTGGCCATCTGAAAGGTATTTTAGTGCTCTTTGATTCCTGACTGGAATCGTCATATTCGAAGACCCTTTAGGGATCCGTAAGTGGGATCGCAGTCGTCGGTCCTGGATTTTTCCTTCATCTCCTTGTCTAAAAGTAACCCTCATAACTCTCTCTTCAGAAGTCGAATTTAGAATATTTTCTGCTCATTGGAATCGTAACTTGACAAGCTTCTAAATTGGATGAGAATTAGCTAATTCGGAGACCGTTCGATATCCCGAAAGCACGTTGGAACTCTTCGATCGTCATTTTTCAATATGGATTGTTAATATTTTCAAATAGCGCAATCCAGCTGAGACGCCCATAACTCCATCGTTTGATGTCTAATTGGGATGATTTTTCGCCAGCTGAAAGGTATTTTTGTGCTCTTTGATTCCTCACTGGAATCGTCATATTCGAAGACCCTTTTGGGATCCGTAAGTGGTATCGCAGTCGTCGGTCCTGGATTTTTCCTTCATCTCCTTGTCTAATAGTAACCCTCATAACTCCCTCTTCAGAAGTCGAATTTAGAATATTTTCTGCTCATTGGAATCGTTACTTGACAAGCATCCAAATTGGAAAAGAATTGGCTAATTCGGAGACCATTCGATATCCCAAAAGCACGTTGGAACTCTTCAATCGTCATTTTTCAATATGGATTGTAAATATTTCGAAATAGCGCGATCCAACTGAGACGCCCATAGCTCCATCGTTTGATGTCGGATTGGGATGATTTTTGACCATCTGAAAGGTATTTTAGTGCTCTTTGATTCCTGACTGGAATCGTCATATTCGAAGACCCTTTAGGGATCCGTAAGTGGGATCGCAGTCGTCGGTCCTGGATTTTTCCTTCATCTCCTTGTCTAATAGTAACCCTCATAACTCCCTCTTCTGAGGTCGAATTTAGAATATTTTCTACTCATTGGAATCGTTACTTGACAAGCATCCAAATTGGAAAAGAATTGGCTAATTCGGAGACCGTTCGATATCCCAAAAGCACGTTGGAACTCTTCGATCGTCATTTTTCAATATGGATTGTTAATATTTCCAAATAGCGCGATCCAACTGAGACGACCATAACTCCATCGTTTGATGTCGGATTGGGATGATTTTTGGCCATCTGAAAGGTATTTTAGTGCTCTTTGATTCCTGACTGGAATCGTCATATTCGAAGACCCTTTAGGGATCCGTAAGTGGGATCGCAGTCGTCGGTCCTGGATTTTTCCTTCATCTCCTTGTCTAATAGTAACCCTCATAACTCTCTCTTCAGAAGTCGAATTTAGAATATTTTTTGCTCATTGGAATCGTAACTTGACAAGCATCCAAATTGGAAAAGAATTGGCTAATTCGGAGACCGTTCGATATCCCAAAAGCACGTTGGAACTCTTCGATCGTCATTTTTCAATATGGATTGTTAATATTTCCAAATAGCGCGATCCAACTGAGAAGTCCATAACTCCATCGTTTGATGTCGGATTGGGATGATTTTTGGCCATCTGAAAGGTATTTTAGTGCTCTTTGATTCCTGACTGGAATCGTCATATTCGAAGACCCTTTAGGGATCTGTAAGTGGGATCGCAGTCGTCGGTCCTGGATTTTTCCTTCATCTCCTTGTCTAATAGTAACCCTCATAACTCCCTCTTCAGAAGTCGAATTTAGAATATTTTATGCTCATTGGAATCGTAACTTGACAAGCATCCAAATTGGAAAAGAATTGGCTAATTCGGAGACCGTTCGATATCCCAAAAGCACGTTGGAACTCTTCGATCGTCATTTTTCAATATGGATTGTTAATATTTCCAAATAGCGCGATCCAACTGAGACGTCCATAACTCCATCGTTTGATGTCGGATTGGGATGATTTTTGGCCATCTGAAAGGTATTTTAGTGCTCTTTGATTCCTGACTGGAATCGTCATATTCGAAGACCCTTTAGGGATCCGTAAGTGGGATCGCAGTCGTCGGTCCTGGATTTTTCCTTCATCTCCTTGTCTAATAGTAACCCTCATAACTCTCTCTTCAGAAGTCGAATTTAGAATATTTTATGCTCATTGGAATCGTAACTTGACAAGCATCCAAATTGGAAAAGAATTGGCTAATTCGGAGACCGTTCGATATCCCAAAAGCACGTTGGAACTCTTCGATCGTCATTTTTCAATATGGATTGTTAATATTTCCAAATAGCGCGATCCAACTGAGAAGTCCATAACTCCTTCGTTTGATGTCGGATTGGGATGATTTTTGGCCATCTGAAAGGTATTTTAGTGCTCTTTGATTCCTGACTGGAATCGTCATATTCGAAGACCCTTTAGGGATCCGTAAGTGGGATCGCAGTCGTCGGTCCTGGATTTTTCCTTCATCTCCTTGTCTAATAGTAACCCTCATAACTCCCTCTTCAGAAGTCGAATTTAGAATATTTTTTGCTCATTGGAATCGTAACTTGACAAGCATCCAAATTGGAAAAGAATTGGCTAATTCGGAGACCGTTCGATATCCCAAAAGCACGTTGGAACTCTTCGATCGTCATTTTTCAATATGGATTGTTAATATTTCCAAATAGCGCGATCCAACTGAGAAGTCCATACCTCCTTCGTTTGATGTCCGATTGGGGTGATTTTTGGCCATCTGAAAGGTATTTTAGTGCTCTTTGATTCCTGACTGGAATCGTCATATTCGAAGACCCTTTAGGGATCCGTAAGTGGGATCGCAGTCGTCGGTCCTGGATTTTTCCTTCATCTCCTTGTCTAATAGTAACCCTCATAACTCCCTCTTCAGAAGTCGAATTTAGAATATTTTCTGCTCATTGGAATCGTAACTTGACAAGCATCCAAATTGGAAAGAATTGGCTAATTCGGAGACCGTTCGATATCCCAAAAGCACATTGGAACTCTTTGATCGTCATTTTTCAATATGGATTGTTAATATTTCCAAATAGCGCGATCCAACTGAAACGCCCATAGCTCCATCATTTGATGTCAGATTGGGATGATTTTTGGCCACCTGAAAGGTATTTTAGTGCCCATAGCTCCACCTGAAAGCGAGATGTAAACCTGGGGTCTCGATCGGATACAATGGACACAGGAATGCCATGAAGTCTAACAATCTCCTTGATATATTGCTTGCTTAAGTCATCTAGGATGAAGAAATACGTATGGAAGAAAGTTGCTGACTTTGTTAGCCGATCCAACGCTCACCCATCTTGCCTCATGATGACGGCTTATTTTCGGTAGTCCGACAATAAAATCCATCATTATGCTCCCATTTCCACTCTGTACCTGTAACGGTTGTAAAAGTCCCGACGGCTTCTGATGCTCCACTTAAAAACTTCTGACAAGTAAGACACCTTGCAACGTAGCTGGCTATCTCCCTCTTCATATTACTCCACCAAATTGACGTCGACTCACGGTACATTTTAGTTCCTCCTGGGTGGTATGGTGAATTTTGTTGGCGGTGCGCCTCATTTAAGACTTCTGCTTCATTCGATATGTCCTGGAATAAATAACTCCCTTGAAATCTGACCCCACCATCAAGCTTCTCCCACTCCGAGTCGTCCTTTCCCGCTTCTTCGTTATTTTCTCTTGTAACCATGCATCATTCTTCTTGCGCTTCTATTATTCGTCGCACCTAGAAAAGAAAATTCTAAAAACTCAGCCTAATATACGATTTAAAGGATATTAAATGGATAATTAGAAATTTCTTAACCAGAGTGGGTTGCACCACCAAATTACTGATATAAGCCCGAGGGTCATCGATACGAAGTCTAACTTCAAAATCTTTACTATATCAAGCATCTCCCATTCTTAATCATTAAGCTCGCCACCAGCTTGCGCATCTTCCTGCTTAACGCGTCGGCTACGACGTTCGCCTTGCCTGGATGTAGCAGATTCGAAATGATAATCCTTCAGAATTCCATCCATCCCTCTGCCGCATATTTAAGTCCTTTTGATCAAAAAGATACTTTAACTCTTGTGAATCCGAATACAGTTCAAACTGCTCACCATAAGATAATGCCTCCAAATTTTTTAAGGCAAACACTACAGCTGCAAGCTCTAAGTCGTGAGTGGATAATTCTGCTCATGAGGTTTCAACTGCCTTGACGCGAATGCTATTGCTTTACCGCTTTGCATTAGCACGCATCCCAACCCTTGATAAGATGCATCAGTATATACCACAATCTTTCCCCTTCTGCTGGTAAGGAAAGCACTGGAGCTTTCCGTTAATCGCTTTCTTCAATTTAGAGAAAGCCTGCTCGCAATTTCATTCCTTTAAAAGAAGTGCCCTTCTTGGTCAAGTTAGTCAACGCCTTGCTAATTTAGAGAATCCCTCAATGAATCTTCTATAATAACCAGCTAATCCAGAAAACTGCGCACTTCTGTCACATTGGTGGGTTGCTCCCAATTTAACACTGCTTCGACTTTCGATGGATCTACCGACACTCCTTTTCCGATATCCAGTGCCCCAAATTTACTTCATTCTTCCAAAAGTCACATTTTGAAGCTTTGGCATACAACTGATTGTCCTTTAGAGTTTGAAGGGCTATTTGAAGGTGTTCAGCATGATCCTTTTGCGTCTTGGAGTAATTAAAATATCATCTATGAACACTATCACGAATCGGTCTAAATACGGTTTAAAGACCTGTTCATGAGATCCATAAATATGCTGGAGCATTCGTTAGTCCGAAGGGCATCACTAGAAATTCATAATGGCCGTACCGAGTCCTAAAGCAGTCTTGGGTACATCTTCATCTCTAATCCTCAACTGATGATATCCAGACCGTAGGTCTATCTTTGAAAAATATTTAGCTCCCTTCAACTGATCGAATAATCATTTTTATCCTCGGCACGGATACTTGTTCTTGATAGTCGCTTTATTAGTTGACGGTAATCGATGCAAGCCTTAAAGACCCATCCTTCTTTCTTACAAATAATACCGGTGCACCCACCTCTTGACGTACTAGCCCTAATGAAGCCTTGGTCTTGGAGCTGCTGAAGTTGCTCCCTTAATTCTCTCAATTCAACAGGTGTCATACGGTATGGTGCTCTGGAGATTGGTGCCGTCCCAGGTACCAGATCGATTATGAAATCTACATCTCTCCTTGGCGGTAATCCAGGAATATCTTGAAATACTTCTGGAAATTCATTAACAATCGAAATTTGTTCCACTCCTTGAGGTTCAACTTCCGAGATGGCTGACAAACTAATCGGTGCTCCTTCCTTCGTGTCCCATGGAATTGTAACGGTGCTCGCCCATCGATATTTAATATGACATCTTCTTAAACAATCGATTTTTACCCGATATAAAGATACCAATCCATCCCCAATATAATATCGTATTCTCGCATCGGCATAACTATGAGATTAGCTGGTAAATTTACGTCTCGATCATAATCGGACAGGATTTACAAATTTGACTTAGGTCCACTGAATTACCAAGGGGGTTGTTTGCTACTGTTAACTTTTTATCTAAGGGAGTAGGAGATAACCCAATCGAGCATACAAGGCAGTAAGAAATAAATGAATGCGATGCTCCAGAGTCAAATAACGCTCTAACCTAAGGATGAATAAATGACGATGGTACCTTCGACTACATCACTGCTAGCCTCGATGTCAGGCTGAATAATGTCATCTGTTGGCGGTGCTGGATCCTCATATAAGGGTGCGACATCATCATAAGTCTGGGTCGCTCCATCCTCAAACTGTGCTGGAACATCATAACTTTGAATTGAGCCTTCGTATTGTTGCCCCAAGTTCTCGTACGGCTGCACTGTGTCATCTCCTGACTGTACTAGGGCGTAGACTCGGCCTTGAGCTTGTGGTCGTGGTGCCTGAACTCCATGCCTCGACTGCTGGTACTGCTGAGGTTTAACCTGTGGCAGCGGCTGCTGAGGTGGTCTCTGATATACCGATGAAGGTCCTTGCTGTGGTGGCCTCGAGTATGACTGTAGTGGCCTCTGTGGATATGGCTGAGGTGGTCTCGAGGAAGGCTGTGATGCGGAAGGATGTAATGGAGGTTGCTGTGACATAAACGGCGGCACATGTTGTTGGGGAGGCCTGAAAGACTGATGTGAAGGTCCTGCCCTTTGTGGATAATGAGTGCGTTGTGGTCTGGAACAAAAACGAGAAGTGTGG
>JAJHSJ010000001.1:74958020-75110308 GCA_021015155.1 Magnolia officinalis
GACTCCTATAAGTCCAAAAGATGGATGGAGTGAAGAGAGTTAGAGATAGTAGCCTCAAGGTCGACCTGAGTGTCTCTCCTCCAGATGATTAGGTATTGTTTAAGAAGCTTAAGCTTGCTACTCAGAACAAACCTCGGGCTACCTGAAGAGCAAGACCACCGGTTGGAACTAGAGAGGGAAAACCATTAATCCCGAGCCAAGAGTTCAAATCTCAAAGGTTTAGGCCCCCAACTCTCTTCTACCAGATCTAAAAGAATGGGGCAATGATCCAAGACTGGTCGAGGGAGGCCACGTTGAAGCACGACTAGGAAGGCTTCCAAACAAGAGAGAAACGAGAAATCTAGTCGGGAAAGGATGGGAGGTATTACCTATTAGTCCAAGTGAATTTAGCATCAAGAAGAGGAAGGTCTATGAGATTATTCACCCTAGCCCAATCAGAAAATAATTGCATGCTCCTCGAGATACGACTACCGTTGGATTTCTCAAAGGAGAAACGAATCACATTGAAATCACTTCCAATACACCAAGGAAGGGACCATTTCTCCTTGATAGTGTTAAGGTCCTCCCAAAGTAGGTGCCTCGACGAAGCAATGCATGGGCCATATACCAAAGAGAAAATCCATTTAAACCCGAATGAGCAATTTCTCAGAACAACAGACACACAGCAAACACTCCAATCAGGGAGTCTTCTTTTGTCTAGGAGTTAGCGTCCCAGACAAGGTGTTCCGTATCCATTACGATACGACCGTAAAGGCCGATACATATAGGTAACGGCCGTGACCGTTACACAATACGGGGATGAAAAGGGGCAGTTGATTTTTTTGAACCGTATCGGCCGTTACAAGGGCGTAACGACTGTTACCCCCCATAACAGTCGAAAAACAACAACTTTTTTCCATTTAAATCCATCTTTCTCCTCATTTTTCTTATTCCAAAAACTTTTCTAGATTATTCTAAAGCAGATTTCAACCACTCTTTAGTCTTACTCTTACTATAGTTTTTAGTATTAAAGTGTAGATTTGAGTGAATTAGGTGAATAGAAGCTCCGAGGGCCATTTAAAAAAAATAATAATAAAAATCATAAAAAATGGTATTTATACTCTCTTTTTTCATGATTATCTAGTTCTAATGCTTGATTGTGATGTGCAAATATTAGAGACACATAACCATGTTCATAAATTCACCATACAACCACTCTCACCCAAGAGTGGACCGTTACACTACCATAAACATGTTCAAAACAAAAAATGAATACATCTTTGGAATATTTACATTATCATGGATTCTCTAAATATTCTTCCATAATTTTTTAGGCCAAAATTTTTTTTTTTCAACTGTTACGAGGTCGTAATGGTCGTTACGCCCCTTTATAGATTGTTACAGCCAATACTTGTATCAATAACTGTGGTGACCATTACGGCCACTGTTACTAATACGGAATACCTTCCTCCCAGGCCACAAGAATCCCCCATAGGAGCCAACAGCATCCAAGGAAATCCAATTTTTATGCCTAAAACCCCAAATGGAATCAAGTCAGAACGACTTACCAAGGAAAGCTCGGTCTCTTGGATACAATAATTTGGGCCTTATACTTACAAAGGAGCTCCTTGACCTGGGCTTTTCCTACAGCAGTCGAGGCCACGAACATTCCAAGAGATTATTATCATTGGATTACTAACTTACCTCTTCTCCCTTTCTTTAAATTTAAAAAATAAAAATAAAAAAAAAATAATAAAAAAAAAAAATGAGAGGAAGAAACCACCTCGTAGTTGGAGGATTCGAGATTCATCGGCCCCCTCCATCCTCAAGGAGACTTAGGGTGCCTTTTTCTTGCTTCCAATGTTGCTTTGATCCCACGTTCCTCAATGAACTAAAATAATGCAACATAATCCTCTTCTAAATCCTCAAATGACATTCCCAAAGTCTCCTAAATTCCATGTAAGCCTCGATAATCCATTGGGGGTCCTTGTGGTTAGAGAAGTTGGACCACCTAAGTAGGCACATTGCTAATAGAGACATCAAATAAGAAAGGTCGGGAGGGCGTGCCTGCAGGGACCATAGCCTAGAGAGGGTTCTTTGGTCTAGAAGGGGGGTAGAGGATGGACGCAGGCAACTTGCGACTAAAAAGGAGCCCGGTTAAAGAGGTTTGAATTTCAAAAAGGAGAAGGTCTGAGGCAATTGCCTAGGAGGAAAGGACTGAAGAAAGGTAACTAGGGTAGACAGTAGAGGCTTGACCAGAGTTAGGGTAGCTTGGCTAGAGCTGACAGGAAAGGAGCGGTTTAGGCTATTGAGGTAGCCATCAATGTCGTCTTCAGAAGCTAATGGAAGCTATGAGGGCAAGGGATCAAAAGCCAAAGAGTCTGAAGGGCAGATGGATGGCTAAAAGAGCGAGGGGTGATCAACGGTTGAAGATGAGGGGGACGAAACGTGAGGAGACATGTCAGCATAGCCGATGTCATCACTAGCAAATAGAGTTGGGCACGGGACGACTCGACTTGACTAACTTGACTCGTCTGACTCGTTCCGACCCGACTCAATCCGAACCAAATGGGTGAGTCGGTCCGAATCGAGTACGCTTCGCTCAATCCGAACTCAAACCAAGTCGAGTTCCAGTTACCTAGTAACTCGATCCAATCAGAGTCGACTCAATCCGAAACAGACTCGACTCGGATCCGGGGTATATATATATATATATATATATATATATATATATATATATATATATATATATATATATATATATATAAAACTCTAATTTTAAGTATCTCTAACCCTATAACCTATACGCCGCACCCGACCCCACCCCGACCCAATCCCAAACTCTCTCTTCCTCCCTCATCCTCCTCTTCCAAGCCTGGCAACCACCCACCACCATCACCCCCTCCTCTCTCTCTCTCCTCTCTCTCTCCTCTCTACTCCCTCCCACCCTCTCTCTCTCTCCTCTACTCCCTCTCACCCTCCTCTTCCAAGCCGACAGCCACCCACCACCATCACCCTCCTCCTCTCTCACCTCTCTAGGGTTGTACACGAACCATGCCAACTCGATCAACTCGCTCGACTCAACTCGAAAAAGCTCGATTCAACTCAGTTCGAAACTAAGTTCAAGTTGAGTCGAGCATAATTTTTTAGCACGAAAATATTTCGAGCCGAGTTCAAGCTAGCCTAAGCTCGACTCAACTCGACTCAGTTTGATATACAACTCGAACTCGGCTCAACTTGGTTTGACTCTGCTCAACTCGGTCAAATAGTATAAAAATCAAAATTTTATACCCTAGGTTTACGCCCTCCTTCTCACAACCTAGCCCGCCCGAGCTCTCTCTCTCTCTCTCTCTCTCTCTCTCTCTCTCTCTCTCTCTCTCTCTCTCTCTCTCTCTCTCTCTCTCTCTCTCTCTCTTAACCCACCTTTTCATTTGCTTCACGATGAACATGAGAGGGCACCCGAATGAGACTCCAAAGATCCAAGGCTTCGTTGGTCAGGTTGGATCTTCCCCGCACATCTCCCTGATTTTTTATTTTATTTATTTTTGAAAGGTGACATCTCCCTGACTTAGCACATCTAATCACATTTTTGGAGCGCCCGTTCAAGAATCACTTCTCATAATTCCACCAATAGTAGCCTGACTATGATTCCTAAAAGAGCACCCATCAAAGTTAAGATTAAAAAACTCAAGAGGCAAACTCCACCTTTCCTTAACCTTCCAAACTCCCCAACCACTAGCGGTAAAATCAGCCCAGTTGGAGCAGAAAAACCGACTGGGAAAACCTTTCAATTTTATGCTTGTTTTACCCATTCAAGAATCACCAGAAAGATCTTCTTACAATTATGATGGTCGAGCTAGCTTTACCCCTAAAAAATGTTATTTCAGTCCATACAAAGAGACCACAATCCGCTTGGATAGTGAGCTTCCACAAGAACCGACCAACAGAAGACCAAGAATCAGACCACCAACTCATAATGAGATCTTTCACAGAACCAAGAAGCACTCGACTAATCCCATTTGGCTCGAACTCGACTCGAACTGGTCCGAGCTACTGACCAAGCCGAGTCAAGCTGGACAAAGTGGCTCGGTCACCGAGCCGAGCCAAACATGAGCCGGGGGTAGCTGCTGACCGAGTCAAATCGAGCTGAGGCCAGCTCGACTCGATGTACAGCTCTACTCCTCTCCACTCCCTGCCTCCCTCATCTCTCGATCTGAATTGGTGTCAACTTGAACCGACTCGATACTTTTTACTGGGTTGGACTCGATCAGGATTAGTCCAGGCCATACCCGAATTCGGATCGGTTCAGGCATGCTAAACTCGGTCCCGAGTCGAGTCGAGTTCGGGTCAAGCCTATTTCAAAACCGGATAGAGTCAGGTCAACCCTAACTCGGTCCGACTCGACTCGATGCCCAGCTCTACCAACAAAGCTATCAACCTTGAAACACAGGCGTAAATATCTCAATCGAGAGATGGAGCGTCAAAGCCACACGCCGAAGATTTGTGGCTGGAAGCAGGATAGGCATTAATGGACGAAGGCTTGAGAGCCAAGACTCCCCCTCTCATCTACAAGAGTCGGCTCGAGGGGCTCAGTCTAGTTGCCACGTAACAAAGAGAAGGAGATCGCTTCTTAAAGCAACCCTTGATTCTCTGAACGTCAAAGATCTTCTGACATCAGCTACGTCTATGCAAGGCTCAAAGCAAGGGAGATCAGAGATTATGATCTCACGATGGTCTATGAGAGTCAACAGATGATGACCTGAGGTGACATGTGGCAGGGACGGGTGTTGCAGGATGGGGCAATCTGAACCGTCAACATTCGCGGAGGCATTGACGGCTGAGATCAAAGATGGGGTGAGAAGTGAGGACAATTGTCCTTCCACGTGTTCTCCATCGCCACACTAGATTGTTTGTGATGCTCCGCCGATGCATTCAACAAGCAATGACCTTCACCTCTGGCCCTCTGGAGCTCCCTAGAATAGAGAGAAATTTTCCTGAGAAAACGAGATGAACAATCTTTCCTTCCCTACCACAATAGGGATTTTCGGTGTCACTGCGTCAAGACATTTTTTTCCAAATCCGAAGTCTGGCTGACCGTAATTCCCAGCCAAACTCAATAACAAGATTAAACTAAACTACCTCACCAATGCACAAACCCAACACTAGGAGGAACTCAAGATTCCACAGTTCGAGTGGGATACCAAAAAAATGGTATCAGGAAACTTCAAAGCCGAAAAAGGAGAACTCCTCCCATTTGCATATGGAGAACAAGGGGCCAAACAAGGAAGAAGCTCCCTCCAATAGGATGGGGTGGAATCTTGCTTCGGGCCTAAGATTGAGGAGATAGGTTGAATCCTTTTAAGGGTTCAAGGCCAAAACTACCTTTTAAAAGTTAATAAACGAACTCCACCCAGATTTTGACATTAGTCAGGGAAAACCTTTTCTAGCCACGGATAACCAAGCTCTGCACATATAAGGCAAAGGCTTCAATGATTATGGATTTGTCCACCAAAATTTCGAGAGACCCTAGGGTTATGGGAACCACAGGGAGGGTTGTCGTAGACTAATGTTGGTCTCTGAGTGAGTTGACTCCCACCATGTCTTTGTAGGAATGATCAAAGACTGTGCTAGAGTGTGTAGGAGCTTTGGTGCCTTTATCTAAATTGGCAAACATGTGCCAACACTGGTCCTCCACCCTATGGAGAGGTAGTTGTTGCTTCTTTAGTCTAGGACCATAGAGGGCCTTCTGAATTGAGATTCGTCATCCATTGAAGGTGGATTGATGAAAAGCAGAAATGGCCAGCACAGGAGCCTCTGGTGAGCCCATCTTGACAAAGGTGAAGCCTTTGGGTTCCATAGTACCTTTCTTCCGGGGGAGAACAATCTCATTCATCTCCCCCAACTTTCAGAAGACCCAGGAGAGTGTATTTGTCCCACTCAACCAGGAAACTAAAAACAAACAGGGTGGGGAAATGAGCAAATTTAGATGTCGGTACCTCTTTTTTTGCAATGGCTTTCTTCTTCTTGGTGGCTAGCCTACAGCCATCGTCTTTGAGAACAGAGCTAACAGGGGGAGACGCAGGAGCTCTCCCCAGGATACCACTATGTCCACCATTGAGATGGGGAATAAGGCTTATCCTTTCGACTAGAAGATCCTTAACATCAAAAGACCTCACCGGGTCCTGCAACACCATCCTCCAAAGATCTCCTTTCTCCTTGCATTCTGCGATAATTGTGCCTTCACCATTCGGGCCCTCAGGAGAACCTAATCTCCACCGCGGATGATTTCCTCGACAACCGATCAGCGATCTCTTCTGGATCTAGCTACTCAATACTCTTCACTCTTTCTTCTCTCGTTTCTCATTCTCTCCTCTCTTAGATTAGTTCAACTCCCATAAAAGCTGAAGTTGGAGTAATGTGCTAAATGAGATAAGACCCCAAAAGGATTTATGGGGTTTCCATCTCTAAGCTAGACTGAAGTTGGAGTAATGTGCTAAATGACCATAAAAGCCTCTTAAAGTGGAGGGGACCCCGCCTTTGCCAATTGGTGGGGGGGGGGGGGGGGGGGGGGGGGAGGAACTGTGATGATCTTGGTACAACCAAGTTCGTATTCCTGAGTCCCTTCGTGCTTGGTGATTCGATACCAGGCACATTGGACAGGATAATAAAACCAACTTGCAGTTGTTCTTTAATACTTTTCGATCCCTTAAAAAGTGCATCATCAAGACAACGACACCAAAGCATAATTGCACGTGTTGAGTGCTAAGCAATGTCCTTAAAACCATTCTATTGACAGAACAACAAGTCGATCGCCTTTCAAAATAGCAAGATGCATCCTAACTATTTGATCATTTGAACAAGTCTGAAATGGACGGTTGTGTGATCATGCAAGGGTTCAAATTCCACATTCGACCTAGACCAAACCCATTCACGGGTCCCCAGATTATGGTTTTAAATATCATCCCATGCAACCCGGTATCGTCCGAGTCATATTGGTTTTGGTACAAATCGAAATGAGTCACCACACTGATATGGGACCAAAATGGAACTTAATCGAGTCGTGTTGGTTCCAGTCCCCAATCGAATCGCGGCCCAAAACCACTACTTAAATCAATGCTCCAGATTAAATGGTCAGCCCATGCGACCATCCAGATTGGATATCAAGCCCATCTTCATTGCACAAAGAATGAAGTGAAAGCAGCAACAAATTTGGGTGCAAGAACAGGAAGTGTTTATTTCAAAATGTTAACAAGTGTAAGTAGCAGGAAGCAAGAGCAGATGGTAAGGGGGTTGTGAAACCTGATTAGGTGGATCGTGCAACTAACTAGTGAAGCCCCACTAAAGGTAAAAGCTTTCTGCTGGCTTGTGTGTTTAAAAAAAGTATTAACACAAGACCATCTCAAGAATAGAGGTCACTCTATTCCCAACAAATGTCCGGTGTGCTACGGAGCGGGAGAGTCACTCCAACAACTGCTCTTTTGCTCATTGTGCAGTCTCTAATTTTCTCAAGATATGGTATCAACTGGGTTATGCCGGCCACGGTGGGGAATCTACTCATTGGCTGGTGAACAGACTCTTGAGCTCCAGTTGATCATCTATTGTGGAAATCAATCATCCAGGCTGCCATTTGGTTGTATCTGGGTAGAAAGAAACAACAGAATATTCAGTTCTCAAGTTCGCCACTTCTGAAAACACAGTGGAATGGTGTTATCTGAACGAGAGAGGGATCCCAGTCCATTTACTAACATCCAACTGGGCTGAATCCATTTGGCGCCCATGGTATCCAGAGGCTATCAGAGAGAATTGGCGGCACCACCCTCCATATGGGCATCTCAAATTCGACTTGAATGGAAGCTCAATGAGGAACCTAGCCGGAGTTGGCGATCTCATCAAGAAAGGGAGAAATTCTGGTGCTATTCTCTGGCCATTTGGCTGTCACAAGATCTAACTATGCCAATGTTGCAGCTCTCCTCCAAGGGTTTAGACTAGCAGTGGCTCAAATTTTCAGCCTAATATGCATGGGATGACTGGAAAGTGTTCTTTTCTTCTCTCTTTTTTTTTTTTCCGAGAGAGAGAGAGAGAGAGAGAGAGAGAGAGAGCTCAAGAAATGTTATCAGCTGGACTAAATTTGGTTACAGCGTTTAGACAAACCTGAGGCTTGAAATTTCAGCCCATATGTTGTGTCTTCACCACTTCATTTGTGCACGTGCACTTCATTTGTGGCGCAGTCGTTGGCTTTTGTATTTATTTTTTGTTTTATCCATTAATAAAGTTCCTCGCCATTCATCCAAAAAACTATATGACTGTCCACATTGACAATCTAGATCACATCAGAGGTCGAAATTGAGCCAATTGACAATCTGGACCAATTCAATGGTCTAAATGGATTGTGGGGTGCACGAATCCAATTGGATGCCCAAATCACCAACCAGTTGGATTGAGCGGCCCACAAGTTCATCCAAAATAGCCCTATGCAACAACTGTAGAGTGACTAAACGGATCTTGTGCTAGTCATACAGCCCATAATTCCATACGCTTGTCTATAAACAACTTTTAGAACAAAAGGATTCTATGTCTAGCTTCCTTCTATAGTTATTTTCTATTTTTATGCAAGTTGAGAAATTTTAGGCAATTTATTATTTGAACCAAAAAACTTGTTGCCTTGGTTTCTTCAATTGGTTTGTAAACAAGACTATAAAGCCACAAGAGTGGGAATAAAATAAATAATGTCATGAAAATTTCAAATTCAATCAAAATATTGTGATTCCTTTAATGTTTCTTGATATTAGAAGCACGTTCTAGAGGTGAGACCACAGAAATACTAGAAAGAGATTTCCTCCTCAAAGTTATCCCCTTTTTAATCTCTCTGTAAATTTTGTCAGCAAGTGAAGTTGTCAATTTTCTGACCATTTTTTTAAGATATTCATCATCATCACAGTAGTAGGTTTGCTCTGATCTTCAATTACGCTCAACTTTCTTCAATTTGCTACACAAAGCGTATGGGACAAAACTGAATTCTTTCAAGCAGGGGAATTGATGCATCCAAGCCACCGCCACACGTGCACAAGTGTCCATCAAAGGCAGGCCCCATAGCTTGTATGGTTAAAATCTGGCCCCAAGAGCTGTCCAACTGATCATGAGGACCAGATTTGCAATCAGATCAGATTGTGTGCCCAAATGATACCTGCAGTTATCCCAGATAATTGTGGGAGGAGGTTCAATCGAAGTTGATGTCCATCTGATCAACAAGAAGAATTTGGTGGAGAAGATCCCAGAGGATATAGTCCAATGGAGAGCGTCTTGTTCTCCTTCGGAGGGTTGCACACCTTGGAGGAGCCTCAGTAGATCCAGGTAGGCCTCAGATTCCAAATCCGAAAGCCCTCATTTAAACAGAGGCGACCACACCCCTAATCCAACAGAGTGACAGTCAACTACAGAAACTGATAGATTAGTGGCAATTGAAGCCAAAGAAGGGAAAGGAGAGGCTAGAGAACTGTCCGAAATCCACCAATCTTGTCAAAAAAAATTGACATGAGATCATCTTCGACCTTCTTGAAAGGGAGGATCTTGGCAATAGCTTTCCAAACCATGGAAGCCCCGTAACGAGAGGAGGGTTTGGTGAACCATCCTCCCTTCACGACTCCATATTCAGCAGCAACCAAATCCCTCGACCAAATTTCAGGTTCCTTAGCAAAAACGCCATATCCATTTACCAAGGAGAGTTGTGTTAACCTCTTCTAAACCTTTGATGCCGGCTCCTTCCAAAAGGGGTCTGCAAACCTCATTCCAACAAAGGAGATGGAATTTATGCATGTCAAGTTTATAATTCCACAAGAAATCTCGAGTCTCGACAGAGTTTATCAATTTTGGAAAGGATGGATTTGGGGCAGGAAATATAGAGAGGAAATAGGAAGGTAGGTTGGACAGAGGATGTTTGGTCAGAGTGAGACGACCACCCATAGACGGATAGTAGCTTTTCCAAGGGAAAAGTTCCCTTTTCTAATGTTTCAATGACTACATTCCAAAGATGATTGGCCAGTTTGCCAATACAAAGGGGGAGACCTAAATAGGAGGAAGGGAAGGAGCCAACTTTGCAGCCAAACTCCTCAGCCAGCCTGTTAGGGGAGCATTAGAGATGTTTATACCCAACATTTCACCCTAGGCGAAGTTAATCTTTAGGCCAGGAAATGGCCTCATAATAGCAAATACCTTTCATGAGTTAACCACAGATGAGACTGAGTCTTCACAAAAAAGTAAAGTATCATCAGCAAACTAGATATGAGTAATGAAGGGGCTAGAGGGAGAAACTCTCAATCCACTGGAGAGCCCTATGGATTCCCCTTTAGCTATCATTTTGTTGAGGCCATTGGAGGCAATAATGAAGAGATAAAAGGAGAGGGGATCCCCCTGCCTAAGGCCCCTTGAGGAGAAGAAACCTTTAGGGGAACCATTCACTGAAACAGAGGAGGCAGAGGAGATGTAGGAGGAGATTTATTTGTCTCCAACGACAAATCTGTCCAAAAGATAGTCCCAATTAACCCCAATCAGCATGGTCAAAGTCCTTTTCGTAAGATGGAAAAGAAGAGTAAAAAGAGAATGTGATCCGATACCTGTTGGTGATTCTCAATTTTAACACCCTTTAGCTATCATTCTGTTGAGGCCATTGGAGGCAATAATGAAGAGATAAAAGGAGAGGGGATCCCCCTGCTTGAGGCCCCTTGAGGAGAAGAAACCTTTAGGGGAACCATTCACTGAAACAGAGGAGGCAGAGGAGATGTAGGAGGAGATTTATTTGTCTCCAACGACAAATCTGTCCAAAAGATAGTCCCAATTAACCCCAATCAGCATGGTCAAAGGCCTTTTCGTAAGATGGAAAAGAAGAGTAAAAAGAGAATGTGATCCGGTACCTGTTGGTGATTCTCAATTTTAACACCATCAATAGAAATAAAACTTATCTTGTCCAAGCGAGATCTAGCACTAGTAATTACATGAAAGTATGGTATTCTTATCACCTTCTTTTAGCTAGACTAATCTCGATCGTTGCGTCCACTTTATCTCTTGATGTCTTGTTAGACTTGTGTACTCTACTCTGAGAGAGGTCTTAAGAGTTGTCTCCAAATTGGACAACTAATTCAATTCTTCATGCACATCTAAATGTTGGATCTCTGAAAGGGTATTAGATGTCGCAACCTCAACACCGTCTTGAGAATCTTTTCTCCAAGAAATTACGTTTTGTTTGAGAAGTTACAATTTTCTACTCAGGACATAACTCGGGCTGCCAGAGACAGAGAAAGACGTCCACTAATTGGACACGAGGGATAGAAATCCCTTTTTTTTCGAGCAACGAAATGGTTTTGGGCCCTAACTTTCTTCCTTGGAGCTCAACATAATTGGGCAATGGTCTGAGATTGGCCGAGGAAGGCCATGCTGAGAGACCACAGGAAAAGCATTGAGCCAATCAGGGGAAACTAAGAACTGATCAAGAAAAGATATGGTCCAGGTAAAGTTGACGTCTAACAAGGGAAGGTCAATGAGATCATGGCTTCCCAATCTGAGAATAGTCTCATGGGATGGCCATTGGACTTCTCGTAAGAGAATCTAACGACATTGAAGTCTCCCCCTAGACACTAAGGAAGGGACCACTTATGTTTTATTGCAGTTAGATAATCCCAGAGCAGGTCCCTAGAGGAAGCGGAGCGACCGTAGACTAAAGAGAGAATCCACCTGAATCCATAGGTGGGATGTTCAAGAACAACGGAGGTGGCAAAGGATCCTATGAAGCTATCAACCTTGGTCCATGCCCTAGATTCCCAAGCTAAAAAAGGATACCCCCAGAAGATCCAAATAATGTCGAGAGAAACCTAGTCTTTATTATGAGACCCCCAAATAGCATTTAAATCCCTTCGAGAAAACAAAGGGAATTTCATTCCCTAGATGGCAATTATTTGAGCTTTATACTTACGAAGAATATCCTTGACTTGGATTTTTTTATTGGCACCTCTTAGGCTTCTAACATTCCAGGAGATGATCCTCATTAAGGGACTGACTTACCCCTTCTACCTTTTTTATGATTCGGAGTTGGAACCAATGTTGTAGTTGATGGAGGATTCCAGACCGATCAGCTCTCTCCATCCTTTAGGAGACTTCAAGCTTTTCCTGGAAGCCGATGCCATCCTCACTCCTTGCTCTTCGATGAACTGATACAAAGCAATGTAATCTTCCTCTTTATCACCAAAAGACAATCCCACAAACTTTCCAAAGTGCAACAATCCTTCTCGGACTCTCTTGGGATCTTTTCATTTAGATAAAATCAGAATTTGACCCAGACTAGAGGTTTGGGACAGTCAATCTTGGATTGTAGGCGTTGGGTTGTCTTTCTAAATAACCTGAAGGGGGAAAACATCGAAAACAAAAGGAGAGGAAATGTTAGCTTGAGAAAGAATGGAGTCTTCATGGGCAACAGGAATGACCGTCCTCTCCGGTGACGAAGAGGTAGGACTTTTAGAAATGAGAGAAATCTTGGAGGGGCGGGGATTAAATATAGTGTCGCAGGGGTTGGATATAGTGTCAGGGAGACAACTAAAGGCCTAAGGTCCCAAAGCAGACACTAGAACTGACTGAGAAGATTGCCAAAGGAGGGACCTCCGGAAGGTCAAGGAAGAGGAGATAGAGGTCTAGGAGGAAAAAGAAGTCATTCGTGAATGCTAGAAGGAAGATAAAGGGAGAAGGGATGAGGATTTGAGGACGGGCCATCCGATCCCGAGGCCTGCGAGGATAGATATGGGATCTCAACCATTCCTGAAGAGAGAGTGGGCCCCATATGAGTTTTAGATGGATGAATGGGGTGATTGCATTGCAAGGGGTTTGGGCGGGAATGGTCTAGGCGAGGGCCGAGGAAAAGGCCATATCACCATGTTCTGAGGTGGCCTCTCATGCTAATGTCAGTGCTAGGAGTCATAGATAGAGGAGGATATGAAATGATGTCACAAATGCAAGTAAAGGCTACACGTATCACCTGAGTCATTGTCGTCAGAGGAAGAAATTAATGTCCTTCTCTCTAAGGGAGCGTCTCTTGACGTCAGCATGACGAGAGGAGAGAGCGGCCTCAACCCGAGGGTCCAACTCTCTTCTCTCAACACGCAAGGAAGGGAGACTAACAAGGTTGCCCAAGGCAAGACACGTGACAACCATTAGTTTACCTGAGGGCCTTGAAGGCCTCAAATGCTCTCCTCTCGCCATGCGTAGGGAGTTGGCAAACAATGCTTCTCAAGGCAATACATGTGTCAGCCATCCCATCATCGAACAATGTACATCAACTACCTCGACAGGCTCAGTCACACAAGTGGAACATGCACCGTCAAAAGGCACAGAGGAAGATCGTCTCCATCCATGCGGCCCAATCGAGAAAGGAGAGAGAAGATCTTCTCAGTCCAATCTTTGGCAGAGATCTGAGGCATGGATCTGATCCTTTTCGGACAAGCACGTATCCTAGCCACCATCCAAGTGTTCCCGCTTGGCCCCCCTAATCTAGAAAGGTACTCCACCTGCACACGTAGCTAATCGAGTACCTGTGAGCACTGTTTTAAATACCGACGATATCTGTCGATATATCCCACGATATATCTTGTATCCCACCAGTGCGATACAAAACGCACAGTAGTGCAATATATCCCACATGTTCGATCTAGTGAGCATTTTCGAATTTTGATGCTCTTATTTTCTGTAAATCATGTTAAATTAGTGTCAAATTGTTACAAATTCATGATTTTTCATGTTCTACATGAAAAATCATGGATTGGGAGCTTCAATTTCGAGATTTGGAGGAGATGGGCCGAGTTGCAAAAAATTGAAAAAAAATCAAATTTTCTCAATTTCTCACAAATTGTTTGCAATCTTTGTGTTCAAACATCACATCAAACATGTCTGTAACCGAATCTAGTGATTCTTTTTTTGCTTTTGAATGTATTGTTGCTTGTGTTTCCACACGTCTTTTTACATTTATAAATTATATGAATAGATATTGAATATACTTGCATCAATTCAATTAGACAACACATAGATTAGGACCCTATAGAAAGAAAACCTATTATGTGTACTTGTTTTTGTAATGTTTTGATTTATAAGTGTGTATTGGTGCCTTTTTTAACAATCGTCAAAGTTTCATCGAAAAATTCAACCAATTTCCTAATGTTTCCCCATGTTTCCAACAACAGCGATACATTACACGATACAACCGATACATCCCATGTGATAATCGATACGTATCCGTATCCCAAGAATGTGATACGTAACACGATACCGATATTTCAAACACTGCCTGTGAGGATGGTTAAAGAACCCCTCCAGGAACTACTTCTTTGAATGACTAACCGGCAACCCATCAGCTATCTTTAGGTATGGGAGGATGATGGGTTATCAAACTAACAAAACGAGCCCTCTCTTCCATCTCGACCGGAGCTCAATTTGAAATCTCCTATCTCAAGCCATATCTTGCCAGCTTGGCTAAAATCTTCTATCCATTGTGGAGGGAGGAGATTGCGAGAGCAGTTGCATCTTTAGACCCCATTCTCACAAAGGTGAATCCTCTGGAAACGTCGTTCGAACGGGGGAGAACTATTTCCTTGATTTCCCCCATCTTCTGAAAAAATCAGGATGGCCTGTATTTGTCCCACTCCAAGGGAAAGCCACAGACGAACAAAGTAGGGAAGATGGCAAATTTCGACATAGGCGTGGCAGTGGCCTTTTTTATGAGAGACCAGAGTCCACCCTTCAGAGTTAGTAGCTAGGTTCCCCTTCTAGACAATGGGACCCAACCCTGGGATTCCTCTTTGATCTTTGTCGAAAAGGATATTGAGTCCACTCGTTCTGCTTTAGACTTATTGGGGTAGGAAGAGCTCTAGACCTTTGAGAAAGTTGATAGCCATCTTCCTTACAATTACCTACTTTTCTTACCATTGATCTCCCTCTTAGTGGTTTTCTGGACGATCGACCTCTAAATACCAATCTAGCAGAGGAGAACCTTCTGTCGATCTCAAACTCCACTTGCCTTTTGTTGTTCTTGTTGCTACGAGTCATTGTCGAATCTCCCTTCCATTCTCACCATGAACTATCCCTGAGTTGTGGAGAAATGAAGGATATTGGCTATGGTTTCTGAATGTCACTGAAACTCTCGAGAGATCCCTAGCGCGTTGAATCTGTCTATCAGATTGCCTTTGAAGGTCATGATTGTGCGATCTCTTATTCTCTCTCAGCAATTCACAAGGGAGATCACGCAGGGGATCTCGGAGATACATTCTCTCTCAGCGCAAATTATAATAAATTCCTCTTACACTTTCCAAGTGGTACAATTCCACTAAAAGACTTGTTCAGAAGTCTTCTTCAATAGTTCTTCGAACTTGATATGTTTCTACTACTAAGGTTTTTTTTTTTTTTTTTTTTTTTTTTTTTTTTTTTTTGAAGCACATATCAGGTCGTCTATATGTGTTTCATTAGAATTGTGGTTTGTTGTGATCTCTGCGACCTGTTTACATCAAAATCTTAAGGTTGGTCCTATGCATGCTATGAATTTGAATTGTAGAATTCAGAGACTGTTGTTGTGTTGTTCAACTTGCAATACATCCAAATTCAGAATCTACATCACTTTGAGAATATGATGGTTTCATTTCCAAATATTTAGCATCAACTTCTAGAACTTCCTGAAGAAGATATCCATAAATATATCAAATGATCAATAAAATGAACTAAAAGAAACCTTAAAATGAAATTTTTCATAACAAATGACTATCGAATTTCAAGGATCCAAACAAAACTGCAGATCACTAGTGCAAACAATTTTTTTCTTTCATAACCAAAGAAAAATGAAAGAAACAAAACAAAGGAGTCCAACAAATCTAATACATTAAGACAACGCAAATGGTTCAAAAATTCATAAGCATATATGCTTACTGTTGTCTACATCCTCATCACTTCCGTTCTCAATTTCATCAGAAAATGACAAGCGAGGATTCCCCTTTATCCTCCTCTTCTTCCGTTTTTGCAATTGAAGTTCCTCCTCCCTAAAATGTAAGTGAACATGATAATTATCAAAGACTAACAGATAAAAGGTTTTACAATAACATGGTACATAAAATCTTTCAAATCCTCTACCCACTCTTGTTGCAGTTTTTGAAGCTTCTCCTTCTCTTCCTCTTCGACTTTGTTCCGGATATTAACCCTCTTAAAGGACAAATACAGCCAAACAAAAATCAGAATATCCCTGACTATGCATCCTAGACCAATTTGATGAATAATAATAAAAATAATAAATAGAAGAAGAAGAAGAAGAAGAAAGAAAGAAAGAAAGAAAGAAAGAAGTCTGGCATGAGAAGTTGAGGGACATCTTACCTTCTCAACGTATTGCTCTCTAGTTACAAGACCAACGGTTTCCTTTTTAAAAGCAGTCTCAAGAATCTGAATGTCCATGTAAAATTGAAAAAAGTGATTAAAATCAATAATACCATTAAATACACTTAATGTTGATATTCAAACTATAAATCAACCAGCATTCACAGAAATCGTCACTGTCATATTAGCCTTTCTCCCACCATTCGTATGAATGAAAGAGGATTTTTTTTTTTTGCCCAGAAACGTTCAAAAGTATAACTGAAAAGAAACATAGGCTCCCAACAAAAGATTTCCAAATGCAAGAAAGATGCCATGAGAAGAACCTCGTGAACGCAACATTCACATCACTCAAGAGAAAATGGCTTTTTTCTTATTTTCACAATTTTTCCGGTTTATTTTAAGTGGGGGTACGCTACCCTTACTTCATCAATACTAGCACAGGTATCGACAATACAAGGGAGCCTTATAAAGGGTTGCTGACAATATATATTGTGATAAATCAATAATATCACGATGTATCATGTGATATAAACGATATTTCATCCAACATGGGAGAATATTATAATTCGGGTCAGCTTCATCATGGGGACCACCTAATAAGCCGCTGGGCACGCATGCACCTGAGCATGTCAGTGAGTTCAATAAAAATCGGCTGTTTGTGGTTGGTATTTCACAATATCGGCAGGGAATCGCCGTGTTCGTCCTCCAATGATGAGCACGATGTTATAGCCGAAAAATCGTTTTTTTTTCCTTCTTGTTCTAGGGCACTGGATTTAGGTAGAGAGAAAACCTCAGAGGTGCCGGAACCGAATTGGAGGAGACCAGTCTGACCACCAGCGGAGGCAGATTTGTTCTTGAGCTCTTGGATTTTGCGTCTCTCTACTTCCCTCTGCTTCTCCAGCCTTCTTATCCTCACCGCATCCTGCGCCGTACCGACGTACCCATCCCCCATGCCGGCCATCTCCCTCCCTCTCCCTCTCCCTCTCTCTCTCTCTCTCTCGACCGGTCTGCTTCCGTGAAATGTAAACCTATTCACTCCGGGAAGCGGATTGCGTAATTAGAAGGTGAAGCGTACTAAATAAAGGACGCGGATTGGAGAAAGAAATGACTGCTGTTGAGAGTCTGAGACCTTCCCAGGCTCCACCTTAGATCTTTAGGGGCCGTTTGGATGCCTGTAACTTGTGTAAAATGTAAGAAAGTAACAGGTGACTTTCTTACGGTTTGTGTTCGGGGGAGAAATGTTACAGGTAACAAAGTCTCAACCTGTAACTTTCTATTAGGTAAGATTGCAAGAAATGTAACTGAGGAATTAAGTGTTTTCGAGTCACAGGTTACTTTGTTATAGGAAACGGCTATCCATATCGAATTTGGGAGAGGGTGGTGGAAACGCACCTGCATTGAAAGTGCACCTACCTGCTGTGACCCAACGTCTCCTTCTCCCTCCCCCAGCGTCTCCTTTCCTCTCTCTCTCTCTCAGCGTCTCCTTTCGTCTCTCTGCTCTGGCATGTGAAGCCCTAACCCTTAGGGCCTGTTTGGATGCCTGTAACTTTTTTAAGTTGTAAGTTATATGTAACTTAGTTACAGGTGTATCTAAGTTACAGGTAATTCTGTTTGGATGTAAGTTGTAACTTAGTTACAGGTAACTTTGTTTTTGTGTTTGGATAACCTGTAACTTTGTTACAAGTAATAAGTTGGATATTCACGCTAGATAGAGTTTGAAATAGAGAATCGTTGAAAATTTAGATTAACACATAAAAAAGACTGGGATAAAATTATTTCATTTTATTAAGCCCATATAAATGAATAGTTTGACCATTCTTAGGCTAAACTAATCAACAGGTGGACCATAAAAGTGGGCCCATGTTTTCAAAATGCTAGTAATGTGAACAAAAAACTTAAAGTAACATATCCAAGCAAAAATTTTCATTTTCTTCACATGATATGTTTACAATCCTTTAAGGAAAAGAAAGCAAAAAATAAATAACATCAAACTAAAGTAATCTATCTAGGAACCATGTTCTCTAACCATACATGCCTTTGGGCAGGGGATACACTATGAAGGAACCCATGTATAAGATTTGGCCGATCTGAAAGGAACCTAAAAGCCTTATACATTATATCTTCATCGATAGTTATCATGTTCTCCAACTCTCCCATAATTTCGTAGTCATAAGTGCAGCATCAGTTGTAGACTTGAGGGCAACAAATTTGTCTATTGACCCGCAAAGGCCATTAAATCTTTCTACGACAGTTGATCTGATAGCAGTCTTCTTTTTCTTCGATGGCCCTGGAGTTGAGGTTCTTGTAGTCCTTTTACTACTTCCTCCAGATTGTTGAGTTTCAGATTGTGTCCCATCCCAAAATGAAGAGTCCATGGGCGCAAATGGTGTATATGCATCAGAGTTAACTGGAGACAACTGGATATCATCAAAGGCATGAGTTGGCACGACATCTTCTTCATCAGGATCAGCTGGAGTTCGTGCATAACTCCCCGTGGCAAAATCGTTTCCGTATATAGACTCGAACTGCTTGAGCAGTGGGAATGGCTTATTTCTAATCTTTTTTATCTCAAGTTTTGTCTGTATTAACTCATTCCAAACCACTGCTTCGGTAGTCAAGTATTTTCTTTCATCGTCCCATCCAAATCCACTCTTGCTCAGCGCAAGCTTAATCAACAGATATTTGCTCTTCAACAGTCGTAATCGATTCCTGCAATTCTCACTACTCACATGCACAGAAAATATTTCTTCCACCATTTTGCACACTTTGTTGATAGTGACCTCTCTAAAAGCATTATCGGCTTTTCTTCCTAATAATGCTTCCTCAACTAGTATATTAGTCATACATTCGTCCATATAGTCGGTCGAATTAATTTGTGTCTTTCAGCCTCTATTGCTTGGATTTAAAGGTTGTGTCATTCCTTAAAAAGATATCACATTTGTAAGTTACTTAAGATATATCAATTGAAAAAAATGAATTTAAAAAACATTACTCTAAATTGCATCCGTGCAATATTATATCAGTATACGAAGACTGAAATTAGGATATGAGCATTAATATTCGTTACAAAAAATTAAAAAGAAGCATTTAGTTATCATTGCGTTGTGGATTATAGTTTGCCCACATATCAGATGCAACTGCAAGTCTAAAATCTTTCCATCGCTTCTTCTCCCTTCTAACTATGACTGATTCATTCTCAAATTCGTCTTCATCCTCATTATCACTAGCTTGGAATTCTCCATTTATATCTCCATTTGCATCCACATCTTCTCCCGTATCGTCGTCGTTATTGTCATTATTATACTCCAACTCAAGATCTTGATCATGATTTTCATTCACAATGTGATTGTGCAGGATAACACATGCATGAACTATATTCACTTGTGTGCGCATAGGATAAGCCTGGAGTAGTCTTTAATATAGGAAATTGTGCTTTTAATACTCCAAATGCACGTTCTATAGCATTCCGTAATGAGGAATGACGAAGATTAAACAACTCTTCTTTCGTCCTTGGCTCACAACCCTGTCCGAATTCCTTAAGGTGATATCGAACTCCACGGAATGGTGCTAGGAAACCGGGCATGTTTGCAAAATCAACATCAACTAAATAATATTTGCCTACAAGAAACATAAGCCCGAAGTCACTTAATTTTAAGGTACATATTAACTAATTAATATGTATTTATTTATTGACTTGAATTAATACCTGTTGGGACAATCAATTTATTGTTTCGACTTACAGCATTTGCTAACATTCGTGAATCTGAGGTTGATCCCTCCCACCCAGCTAGTATATATTGAAATTTTAAATCAAATGAACAACTCGCCAGGACATTCTGGGAGATATATCCATTTCGATTGCGTCACTTAGCTTGTTCCTTCAAACCGACCATGGCCGGAATGTGTGTGCCGTCTATGGCTCCAACCAACTGTCCCACATAAAAGGCACATTATCATTCTATGTAGGAAGTACATGCTAATGTAGCATACTACATCAGCTGATTGCATCATTGGTCTAATGGGCCTTGTTTTTCTCTTGTTTTTATCTTTTGCAGATTGCTCCCAGCATTGGCGCGAAACTCACTGCCACTTCTGCTTCAATGAACTTCAAGCAGGATTGCAACTTCTGTGGGCTAACCATTGTGGGCTAACCATTTCACCAAAAATAATGTGGGCCAACTTTTCATTGGCCTGGAAACTATAATGTGGGCTAACCATTTCACCAAAAATAAACTCAATAGCTAACAGGATTGCAACTTCTGTTCAATAACTGATGCCCCATGCTATCTAAACCATTACTAAGAAATACAAAATTTGAGAGCATACTCCACAGGGGAAATACTAGAAAGCTCGAAACTATTAAACCGATCAACACTTTACCTAGGCAAATGAAAGATGAAAGTATGTCTGGGATTGATTTCTAGAACTATAAGCATCAGATTTGGATTTTCAGTTTACTTTCAACAGCTTAGGGTGAAGCTCAAAATCAAATCTCAATCAACCTTAAATCAAGTTCTTCTCATCCAGTTGTGATCAACCAATGCAGCTAACTTCAACAGTCAACAACTTGATGTGATAGAGCACCATGTCAGTTCAGTATATTTGTTCAGTTCAGTATGTCTGTTCAGTTACTGCTAAATGAGACTGCAGCATAACTTAAATGCTCAAATGGTGAAATCGAGAAACAATTTAGAGGGTACACCGACTAATTGATAAAAAACAATCAAATGAGGCACCAAAATCATATTTTTGAAAATCATATTTTACAGGTAAGATGGCTAGTTGGAAAAGCTAAGTGCTACAATTTCCAACTCATCTTGAATGATTGACAAATGCATTCACTTAGATTCTGCTAGGAAAAGTTCCCTGGTTTTGCTATTAAACAGATCAACACTTTACCTAGGCGAATGAAAGATGAAAGTATGTCTGGGATTGATTTCTAGAACTATAAGCATCAGTTTAACTTCAGGAATCTAATTTCACCAACTGGTACAAATGCATTTCACCAACTCTGTTAGTACAGTGGAAACACTAGCTGTAATGATGTCTCCTTGCTTTAACAGTGATGCAGCAGCCTCAAGTTGATGTACAGTTCCTTTCAAGTCCAACTTTCTTTTTTTCCCTTTTGAAGTTGGGATTTAGACAGGAGATGTTTATGCATGACACATGTTACAACTTGGTACATGTTTGTAAAAGATCAAGGCCATTCATCATGTGAGGCCTTTGTGAACATTCCTCAGTCCAGAATCAAGCCACCTGCTGATCAAATAGGTTGCATGTATTTGAGAGAAGTAGATGATCAGAAACAAAATACCAACAACAGTCTATGTTCGACATACATGTGGCCCACTTGTCATGTTAATGATTGATGGCCCCCCTGCCTGATAAATGGCCTGGATCTTGCACGATTGCTCCAGGTCTCACATCTGATGCAAACCACATCTTCAGGAATCAAATCTCAATCAACCTTAAAATCAAATCTCAATCAACCTTAAAAACAAGTTCTTCTCATCCAGTTGTGATCAACTAATGCAGCTAACTTCAACAGTTAATCCAGACTTGTTTTTATCTCAATCTCAAGTTACATTGTGGATAGAGCATAGGGCAGAAATTAAACTAACCAGATATCCTACCCATCCAAATGGTGGCTGTAAAATGGAAGTTGAACACAGAAACTTTAACAATCAAAATGTAAAACCCTGGCAGTCTCAATCAGTGAAGTTTCTGGGACATGCCCCATCCACAGAGGAGCCCATGATTCTGATAGACTGGATTGATGCACATGCAATTTCACTCTTATGTTCCATTGCTGTTTTGCTGGAGCATATTGCCATAATTGGTTGAACAACACCCTATTGTTTAGTTAAATAATTCATCATGGAGTATGGGGTTATGGTTGCTTTGATATTATGAATCGCTGTAACTAACACTTCCTGATATTGGACAGAGAACCTGTTGGTTACGAAAGACTAAAATGGTTTCTGTGGGGCCCCTCCCTCAAAACAGTCTCTACCAGATCATGGACTAAACGTGTTAAGGTGACCCACTATGATGTATTTGTTTCATCCACACCATCTATCCATTATTCCAGAAAATTTTAAGTCATCGGCCTAAATATAAGGTGCATCAAAATTTCGGGTGGACCACATCACTGGAAACAATGTTGATTGAACAACCACCATTAAAAACTTTTGGTGGGCCACTAATGTTTTTGATCGAAATGATATTTGTTTTTTAACCTTCATCCAGGTATTTATGACCTAATCAACGGCTTGGATGTCAAACAAACATTACAGTGGGCCCTACTAGTTTTTTAATGGTGGACTTTTAATCATTATTGTTTTCGGTGGTGTGGTCCACCTGAGATTTAGATATCCCTCGTTTTTGGAATCAAGACCTAAAACGATTCAAAAGAATGGATGGACGGCATGGATAAAACAAATACAATATGGTGGGCCCCACAGATCATCTGCATTTTCAACGCCACCTCACCATACTGCCTCCATCAACGCAAATGGAAAAAAATAAATAAAGAAAGGAAAGAAAAGGAAAACGCAAAAGAGGGGAAGGGGTTTCGTACCTTGCAAAGCTCGATGGGAGAGGGAGAAGTAGACTGAGAGAGGGAGAAGGAGACTTGAGAGAGGGAAACGGAGGCGAGAGGGAGATGAAGACAATGGAAAGGGATGAATGTCTATTTATACAGGAATGGCCACCAACCTTCTTCAATACGGAGCTCCGATTCTCCCCAAATGTCAGCTCGTAGCCCTCATTACTCCGCATGTAGCTTGAGAGACTTCAATGGTCTCGCCTTCAATGGCCGCTTGTAGCCCTCAATGGCCCTTCAGCCTTCACTCCGTCAGAAGGTAGGTATGCTTCTTCAATGTAGGTGCGATTCTTCCCAACATTTTGCATTTCAAAAATTCCAACCATTACCTGTAACTTAGTTACAGGTAACTTGAAAAACGACTCTTTCTCCTGTAAGATTTTCGGCCCTTTCTCCTATAACTTAGTTACAGGTTGAGAGAAAGTCACCTGTGACTTTCCTCCCCCAAACACCAACTGTAACTAAGTCACCTGTAACTTACATTTTAGAGAAGTTACAGGCATCCAAACGACCCCTTATTGTTCTTCTTTTTTATTTTTTACTCTCCTTCATTTTTTTTTTCTTTTGCGTGAGTGCGGAACGGACGCGGATTTCCTGCGAAAGCTTTCGCTTGAAGTTCCTGGGCAAGGAATCTGGGTGGGGCCTACTTTGATGTTTGTTAGAAATCCAATCCGTCCATTCATTTTTTGAGCTCATTTTAGAACATGAGACCGAAAATGATTAGGATCCAAAACTCAAGTGGGCCATATTAGATGAAACAGTGGGGAAAGGAATTCCTACCATTGAAATCTTCCCATGATCCACCTTGATGTTTATATTCCATCCAAACCGTTTATAAGGTCATTTTCACTGAGATGAAGTGAAAAAGCTAAGAATTAAACGGATACAAAACTTTTGTGCTCTCGTGTGGCCCACTTGAGTTTTTGATCCTTTTCATTTTTGGTCGCATGTCCTAAAATGAACTCGAAAAACGGATGGACGGAGTGGCTTTTTCACAAACATCTTAGTGGGCCCCACATAAAATCTTGCGCAGGAAAGGCTTTCGCAGGAAATCTGCGTACGTGGATTAGATACCGACAGGTTGAGTAGCAAGTCGGCTACCGAAGTGACGTCACCAAGTTCTATGGGCCCCACTATGATGTGTGTTATATCCACACCATCCATCCATTTTTAGATATGAACCAACGGAAGAGGCAAATAAAAATCTGTAATGGACCCAACCAAAGAAAACAGTGCGGAGAGTGATTCCCACCGTTGAAACTATCCTAAGGCCCTTCATAATGTTTATTTGAAATCCAACTTGTTCAAAAGTTAAAAAAGTAAGGGAAAACACAAATATCATCTTGATCTAAAACTTTTGTGGCCTTTAGAAGTTTTTAACGGTGGGCATCATTGTCCCACTATTTTCTATGCTGGGTCCACTAGAGCTTTAGATTTAACTCGTTCTTTGGATATTGGCCTAAAATGATCTCTCCAAATGAATGGAAGGCGTGGATATAAAACATACATCATGGTGGGCCCACGGAACTTGTTGACATCACTTTAGTAGCTAGTCTCGCTACTCAACCCATCGGTAGCTAATCCGCGCCCGTGCGGAACGGGGCTGTTTGGAAGGGGCGGTTTCGGATGCCTAACTCTGGGGCCCACAGTGATGTACTTTCCTTACATCCACACCATCCATCTGTATTGAAAGCTCATTTTAGGATATGATCCAAAAAATGAAGCTAATCCAAATCTCAAGTGGGCCACACCACAAGAAACAATCTTAACTAAATTCCTACTATTAAAAACACCACGGATTCACTCATTAAGCTTAGCGTACTGAGTGAGTAAACTCTATGAGGTCCACCATGATTCATGTATTTTATCCGCTTCGTCCATCCATTTTCCCAGATAATTTTAGGGCTTAAGCCCAAAAATGGATCATATACAATTTTCAAATGTACCACACCACATGAAACAGTTGACTTGAACTTCTACCATTGAAAATTTCTTAGGGCCACAAAAGTTTTGGATCAAGCTTATATTTTTGTTTTCTGTTCATCCATGTCTGTATAATCTTATAAACAGGTTGGATGACAAATAAACATTCCTGTGGGGCCTAGAAAGGTTTCATCGGTGGAAATCATTATCTTAAATGTCCTGTGGTATGATCCACTTCATCATTGTATATGCTTCAATTTTGGGCTTAACCCCTTAAATTAGATGGAAAATGCCTTAAATTAGATGGAAAAATGGATGGACGGCGTGGATAGACCACATATGTTCAAGGTGGGCCAACTGAGTTTACTCGGTACGATAAGAGCATACCGAGTAACTCAGTACGCAACCCAATTTCCCATCCAACCTATTGACATGGAAATCAGATCTCTTATCGTACTGAGTAAACTCACTTGGGCCCACAGTGAATATATATGATTTGTCCATGCGATCCATCCATTTTTCCAGCTTATTTAAGGAGTTGAGACCAAAATTGAAGCAAATCCAAAGCACAAGTGGATCATACCACATGAAACAGTGGGAATAATGATTTCCACCATTGAAACCTTGTTAGGCCCCACATTGATGTTTATTTGTCATCATGTTCATAAGATCATACAAACATGGATGAAGGGAAAAATCAAATAAAAGCTTGATCCAAAACTTTTATGGCCCCCAAGATTTTTTCAACAATAGAAGTTCAATTCGCATTGTTTCCTGTGGTGTGGTTCATTTGATATTTGGATATTCTTCATTTTTGGGATCAAGAGTTAAAATTATATGGTAAAATGGATGGACGGATTAAATACAATAGTTCATGGGATGTGGTGGTGGTGGAGGAGCTTGCCCTATTTCATCGACTTCATTCTCATTTTGCTCGTCAAGAGTTGTTCCAGATTCTTAGGGGATATGAGGATTTGGTAAAGAATTATCTAAGAGAAGTGCACTCGCATAGGGTATTAAATCACGAACACTATGCATCTTCTTAAAGGCCATAATTCTTATAAGATGAACTAACATACATGGTTATATAAATGAATGTATATGTGTATATATATATATATATATATATATATATATATATATATATATATATATATATATATATATATATATATATATATATACATATGTATATATTGTATATATGTGTATGTATATGCATATGCATGTGTATGTATATGTGTGTGCAAATGTGTATGTGTGTACATGTATGAGTGTATATGTATACATACATATACACTGTAACGCCCCAATTTCTAAAACCCGAGTACGAGACTCGTTTTCAGAAATCCGGGAGTTTATAAATTAGAGAACCAGCGGAATGTAAACTTAGAGTGCGATAGCAAAAAGAAGCATATATAATCATGTGAACCCAAATATTTGACCCACCCAACTGGGGGGTCTTAGTTACAAAAATCCCATAAGTTCCAAAACACTAAACCACTGAAATCAAAATATTAAACTACTGATTAAGCCCGAAATACACCGCTGCTTCATGTTGCGGCTCATCATCATAGTACTCTCCCTCTGGCTCCACGGTCACGCTATCAAGACCAGCACCGTCATCCTCTACATCCGTCCCTGCATATTTTGTACGGTTGGATAGTTGATGAATGAGTGGCCAACTCAGTGTGAATTCTCCTCAAGATTACACATCGCCGCCTTAACAAACATAGTTAAAAGGAAAACAAGCAATAATCCAAAACAAACAATATGCAGTCTTATTAGATGCATGGATATATGAATGCACATCGACCTGGGGATGCACATCCAATCAGACTTGGGCTCGTCACTTATGTAATCATCAACCTGGGAATGATCATCCAGTCAGAACAGGTGTCGATAGTCGATGGTCTGGGAGCTACCGAAACGATACCCCAACAACTCTAGGGTACGTGCTACAACATCTCGAATTAGTCATTCGTCATCGCCAATATGTCATGAATACATGATTAGCCAACCATTATTAATCCAGTTACAATCAGCCAATTTAAGTAACTCATTGGTCACTACGGGGGATCGTCACTCAGCGTAGGCCAACAGCTCGAGCATAGTGTCCCATGACCACCATCCCTAGCTCATGAGGTTCTCCACCTTGGGATGTTTTAAAAGGATACCTTGATCAAAATGACACCAGTTCAAGGATCTTATTTTCCCACACATTTTGTCTAATTACATCCCACACTGGAGTCCTCCATGTGTAGCGTCAAAAGGTTATATAAAGAGGCAATCATGTTAATATGTGACTACATGTGATTTCAAATAAAACATGTAAGGAAGCATCATGAGTTAATATCTACTGATGATATGCTACCAAGTCATGTGAATAGTGGTCATTGTTCAAGGATTAACTAGCATGTGAGCCTATCATATGGTGGAAGCAAGTATCATAATAGTGATAATCTAGTGCAAACTATGTTTAGCTAATTTAGAAACGGAAAGCCCAAGAGGAAAGTCATCACCTGGAGGGTCGCGGTATTTTACTCCGATTCAACGTTCCTAGATATCTTACGGCTCAAGAATAACGTAAGTAGTTCCTAGAGTTCATAGCTTGCATTAGTCGCATAATCCCGAGGTTTTAAGTCAATTGATATTGTGTGGTAAAGGGCTCATGAGGGCCATGAAAAAAGGGCGTTTGGGCCTGAGTTTGGCCACAATTACATCGTGGTGGGCCTCATGGATGAGCCGCACTATCTACGCTATTTATTTTATTTAAAGAGATTGCTTTAGAGTATTACTCCGAAATGAATCGTGTCAAAGATCATCTAGACCACATCGCAGACAGCGGCGGAGATAGTAATTCCCATGGTTTACAATTCCACAGGGTTTATAAAGTCACAAGGGCCAGAGCCAAGTGGATGATGAATATCCTATTGGCCCACCGTCCTGTGGCCCAAGGGTTTTCAATGGTGGACGCTCATCCTGAAATAACGGTGAAGACCGCTTGAGTTGAAGTCGGAATATGTCAATATGCCCTAGAGGAGGGTGAATAGGACTTTTTAAAGATTTATGAGTTATTTAAAAATCCTATCACTCTAATCCTATCATGTATGCAATTTTCAGGATTACTCAAATGTAACTCTACAGGCTTCCAAGCCCAGTAGAGGATCCAATCACAGAACTATTTAAATGATGAGCATGAGGCAGTTATAGTCTATAATGGATATGACTATGTAGGTGTGTGTGGTGTGATCAGATATTCAGATGAGGAAGTATTAAAACAAATCACACAATCATAAAAATAACATTCTCAAACACATTCATTTTATAGTGGTTCGATGATAAGTCTACTCCACTCCCGGCTGCCGTACTCAACCCTTAAGTGTACCAGACTTCACTAAGGAGGTTTCCCAGGGTTCACCTCTAACCTAAGGTTTTAAATCAGGTTCACCTTCAACCTTTACATGGAGGTTTCTATTCGGTTCACCTCTAACCTTGGAGTTTTACTAGTTCACTCCTAACTAGATTTTATGCTCTCCATAGAGCAAGGGTCCACACAACGCACTCGGGAGTTTTACTGGTTCACTCCTAACCAGATGTTTATGCTCTCCATAGAGCAAGGGTCCACACAACGCACCCGAGAGTTTTACTGGTTGACTCCTAACCAGATGTTTATGCTCTCCACAGAGCAAGGGTCCACACAACGCACCCGGGAGTTTTACTGGTTCACTCCTAACCAGATGTTTATGCTCTCCACAGAGCAAGGGTCCACACAACGCACCCACCATGTACACTCCCGCCGGAGGCCTCATTGAGGACTTCAAAGGGTGAGAACCACTTAAGACCCAATTCTAGAAAGGAATGATCGCAAGTGTCTTCTTGGACTCTAGATACTTACAGATAAGTTGATGAGTCCCGTTAAGCACAACGCCGAAGATCTCCTCCTCCTTGTTGACGAAGAGTCTTCTGCTTCCTTGATCTGCAACACAAAAGATATACCAAGACTAGGCTTAGGGTTGGGTCAAGGTTAAGATGAAATCCTACTCTTTAAAGGTTTTCCTATAAGGAAGGTAGAGTAGTTCCGATCTTATGCATTCAAGGCATCCCAGCTTAATAATTTGCTATTAAGGTAGTAGCTGGAGGATCCTTGAATCCTGAAGTTCATTCCCCAATCCACTCTATTGAATGTCAATGGTGAGAGTGGATTGGAGGATGAACTCCCTTGAGAGAAAGGCTTTGGATATAAGATGTAGGTTGAAACACACAAAAACTCTCTCTTCTCTCTTACAGCAACAAAAGACAAGTCCTCTATATATAGGCAAAAAGCTCCAACGGATATAAAATGGTCACATTTATGACAGAGTTCGATATCATCGAGCAGGTTCGATATCATAGAGCGTACTCTCGATAGCATCGATGGTCTGCTCGATGACTCGGACTTGATGTCATACGCTTTTGAAACTTCTTGCCAATTGGTCGATGAATCGAGACCATGGTCAATGTCATCGGATTTCGAACTCCGATTCCATCGATGACAGGATCGATCCATCAACATTTGAAAAATGAGAGAGACTTGACTTTAAAATATTTCAGGATTTCAAGATTGATCGGGGAACCATCGAGATCATCGAAATTTGAATGTCGATGATATTGAGATCAGAGTCGAGGCATCGATAATTCCAGCTGATTTTTTTAAAGCTGCTGGACAGATTGTAATCTTGATCGATGTAATCGACCTGGTGTCGATATCATTGATATTTGAATATCGATTCTATCGAAGGGCCGCCGATCATAGTTAAGAACAACCTGAAATATCTGTTGTAAGATATGCGCGCCCACGATCGATGTCATCGATGGACTTCCCATATTATCGATATTTGAATTCAGATCATATCGGAAGAGCATCGATGTTATCGAAGGATTTTGAGATTTTCTTTAAAAAATAGGGGAGCGGAAAAACTGTCTACCGATTTTATCGAGCCACTCCCGATGGACTCGAGATGATATCGATAGGTGTATCGATACATCGATAATTCGTCCAGATATGTTATGAAGTTGCTGGACATATTAGTGTTTATATCGATGATATCGATATGTGTATCGATACATCGATAAACCCATCCAGATGAATATTTTAGTTGCTGGACACTTTTGGTCCTCTCATCGATAATATTGTTAAGGTATCGAGGACATCGATAGAGAAGGTCGATCATATCGAGGGTGTTTCAATCAGATCGACAAGGCGAGAAAAATATAGAGATTTTCCTATTTTGAAAAAGTTCTCTCACCTCAAAAACCCTAAGATGTCTACCTTGTTTTAAGGGTTTTAATCACCTGGTGTTTTGGGACATGGGATGTGAGGCTATGATTTACCTATTGCGAGCTTCCACACATCCGGTTGAGTCAGACACTTGAAATAATCTTCTTATCGAGTTCTGTAGCCAGTCCGACTCACCATTCACGTAACTTGACAAACCAGGGCACTAGTAGGTGCACTTTCAATCTCCCCCTTTGTCAATTACGTGACAAAATACCCAAAACACCCTAGAATATTCTAGACACATCCTAAATTGTGCGTACATGCATTTACACAATTTTACAATTCTAGCCCATGTACACAGCAACTTATCTGCTCCCCCTTACTTCAAAACTCCCCCATTCCCTTGGTGCAGCTGCTCCCCCTAACACCTGCAACAACATAGATAGATACACAATTTTTCGCTCGGGGTGTTTTGAAATATTGTTCTCCCCCTTTTTGTCAGTCATTGGCAAAGATATAGCAAGTGATATTGACCGAAGAGTGAATTGCATGGGAGAACTAAGCAGATAAAGATGTATAAAGATGAAATCTTTTCAAAACATACATTATTTTCAGAAGATATGAATGCAAATAAAATAAGCAATAAAGTCATATGTATTTCATATCAGAAACTTTGATAAACCGAAGGGGGGGGGGGGGACAAAAGGAAACAGAAATGTGGTAAAAAAAATGAGCATTCTATTAGCCATAACAGAACCAAAACTGCCCCAGACAGCAGTTAATAAAAGACTTATTTTCAGCTCAAAACTATCATGGTTAATGTAAAGAGTTTAGACTTGTGGCTGACGTATAACCATGAATGTCCCAGTGTAAGGATTTACCTATGTGACTCAAGTTTACTGAGATTTAGTGAATGCAGACCCCAATGGATTTTTGAAGGTCACTGAACTTATTTGTATCGAGAGGTTTGGTGAGGATGTCTGCGAGTTGCTTTTCTGTGGAAACATAGTCTAGTGTGATAATCTTGTCATCAACAAGTTCTCAAATAAAATGATGACGAATGTCAATATGTTTAGTCCGAGAATGTTGAACCAGATTTTTTGAAATGTTGATTGCACTTGTGTTATCACAGAAAAGACTTATTGTGAGTTGTTCAATTCCGTAGTCCAACAACATCTGTTTAATCCAAAGGAGTTGTGCACAGCAGCTTCCAGCGGCAATGTATTCTGCCTCGGTAGTAGATAATGATATTGAGTTTTGCTTCTTGCTTTGCCAAGCGACTAGACAGTTTCCGATATAGAAACATCCTCCACTTGTAGATTTTCGATCATCTAAATTGCCTGCCCAGTCGGCATCAGAGTACCCGGCGATGATGGTGAATGTTTCAAATGGATACCACAGTCATAGGCAGGAGTTCCTACTATGTATTTAATGATCCTCTTTACTGCCGTTAAATGAGATTCCTTAGGATATACTTGATATCGAGCACATACCCCAACACTGAAAGATATGTCGGGGCAACTAGCTGTGAGATATAGTAGACTACTTATCATACTCCTGTAGAGATGTTGATCCACACTCTTGTCATTTGTATCTTTGAAAAGTTTGAGTGTGGTGCTCATGGGAGTGTGATAAGAACGACCAAATTCAAGACCAAACCTTTTTACCAAATCGTTCGCATATTTGGTTTGACATATAAAGATTCCATCATGTAGTTGCTTGACCTGCAAACCTAAAAAGAAGTTCAGTTCACCAACCATGCTCATTTCAAATTTTGATTTCATGAGGTCAGCAAATTTATATGCGATATCTTCACATGTTGAACCAAAAACTATATCATCCACATAAATTTGTGCGATAAGCAATGAGTTTTTTGTTCTTTGGGTAAACAGAGTTTTATCAACACTCCCTCTGCAGAATTTATGGTCCAAAAGAAATTTTGTCAATCGTTCATACCAAGCATGAGGCACCTGTTTCAGACCATAGAGGGCTTTGTTTAGATGATATACGTATTGAGGACACTTAGGATCTGAAAATCCCTTGGGCTGTTCCACATATACTTCTTCAGCAAGATCTCCATTCAGAAAAGCACTCTTAACATCCATTTGAAATAGTTTAAATTTTAATGCACATGCAATGGACAAAAGAATTCTGATAGACTCAAGGCGAGCTACAGGGGTAAATGTTTCATCAAAATCAATGCCTTCTATCTGTGAGTACCCTTGAGCTACAAGCCTTGTTTTGTTTCTAATCACATTTCCTGATTCATCAGATTTATTCTTGAAGACCCATTTGGTTCCAATGATATTTGTATCGAGTGGTCTGGGAACCAAATTCCATACCTCATTTCTTTAAAATTGTTGAAGTTCTTCTTGCATTGCATTTATCCAGTGTTCATCTTGAAGAGCTTCCACAATATTCTTAGGCTCAATCTTTGAGGTGAAGTAGAAATGACTATAAATATTTTCTATCTGTTGTCGAGTTTTTACACCAGCGTTAGGGTCTCCAATGATTTGTTCTCGAGGATGATCTTTTATAATCGGAATGTCAGATGATGGTTGGGGTTCACTGGGTGATAAAGTTTTGTTTCCCGGTTTTTCCAGTATGTATGAATCCCCATCATCTTCTAATTCATTCACAGGTGCCTCTTCTTCATGAGGTTGATCATCGATTACCACATTCACTGATTCCTGAATAGTGAGAGTTCTTAGATTGTATACTCTGTACGCACGACTATTCATGGCATACCCCAAGAAGATTCCTTCATCACTTTTAGATTCAAATTTTCCTAAGTGATCTCTATCTCTCAAGATATAACATTTACTACCAAAGACTTGAAAATATTTCACACTCGGCAGTTTTTCATACCATAGTTCATATGGAGTTTTGTTTAAGCCTGCTCTAAGATATACTCTATTTATGATATAGCAAGCAGTATTGACAGCTTCATCCCAAAAACTTTTTTCCATATCTTTCCCATCTCCTGCAACACTCGATTTTTCCTTTCAACGACTCCATTTTGTTGTGGGGTTTTAGGAGCTGAGAATTCATGACGAATTCCTTTCTCATTGCAGTATTTCTCGAATTTTTCATTTTCAAATTCCCCACCATGATCGCTTCTAATGCGATTGATTCCGTATCCTTTTTCATTTTGGAGTCACTTTGCCAGGATTACAAATTCCTCAAATGCATCCAATTTCTCTAGAAGAAATGTGACCCAAGTAAATCTGGTGTAGTCATCTACTACAACCAGGAAGTATCTTTTCTTGCCATGGCTTTCCACTTTAGTAGGTCCAACTAGATTCATATGTAGCAGATCCAAAGGTTTTGTTGTTGCTATGGTGGTTATCTTTTTGTGTCCGACCTTAACCTGTTTTTCTTTTAAACATTCTCCACAGACAACTTTTTCTTCCTTTCTAATCTTGGGAACTCCCCTAACTAAATTTTTCGAACTGAGCTTTGCTAAATTTCGATAGTGAACGTGTCCCAACCTTTGGTGCCATAGTTTGGATTCATTCTTCACAGCCATATTACACTTTGTGGATAACACATTCTCACTTGTACTTTCAATGACATAACAATTATCACTAGTGCGTAAACCTTTTATGAGAGATTTTCCTGTATGATCCAAGATTCTACACACATCCTTTAAGAAAGTGACAAGATGTTCTTTGTCACAGATTTAGGAGATACTCAGAAGATTATGTTTCAGGCCTTCTACACAGAGGACATGTTTGATCTTTGGAAGACCTGGTGCTGCTATAGTTCCTTGTCCAACTATCTTGGCTGAGCTTCCATCACCAAATGTGATAAATCCCCCATCAAAGTTTGAATACTCACAGAAGTGTGTTTAATCACCAGTCATGTGTCTGGAGCATCCACTGTCCAGATACCACTTTGAATTATTTTCGACTTTCAGGGTGGTGTGAATTACAAGGCAACTATTCTGGTTTGTTACACCCTCCTGGATATTTTTTAGCATGATTCCAACTTTAGTCAAGATCAATCTCTAGGTGGTGAAGCCCTTGAAGAGAGACCCGCTCTGATACCAATTGAAATAGCGGTGAAGACCGCTTGAGTTGAAGTCGGAATATGTCAATATGTCCTAGAGGGGGGTGAATAGGACTTTTTAAAGATTTATGAGTTATTTAAAAATCCTATCACTCTAATCCTATCATGTATGCAATTTTTAGGATTACTCAAATGTAACTTTACTGGCTTCCAAGCCTAGTAGAGGATCCAATTACAGAACTATTTAAATGATGAGCATGAGGCAGTTATAGTCTATGATGGATATGACTGTGTAGGTGTGTGTGGTGTGATCAGATATTCAGATGAGGAAGTATTAAAACAAATCACACAATCATAAAAATAATATTCTCAAACACAGTCATTTTATAGTGGTTCGACGATAAGTCTACTCCACTCCCGGTTGCCGCACTCAATCCTTGAGTGTACCGGATTTCACTAAGGAGGTTTCCCAGGGTTCACCTCTAACCTAAGGTTTTAAATCAGGTTCACCTTCAACCTTTACACGGAGGTTTCTACTCGGTTCACCTCTAACCTTGAAGTTTTACTGGTTCACTCCTAACCAGATGTTTATGCTCTCCATAGAGCAAGGGTCCACACAACGCACCCGGGAGTTTTACAGGTTCACTCCTAACCAGATGTTTATGCCCTCCACAGAGCAAGGGTCTACACAACGCACCCGGGAGTTTTACTGGTTCACTCCTAACCAGATGTTTATGCTCTCCACAAAGCAAGGGTCTACACAACGCACCCACCACGTACACTCCCGCCGGAGGCCTCCTTAAGGACTTTAAAGGGTGAGAACTACTTAAGACCCAATTCTAGAAAGGAATGATCGCAAGTGTCCTCTTGGACTCTAGATACTTACAGATAAGTTGATGAGTCCCGTTAAGCACAACGCCGAAGATCTCCTCCTCCTTGTTGATGAAGAGTCTTCTGCTTCCTTGATCCGTAACATAAAAGATATACCAAGACTAGGCTTAGAGTTGGGTCAAGGTTAAGATGGAATCCTACTCTCTAAAGGTTTTCCTATAGGGAAGGTAGAGTAGTTCTGATCTTATGCATTCAAGGCATCCCAGCTTAATAATTTGCCATTAAGGTAGTAGCTGGAGGATCCTTGAATGCTGAAGTTCATTCCCCAATTCACTCTATTGAATGTCAATGGTGAGAGTGATTGAAGGATGAACTCCCTTGAGAGAAAAGCTTTGGATATAAGATGTAAGTTGAAACACACAAAAGCTCTCTCTTTTCTCTCTTACAGCAACAAAAGATAAGTCCTCTATATATAGGCAAAAAGCTCCAACGGATATAAAACGGTCACATTTATGACAGAGTTCGATATCATCAAGCAGGTTCGATATCATAGAGCGTACTCTCGATAGCATCGATGGTCTGCTCGATGACTCGGACTCGATGTCATACGCTTTTGAAACTTCTTGCCAATTGGTCGATGGATCGAGACCATGGTCGATGTCATCGGATTTCGAACTCCGATTCCATCGATGACAGGATTGATCCATCGACATTTGAAAAATGAGAGAGACTTGACTTTGAAATATTTCAGGATTTCAAGATTGATCGGGGAACCATTGAGATCATCGAAATTTGAATGTCGATGATATCGAGATCAGAGTCGAGGCATCGATAATTCTAGTGGATTTTTCTTTAAACTAATGGACAGATTGTAATCTTGATCGATGCAATCGACCTGGTGTCGATATCATCGATGTTTGAATATCGATTCTATCGAAGGGCCCCCGATCATAGTTAAGAACAACCTGAAATATCTACTGTAAGATATGCGCGCCCACGATCGATATCATCGATGGACTTCCGATGTTATCGATATTTGAATTCAGATCATATCGGAAGAGCATCGATGCTATTGAAAGATTTTGAGATTTTCTTTAAAAAACAGGGGCGCCGAAAAATTGCCTGTCGATCTTATTGAGCCACTCCCGATGGACTCGAGATGATATCGATAGGTGTATCAATACATCGATAATTCGTCCAGATATGTTATGAAGTTGCTGGACATATTAGTGTTTATATCGATGATATCGATATGTGTATCGATACATCGATAAATCCGTCCAGATGAATATTTTAGTTGCTGGACACTTTTGGTCCTCTCATCGATAATATCGTTAAGGTATTGAGGACATCGACAGAGTAGGTCGATCATATCGAGGGTGTTTCGATCAGATCGACAAGGCGAGAAAAACATAGAGATTTTCCTATTTTGAAAAAGTTCTCTCACCTCAAAAACCCTAAGATGTCTATCTTGTTTTATGGGTTTTAATCACTTGGTGTTTTGGGAGATGGGATGTGAGGCTATGATTTACCTATTGCGAGCTTCCACACATCCAGTTGAGGCAGACGCTTGAAATAATCTTCCTATCGAGTTCTATAAGCCAGTCTGACTCACCATTCACGTAACTTGACAAACCAGGGCACTAGTAGGTGCACTTTCACATCCCACTATTTTCTGCAGTGTGGTCCACATGATATCAAATCTGACTTATTTTTATTTATCCCAAGCCTTAGGACTGCTCTTCCAAAAGGGTGGACAGTTTGGATGAACCACATCCATAGGGTGGGGTCCACGAACGTGCCCACCCACGAGACACCTGCATTTATATTATATTGTTTTATAATATATCTTCTGTTTTGGTTTTTTCGCAGGGCAACAGCGTCCAGGTGGGTGGATGGTTGAAGTGAATAAATCACATACAACATCACGGTAGGCCCGCGACTGGTAGGTCCCAGTCGCTGGATCCTTCTAAACTTGGGCCCATGATCCCACCAGAGCTATGGCGAGGATGCACTATATGTACAACAAGGTGCGGGCCACCGATTGGAATGTGATGCGGCCCACATGCACCTGATATATATTTAAGTATTATATACTTAAATATTATATTAAGCATCTGATGTATATTTAATTATTATATATCATATGTATCTGATATTCATTCCAATATCATATCAACGTGGGTCCCACATCAGGCCCACCACGTGTACATGTTATAATATAAGTATACCTATATATTGAAATAAGAGGCCCAGCGCTGGAATCCATAGATGGACGGTCAGGGTGTAATCCACGTACATCACGTTGCTTTGATGGATCTCAGACACCAGAGGTACTTTATATAAAATAAATTAAAGTTTACATGCACGTATATGTGTGTGTGTGTGTGTGTGTGTGTGTGTGTGTGTGTGTGTGTGTGTGTGTGTGTGTGTATATATATATATATATATATATATATATATATATATATATATATATATATATTTGAATGACCAGGGTCTGACGTCCTTTAATGGACAGCCTGATCATACAGCCCCTGGACACTGGATGAGGCCCACCATCAACGCAGAAAGGTGCGGCCCATCTGATTTTTTTCCCTCCATTTGGTGATGCCCACCTGCAAGTTGGTGAGGCCCAACTGAACTTGGTGAGGCACAACGTCTGTTAAATACTTATACTGCCAACGTGCTCGACCCATCTTAGAGGCCATTTCCGGCCTGATTTCTAGCTTAACCGTGCCACTTTTCCGGGCTGTTTTTCAACTCATATCAGCGCCCAAATGGAGGCATGGTGGGTGCCACTTTCTTCGTCAAAGAACGGCCCGAAACAGGGGCATTTTTACCTGAGTTTCTGGACTGATATTAGTCCGCTTCCTGGGACTCACTGCAGCTCAAACAAAGCCGTTTGTGAGCTGGTTCTGGACGGAGTTTCAGCCCCTAGCTGGGGTCATATACATGCCATTATTTGGCTCTAAGCAGAGCCTGTTCTTAGGCTGGTTCGGCCTTAAAACAGCGCCTGAACGCAGGCTACTTTCAGCTTCAAAACAGAGCCTATCTTTGGCTATGTGTACAGTCCCTGCTGATGGGCATTTTTCAGCTATGAGTAGGGCTCCGTTTAGTGGGTTGTTTGACGTGCGGGTGAGGTGTGGTGGAGCTTTGGTTTAAGTTTATTTTAGAGTTTCGAAAAGGGAGAAGTTTTACCTATTTCAGTCGGGTCCGACCCGAGCTTAGGCTGACATGCACACACCCACCTCCTTCTCCTTCTTCCTCTCTTTTCTTTCTCTATTCCACTTAAGTGGTGTGGCCGTGGGCTCACACTAACTCGGCTCAGTCCATTTCGGACTGAGATGGGGCAGTGAGTGCCAGGCTCACCAAAACGTTCACCTTTCTTCTCTGTTCACTCTCTCTCTCTCTCTCTCTCTCTCTCTCTCTCTCTCCTCTGATTTTCTCCTCTCTTCTATCCTCCTTTCCTTTCTTTCAGTGAGGAAGCTGAAGGGCAGCAACGCTCCTTTTATAGGCATAGGAGGGGACTTTCGACGGCTGTGTCAGCCTCTTCACCGATGGAAATAAATAATTTCCTTTTCTTCATTTAAGGTTTTTCTCAGCCATTTTTGGCTACGAGGGGACACTCCCCAGCTGTTTCGGTGGACGCCTCAGTCCTTTGGATAAAGGGGGTGATGGCTTGCCCCTTAAGCCACCGGATGGTCTTTCTCTCTTGATCCTAGCCGCTAGTGAAGGGGATGGACAGTTGGGACCCAAATCCCAAGTCCCTATGCGTGGGGCCGAATCCCTATACCATTTGGGTCGGGTGGACCCCACAAGGAGAATGGACAACTTGGATCGTCCCAAAAATGATTATGGTGGCCCACTTTAAATCTCAAAGCCCAACGTCTTTTAAACAGGGTGTTGACGGGAATGGTTTTGAGAGATTTGGTATTTTGAGTTCGGTCAAACGCTGTTTGACCACAGGTAGTTGTCTAATGCGCATCGTGCACTAGAGTTTGGGGAGTACGTGCACCTGACTTTGGGCACATCACGGCTCCGATGTTTAATCTGCTCCAATCAACTGTCTTGGGGTTCAGTCATAAAGGTCTCAGCCTGTTTAGGGCGGGGCTGAGACCCAGGTGGGCCATATCATAGCATTTAGGGTCTCATTTTGTCCATATGACGTGTTCCACTAGTTCGATGGGTACGAGGTTTTGTTTCAACGGTGGAACAGACATTTGAGGGGTTCCGAGTGCCCGGTTGACCTTAATTTGTTATTCTAAGGTGGTTAGTGGATGCATGGTGTCATTGTGACTTAGTAATTTTTTGTTCATAACTTGCTTTAATCTAGGGATTTTCTGAGTTTTACCTTTCAACTGGTGTTGGGTTTGACTTGGCTCCTTCAGTTCTTGGTGGTCGGCCTTATCCTTGAATGAGAGTCCCAACCTGCACGTGCAAGGTTTAAGCTGTTTTGTTTAAAGGTCTTTAATCCTTATAACTGGGGTCCTTAGGGGTAACACCTGTGTACCAAAGGTACGGGGTGTTATAATCTACTAAAAAAAAAAAAATTCATCCTCGAAATTACCTGTAGTGTGCCACTGAATAGGTGGGGATATTTTTCCCTAACTTCAGCTTCTCGCTCCCATGTCGCCTCTTCTTCTCCATGATGTGACCAAAGAACCTTGACTAATGGTATCGTCTTTGTTCTAAGGACCTGCTCCTTATGGTCCAATATGCGGATGGGTTCCTCAGTATAAGAAGCATCGTCGGTAAGTTCGACCTGCTCCCAGCTAACAATGTGCGACTCGTCCGGCATGTACTTCTTTAACATGGATACATGGAAGACATTGTGGATACTTGTCAGTGCAGTTGGTAGCACAAGGCGGTATGCCACGGCTCCCACGCGAACCAAGATCTCGAAAGGTCCAATGAAATGAGGTGCAAGCTTCCCTTTTTGTCCAAACCTCATCAGAGCCTTCATAGGAGAGACCTTCAAAAATACGTGATCGCCAATTACAAATTCTAGATCACGTCATCGATTGTCCGCATAGATTTTCTGTCTGCTCTGTGTGGTGCGCAAATGCTTCCGAATAACATCGATTACCTGGGTGGTAACCTGGACGAGTTCAGGTCCGAGCAAACTTCGCTCTCCCACTTTTGCCCAACATTGCGGGGCTCTACAGGGGCGACCATATAGAGCTTCGTATGGTGCCATGCCTATGCTGGACTGGAAGCTGTTGTTGTAGGTAAACTCTATGAGGGCCAAATGGTAGTCCCAGTTTCCCTTGAAGTCGAGAGCACAGGCACTCAACATATCCTCTAGGACCTGATTTACTCTCTCTGTCTGTCCATCTGTCTGGGGGTGAAATGTCGTGCTGAACTTGAGTTCTGTGCCGAGTTCCTCCTGCATCCATCTCCAAAAGGTGGACGTAAAACGGGAGTCACGATCTGATATGATCTCCCGAGGAACCCCATAGGACCGTACGACTTCACGAACATAGAGCCTCGCCAGATTGTCAGTTGAATCTGTCGTCCGAATAGGAAGAAACCGAGTAGACTTTGTCAGCCTATCTACAATGACCCAGATTGAGTCATACTTCCTTTGAGTCCTGAGAAGCCCAACAATGAAGTCCATAGAATGCTGTCCCACTTCCACTCTGCTACTGGTAGGGGTTGAGGAAGGCCTGCAGGTTTGCGGTGCTCGGCCTTTATCTTCTGGCACACCATGCACCTTGACACGAAACTGGCTATGTCCCTTTTCATATTACTCCACCAGTATTGTCTCTTTATGTTGTTGTATATCTTTGTACTCCCTGGATGTATGGCCATCCTGGAGTGGTGTGCTTCTGTCATTACTTCCTTAAATCGGCATGGTTGGGTACCCGTACTTGCCCTTGATACAGGAGACCGCCATCGCTACCAATCCTCCAGCCAGGTATCTCCTCGCTCTTGCAGCTTCCTTTTATCTTGATAAGCCATTCCTCCTAGTCCTAAGTGGAGATCACATGTCGGACCAGGGTCGGCTCTGCGTTCAACAAAGCCACATTGTAACGCCCTGAAAATCGAGGGTCGAGTATAACTCAACACCCGAGTTCCAACGCATCACTTATGCAACATCAATAATGTTGATTAAATGTTGTCTGTGTTAGAACAATAAACATGAGTGAGATTATACCAAAAATAGTAATTCATACTCCAGATCATTTGTATAAAGGCAAGCAGAAGACTGAACTACATATACATGTATGTAAAGAAACCAAAATCATTTTTTTTGTTCTCCAGAGTATGAATCTATCTGAGTTACCATATACATATGTTTGTTGCGAATAAAATGTCAAAAATAGCCTAAAGAGTAATCCCTGCAAATCTCGTCAGTGCGGCAGCCTAGTCAAAGCCGCCATAGTACTGCATATACGAGAACTCCTCCTGATCCTCGTCATAAGGACGACCATATAGGGCCTCATATGGCGCCATACCAATAGTCGCCTGGAAACTGTTGTTGTAGGCGAACTCTGCGTACGGAAGACAGTCATCCAGCTATCATTAAAGTCCAACACACATGCCCGTAACATGTCTTCCAGAATCTGGTTCACCCGCTCTGTCTGCCCATCAGTCTGAGGATGAAACGCCGTACTGAACTTCAACTTCACACCCATCGCCTCCTGGATATGAGTCCAGAAGATAGATGTGAACCGAATGTCTCTGTTCGACACGATCTCTAAAGGAACTCCATATAGACGGATGATCTCTCTGATGTACAATCTAGCCAGCTCGTCTGCAGAGTTCGTAACTCTGATAGGGAGGAAATGGGCCGATTTGGTCAACCGGTCCACAATCACCCAAATGGAATCGTGTCCCTTCCTCGTCTTCGGCAGCCCTGATATGAAATCCATGGAGATAAAGTCCCACTTCCACTTTGCTATGGGCATGGGCTGAAGCAGTCAAGGAGGTCGGCGATGTTCTGCCTTGACCTGCTGGCACGTCAGACATCGAGACACATACTCAGCGATGTGGGCCTTCATGTTATCCCACCAATACGTCCGTCTCATATCCTGGTACATCTTCGTACTACCAGGATGCATCGCAAGCTTCGAGTTTGGGCAGACTCGAGAAGCTCGCGTCTCAAGTCAGGCATATCAGGAACGCATAGGCGGCCACGGAATCGTAGACCCCCATCAGAACCAACTCTCCACTCGGAGTCCTCGGCGTCGCTAGCTTGCTCTCGAAGCTCAGACAGCCACATATCGCCCTCCCGGGCCTCAATAATCCTGTCATCAATAAGTGGTCGCACCTGAAAGTGCCCGAAATAGAGCGAATCGGGGTCGGAGGCCTACCCACGCTGATCCTAGGGGTACCAAGGGTGGGACCCAGATATTTTTGGGGCCCAGGGGGCTATACGAACAGCGCCATGGGGCCCCCTTTTCAAAATTCAAAAATTTTTTGGTGAGGCCCTCGCCGGTTCGGCGAGGCCTCGCCGACTTTTGGGTTGGGCCGGGCCCGCGGCCTGGGCCGGTCATGTTTGGGGGTCCCTACAACCCCCAAAATTGGGGGTCAAGTATAACTCAACACCCGAGTTCCAACGCATCACTTATGCAACATCAATAATGTTGATTAAATGTTGTCTGTGTTAGAACAATAAACATGAGTGAGATTATATCAAAAATAGTAATTCATAGTCCAGATCATTTGTATAAAGGCAAGCGGAAGACTGAACTACATATACATGTATGTAAAGAAACCAAAATCATTTTTTTGGTTCTCCAGAGTATGAATCTATCTGAGTTACCATACACATATGTTTGTTGCGACAAAATGTCAAAAATAGCCTAAAGAGTAATCCCTACAAATCCCGTCAGTGCGGCAGCCTAGTCGAAGCCGCCATAGTACTGCATATACGAGAACTCCTCCTGATCCTCGTCATAATCGGGCTCCGCCTCCTGTGTCGTCGGCACGTCTAAACCTGTGACAGAGTCTGGTTGGTGTGCGCAACACCGTCCCGTAACGTGGGAGTGAGTAGCTAACTCAGTGGAACAATAGAGCATAGGTTAACATGTTATCAATACAGTCAAGTAGTAATGATAAAGCAGTAAAATCAAACACCCCTAACTACTCTTATTAATGCAAGTATGGATGCAAGTATGATGGATGCCCTCACCGACATACTCCCTCATGCGACACCATCTCACGCTCGTGGCATGCTTTCATCCCACAGTGCTCCACATCTTCCAGGCACATGCAATGCATGATAAGTATGATTACCGAGTTTTTAATTAGTCCATTTCAAACAGCAGGATTGGGAAACTAAGGTACCTCCCTTGTATCATTCCCAAACATGATCCATCTAGGGTCGTCAATCCTAGTTAATATCAGAGATGGTGTGTTTTCTAGGTCACTGCAGAGGTTGCCAGGGCTGTTACGCATAAAGGTTACACCACTCCCCCATCACCCCTTAAACGATTCATCACAATACAGAAACAGGCCTAGTTCATACTCTATATACCGCGGCACACCCTAAGGCGCACTGCGATTTCAGAGTATGCTCGAGGTCACTACAAAGGGCTGTCAGGGCTGTTACGCATAAAGGTTGCACCGCTCCCCCATCACCTTATCAATGTAGGCCGACAACACGAATATAGTGTCCCATACCACCATAATCGGCTCACGAGTTTGGTTGCTCACTGGTCACTACGGGGAGGCACGTGGCCCCAGCATAGGTCGACAGCTCGACCACGGTGTCCCATACCACCATGCCCGGCTCATGAGTCTTAGCGGATCGAGGTACCATGGTTAACGGGATTCTCACTGGTAAGTTTGGTACCCTAGGTTCAAGCATAAGCGACCAAACATGGTGAACATACATAAGACACACGGGTTACTTGACGTGCTCGGCTAGCTCGAGTGCACAACAAGTTGAGCGATATGAAGCGCAAAAGCACTTCGTGTGGCCAACTACTATCGCCAACCGAAGTACGACTCGGGTTCGCCAAACACATCATGTGTGGCGAGATGAATCTCAACCACGATTCCAAGTCTGGTACCGGATGTCTGGACTATGGACATAGTCCCAAGCCCAATCAATTTCCAACCATAGCATGTGAAGTAAAGCATGATAAACAAAGTAATCCAAGCACACTAGCAATCATGTCATAAAGCATATTATAAAGCATGTTATGAAACAAGTTACAAAGCATATTAAAAAGCATGTTATGGAGCGCAATACAAATGGGGATATAAATACATATGTTTCATAGGTGAGTGGTTAGAGTAAACAACCACATGGAGGGTATCATACGTGACTCTAAGGTAGTTGAGAACTCCATTACAACACCTACCTAAGGTGCAATCACTTAAGCACTTACACCCACAAGAAATTTCACAAACACTTAGAGTGCACTATTTCAACATACATGACGTATGTTAGCGGAATCTGTATTAGGGATGTCCCTTTACCAAACTAGTATTTTATACGTATATATCATATTCACACAACAAATAATCATGACAATTACATCTCCAAAATTTATACGTATGCGGTATTTTCTAGAATACGCAATTTCAACATACATAGTGTATACAAGTAAACATGTATTACGGCGACTCCTTTCGCCAATCAGGTATTTTATCCATATACTATATAATCATACAACAATTAATCATGGCAAACACATTTCCAAAATGTGTACGTATACGGTATTTCTACGTATACCTAGAGTATGTAAAATTCCATATTTTGCATCTTTAATCGAAACAGGAAACGGAAAGCACTTTGTACATGTGCAATTACATGCAGATCATGAATCTATCATTATCTGACATTGAAAGCGTTGAAAACCGTAACCTATACACCTAAAGTCCTCACCTTGCACCTTGGAATCACAATAAATCAGCAAGGTTCGAAGGGCTTCCGTATTCGGCAGTTTTATCGCCTAGAGAGTGAAACCGGTTAACTATTTCATATCCTATAACCTCCACTCACCCAAACAGATCTAGGGTTAGGGTTTCTCACCTTAAAACGGAGGCGGTATCGCCGGAAAAGTGTCTAGAAAGAGGCGGTGCAGCCCGTGTGGTGATCGAAAGTAGTAGGAGGAAGATACTCCCACAAACCTCAAGCTTTCTCTCCTTTTTCTCTCTCTCTCTCCTTAGGGTTTTATCCCAAATTCGTATGGCTATGAGAGGGGCTGTTCTAAGGCCCTTATATAGCCTAAAAACTCTCCGGAATAGACTCATGTTCAAGGTACACTTATATTATAAGCATTTCGGCGTTGTTCCAGCTCAAAAGAGGGTTTTTGGCGGCCCTCCTTGAGCCAAACGTCAGACTTAAGCTCACAACTCATGGATCTACGTGGGATTATGTTTTCGTCTCGGTCGGATTCCCAGATCATGCGTGGCGGACCATTTTCAGTTCAACGGTCAGTGGGCCACGATCCGAAATTCCAAGTACATGTAAATGTTCCTGAAATTTTTCCTGATCCGAGGGTGTAATTTGGTAGGATTCTGACGGTCTGGTTGCTTAATACTGATCCGCAAGCGAGTGGTGCCAGATCACTATTCAAGATATTTATTTTGTAAAATACAGTGGTTTTCACACTCCTCCGCTCCGGACTCGAGCGAATGGCCGTGGGACATCGTCTGGACTTGATTTCCGAGATGGTTGTCAAGCCCAGTGAGGCGGTCCTAGTTCCTTAACTTCGTATTAATCGGACTTCCGATGTGCGATCTAGACCTGATACGGTGTTTTAATTCATTCCCGAGAGCAGTCAGGTAATGAGTTTGATCCTAAACTTTAGGGTAACCTAGAGTCAATGATTTTACAAGTTTTGGGTCTTGCAGATCGTATTTAAAGCGATTCCAACGGATTTCATGGCTAATTGAGTTTAGCACTTAGTTAACTTTGTTAAATTTCTAAAGGATTTAATCCTAAATGATTTTTGGTCGAGGTGGTACTCGAGCCATAGTACGGAAATTTACAGGTCGTTACAATCTACCCCCTTTAAACAAAAATTTCGTCCTCGAAATTTGTACCTTTTCGTATTCCTCAAGAATCTGAGGGTAGTTCTTCCTGACCTCGGCCTCAGTCTCCCAAGTAGCTTCCTCCTCGGAATGATGTGTCCATAGTACCTTCACAAGTGGAATGACCTTGCTATGCAGTACCTGCTCCTTCCTGTCAAGGATACGCGTCGGGCGTAACTCATACGTAGCATCCTCGCTCAGCTGTACCTGCTCCCATCTGATGATATGTGAAGGATCAGGAACGTACTTCTTCAACATCACTACCAAAAAAAGGGATAAAGGCTACGGATAAAATCCGTAGCCTTAGACCTATGGCTACGGTTCTAGTCCGTAGCACGTCCGTAGTCGTAGGTGCAGTAACAATAGGTCTGGAACCTATAGCTACGGATTTAATCCGTAGCTATAGGTCGCAACAGCTGCGGATTGAATCCGTAGCAATTATGTCCGTAGCTATAGGTTACAACAGCTACGGATATATTCACTACAGCTACGGATTAAATCCGTAGCTATATCTGACAATAGCTACGGATATAATCCGTAGCAATTATATCCGTAGCTGTAGATTACAACAGCTGCGGATTTATCACAACGGCTACGGATTGAATCCGTACCTATATCTAGCAATAGCTACGGATATAATCCGTAGCTGTAGATTACAATAGCTACGGATTTAATGACAACAGTTACGGATTGAATCCGTAGCTATATCTGGCAATCGCTTCGGATATAATCTGTAGTAATGATATCCGTAGCTGTAGATTATAACAGCTACGGATTTAATCACAACAGCTACGGATTGAATCCGTAGCTATAGGTTACAACGCTACGGATTATTTGTTTATTCAATTATCACCTGTATAATCATTCAATTACCACCTGTATAATCATCCTGTATAATCATTCAATTACCACCTGTATAATCATCAATCCTGTATAATCATTCATTCATTCATTCCATTATCAATTCAATCATTCATTCATTTAATTACAATCAATTACAATCCTTCATTCAGACAATTACAATCCTTCATTCAATCAATTACAATTACAATCCTTCATTCAATGAATTACAATTACAAATACAATAATGCTGAAAATACAAATCTTTGGCTTCATTAGGGAAATTTGCTCGACTTCACCCTGAAATTTCAAAGATAGAGAATTGAAAGAATAAATATCCTTCATTCAATGAATTACAATTACAATCCTTCATTCAATGAATTACAATTACAATTTACAATTACAATAATGTTGAAAATACAAATCTTTGGTTTAGGTTAGGTTATAGGTTAAGGTTTAGGTTTAGGAAACCGGTTTCAGGTTCGGGATCGGATTTAAGTTTGGGTTTTCAAGTTTAGGTTTAGGTTTAGGTTAGGGAGTTGAGATTCTGATTAGGTGTAGGTTTAGGTTAAGGGATTTGAGAATAGGTTAAGGTGTAGGTTTAAGAAATCGGGTTCGGGTTCGGGATCGGGTTTAAGCTTGGGTTTTCAAGTTTAGGTTTAGGTTTAGGTTAGGTAGTTAGGTTTAGGTTAGGTTGTAGGTTAAGGTTTTGGGAATTGAGAATAGGTTAAGGTTTAGGTTTAGGAAACCGGGTTCGGGTTCGGGATCGAGTTTAATTTTGGGTTTTCAAGTTTAGGTTTAGGTTTAGGTTAGGGAGTTAGGTTTAGGTTACGTTGTAGGTTAAGCTTTAGGGAATTGAGAATAGGTTAAGGTTTAGGTTTAGGAAACTAGGTTCGGGTTCGGGATCGGGTTTAAGTTTGGATTTTCAAGTTTAGGTTTAGGTTTAGGTTAGGGAGTTAGGTTTAGGTTAGGTTGTAGGTTAAGGTTTAGGGAATTGAGAATAGGTTAAGGTTTAGGTTGAGGAAACTGGGTTCGGGCTCGAGACGGGGTTTAAGTTTGGATTTTCAAGTTTAGGTTTAGGTTTAGGTTAGGGAGTTAAGTTTAGGTTAGGTTTTAGGTTAAGCTTTGGGGAATTGAGAATAGGTTAAGGTTTAGGTTGAGGAAATTGGGTTCGGGTTCGGCATCGGGTTTAAGTTTTGGTTTTCAAGTTTAGGTTCATCTTTAGGTTAGGGAGTTAGGTTAAGGTTAGGTTATAGGTTAAGGTTTAGGGAATTGAAAATAGGTTAAGGTTTAGGTTGAGGAAACCGGGTTCAGGTTCGGGTTCGGGTTTAAGTTTGGGTTTTCAAGTTTAGGTTTAGGTTTAGGTTTAGGTTTAGGTTAGGTAGTTAGGTTTAGGTTAGTTTGTAGGTTAAGGTTTAGGTTTAGGAAACCGGTTTCGGGTTCGGGATCGGGTTTAAGTTTGGGTTTTCAAGTTTAGGTTTAGGTTTAGGTTAGGTTGTAGGTTAAGGTTTAGGGAATTGAGAATAGGTTAAGGTTTAGGTTGAGGAAATTTGGTTCAGGTTCGGCATCGGGTTTAAGTTTAGGTTTTCAAGTTTACGTTTAGGTTTAGGTTAAGGAGTTGAGATTTAGGATTAGGTGTAGGTTTAGGTTTAGGGATTTGAGAATAGGTTAAGGTTTAGGTTTAGGAAACCGGTTTCGGGTTCGGGATCGGGTTTAAGTTTGGGTTTTCAAGTTTAGGTTTAGATTTAGGTTAGGTAGTTAGGTTTAGGTTAGGTTGTAGGTTAAGGTTTAGGGAATTGAGAATAAGTTAAGGTTTAGGTTTAGGAAACCAGGTTCGGGTTCGGGTTCGGGATCGGGTTTAAGTTTGGGTTTTCAAGTTTAGGTTTAGGTTTAGGTTAGGGAGTTAGGTTTAGGTTCGGTTGTAGGTTAAGGTTTAGGGAATTGAGAATAGGTTAAGGTTTAGGTTGAGGAAACTGGGTTCGGGTTCGGGACCGGGTTTAAGTTTGGGTTTTCAAGTTTAGGTTTAGGTTTAGGTTAAGGAGTTAGGTTTAGTTTAGGTTGTAGGTTAAGGTTTAGGGAATTGAGAATAGGTTAAGGTTTAGGTTGAGGAAATTTGGTTCGGGTTCGGCATCGGGTTTAAGTTTGGGTTTTCAAGTTTAGGTTTAGGTTTAGGTTAGGGAGTTGAGATTTAGGATTAGGTGTAGGTTTAGGTTAAGGGATTTGAGAATAGGTTAAGGTTTAGGTTTAAGAAATCGGGTTCGGGTTCGGGATCGTGTTTAAGTTTGGGTTTTCAAGTTTAGGTTTAGGTTTAGGTTAGGTAGTTAGGTTTAGGTTAGGTTATAGGTTAAGGTTTTGGGAATTGAGAATAGGTGAAGGTTTAGGTTTAGGAAACCGGGTTCGGGTTCGGGATCGGGTTTAATTTTGGGTTTTCAAGTTTAGGTTTAGGTTTAGGTTAGGGAGTTAGGTTTATGTTAGGTTGTAGGTTAAAGTTTAGGGAATTGAGAATAGGTTAAGGTTTAGGTTTAGGAAACCGGGTTCGGGTTTAAGTTTGGGTTTTCAAGTTTAGGTTTAGGTTTAGGTTAGGGAGTTAGGTTTAGGTTAGGTTGTAGGTTAAGGTTTAGGGAATTGAGAATAGGTTAAGGTTTAGGTTGAGGAAACTGGGTTCGGGTTCGGGTTTGGGATCGGGTTTAAGTTTGGGTTTTCAAGTTTAGGTTTAGGTTTAGGTTTAGGTTAGGTAGTTAGGTTTAGGTTAGTTTGTAGGTTAAGGTTTAGGTTTAGGAAACCGGTTTCGGGTTCGGGATCGGGTTTAAGTTTGGGTTTTCAAGTTTAGGTTTAGGTTTAGGTTAGGTTGTAGGTTAAGGTTTAGGGAATTGAGAATAGGTTAAGGTTTAGGTTGAGGAAATTGGGTTCGGGTTCGGCATCGGGTTTAAGTTTGGGTTTTCAAGTTTAGGTTTAGGTTTAGGTTAGGGAGTTGAGATTTAGGATTAGGTGTAGGTTTTGGTTTAGGGATTTGAGAATAAGTTGAGGTTTAGGTTTAGGAAATCGGGTTTGGGTTCGGGATTGGATTTAAGTTTGGGTTTTCAAGTTTAGGTTTAGGTTTAGGTTAGGTAGTTAGGTTGAGGTTAGGTTGTAGGTTAAAGTTTAGGGAATAGAGAATAAGTTAAGGTTTAAGTTTAGGAAACCGGGTTCGGGTTCGGGATCGGGTTTAACTTTGAGTTTTCAAGTTTAAGTTTAGGTTTAGGTTAGGGAATTAGGTTTAGGTTCGGTTGTAGGTAAAGGTTTAGGGAATTGAGAATTGGTTAAGGTTTAGGTTGAGGAAACTGGGTTTGGGTTCAGGACCGGGTTTAAGTTTGGGTTTTCAAGTTTAGGTTTAGGTTTCGGTTAGGGAGTTAGGTTTAGGTTATGTTGTAGGTTAAGGTTTAGGGAATTGAAAATAGGTTAAGGTTTAGGTTGAGAAAAGTAGGTTCGGGTTCGACATCGGGTTTAAGTTTGGGTTTTCAAGTTTAGGTTTAGGTTTAGGTTTGGGAGTTGAGATTCGGATTTGGTGTAGGTTTAGGTTAAGGGATTTGAGAATAGGTTAAGGTTTAGGTTTAAGAAATCGGGTTCGGGTTCGGGATCGGGTTTAAGTTTGGGTTTTCAAGTATAGGTTTAGGTTTAGGCTAGGTAGTTTGGTTTAGGTTAGGTTGTAGGTCATGGTTTTGGGAATTGAGAATAGGTTAAGGTTTAGGTTTAGGAAACCGGCTTCGGGTTTGGGATCGGGTTTAAGTTTCGGTTTTCAAATTTAGGTTTAGGTTTAGGTTAGGAAGTTAGGTTTAGGTTAGGTTGTAGGTTAAGCTTTAGGGAATTGAGAATACGTTAAGGTATAGGTTTAGGAAACCGGGTTCGGGTTCGGGATCGGGTTTAAGTTTGGGTTTTCAAGTTTAGGTTTAGGTTTAGGTTAGGGAGTTAGGTTTAGGTTAGGTTGTAGGTTAAGGTTTAGGGAATTGAGAATAGGTTAAGGTTTAGGTTGAGGAAACTGGGTTCGGGTTCGAGACGGGGTTTAAGTTTGGGTTTTCAAGTTTAGGTTTAGGTTTAGGTTAGGAAGTTAGGTTTTGGTTAGGTTGTAGGTTAAGCTTTAGGGAATTGAGAATAGGTTAAGGTTTAAGTTGAGGAAATTGGGTTCGGGTTCAGGACCGGGTTTAAGTTTGGGTTTTCAAGTTTAGGTTTAGGTTTAAGCTAGGGAGTTTGGTTTAGGTTAGGTTGTAGGTTAAGCTTTAGGGAATTGAGAATAGGTTAAGGTTTAAGTTGAGGAAATTGGGTTCGGGTTCGGCATCGGGTTTACGTTTCGGTTTTCAAGTTTAGGTTTATGTTTAGGTTAGGTTGTAGGTTAAGCTTTAGGTAATTGAGAATAGGTTAAGGTGAAGGTTGAGGAAACCGGGTTCGGGTTCGGGTTTAAGTTTGGGTTTTAAAGTTTAGGTTTAGGTTTAGGTTAAGGAGTTAGGTTTAGGTTAGTTTGTAGGTTAAGGTTTAGCTCTAGGGAATTGAGTTTAGGTTATAGGTTTTGGTTTAGGTTATTGGTTTTGGTTTAGGTTAAGGTTTAGGTTATTGGATTTGAGAATGGGTTCGGGTTTAGGTTATAGGTTTTGGTTTTGGTTTTGGTTTAGGTTATAGGTTATAGGTTTTGGGATTTGAGAATGGGTTCGGGTTTAGGCTATAGGTTTTGGTTAAGGTTTAGGTTATAGGTTTTGGGATTTGAGAATGGGCTCGGGTTTAGGTTACAGGTTTTGGTTAAGGTTTAGGTTAAGGTTTAGGTTTAGGTTTAGGTTATAGGTTTTTTGGGATTTGAGAATGGGTTATAGTTTAGGTTTAGGAATCGGGTTCATGTTCGGGATTGCGTTTAAGTCTTGGTTTTCAAATTTAGGTTTAGGTTTAGGTTAGAGAGTTGAGATTAGGATTAGGTGTAGGTTTAGCTCTAGGGAATTGAGTTTAGGTTATAGGTTTAGGGAAAGGTTACGTTTAGGTTATAGGTTTTGGGATTTGGGAATAGTTTTAGGTTAGGTTATAGGTTTTGGCTTTGGTTTAGGTTATAGGTTATGGGATTTGAGAATGGGTTCGGGTTTAGGGATTTGAGTTTAGGTTATAGGTTAAGGTTTTAGGGATTTGAGTTTAGGTTATAGGTTTTGGTTTAGGTTATTGGTTTTGGTTTAGTTTAAGGTTTAGGTTATTGGATTTGAGAATGGGTTCGGGTTTAGGTTATAGGTTTTGGTTAAGGTTTAGATTTTTGGATTTGAGAATGTGTTCGGGTAGAGGTTATAGGTTTTGGTTTTAGTTTAGGTTTAGGTTATAGATTTTTGGATTTGAGAATGGGTTATGGTTTAGGTTTAGGAAATCGGGTTCAGGTTCAAGATTGGGTTTAAGTTTGGGTTTTCAAGTTAAGGTTTAGGTTTAGGTTAGGGAGTTGAGATTAGGATTAGGTGTAGGTTTAGCTTTAGGGAATTGAGTTTAGGTTATAGGTTTAAGTTTCGGTTTAGGTTAGGGGTTTTGATTTAGGTTATAGGTTATAGGTTTTGGTTATAGGTTATAGGATTTAAGAATGGGTTCGGGTGTGGTCCCTGCAAATACAAATATAATACAAATATAAACACGGCCTGTTCCAAATGGCCAGGCCCTTCCAATGCCGTCCATAGGAAATGGACAGCTTCATCATGGTCATAACAGCGGTTCCCACCTTCCAGGGACCCCCGCTCTTCCAGATAGCTCCGACGCACATCTGGGTCTGCTCTATTAATCTCGAGCAAATATATAAACACGGCCTGTCCAAATGGCCAGGCCCCTCCAATGCCGTCCATAGGAAATGGACAGCTTCATCATGGTCATAACAACGGTTCCCACCTTCCAGGGACCCCCGCTCTTCCGGATAGCTCCGACGCACATCCGGGTCTGCTCCATTAATCTTGAGCAAATACATAAACACGGTCTGTCCAAATGGCCAGGCCCCTCCAATGCCGTCCATAGGAAATGGACAGCTTTATCATGGTCATAACAGCGGTTCCCACCTTCTAGGGACCCCCGCTCATCCGGATAGCTCCGACGCACATCCGGGTATGCTCCATCAATTTTGAGCAAATACATAAATACGGCCTGTCCAAATGGCCAGGCCACTCCAATCATGTGCATTCTTGACAAGAGACGTACCAGATGCTTAAATCTGAAATATGCAGCTCCAATCCTCCTACATGCAACATCCACCTGAAAGAATGCGCATAACTGTCATACTTGAGTAATCAATACAGGAATGTACAAGTAAAACCATAAATGGCACAACGTGAACATAGTCCGGGATAGAGTACTGCACACTCAAAATTCACCGCAAGAAAGAAGAACATGATTGATTGATTGAATAAATAAAAACTAGTATATGTGCGGCAGTAATGACAAGCCAAGTACTAACCTGTATATGCGGCAGAATTTCTGTAATTTTCTTAAATATGATTTCAGATTTGATTATGCATAAATCTCTTTTATGTTTTTTCTATCCATCTTCTATTTTCTTCTTAACAAGAAAATCCATATTTACTAATATTCCCATTTTTCTATTTTTCAAAAGAATGAGTTCAGATTCCGAAAGCATCGGCTCCAGCACTCATACTTTCAGCCCAAACCCTAACCTAAACCTAAACCCGATCCCGAACCCGAACCCGAACCACAGATGGTAGCGGTAAATAATACCATAACTCTCATGTTTTTACTGATTGGTGAAACAAGATTGGGTGTAAATATTAGTTCCCTTGATAGGAGGGAAAATCTCACATGATCCCTACCCTACAATAAGGCTATTTGGTAGACCCTAGTACAACATGACATGTGCACAGTTAAATCATTCATATGGATGGCCATTAGGATAGCCCCACTACTCATGGTCTATCATAACAACCCTAAGGTGACCACAAGATTCTAACCTTCAAAATCCAAGTCTCTCTTTTTGTAGCTGTTGGTTTGCCAGTTGTAGTATTCTAGGTGAACTCTAGACCTTTGAACTATACAATTCATCGATCTTTTATGGCATTGATTGGATGGAAAGAATAATTCATAGTGGCCCTTGAAAAATGGGTCACACATGAGAACCATGTAAGTCGATAATTTGATTGTCCACATATTTAAAAAGTATAATAAAGTAGAGAACTGCCCCATTGCTCTCCTAGGAGCATCAACTAATTAATTACAGTTGGATGTAAACTACCATTAAGTACAGAACACATTAAAGATTTGCCGTGAAAAAATCAAACTGATCTGATGATCAAATCCATGCTAACTTTGCCTTCTTACTTATAAACATCCCTTTTCTAACCCATTAATTGGATGGTTAGAATTGCCCCACAAAAGAATTATAAGCAATCCATGATGGGAACCATCAAATAGAAAGGGAAGTACTATGCATGCATAAGAACTTCAAAATTAGAATAGACAAGGCAACAAGCAAATAGAGCTTACTTCAATAACATGAATAGCATCCCATGCACCTTCTTGCAAATAACTTCTTCGGCCATGCCCTGACTTTGAGCCATCTTCATCCCCAACAACCATCACAAATCAGTGCAATCATATAGATTTTTTTTTTTAACAAAAGGACATGCATTCTTTGTTGAAAAACTGACCTTTCTTTATTAGGAAGCAAGCCACAAAGTCATCATTGTCTTTCCACATGTATACTGATGAAATCCCCCCTTCATAATACCTACCAATGCAGTTGTGCAAAAGAATTGCTTTTACTTCTTCAAAAACAGAGAATACTTTCTTTCATTTTCTACGTACTGGCATTACTAGCCAAATCATTAGATGAAGGTCATGGACAAAAAATTAAGCCTACTGTAATAGATAAATAGTAAATCAAAGATCTAATCTCGCAACATTTTGTTCTGAATAGAACAAAACAGTGAATGTACACTAAAGAGTATCCATATCTGAAACATGATTTCCAAGAAAAGTACAATGCATTTTACGATTATCCTATAAAAGAAATCCATGCATAAGCATTATTTGATAACTTTGCTTGCTTCTTCTTTTTAACTATTATTAGTTTGTCACTTACATATATGAATAAATGTCTCTGTTGTATAGCCTCTCTGTTTGAGCATTGGCCCTGTTGAAATAGTAGTACCATAAATCACATGTCTTTACAGATGTATAATGACATTGAAAGTTGTTTTATTAGATGGTACCTCATATGGGGTCAAGATTATAAGACCCCTACTTCATTACCCATCAAAAGAACAAAAAATCATTAAACGACAAATGAATCTTGAATTAAAGAATGAGATATGGTCACAAAAAGGATGAGAAGTCTTTTTCCTTTCTTTCCAAAATCGCGAAATAATAGACAACCATATTGGCATTCTTCAAAAAAAAAAAAAAAATCTTTTTCTTTTTTGGTAGGTAGGGGGCTCAGACCTAATATCTCAATGTTGAAGACAAGATGCATTCCATTAGATACATGCATGGAGCCTCATCCATTGTATATGAAGCACTTTGCATAGAAAACAGAGATCCAGTAGCAACAGTTTATCATAAAATGATAGACCAAATCAAGATTGTGTAGCTACAGCAAAGTATAGAAAGATAACTGTAGAAGATGCACATGGAGAAACTGACCTTTCACCACCAACAACACAAACAGCACAAGTACCCGTTTCAAGCTGCTATCAGGTTGTGCTCTCAGCCATTTTTCAGCTGAGAGACCCACTGTTTATCGGTCTGAGGGATACCCGTTTCTGCTCCACATACGGCCCACTCCTAAGCCGCGCTCTGGTCGGATTTAGAGCTCAGACAGGGCCCTATTTGTAGGCCAATCTTAGGCTGATTTTCAGCCTTTTGTTGAGGCCATTGGCAGGCCATCATTTGGTCTCAAAACGGGGCATGTCCACAAGCCATGTTTGGCCCTTAACAAAGCTCGTTTTTAGGCCCCTGTTTGGCCTCAAAACAGAGCCATTGTCAGGCCATATTCAGCCTCAGCAGCAAGTTGAAAAAAAAAAAAAAGGAAAATCGAGCAGAATGTAGGTGATTCGGTACAACTTTGATTTTAAATCTTCTTAAACTGAAGATTTTGGAGGCATGTGTGGCCAAATCCATGAAGTTGATCATGGATTTCATCAAAAAAAATCTATGGAACTTCAAATGAGTCTATCTTACTCGTGAGCATGAACATGCAGGGGCCTATGGGCATATTGAGACTAGGACAAGAAACAATGTGGAGGAGCTAGAGGAACTTATGTGCAACAATAGCAGTATGGCATGGGAGCAATAATAATATCGTAAAGATGAAGACAATGACATGTTTGTGCCGACACAAATTCCAGGTGGTATTGACTATTCAGTCTTATCAGGGTAGCAGGCCTAGGTATAACCAATATCCATCTATATTCTACGTAGGGGAGACTATATATGTATAACCAATATCCATCTATATTCTGCCTAGGGGAGACTGTTAAGCTAAGTTGTGTGGATTTGTGTGGTTCCCTAATTTGAGAAACCAACCTTAATTGGACGTTGGGAGAAATGTTTGCAGCTCTGGCATTGTAGCCTCAGCACAAGCTCTGGCATTCCTCTTCACTTGATATCATCATATCCCTACAAATGAGAGGTAGATTTTAGAAGAGATTAGATATATGTAGAGAGAGGTTCTTCCTTTCATGTAGCATGTAGATATATTCTAACATATTTATACATGGTCATGAAATTGTGTCCATTGCCAAAAGTCCATTGGCAAAGGAGTCAATGAAGCTTATTTTGCACTCATCTTTCTAGAAAAGAACCCGAGTCGAAGCCACTTGCAACATTGATATGCCATGAGTTTCATATTTACACTTGAAATTGAAGTATAGGATAATATACAATGCAAATATGTTAACTATTTGGAGTATCTTTGTATCCTAATTGTAAGAAGGAGAACGAATGATGTGTCTTAGCTGAAAAATGCAGAACAGATGAGCCCACATCAAGAGAAATAAAAATACTTTCATTTCTTACTGGACTTGGAACAGGATGGAACACAGCAATAGGGACCTCAAACTGTGGAATATCATTAGCGAAGGGCTCATTTTTGGGCTGTTCACCAAGTGCGGACCACCATGAATAGCAGTCAATAATCAATATCACATTATTTTGAACCAAACACCGCTCCGGCCAATATCTTTACCTACAACACATTTTTGAACCAAACACCGCTCCGGCTCATTTTATTTCTTTCTACGTCTGCACAACAAAAGTTCAAGTCATCTATGTTTAGGCCATAGAAACTTTGGCTCTCTAAATGCCAAACAATTTTGAATCCAAAAATCAAAAATTGGATTTGGGTTTTGAATTTCTGCAGTTGAGGCCCTAAGAATTTAAAAACCCAAGATGAAAGTTAACGTTTTCTAGCATTGGAGAGCCAAATTCAAAAAACAAAACAACCAAATGCGAGTCATCTTTCAGAAAGAAAGGAAAAAAGGAAAAGAAAAGAAAAATCCACTTGAGTTCTTTGGAATCCGTACCATAAAGCTTGAGTTGTGTTTCAAGATCATGGATCCCACTCAAATCACCTCCACTACTGCCATCGGGCTATTTATCAATCAACCGCCTCCTTTTCTTGGTCATCGTTTCTTCAAGAATTCAACTCAACAAACATCAAAATACTATCAAACAGATCCTAAACCAATTTCCAAAGAAACCCAACTTCAATTTAATGAAATCATCAATGAAAACAGAGAATTCTGCATGAAAAAAACACTAAAAATAAACCTTTTTCTATGGCACTCTTGCTTTGCACCAAGGCCTCAACTCTTTCGATAAGCTTCCACGTCAAATTAATGTGTATGATAACCATCAATCATTTTTCAGCAATGATCCAGAATAAGAAACAACCAACATAAAAAGGTGAAAGAGAAGGAATAAACATACACAGGTGTAAGACGTGCAAAGTTGTAAGGTATTGAAAAAAAGAATCATGAGATAAGTGATAGTGAATTGACATACCTTCTGCGAGAAGTTTATACAACTTTCTTTGGTATAACGCTAGCAAATGTCTTCTTTACACACACAACCAATTAGATAATGATATTCAGACAATCACTGTAAGAGTATCTCTAATTACAGCTACATCATGGTCATAACAGCGGTTCCCACCTTCCAGGGACCCCCGCTCAACATCCGGATAGCTCCGACGCACATCCGGGTCTACTCCATCAATTTCGAGCAAATACAGATATAAACACGGCCTGTCCAAATTGAGAAAGTAAGATGGTTAATATTACTTTTCACAGTGCAAAGTTTCAGTTATGTCTCTTCTTTACCTTCCATTTTCTTCTTAACAAGAAAATCCATATTTACTAATATTCCCATTTTTCTATTTTTCAAAAGAATGAGTTCGGACTCCGAAAGCGTCGGCTCCACCACTCGTACTTTCAGCCCAAACCCTAACCAAGGACTCCAAAATTACCAAGTACTCATAAACATTCATTGCAAGCATTTTCTATCTATGTGCATAAATATCATACTGTTAAGATCAATCCTCTTATTTTCATTTACAGAAACTAGTGGATGACAAATTATGTGTAACATACAGAGATGGTTCAGCCACTTGTGCAATTAGGGAAGGTTCAAAAGGACATACATATTTGAAAGTTGGTCAAATCATAAACAGACGTATTATGGACGGAGACATTGTTTTCATTAATAGGCTACCTAGTACTCATAAAAATTCATTGTAAGCATTTTTTGTCTATGTGCATGACGACCATACTGTTAAGATCAATCCTCTTATCTTCATTTACAGAAACTAGTGGATGACAAATTATGTGTAACATACAGAGCTGGTTCAGCCACTTATGCAATTAGGGAAGGTTCAAAAGGGCCAGATTTCCACATCAAGCATCAGTTGCATATATATGATACAGAAGGACAAAAGTATCACCTTCAAAATTGGAAACCATATCAGGTAGGAGAGCTAAAATGGTTGGTTATGATTTTGGAAGTCTAGATCATATTATGTAGAAGTAGGACTGTCGAAGGGCTGCATGAGGCAAAGTAAAATCAAAACTTTGAATAGGTCCAGCCTGAATAGTTCAAAATCAAGGCAAAAGCCCATATGTGATTAGTTTTCCGACTTCAAATTCAGATTTCAGATTTAGACTTCAGATTCAGACTTCGGATTTCAGATTTAACAAACAGGCCCTTAGTCTTCCATCCTTCTAGAAATATGTAAATCCAATTCATGGAACAAGAGTACTCAAGGGATGATAATTTTACCTTGTTAATTTGGTATCTTTGAAGATGGAGCGTAGTACAGGAATATTTGGCAAAACAGGATTTTTGAACCAAATCTAGCATCTCTTAAGTACCTTTCCAGCAGATGAAAATCTGCACTCTACATACGTAGATGCCAAAATAACTATAGCTAACCTCAGACCATAAAATGTCAACAAGCTCATGTATCTTCCTTTGTAGTTCTGATTGTAATAACATATCTCAACAATTGAAAAGCAAAAGATTCATAATGTGGTCCACCAATCATAAGCAAAGGAATTATTATCTCTACTTGTTAGTAAACCATAAAAGGGAATTTCGTTCGTTCTTAGAAGTCAGTATATATCCTCAATCATGCAGCTACTGGAGAAATGATTAATAATGTGGTCCACCAATCATAAGACATTCTCAAGATTCTCACATATTACCTTAATCAAGATTCTGTCCTGTATCATTGGTGCAGTTCTACTGAGCCTGCCAACACAAAAAGCAGCCATGTCAAGAACATGAGATATTTGTTCACGAGTTGTTGTGGCATGGGATCTTGTATATTTCTGGCTCCACAAAGGAGTGTTTAAAATATCATGAATATCCAATCCGCCATGCTTCTAGGAAATCTATTGGCATTCCCTCCCTTACCTAACATTATACAACATGAACGAAACTTATTATTAGAAAATAATAAGAAATACTACGGAAAACATTTAAGTGTGAATCTGATGGATCCAACCGTTGATTGAAGAAAGTAGGATTCCTGACAAATTGGATGTCCATATATGCAGAAGACTGTTTATGAAGCATAAATTTCCTATCTGAGAGACTCTTGTGACAACACCCATCCATGATATGAACCATCCAATGAAAAGTCTGGATTATCGAACCTTAGGTCCATTCATGTCAATGATGATGGCAAAAGATGTGCCAAAAAACCTGAAGAAGAAGAAAAAAAAAATCAACGATATGAAATTAGTTTCATTGGCATTTCCCATATCAGTCACCGCTGGAACTAGTCATCATCAGAACTTTCCAGGCTGATACAACCTCTTTGTCCATCGTCGAAACTGATTAATATCAGGCAAATACATACAGTAACATTGAAAAATAAATATTTCACTAATGACAATCCTTATGCAGTAAAATTAGTAAAGAAACCAAATGATGGCCCACATATTCCAACAGTCCTTGCATGTTTTCATTTCTGACAAGTGGGGCCCATTGTTCACTAGTCCTGGACCATTGTTACATTGTGTCCTACCATGAACGTCCGCCTCATTAATCTTTAACCTGGACCTCTAAATTTCTGGCCTACGGATATAGCTATTAAGAAGAGATGCAACAACAGCCCATGTTCAACTGAAAAAGGTCCTAATATTCACTGTTGGGATCTCCCAATCTTGGATGTCTACAACAGGCCAATTGAGTGGATTATGGAACCATGGGCCCCAATTGTCGGAATGGAAAAACCAATGTATATATTGCAAAGATGCAGGCCGCATCCCATCCAAGCACTTCTCTACCTACACAACAACCACAAATATTTTCAGTAATCTTGATGACTTGATTCAAATGTATCAATCAATTCAAATTTCAATATAACCCACTAAATTAGTCATTGGACATTTAAAAATGAAAAATATCCAATGGTTCTATTTCAACAACCAAGCATCTACGATTCAGAGGTTAGGATTCTTTGAAAAATCTGTCCAATTTGATTCCCCTGGGGTTGTCTGGTCTCTCTATGACATTTCATCGAGCACTTGGTGGGGGTTGGCTCACTCTTGCTCGGGTGGTAGACTCTCGGGAGTTTGAACACCTGGTCAAGGGTTCAAGCACCCGTGCCCAGTGCCCTGCAATTCTATGCACCCTCCACCTAGGTTGTTCCGTTGCCATCCCGAAACCAAGATCACAGAGATTTTTCATGTGGAAGCCCAAGGTAATTGAAAAGACGCCACAAGATATTGTTACAATAGCCGTCATAGTACAGATTAACTGTCTCCTTATCAAGGAAGATTGGAACGCATTTCTGTTTGCAATGAGTGAAACACACTTCAGAAGGCAATCCACGACCGGAAATGTTAACATTGACTCTTCACAGAGGAAAATCTATGTCAACCCATAAAACTAAGGTATCAAACTCTTAATGCTAGATCAAAAGAGAAACAACCAATATATTTATAAATTCAAGGCCAAAGACAAGTTAATAATGAAAATTACATCTCACAAACCTTTTCTGCTAGTGCTTTGGTAAGTGATCGCTGCCCAATTTCATCCGGTACATATAGACCAGCCCATCCAATCCATTTTGCCTCAAGCTCCTTCACACCTTTGACAAAATGTGAGAAAAGTGAAGTGATGCTCTGTCTTATCCCATTATGTAAAAAGGTATACTGGGAAGACTAGATTCTGCTCTTAGCATATATTCCTAATTGATCAGTTTAAAACATGTCAAGAGACCATCCTTAAACACTAACAACCAGCAGTTGGAAAAAGGGGAGTTTAGCATTAAACCTTGCCACCAGGAAAAGATTTTATTTTCCAGAACAACGCATCATTTTCAGGTGCGTATGCTGTAGAGCCCATGGAAGTCCTTATATTGGGGGTTGTTGCATCTACAGGTACAGGCAGCTCAATCTCCACATTTGTAGCTGTGCTGTATAATGAAGCAGAGCAAAATTAGGAGAGTAACAAATCAAATGTCCCTTATTAACACTAAGAAGAAACAGTGTCCAGCAGCAAAAAACCATTGGCCAGTGACAATATAAATGCACCTGCGCTCCTTGAACTAACTCCTCGCCTTTACCATGATCTCTATACGACTTCTCGAATTCCTTTCAACTTGAGCTTCCACCCAGATCAAAGGTTTGACCTAAAACCGAAGATGGAATTAGCATCAATAAACATCGTAAGTTCTGAAACTGGGTTGGCGGTAGTAGTAGCATTAGCCAATATACATTGCAGAAGCAAAACATAAACCTGAGTACTGAGTCTATAGGTCATCAAATCAAAGGATCCATCGGGCGGAATGAAGGATATTGTCTTGTCATTTTCAAAATGGGCCAAACGCACACACCTAGACCAAAAGTGAGCAGTCATAATGCAAGTTGCCATAGAACACAACAAGCAGTCTCTCATTGCTATGGTCGATGAACAATCTGAAAGAATCAAACTAAAACAACGAGTTCGCAACATACTGATGAAACTTGATAGAGGAAGCCATGAATTCAGAAAGCCAACAGAGAAAAAAACAATGAAAATGAGTAAGAGACTGCGTAGGATATAGTCTCAAAGAAAAAGAAAGCAATAGTAGAAAGAAACAAAGACTGTGATGAGGATTGCATATGAAGAAAAAGAAGAAGATGAAGAAGAAAACATCATGAAAAAGTCTCTCTGCATGTTTGTTTTAGGCTTAAAATGTAGTTCTGAAGTCGTAGAAAGAAACCCATGAAGATTGCTTCTTTTGTATGTTTAAATGCAGTTATAAAATCATTGAAAGAAACCAACAAAGAATTTTCTTTGCATGCCATTTCAGTTTTGAAATCCTAGGAAATAGGAAAGTTCCATCATCCATCTGTTTTGGACTTAAAATGCAGTTTTGAAATTGGTAAAGAACCCACGGGATTTTTTTCATGCATGTTGCTTGTGAGTTTAAAATGCAGTTTTGACATCACAGAAAGAGACTAGTTCTTTCTTTCTTTTTTTTTTTTTTTTTTTTTTTTTTTTTTTGGGTCTGTTTATTGGGATGTTGAAATGCAGTATCGAGTCATAGACAAAAACCATGAAGATTTTTCTCTGTTGGTTTTGAGCTTGAAATACATTTTTGAAACCATAAATGTTTGTTTGAGCTTACTTAAGAAATCAAAACAGTCAGCTGCTCTAGGACTTCCCATCTCAGGAATTTCATTGCCAACTTCATTGCAAAAATTCCAGCCTTCAAATGCCACTCTCAATCCATCTCTTCTCATGCCTGGATCACCCACTGCTGAAATATACCTTTGTTCTGTAAAACAAAAGAAACTGAAAGAAAGCATTTTCATCATAATAAACAATATAAAAAAATGGTTTTCCATGGATCTTTTCATGCAAGTCTGCTGAGAAAGAGGGTCTGAATACTTCAGAAAAGGGATGCTGCTTGCAGGTGTTGGCCTCTTTTTGATTTTTTTAGTCCTTTTTATCATATGTAGATCATTGTTGTGTTCTTTCTTGTTGCATTGGTTTCTTTCCTAACACTCTTATTAGTATCTACAAGCAAACAATTGAGAAAATTCATGAAAGATAACCCCTGATTTTTATACAAATAAATAAGATGTCAAGTAAAGGCAAGAGCTCATCTGTTTTCATCAGACCAATGCAAAACCAGCAGATTCAACACCCTCACACTCATAAGCATCCTAAGCTACTAATATGAGGCACATCCCTATCAAACCCTAACAAATAGCACCAGATATAAAATTTTCAAAAACAAAACAAAACACAACTAGCAATGACTAAGATGCAATTGTAAGCAACATCAGTTGAAGCAAGGAAGATACAGAAGTGTAGATAATCTGCCATTGGTAAACACATTCAGAAACTCCATAGGCTTCTATATCAACATGAAAAATCAAAAAAATAAATAAATAACCAAAGTAAAAATAAATCACAAAGCTCAATCTAAATCTGCTTTCACCCAATTCCATAGATCCATGAACAAACCTCATTTCACAACATCCATTAAAAGACATGTATATATTCCACTATCTGTACAAGAATCCCAACTAAGTCATGAGATGGAAGGAGTTTGATTTGAATCAAACAAAAAATTACAGCAACAAATTCCACATTTCCATTGTTAAAATGGGGGAACATGTTATATACATGGCTAGTATCGTAATGTGCACGGGTTGTCAATTACAGGATGCCCCATCCACAATGACCGTGCCTGCTTACCTCCAAAAATCTCGACATGGTTTGCAAAGTAGATATGATTTTCAGCTAAACCACCTGCAACTAGCAAACCAAGCAAATGCATTTCTTTTTACAATGCAACAAAAAGGAGAGGGAGTTACCATTATTGATCGAACTTCATATACAACAAACCCACAACCTGACAAGAAAAAACCACAACCAGTTAAACTAGCAATCAAGTAAGCAACTAAAAGAATTCTTTAATCATATACAACAAACCCAAATTACTCTTAGGCAAGATTGCAAACAAAATCATTATCTCCAACTTTGCCTAATGACAACAGTCCATTTTACAAGGATCTAGATCTCATTGAAGACTAATTACAATATGGGAGGACAGTGACTGCTACTTACTGGGAGTTGATTAATGGAGCACATATATATTATGGGGAAGAGCTCTTTTTTTTGTTCTTTTTTTTTTTTTTTTTTTTTTGCTTTTTTTTTTTCCTTTTTGAAGCAAATAGTGAGGAAGAGCTTTACTAAGCCCACAGACAAGCACAGTCAGGTCATGTTCACACCAAAACATGTGACAGCATGGCACATATGTATGATCCAATCCATCCAACAGAAGGATCCCACCATCTTGATGCCCTGTACAAAGAATCAGGTCGATCTTGGCACAACCTTCATATTAGAAGCAGAGAACTAGTAATGGAAGAAATTCACATACCATGAAAAGAAGAATCCGATATGCATCTCTGCAACCAAAAAAGTTCAAAATTTTAAAACTACACAAACAGAGAGAATGTCATACTAAAGAAACTAGTAAATATAGTTTGCATATCTTACCATTGTTCTCATGTTCAGTCAAACAGCCAGTCAATAGTTCAATGAAGCTAGGAGGCAAAGCTGAGAAAACAGTTCCGAAGTTGTGGCTGCTGAGAACACTCAAGCTGCTCACTGTCAACTCTCGAAACAGGCATCTTGGTATGACATCAGGTTTTACAAAGCTCGACTCCTCATCAATTTTGCAAGACTAAAGAATTTGTATGACTAATGCTCTTTCCTCATCAAATCAACCAAACACCTTTAAGCTCTAACTTTTGATCATTGAGGAAATCAATTGAATTACAGAGCCAATCTATAAAGTCTTTCCCTCAAGGATTCTAGAATTTCTCTCCATAGCTCCCACATTATACCATAAGGAAGAATTTGCCAAATAATTGAGACTTCAGATTGGAAAGGACTGCGTGTCCATACAACAAAATGACATGGAAAAAGAACCAATTTAAGATCCACAAACCCTTTACATGGACAACCCCAACCCCAAATAAGAATCTCTCCATGGATTTGGCAAATTCCCAACTCCACAAATCCATGGATTCAAAGCCAAAAATTTTCCTCTAGGAAAAGAAGAAGAAGAAGCTCATTGCACTAATTCTCCATATGCAATTGAATCCCAAGCACTGAATGCCAACACCATGGATAACCCCCTTAGCTCTAGCTTTTGAACAACCCACCAAAAGATCATAGATTTTTTTTAAATGGTAAATGCACTTTTATTGAAGAAGTGCCAAAAGGCGAAACATTACCACAAACGCCCAACCATCTCAAAACCAAACACTATAGTTGGATGGATGGCATTAATGTAAGCTACATCAGTCAGGGGATCCACGGAAGCCGCACCCCTTTTCTAGCCCTGAAGAGGATTTTACTTTTTAATGGTGGGCATTCAGTTACCACTCTTTCCTGTCGTGTGGTCCACACATGATTTGGATCAGATTTCCATTTTGGGTTCATACCCCATATTCATATGAAAAATAAAATAAATTTTTTTAAAAAATGGATGAACGTTGTAGATATAACATGAACATAATGGGGAAAGTGAGTATGTGATTGCAAATAGAAATCAGCAAGGAAACACCTCAGTAGGCATTACCCTCAACTTTACATTCCTGCTTCAGGTATTGTACACAAGTCCAGGGAAGATAACTAATCAAAATCAATTTATGGAGAATTACTACTGAGTTAAGAAGAATGTTCTTCTCAATATTACCTATAATCGGGTTCCTTATACACATGAGGATCATTACTCTGCCTCATCAACATCCATGCCATTCAAATCCTTGAGTAGATTGTTATTTTGGCATATTAAAACATCTACATCATTCATAAGAGAAAAAAAAAAACCTAAAATAAAATAAAAATAAAATATATATAAAAACCCAATCCAATTCCAAAAAAAAAGAAAAAAAAGACAGCAATATGAATATTCAAAAGAGGAAAAAAAAAAGAACAAGAAAATCATTCTTGCATACCTAAAATGGACGCGGATTATGGCGTCAGAGAGGGAAGTCTTCGTCAGATCAAGAGAGAGGGGATGGTTAGGGAGAGAAGAGGGGTTTGTGAGAGGGGAGATCGAGAGAGAGAAAAGGGGCGCGGGAGATCGGGAGATCGAGAGATCGAGAGAGAGAGAGAGAGAGAGAGAGAGAGAGAGAGAGAGAGAGAGAGAGAGAGAGAGAGAGAGAGAGAGAGATGGACGCTGAATGGGTTTGGAGTGGAGGGAAATGAAAGGTTGAGAGAGAGAGAGAGAGAGAGAGAGAGAGAGAGAGAGAGAGAGAGAGAGAGAGATGGACGCGGAATGGGTTTGGAGTGGAGGGAAATGAAGGTTTCGTGAGATGGACGCGGAATGGGTTTGGAGTGGAGGGAGATGAAAGATTTCTTGCAAGGGGGGAAAAGAAAAAGGGCAGCGCGGTAAGAGTTTCCGCATTTTTACTTGCTACGGCTTGGCTACGGTTTTAATCCGTAGCTAAAAGCCATAGACCGTAGCCGTTTACCGCATACAGTTTTGACGGTCATGGACGAACGACCCTCTCAAGGGCGGCTTTGTGGGATCCATCATGATACATTTCATATATCCACTCCGTCCATTAATTTTTAAATTTTTTTATAGGGATTGACCCCAAAATATAGGAAATTCTAATGTCAACTTAAACCACACCATCGATCAATGGTAAGTATTTAATCTCCACTGTTTCTTAAAGTGTGGTCCACTTGAGCCTTCGAACTACTTCCTTTTTTGGGCTCTTGCCCAAAAATGCTCTTTCAAAATGGATAAACGTATTAGATGGAGCACACATATTTTAATGTGTATAGTAGAGTCCCTTATGGGGCCGTCTCAGGTTGTAGGTACGAGTGGTGGGGCTAGCTTTTAGCTACGGTTTAATTATTTTTTGCTATGGATTTAAGCCGTAGCAATTTAGCTACGGTTTATATCCATAGCCAAAAACTATTGTAGTCCGTAGCCTTTGGTCGTTTTTTTGGTAGTGCATAGATACATGAAATACGTTGTGTACAGATGCAAGTGGTGTGGGCAAAGCGAGACGGTACGCCACATCACCCACTCAATCCAGTATCTGAAATGGACCGATAAACCTCGGTGTGAGCTTCCCCTTCTTCCAAAACCGAAGGACTCCCTTCATAGGGGAAACTCGGAGGAATACATAATCCCCGACTTCGAACTCAAGCGGTCGCCGCCTCGTATCGGCGTAACTCTTCTGCCTGCTCTGTGCTGTAAGTAGTTGACGCCTGATAATGTCGACCTTCTCTGTAGTCGCCTGTACCAACTCCTGGCCAATCAGACTACGCTCGCCAACCTCAGCCCAATAATGCGGTGCTCTACAAGGACGACCATATAGGGCCTCATATGGCGCCATACCAATAGTCGCCTGGAAACTGTTGTTGTAGGCGAACTCTGCGTACGGAAGACAGTCATCCCAGCTGTCATTAAAGTCCAACACACATGCCCGCAACATGTCTTCCAGAATCTGGTTCACCCGCTCTGTCTGCCCATCAGTCTGAGGATGAAACGCCGTACTGAACTTCAACTTCACACCCATCGCCTCCTGGATATGAGTCCAGAAGATAGATGTGAACCGAATGTCTCTGTTCGACACGATCTCTAAAGGAACTCCATACAGACGGATGATCTCTCTGATGTACAATCTAGCCAGCTCGTCTGCAGAGTTTGTAACTCTGATAGGGAGGAAATGGGCCGATTTGGTCAACCGGTCCACAATCACCCAAATGGAATCGTGTCCCTTCCTCGTCTTCGGCAGCCCTGATATGAAATCCATGGAGATAAAGTCCCACTTCCACTCTGCTATGGGCATGGGCTGAAGCAGTCAAGGAGGTCGACGATGTTCTGCCTTGACCTGCTGGCACGTCAGACATCGAGACACATACTCAGCGATGTGGGCCTTCATGTTATCCCACCAATACGTCCGTCTCATATCCTGGTACATCTTCATGCTACCAGGATGCATCGCAAGCTTCGAGTTTAGGCAGACTCGAGAAGCTCGCGTCTCAAGTCAGGCATATCAGGAACGCATAGGCGGCCACAGAATCGTAGACCCCCATCAGAACCAACTCTCCACTCGGAGTCCTCGGCGTCGCTAGCTTGCTCTTGAAGCTCAGAAAGCCACATATCACCCTCGTGGGCCTCAATAATCCTGTCGTCAATAAGTGGTCGCACCTGAAAGTGCCCGAAATAGAGCGAATCGGGGTCGGAGGCCTACCCACGCTGATCCAGGGGTACCAAGGGTGGGACCCAGATATTTTTGGGGCCCAGGGGGCTATACGAACAGGGCCATGGGGCCCCCTTTTCAAAATTCAAAATTTTTTGGTGAGGCACTCGCCGACTTTTGGGTTGGGTCGGGCCCGCGGCCTGGGCCGGTCGTGTTTGGGGGTCCCTACAACCCCCAAAATTGGGGGTCGAGTATAACTCAACACCCGAGTTCCAACGCATCACTTATGCAACATCAATAATGTTGATTAAATGTTGTCCGTGTTAGAACAATAAACATGAGTGAGATTATACCAAAAATAGTAATTCATAGTCCAGATCATTTGTATAAAGGCAAGCGGAAGACTGAACTACATATACATGTATGTAAAGAAACCAAAATCATTTTTTTTGTTCTCCAGAGTATGAATCTATCTGAGTTACCATATACATATGTTTGTTGCGAACAAAATGTCAAAAATAGCCTAAAGAGTAATCCCTGCAAATCCCGTCAGTGCGGCAGCCTAGTCGAAGCCGCCATAGTACTGCATATACGAGAACTCCTCCTGATCCTCGTCATAATCGGGCTCCGCCTCCTGTGTCGTCGGCGCGTCTAAACCTGTGACAGAGTCTGGTTGGTGTGCGCAACACCGTCCCGTAACGTGGGAGTGAGTAGCTAACTCAATGGAACAGTAGAGCATAGGTTAACATGTTATCAATACAGTCAAGCAGTAATGATAAAGCAGTAAAATCAAACACCCCTAGCTACTCTTATTAATGCAAGTATGGATGCAAGTATGATGGATGCCCTCACCGACATACTCCCTCATGCGACACCATCTCACGCTCGTGGCATGCTTTCATCCCACAGTGCTCCACATCTTCCAGGCACATGCAATGCATGATGAGCATGATTACCGAGTTTTTAATTAGTCCATTTCAAACAGCAGGATTGGGAAACTAAGGTACCTCCCTTGTATCATTCCCAAACATGATCCATTCTAGGGTCGTCAATCCTAGTTAATATCAGACGATGGTGTGTTTTCTAGGTCACTGCAGAGGCTGCCAGGGCTGTTACGCACAAAGCTTACACCACTCCCCCATCACCCCTTAAACGATTCATCACAATACAGAAACAGGCCTAATTCATACTCTATATACCGCGGCACACCCTAAGGCGCACTGTGATTTCAGAGTATGCTCGAGGTTACTACAAAGGGCTACCAGGGCTGTTACGCACAAAGGTTGCACCGCTCCCCCATCACCTTATCAATGTAGGCCGACAACACGAATATAGTGTCCCATACCACCATAATCGGCTCACGAGTTTGGTTGCTCACTGGTCACTACGGGGAGGCACGTGGCCCCAGCGTAGGTCGACAGCTCGACCACGGTGTCCCATACCACCATGCCCGGCTCATGAGTCTTAGCGGATCGAGGTACCATGGTTAACGGGATTCTCAGTGGTAAGTTTGGTACCCTAGGTTCAAGCATAAGCGACCAAACATGGTGAACATACATAAGACACACGGGTTACTTGACGTGCTCGGCTAGCTCGAGTGCATAACAAGTTGAGCGATATGAAGCGCAGAAGAACTTCGTGTGGCCAACCACTATCGCCAACCGAAGTACGACTCGGGTTCGCCAAACACATCATGTGTGGCGAGATGAATCTCAACCACGATTCCAAGTCTGGCACCGGATGTCTGGACTATGGACATAGTCCCAAGCCCAATCAATTTCCAACCATAGCATGTGAAGTAAAGCATGATAAACAAAGTAATCCAAGCACACTAGCAATCATGTCATAAAGCATATTATAAAGCATGTTATGAAACAAGTTACAAAGCATATTAAAAAGCATGTTATGGAGCGCAATACAAATGGGGATATAAATACATATGTTTCATAGGTGAGTGGTTAGAGTAAACAACCACATGGAGGGTATCATACGTGACTCTAAGGTAGTTGAGAACTCCATTACAGCACCTACCTAAGGTGCAATCACTTAAGCACTTACACCCACAAGAAATTTCACAAACACTTAGAGTGCACTATTTCAACATACATGACGTATGTTAGCGGAATGTGTATTAGAGCTGTCCCTTTACCAAACTAGTATTTTATACGTATATATCATATTCACACAACAAATAATCATGACAATTACATCTCCAAAATTTATACGTATGTGGTATTTTCTAGAATACGCAATTTCAACATACATAGTGTATACAAGTAAACATGTATTACGGCGATTCCTTTCGCCAATCAGGTATTTTATCCATATACTATATAATCATACAACAATTAATCATGGCAAACACATTTCCAAAATGTGTACGTATACGGTATTTCTACGTATACCTAGAGTATGTAAAATTCCATATTTTGCATCTTTAATCGAAACAGGAAACGAAAGCACTTTGTACATGTGCAATTACATGCAGATATGAATCTATCATTATCTGACATTGAAAGCGTTGAAAACCGTAACCTATACACCTAAAGTCCTCACCTTGCACCTTGGAATCACAATAAATCAGCAAGGTTCGAAGGGCTTCCGTATTTGGCAGTTTTATCGCCTAGAGAGTGAAACCGGTTCACTATTTCATATCCTATAACCTCCACTCACCCAAACAGATCTAGGGTGAGGGTTTCTCACCTTAAAATGGAGTCGGTATCGCCGGGAAAGTGTCTAGAAAGAGGCGGTGCAGCCCGTGTGGTGATCGAAAGTAGTAGGAGGATGATACTCCCACAAACCTCAAGCTTTCTCTCCTTTTTCTCTCTCTCTCTCCTTAGGGTTTTATCCCAAATTCGTATGGCTGTGAGAGGGGCTGTTCTAAGGCCCTTATATAGCCTAAAAACTCTCCGGAATAGACTCATGTTCAAGGTACACTTATATTATAAGCATTTCGGCGTTGTTCCAGCTCAAAAGAGGGTTTTTGGCGGCCCTCCTTGAGCCAAACGTCAGACTTAAGCTCACAACTCATGGATCTACGTGGGATTATGTTTTCATCTCGGTCGGATTCCCAGATCACGCGTGGCGGACCATTTTCAGTTCAACGGTCAGTGGGCCACGATCCGAAATTCCAAGTACATGTAAATGTTCCTGAAATTTTTCCTGATCCGAGGGTGTAATTTGGTAGGATTCTGACGGTCTAGTTGCTTAATACTGATCCGCAAGCGAGTGGTGCCAGATCACTATTCAAGATATTTATTTTGTAAAGAAAATAATGGTTTTCACACTCCCTCGCTCCGGACTCGAGCGAATGGCCGTGGGACATTTTCTGGACTTGATTTTCGAGATGGTCGTCAAGCCCAGTGAGGCGGTCCTAGTTCCTTAACTTCTTGTTAATCGGACTTTCGATGTGCGCTCTAGACCTGATACCGAGTTTCAATTCATTCCCGAGAGCAGTCGGGTAATGAGTTTGTTCCTAAACTTTAGGGTAACCTAGAGTCAATGATTTTGCAAGTTTTGGGTCTTGCAGATCGTATTTAAAGCGATTCCAACGGATTTCATGGCTAATCGTGTTTAGCACTTAGTTAACTTTGTTAAATTTCTAAAGGATTTAATCCTAAATGATTTCTGGTCGAGGTGGTACTCGAGCCATAGTACGAAAATTTACGGGTCGTTACACACATAAGCATCGGGTTCGTCGAGGGTAAGCTGGATGTTGAAGTCCTATACGAACTTCATCATCTCCCACTCCTTGATCATAAGAGTGGCCACCAGTTCATGCTTCTTCTTTTGACTTAGCGCATCAGCTACGGAGTTTGCTTTGCCAGGGTGGTACGAGATATCAAAGTGGAAGTCTTTAATTGTCTCCATCCACCGACGCTGGCACATATTCAAATCTTTCTACGTAAATATGTATTTTAGGCTCTTGTAAGCAAAGGCTGCAGCTATGCAACAACAACAAGACGTATTCATGTGCTAACAACGAGACATGCATACCCTCATGATGGAATCCTTAGGGAACAGAGATCGCGGGGAGGCATCCCGAGAAAGATATAGTTGAGGCACAGACATCTTTGAAAGGTTCCTAAAGCTCCGACCGCCAACATTTGAAGGATTGCTAGATCCAGTGCAGGCAGAACGCTGGTTAGTGAGGATTTCTAAGATTATGCGGCCCCTGGAGTGCACCGATTCACAGATGGTGAGCTTGGCCACGTATTTGTTGGAGGGAGAGGCAGAGAACTGGTGGCAGGGCCTACAACGAAGCATCCCCGCCACATATTCATGGACATGGGCTAGGTTCAGGACAAAGTTCCTGGGAAAAATACTTCCCTCGGTCTTGTAGGAATGAGAAAGCTCAATTTTTGAAGCTAGAGCAGGGGCAGTCTGACCGTCGCCCAGTATGAGGCCCGGTTCGATGAACTCTCTCGGTATGTGCCGAAGGCCTTGGAAGATGCTGAGTACAAATTACAGAAGTTCAAGGAAGGACTTAGGCAGGGAATCCAGTCACGACTATGTGCTTGGGATTTCAAGGACTTTGCAGAGCTAGTGGATAAGGCTATGAGGGTCGAGAAGGATTTTGAGCGAGCTCTGAGGACTCGCCCCTCAGCTAGGGAAGTCCTAGCCAGGCCCAAACAAGCCGCCTCTTGCCCCATCTGTGCAGGAGAGGAGAGCAAGGGTCATGCCTGCAGGTACACCACCCATGCTCCTATAAGAAACTGTGAGTACTGCCACAAGGCCGGACACTTTGCACGGACTTGTTTCAAAAAGATGAGGGACGAAGGCATCGCTCTACTAGCAGGTTGCCCTCAGTCGGGACCAGTAGCTGCTAGGACAGTACCAAGGCCATAGATGCAAAGATCCTGACCTCCAGTCCACCCAAGAGCCCCCGCTCGCATATTCGCTATAGCTGTTGCAGACACTGAGGAGGACCTCCATCAAACCATTCATGCTACCGCTCACATCCATGGTACCCCTGTCTTTCTCCTATTTGATTCAGGTGCAACCTTATCTTTCATGGACTCTACTATTGTAAATAGACTAGGGTTGAACATAACTCGCATACATGCCCCCTTAATTGTAGTATCCCCCATGGGTAAATTCATCGAAACAGACAAGTTATGTAAAGATTGCCCCCTAACTCTCGCACGCCATGAAGTGGTTGTGGATCTAATCCTCATGCCTATGAAACAATTTGACGTCATCCTCGGGATGGATTGGCTTTCCAGAGTCCGGGCAGTGATGGATTGCCGCAACAGAACAGTCACTATAACCGTCCCTGGGTAGGCCTCCTTCATCGTAAGAGGGAAAAGTGAGCGTGGTACGTTGGAAAGCTTACAAGCCCTAGAAGAGTCAGAATTAGTTGAGTCCACCGTGAGCCGAATCCCAGTAGTACGAGAATTCCCTGGGGTATTTCAAGAGATACCGGGGGTGCCCCCGAGGCGAGCAGTAGATTTCTATATCGACCTCAAACCAGGGACTGCCCCCATATCATTACCCCCGTCTCGAATGCCCCCTTGTGAAATGGAAGAACTTAGGAACCAAATAGATGAGCTGCTGACCCAAGGTTTCATTCGTCCCAGCGTCTCTCCTTGGGGAGCACCGATCCTCTTCGTGAAAAAGAAGGACGGATCAATGCGCCTCTGCATAGATTATCGATGGTTGAATGAAGTGACGATAAAAAATAGATACCCTCTCCTGCGTATCGACGACCTATTCGATCAACTCAAGGGCGCCAGATATTTCTCGAAGATTGACCTATGATCAGGATATCACCAGCTAAGAATCAGGGATGAGGATATCCCTAAAACTGCATTCAGGACTCGTTATGGACACTACGAGTTCCTGGTAATGTCCTTTGGACTTACAAATGCTTTGGTGGTATTCATGGACCTCATGAACTGAGTCTTCATGCCATGCCTAGATCAGTTTGTGATTGTGTTCATCGACGACATCTTGGTTTACTCCAAAAACCAGGAGGAACACGAGTAACATTTGCGCACAGTCCTGAGTACGCTGAAGGAAAATCAGCTGTATGCCAAGTAATCAAAATGCTAGTTCTGGGAAAAGGAAGTAAAGTTCCTAGGGCATGCAGTGAAAGAAGAAGGCATCGCGGTCGATCACGCTAAAGTCGAAGTAGTATCCAAGTGGGACCAGCCCACCACAGTCACCGAAGTTCAAAGCTTTTTAGGCATGACAGGGTATTACAGGCGTTTCATCAAAGAATTCTACAGAATCGCATGACCACCCACTCAACTAACAAAGAAGACGCTCGATTCACATGGGACGAGAACATGGAGGCAGCCTTTCAGGAGCTAAAAATGAGGCTGACATCTGCACCAGTACTCACCCTTCCACAAGAAGGAGAAAAGTTTGTGGTGTATAACGACGCCTCAAAGATGGGCATTGGTTGTGTTCTGATGCAGAACGACAAGGTAATCGCTTACACCTCCCATCAACTGAAGAAGCATAAAGAGAACTACCTGACTCATGACCTAGAGTTGGCAGTGGTAGTCTTTGCCTTAAAGATATGGAGGCATTGGTTTGTATAAGTCATTATAGGCAACCTCTTGTGTATTCTAAATGTAAATAAAAATTTTTCTTTATGCTGACTTGTCCATCTTACGCTTATTTGCTAACTCTGATAAAAGAAAAAAATTATATATGGAATTTAGCTCTTCTTAGGTTAACACTCGGGTTTTTGAGAAACGAGTCATGTACTCAGGTCCTGAAAACACGGGGTGTTACATACACACACTTATACAGATACGCACATATACATACACATACACATACATATATGTCACACCCCAGACTCGGTAACCGGACTCACAAGGAACCCGATAGCCTGTTCTAGTCGCAACAGCCTCTGTAGTACCCCATTCTCGGCTCCTGAGGCAAGTTCCGATCCTGGGATCCTACAAGGAGGATTTCCATAATCGTATATTCATTCTAATGCGAGCATACCCAAGATCATAGTAAGTAAATCTTGAAAATAACAAAGGGACACATTACAAAATCCACTATAAATTTGAACTTTTCAAGTACATAGCTGAAAGGAAATACATCTGATAATAAACGAATAGGGAAGAAGATCTGCAACACTGGGTCCTCAACTCAACACCTATCCAAGCTCTGCCGCTACGACGCTAACCTAGGATCTCCTGCACACATTAATCGTGCATAAGCTTATATAAGCTTATAGGGTGGTGGAAGTGTGCGACAATGGTGCGCAGAAGAATAACATGATTAATGACAATGCCACAAGCCTAACCAAGGTTACCATGAATGCAAGAAGCCATACCAAGGCTATGCAATATAAGGTTTATACAGCCGATGCGAATGTAATGCGAAGTGATGCCAGTCCTCATATCCAATCCATATATTAATACAGTTCCAACATAAGGAATCTACCAGGGTCTAGTACGCTGCAGGATAACTACCGCTTTACAAACCCGCATAGTCAAGCGAGCGTATGAGACCTCACTACCCGTCCGTGGATAGCCAATCACCAGTGAGGCTAGACGGTAGCAGACCCATTCACGAGCTGGTCAAACTTAGCCTAGCAATGCCCTCCCTCACAGGCGGATAAGGCCACACCCCATCCTAACTGACTACACGACAGTGGGAGTCACGGCCTAATGGTGTAAGGCCCTTGTGCGCTCATAGTTTCTACTCAGTCATGGCGTTGGGGCAAATCCTTGGTACCATGGAAGTTTTGAGAATTTCACCCATGGGCATCCTATGCACCCTATATGCTCAAGTAACATTTTCAGTGTCTACATACGACCATCCATGAATACCCCTGTGTAGGCAGGACCCTGATGAAGTAAGGGCAACAATATCCATGATACGCGATGTCATGTTCCCAAACTCGAAAAATGGGCTCACAAAATTTCTGATCGCCAAATCCGGTGCCGATAGCCTCCGTAGTGCCCCATTCTCGGCTTCCCGTACCTATATGCCAGATTCTGATATTGGGATCCTACAAGGAGGATTTTCAGTATGAATTTTTTTTTGTAATGGAGCATAACCACAAGCATAACCCAGTCACAAAACAACATCACCACATATCCACTATATTAAAAACTTTAAGTACAATGCGGAAAGGGAAATACAAGGTGATCAAAAGCTCCAAAACAAACTGATGCATGCTCCTACCTCAGCACTGCTGCGATCCAACGTCACCTGCACGCAACGGTCATACATAAGCTTACAAAAGCTTAGAGGGTGGTGTCAGTGTGTGCGTAAGGCGAGTGCCAAGTTACACTATCAAAGTAATATAGAAATATGCGGGTAAGTCCATGGATACTATCAGCCATACCAAAGCTATGTGATGTAAAGCATAAATGCTATCGGCTATACCAAGGCCATACGATGTAAGGCCTATGTAGCCAAATGTCATATGTGAGATTTAAAGCAAGCATGCTAGTCATCCTCATTAAGTACACATATCAGTACATTTTCTCTCTGGGATATCACCGAGGTCTAATACACTTCACACTGACTGCCACCTCCCTAGCCGTACAACCCAGTAAGTGGAAGAGACCACACTATCCTCCTGACCAGTAGTCTGCCAATACTTACCCGGCTCGTCGATAGTAGACTCATTTGTCAGCTAGTCTTTAAGACCCGTATCCAAGCCCGTACCATTCCGTAGGCTTCCACGGTCCTCCTGGTCGAATTCCGGTGACCCGCGATTTGTAACCGGCGTTTGCACGCAATCTTGAGACGTATCCCGTATTCCAGAGTTGGCTCGACACGAGACTTGTACCCTAGTTACCACGCCGTCGTCGCGGTTCCGATGCGGTGTATTATGCACCGAGGAGATACCCTACCCAGAAGATGTGGGCCCACATTTAGTTTAAGGAAAACACTACGCATTTGCAAACCCAAGATAATCTTTTAAATCAATCACATCGCGTCTCATCAATCAATCCCATCAATCACCTCATATGTCAAGTACAACACCCTATCCCTAAGCAACCCTAAAGTGAAAGCAACTCATCCCTTACATGTCAAAGTACACAATCACCCATCTCGTATCGAGGCTGATTCCGATTATCGAGGCCGATTCCGATTGTCGAGGCCGATTATCAGTGCCAGTTATCAATACCGATTATAAGTATGTAACAGCATCGCATCATGATACATGCCCATGCGGATCATCTACATGTTTGTTATGAGGTGTGGTTGACCATTGCTTATGCCATAAGGCAGGTTGTTTATGAGACTCCCTGATAGGTGGAGTTGCCCCACATGAGCGAGCGGTACACACAAGTTTGATGCATGACTAGATGGTATGACTCATGCATCTCGTATTTTGTGATATGACCACCGTACACTCTAACGAGGAGATACCCTAGCCAGAAGATGTGGGCCCACATTCAGTTTAAGGAAAATACTACGCATTTGCAAACCCAAGATAATCTTTTAAATCAATCACATCATGTCTCAACAATCAATCCCATCAATCACCTCACATGTCAAGTACAACACCATATCCCCAAGCAACCCTAAATTGAAAGCAACCCATCCCTTACATGTCAAAGTACACAATCACCCATCTCATATCGAGGCTGATTCCGATTGTCGAGGCCGATTATCAGTGCCAGTTATCAATACCGATTATAAGTATGTGACAACATAGCATCATGATACATGCCCATACGGATCATCTACATGTTTGTTATGAGGTGTGGTTGACCATTGTATATGCCATAAGGCAGGTTGTTTATGAGACTCCCTGATAGGTGGAGTTGCCCCACATGAGCACGTGGTATATGCAGGTTTGATGCATGACTGGATGGTATGACTCATGCATCTCGCATTTTGTGATATGACGGTACACTCTAGCGACATCAGGGCTGTAGCCTCCACAGGCATGTCGTGGATGGTCAGATGGGACACCGGAAATCTGTTGTACATGGCGTGTTATAGATATCCCTGGGTGAAAGTCCTAGAACCCTCTTAGTTCCAGAGGTTGCTCCGACGTATAGACCGAGTGGATGCATAAGCGCATGAGTGCCGTATACCGTTAGGCCGCGTCTCCCACTATATCGTGGTCGGTTGGAAGGGGGTACGATCTTATCTGCTCGAGAGAAGGGGGCAATGCTAGGCTGAGTCTGACTAGCTCGAGGAATGGGTTCGCTATCGACGAGCCGGGCCCGATATTGGTAGACGGATAGTGAGGTCTCTTCTACTCACCTTGTTGTACGTGATGGGGCTGCAATTTGGTTTAGAGTATAATAGATCCCGGTGATTTTTCAGAGAGGAACCGTACTGATATGTGGACTTATTGAGCAGGAGGTGCATACTAATTCATTCATTCATTCACTATCCACTCAGGCTGGTGGTGCATAACTAATTATTGTGTACCTTCGCATGGCCAGGATTTTCGGTTGGGCGCGTGACTAACTTGAGATCAGGAGTTTACCACATTGAGTCTGACTATCCAAATTTAGGTATGGGACTGGTTTGGATAGAAGTCCCTTGTGATGGACCCCATAGCATGTGATACTACGTACTATCATCCTGACTTTACACTCCAGCATGGTCCTTCCATTCACACCGCATATCGCATTACATCCGCAGCATATGATATTTTGGGTTACTATATTTCTACATTTATATGACCTAGATGAGGCTGATGGTAATCGTAGCTCTTCCGAATTGTATATTGCATTGCATCCTCAACATCTGATATTTATCTCTATAAGACCTGTACCCTAGTCCGTACCGTTCCGTATGCGTCCGCGGTCCTTCCGGTCGAATTTCGGCAATCCTCGACCCATTTTCAACGTTGCGCGTGATCTTAAGCCGAACCCTGCCTACCGAAGGCAAATCGATCTGAAACTCGTACCTTGGCGACTGCACCGTCGCCGCGGTTCCAACGCTGCAACTCGCGCACCGATCCGATACCCAGGGTAGAAGATGTCGGTCTGCGTTCATTTCGAAGAAACGGCGCGTGTTACGAACTTTAAGGGAATCTCTACGAGATGTCCCATCAAATCAAGTCAAGTACACCACTTTATCTTCATGCCACCTCACCTAACAACAAGTACAAGTGGCCTCTCTCCCTTTTCCCACAAGTCAAACCTCTCCCTTACCTCACCACTCCTCTTTTTCACATTTTCAAACAAACCCATACCTTTCCTTACAAACACCACTCCATCCATCCCTTTAATCCATCATTTCTCATTTTCTCTAATTTCTCACAACTCAATCCAAAGCAACCCAAACTCCATACATCCAAGCTCCTCACCCCTAACTCCAAGTGTGGTCCACTCTTCCCACCTTCTCATCCTCCATCTCAACCTTCCAATCATCATCTATCACCATCAAACTTGAAGGCAAGGAGCTAAGGAAGCTAGGGGAGCAAGAAGAAGGAAGATAGGTGAGTGATCCACCGTTACTTCTCTTTTTAAGGGACCCACTTATGATGGGACCCACTTAATGTATGTATTTGTGATTAAAGAGGTGCCATAGTAGCGGGGACCCTCCATTCCACCGATCTCTCTCTATTACTCTCTCTCTCTCTCTCGCGCTTTCATTGTTGATGGCCCACCCGATGTTATATTATATTGCATCCATGTTGTCTATTTAGTGGACCACACTACAATCTATTGGTGGAGCCTACCTTTCTGTCCAAACTTGGATGGAGGAAAATACAAACATCAGCTGATCCAAACCATGGTGGGCCGCCACGTGGACCTCACCATGGCAGTGTGCAGAGCCCACCATGATGCTTGTTTTATATCCATGCCGTCCAGCGTCTCTGGACGCTGGACGGGCGTGGCCAACATGGAGTGCGTGTACTTCATGGGTGTGTACTTGCAAGCTAACAAAAAAAAAATACTTTTGGGGTGGGCTGCTCATGCAGGCCCCACCTTGATGTATGAGGCTGATCCACGCCGTCCATTCCGTTCCCCAACTCATTTTAGCCATTGAGCGGAAAAATGAAGCTGATCCCATTTTCTAGCAGGCCGTGGCATTGAGAATGCTAGTATTTCCGTTAAAACTTTGAAAAATGATTGTTGGGGTCCACAAGAAGCTTGGACCCACCTGAAACTTGGTGTGGACCCCTAATTTTGTGGGACTTAGACAACGAACGGGGTAGATCTGGTCAACGTGGGTCCCACCTAGAAGAAAAAAAAAGAAGCAGCTGCTGCTGCTGCTGACAGGTGCAGGTAGCGCCTGAGCTGCATGGGTGGCGGGCGGACGAGCTGGGTCTCACAGCTCAGCTGTGGGCCCCACCATGATGCGTTTCGAACATCAACACCGGGCATTTGATGGGTCCCCTTTGAACATGGGGCGTCCCTAAGAATCAGCCGTATACGGAACTCAGGTGGGCCATACCATCTAAAATCACGTGAAGACATGCCTGAACATATAAAATCACTTGGTGGGGCCTACCTGAAGTTTAGATGTGGTTGAAACTTGGTCTGGACCCTCAGCCAGGTGGGACACACATAATGGGTGGACTGGATTTGTGAACCACATTACAGTGGACCCCTAGGTCCACGTGACCTCATAAACAGGTTGAATGGCAAGTAAATATTACAGTGGGCCCTGACCGCGTGACCTTTTGAACGGGTTGGATGTCATATAAACAACATGGTGGACCCCTGGTCCACGTGACCGTTGAACTGGATGGATGATAAATAAATATTGCAGTGGGCCCTAGGTCCCTAGTGACCTCATGGACAGTTTCGATTGCAAATAAAATTTCGGTGGGCTCTCCCTGGCCGTGTGGCCCTATCAATAGGTTGTATGGAAAATAAATATTACAGTGGCCCCCAAGGTCCACGTGACCTTATGAACCGATTGGATGTAAATAAACATTTTGGTGGGCCCCTGGTCCGTGTGACCCAATGAACAGATGGGTTGGGTGGCAAATAAACATTACCTTGGGCCCTACCCAAGGTCCATGTGACCTTATGCATAGATTGGATTGCAAATAAATATTATGGTGGGCCCCAGGTGCGATAGAAAATAAACATTTTAGTGGGCCCTAAGTTCTTGTGACCTCATCAGCAGGTTGGATGGGAATAAACATTTCAATGGGCCCAGGTCTGTATGACCATATCAACAGGTTGGCTAGAAAATAAATGTATGGCGGGCCCCATGTGGGACCCCCCCCTGAGGTATGTTTTATATCCATTCCTTCCATTAGTGTGGCCCATTTGATATACATGTGGCCCATGTGGTATGACCCACTTACCTTGTTTGTGGCCCATTGTTGAGACCCACCTTGAATTGTATAAGGCCAATTATTGAGGCCCATCTTGATGTATCTCTGGCCCATTGTCGAGGCCCACTTTGACATATATGAAGCCCATTTGATGTATTGGAGGCCCACGAGTCGAGGCCCAACAGAATGTACATAAGGCCCATTGTAGTGCGATTCCACCATGGTTTATATGTTGACCTTTATAGCAGGCTATGCCTTGGGAGCAAATGTTGGTTTGATGTCTACATTGTGTGAATAATGTTGGTTAAATGTCCGCATTATACTCTCCCTAAGGCCCACTAATAGGCCCATACTTGTAGTGAGTAGGCCGTCTAGGCCCATATCTATTATGCACAAGCCCATCACTATATAACATGTTTAGTATAGATACATGTTTCATGATCATATGCATCATAGGTATGCCTGGTATGAGGAGTGACTGATCATAGCTTATGCCTTCAGACAGACTGTTTATGAGCTCCCTGATAGGTGGAGTTGCCTACATGAGCACGCGCCTCACGCAGGATGGTTGCATGACTGATAGCGTGATACATGCACTTGCATTTATGTGATTGTAATATGCCCTAGCGACATCAGGACCATAGCCTCCACAGACATACCATGGATGGCTGATTGGATACCGAAAAACTGTGTTCTAAGCAATTGAGGCGCTATAGATATCCCTGGGTGAAAGTCCCTGAACCCAATGGTACCAGAGGATGACTCCAACGTCGAGACCGAGTGGATATATGAGCGTACGAGGGCCAAATACCATGAGGCCGCGTCTCCCACTGTATCATGGTCGGTTGGAAAGGGGTGTGGCCTTACTTACCCGAGAGCAGGGGGCATTACTAGGCTGAGTTTGACCAGCTCGGAAATGGGTTCGCTATCGACTTGCCGGATAGATGTTGGCAGACTATTGGTCAGGCGGATAGTGAGGTTTCTTACGCTCACTTGGACTATGCTGCTAGGAGAGAGACAGTGCCATTTGTAGTGTACTGAACCCCGGTGATTATCTAGACTGAGAACCGTACTGATTTGATACTCTAGTGAGGAGCTGCATTGATATGTGGAGGTGGATTGGTATGCTTGACTTGCATTATGCATCGCATGGCCTTGACATGGTCGATAGTATTCATATCTTGCACCACATAGCCTTGGTACGGCTGACTGCATTCATGTACTCATCAGCATGTTTCCGCATTACTCTGACCTTGCATTCTGAGCACGATCATATTGCGCACACACTTACACCACCCTCTAAGCTTTCTATAAGCTTATGCACGATTGATGCGTGCAGGTGACGCCAGGACGCAACAGTAGTCTCGCCGCAGTTGGAGCGTGCAGCCGAGCTTTTGGAGCTTTTGTTATTTCCAGTATATTGTATTTCCCTTTCATACGCCTTGTAATCAAAAGTTTTTGATCATAGTGGATTTTGTGATGGTGTTCTTGTGGTTTTTGTTGGTGGGTTATGCTTGTGGTTATGCTCATTACAAATCGAATCATATTTGAAATCCTCCTTGTAGCATTCTAGGATCGGAACCTGGTATATGGGTGCCGGGAGCCGAGAATGGAGTACTACGGGGGCTGTCGGGCCCGGATTCGGCGATCGGGAATTTTGTGAGCCCGGTTTCCAAGTTCGGGGCGTGAAAGAAGTTGGTATCAGAGCATAACTTGGGAATAACCGAGAACAGCATCACATGTTTGCTATGAGTTTAGGGCGATTAGGTTCCGAGTGCGTAACCTTTCGCTTGAGTTCCTTAGCGCGCGATTCTCAAGATTGATTGGCGCCTTATCTTTTCTATAGGACATGCCGCCCAGGAGAACGACCCGAGCGTACCCTGATCCACCACTTGAGGCTCCGGCTTTACCACCCGCGCCTCCCATTCCACCGCCAGAGATCCCTGCTCCCCTGCCTGAGGATGACTTTCCTCCACCTGATGCCGGTGCGGATCCGACCGTGCCTGTGAGTGCCTCGCAGTTACAACAGATGTTGCAGGCTGTGACTGTTGCGCTTCACGGACAGGGCAGACGCCCAGTTGTTTCTCCAGCTTAGGCAGAGCAGGAGCGCGCGAGTGCCCTTCTTAGAGAGTTCAGACAGCTTGATTCTCCGCATTTCCAGGGCGAGCCAGATCTGACAGCAGCTAAGAGATGACACTCCGACGTGGAGAAGATCTTCGATACCATGTCATGTACGACCGAGCAGCGAGTTCGATTGGCAGTATTCCTTTTCTAGGGCGAGGTCGAGCATTGGTGGACCTCTGTTACCCGTGTCGCAGGACCTGATCATGTCTGGACATGGGAGGACTTTATCGACCGATTTGAGGATCAGTACTTCCCCGACCATATTCGTCATCAGAGGGCACGAGAGTTCGAGACTCTAGTACAGGGGGATATGTCCGTGGCGCAGTACCCGGCTCGTTTCGTGGCATTATCGAGGTTTGCACCGTATTTAGTTGATGATGAGGGGCGGAAGGCCTGCCGTTTCGAGAGCGGCTTACGTTTCGGTCTTAGAGGCCGTGTTATAGGGTACGAGCTCCCGACCTTTCAGGTGGTAGTACGAAGGGCCCAGATCTACGAGACTGAGTGGGCTGACTCTCAGAGCGATCGAGATCAGAGGAGAGGCTGGAAGAGGCTAGCCCAGTCCAGTAGCTCTCAGCAGCATCGACGACCACAGAGGTATAAGAGTCATCCACCTACTAGAGCGCCAGCAGCACCAGCAGTACCTCAAGTGCCACCACAACAGCTGTTTCCTGGGACATGTTTTGGATGCGGCGGTTCTGGACACCGCATATCTGAGTGCCCCCATCCTCATCTGCAGCAGTCTAGAGGGCCACAGCAGTCCCTAGGACAACCGCGACCATAGCAGCAGTGACCCCATCAGCAGCGACCGCAGCCACCTTAGCCACCGAGGCCCCACCAGCAGCAGAGACAGCAGCATATGCCACCGCAGAGGCAGCAGCAGCAGGGACCTCAGAGGGGACAAACACCTCCCCAGCCAGCTCAGGCTAGATTTTATGCAGCTCAGCAAGACCCGCAGACCTCCAGAGGAGTCGTTAAGGGTATACTTCCAGTTTCCTCATGCATCGCTCGAGTGCTATTTAATTCCGGTACTTTGCACTCATTCATGTCTGAAGATTTCTGCCGATCGACTGGATTACCCACAGAGTCTGTTAGTGAGGGATTGACCGTATCGACGCCCTTGGGGAAGACCACAGTATTGGGCTATTTCTGTTTGTCTTGCCTCGTTCTGGTCAGTGATATCTTTTTGCCCGCTGGCTTGTTTGTGTTGCCGATGACAAACTTCGACGTTATCTTGGGCATGGATTGGCTGGCCGAGTACCGCGCTGTGTTAGACTGTTCCGTGAGGACAATCACGTTCTGCATACCCGGTTTGCCTCAGTTTCAGTTCGTCGCCAAGCCTAGAGGAGAGCCGTTGTCATGTTTGATATCTTGCGCAGTCGAGGAGCCCGTTGCCTTGTGTATCGAGCAGTTGCCGAATGTCTGTGATTTTCCCGACGTATTCCAGGAGATTCTGGGGTTGCCGCCACATCGTCATATTGAGTTGCAGATTGACCTTATGCCCAGTATTGCGCCTATCTCGAAGGCCCCGTACCGTATGACACCGATGGAGTTGCGCGAGCTGCAGCGACAGTTGGACGAGTTGCGTGAGTTGGGATTTATTCGTCCGAGCGGTTCACCTTGGGGAGCGCCGGTACTATTCGTCAGGAAGAAGGATGGCTCGTTGAGGCTCTGCGTCGACTACCGCGAGCTCAACCGGGTCACTATTAAGAACAAGTATCCACTCCCGAGGATAGATGATTTGTTTGATTAGTTGCAGGGTACACAGTTCTTTTCGAAGATTGACTTGCGTTCCGGTTATCATCAGATTCATGTCCGAGAGGAGGACATCCCGAAGACGGCTTTCAGGACGCGTTACGGTCATTTTGAGTTTCAGGTCATGTCCTTTAGACTGACCAATGCACCCGCGGTCTTCATGCAGTTGATGAACGAGGTCTTCCGTCCATATCTTGATCAGTTTATTATGGTCTTCATCGACGACATTCTGATATATTCGAGGACCCATGAGGACCATATGCAGCATCTGGAGATCGCATTGTAGACCCTCCGTGCCCACCAGCTATATGCAAAGCTGGAGAAGTGCGAGTTCTGGCAGGAGGAGGTGAAGTTCCTCGGTCACGTGGTGACGAGGGAGGGTGTCGCAGTGGACCCCTCGAAGGTTGAGGCAGTGCGTCAGTGGAACCAGCCCACGACTGCGTCCGAGATCCGCAGTTTCCTTGGTTTAATGGGATATTATCGACATTTCGTAGAGGGCTTCTCTCGTATTGCGGCCCCGATGACCAGGTTGACTCGGAAGGGCGCAGATTTTGTTTGGACTGACGCATACGAGCAGGCATTCATGGAGCTGAAGGATCGTCTGACGTCTGATCTTGTCCTCACTCTTCCCTCTGGAAGTGATGGATTTATTGTATTTACCGATGCCTCACGTATTGGTTTAGGTGCTGTCCTGATGCAGCATGGTAGGCCAGTAGCCTTCGTGTCTTGTCAGCTCAAGGTACATGAGCTGAACTACCCCACGCATGATTTGGAGCTGGCAGCAGTTGTCTTTGCACTAAAGGTGTGGAGGCACTATCTCTTTGGGGTCAGGTTCAAGCTCTTCTCCGACCACAAGAGCTTGAAGTACTTATTCTCTCAGTCTGAGATGAACATGAGACAAAGACGCCGGATGGAGCTTCTGAAAGACTATGATTTTGACCTCCAGTACCACCCAGGCAAGGTAAACGTGATGGCGGATGCCCTCAGCCATCAGCCACGAGGCCTGGTGGCACACATGATGATTCGGGAGCAGAGGATGCTTGAGGATATAGCAGAGTACGACTTTGATTTTGGTTTGCAGTCTTCTATAGTTCAGCTATCGAGCCTGTCGATTCAACCCTCTCTTGTCGCAAGGGTGATCGAGGCTCAACAGACAGATGAGTCGTAACAGGATTACCGAGCAGAGGCAGCATTTGAGAGTCAGAAAGATTGGCAGATTGGTTCTGATGGCGGACTTCGCTTCAGAGGCCGATTATGTGTCTCGGATATTCCAGAGTTGCGCAGAGATCTTATGACCGAGGCACATCGATCGCGATTTTCTATCCACCCTGGCTTGACGAAGATGTATCGTGATATGAGGAGACAGTATTTCTGGGCGGACATGAAGCGCTAGATTGCCAGTTTTGTGGCCGAGTGTGACACATGCCAGTGTGTCAAGGCCGATCATCAGAGACCCCCTGGTCTATTGCAGCCGTTGAGCGTCCCGATGTGGAAGTGGGAGCACGTATCTACCGATTTTGTCATGGGTTTGCCGAGGACTCAGCACGGTCACGAAGTCGGCACATTTTCTTGCGATTCGTGCGACTTGGCCTTTGGACCGGCTTGCAAGATTATTCATCGAGGAGATTGTGAGACTGCACGGTGTTCCAGTCTCGATTATTTCTGACCGAGACCTGAGGTTCACGTCTCAGTTCTGGAGGAGCTTTGAGAGAGCGATGGGGTCTGTTTTACAGCTCAGCACCGCGTATCATCCGCAGACCGATGGCCAGACCGAGAGGGTCAATCAGATACTTGAGGATATGCTTCGGGCCTGCGTGATTGATTTCGGGGGTAACTGGGATGAGCATCTGCTATTGGCTGAGTACGCATATAATAACAGCTATCAGGCAACCATTGACAAGGCTCCTTTTGAGGCACTGTATGACAGACCGTATAGATCTCCGAGTTGTTGGACCGAGGTTGGAGAGCGGCGTCTCCTAGGTCCCGAGCTTGTGCGGGAGACATCAGAGGCTATTGATATCATCAGGCAGAGGATGCGCACAGCTCAGAGCCGGCATAAGAGTTTTGCTGATCGCCGGCGTCGTCCCTTGGAGTTTGATGTAGGGGACCATGTGTATCTCAAGGTCTCGCCCATGAAAGGCGTTGTTCGATTCAGAGCGAAGGGCAAGCTTGCCCCGAGATTCATAGGACCTTTCGAGATCACTGAGCGCATTGGCGCTGTGGCTTATCGGCTTGCCTTACCAAGTTATCTGGCGTCCACAACATTTTGCACGTCTCTATGTTGAGGAAGTGTGGGTCAGACATCATTCCTGTTATTGATTGGCAGCCGTTGGAGGTTCGTGAGGACGCTTCTTACATTGAGCAGCCAGTTCGTATCTTTGATCAGAAGGAGCAGGTCCTCTGGACCAAGGTCATTCCCTTGGTGAAGGTTCAATGGAGTCACCATTCTGTTGATGAGACGTCTTGGGAGCGCGAGGCTGAGATTCGAGAGCGCTATCCCCATCTCTTTGATGATTGATCATGTGTTGTATCTTGTATACTGTCTTCGATTTCATATATGATGTCTTGTTTCCTCTTCTATTATGAGTTATGTTCACTTGTAATGATTAAGTAAATTTCGAGGACGAAATTTTTATTTGGAGGGGAGAGTTGTAAGACCTGTACCCTAGTCTGTACCGTTCCGTATGCGTCCGCGGTCCTTTTGGTCGAATTTTGGAATTCCTCGACCCATTTTCAACGTTGCGCGCAATCTTAAGCCGAGCCCTGCCTACCAAAGGTGGCTCGATCCGAAACTCGTACCTTGGCGACTGCGCCGTCGCCGCGGTTCCAATGCCGTAACTCACGCACCGATCCGATACCTAGGGTAGAAGATGTCGGTATGCGTTCATTCCGAAGAAACGCTGCGCGTTGCGAACTTTAAGGGAATCTCTACGAGATGTCCCATCAAATCAAGTCAAGTACACCACCTTATCTTCATGCCACCTCACCCAACAATAAGTACAAGTGGCCTCTCTCCCTTTTCCCATAAGTCAAACCTCTCCCTCACCTCACCACTCCTCTTTTTCACATTTTCAAACAAACCCATATCTTTCCTTACAAACACCACTCCATCCATCCCTTTAATCCATCATTTCTCATTTTCTCTCATTTCTCACAACTCAATCCAAAGCAACCCAAACTCCATACGTCCAAGCTCCTCACCCCTAACTCCAAGTGTGGCCCACTCTTCCCACCTTCTCATCCTCCATCTCAACCTTCCAATCATCATCTACCACCATCAAACTTGAAGGTAAGGAGCTAAGGAAGCTAGGGGAGCAAGAAGAAGGAAGATAGGTGAGTGATCCACCGTTACTTCTCTTTTTAAGGGACCCACTTATGATGGGACCCACTTAATGTATGTATTTGTAATTACAGAGGGGCCCATAGTGGCGGGGACCCTCCATTCCACCAATCTCCCTCTCTATTACTCTCTCTCTCTCTCTCTCGCTCTTTCATTGTTGATGGCCCACCCGATGTTATATTATATTGCATCCATGTTGTCCATTTAGTGGACCACACTACAATCCATTGGTGGAGCCCACCTTGCTGTCCAAACTTGGATGGAGGAAAATACAAACATCAGCTGATCCAAACCTTGGTGGGCCGCCATGTGGACCCCACCATGGCAGTGTGCAGAGCCCACCATGATGCTTGTTTTATATCTATGCCGTCCAGTGTCTCTGGACGCTGGACGGGCGTGGCCAACATGGAGTGCGTGTACTGCATGGGTGTGTACTTGCAAGCTAACAAAAAAAAAATTACTTTTGGGGTGGGTTGCTCATGCAGGCCCCACCTTGATGTATGGGGCTGATCCACGCCGTCCATTCCGTTATCCAACTCATTTTAGGCATTGAGCCGAAAAATGAAGCTGATCCCATTTTCTAGCGGGCCGTGGCTTTGAGAATGCTAGTATTTCCGTTAAAACTTTGAAAAATGATTGCTGGGGTCCACAAGAAGCTTGGACCCACCTGAAACTTGGTGTGGACCCCTAATATTAATGCAAAATGTGTGTGTGTGTGTGTGTGTGTGTGTGTGTATATATATGTAACGTCTCGAAAAAATCCGTACAAATACCCGAGTACCATCTCAGGCAGAAATCACTCAGTACCAAATCCTTTAGAAATCAGACGAGAGTTTAATACGTGTTAACCTAGATTAGCTGTGAAATTAGCTTGGACCACTTTAAATACGAACCGCAAGACCCAAAACTAGCAGAATCGCTAACGCTACGTTACCCAGAAATCTAGGATTAATCTCCAAACCCAGTTTCTCTCGGGAGTATACTGAAACTTCGAATCGTACTTGAACCGCGCGTCGAAAGTCCGATTATCGCGAAACTATACGCTTATGACCGCCTTACTGGGCTTGACAAACATCTCGAAAATCAAGTCTTGATAGTATCCAGAAACGCACAACTTGAGCCCGGAGTAAAGTGTGTGAGAATCGCGAATATCTTTAGAAAGTGAACTTAGATATTTAAGTGATTTGGGCCATTCGCGTGTAGGCCAAATCTAAGGTTTTAGACCGTTAGATTCTGACCCAATTACACCATTGGATCAGGGAAAATTTCTAAACACATGTTAGTTGCTTGTGGCCCTGATCGAGTATCGATGACCGTTGAACTGAAAATGGTCCTCTGCGGTCAATCTGTAAATCTGATCGGACCGAAAACTTAACTTGACCTAGATCTAATGTCAGAGAACTTTCCCCTGGCCATATGCAGAAAATGGGCCTTTAGATGTGCTCCATTGGACTGAAATAACCACTCTTTGGCTATAACTTAAGTATACCATGGCCATGGGGCCATTGAGGTCAGTTCTAAGCCTATATAAGGGCCTTAAACCCTCTCTCTCTCATGTCATACGAATTTGCAAAACCCTAAGAGAGAGAAGACAGAAAAGAGAAGGAGAAAGTGAGGAAGAGAGAGAGAGAGAGAGAGAGAGAGAGAGAGAGAGAGAGTGAGAGATTGTTGCAGGGATTCAATCCCACTGCTCCACGTGCCAAATCGGCCTTTCCGTATCGCTATTTCGGCGATTTTGATTCCGTTCTTGGATAAGAAATCCTAACCCTAATCTGTTTTAGGTATCCGAATAGAGTAAAAGGTGAAATAGCTAACCTATTTCATGCTATAGGTTGCCGTTGTGCTGTTGACGAAGACTCAGTGTATAAACTGAGTTCGTTGCGTGTTTACCGATGAAACGTGCAGACTATACACGTTTAGGTTATGGTTTCAAGGGTCTCAATGTCAGTTAATGATTTATGACTGACTTGATTTCTATCAGATGTGCATAGTTGCGATGCTTTCCGTATATTACATGTATATGTGTGCTATGTAAATTTTAATGCATTCTATGTGTTTGTTGAAATGTTTGATTGAATATGGAATTATGATTTGTGCTCTTTATGATCGATGTATGAGGATGCATGATTGTTGTACGTGTGACAACTCCCTTGTGAAAGGAATTGCTATAATACCTGTTATAACTACTATATTACCTGTATGTTGATATGTGCAGTCTAAGTGTTTGATAAAATGCCTGAATGAGAAAATGCTTATTTAAATGTATGTAATGAGGGTGTTGAGATAGGATTCTCAATTCCCTTATCTAGGGTTACAGTTCCCTTCATGTAATCTATCTTACCACAATGTGATTTATGAATGAAATGCTTATGTATGTTAACATGTACTCTATGTGCTTGTTCATATGTTGATATGAGATTTATATTTAAATTGGTTGTTACTTGCGATTTGGACTAACACATATGAATGCCTATTGTCTGGAGTGTGATTTGGGGCTACAATGTAGTCCAGGCCATTGGTAATGGTTTACGATCGGTGACTAAACTGTTTAGCCACGACGGATACGTTCGAGGAATCCAAGTTGTACGGTGATTATCGACAGTGGTTAGGCCACAAGGAGTGCGTATGAACTCCATGTTGATTAATACAACGTACGCTCGTATCAGTCGAGCTTGTCAAGCAACCCGATTGGCCTAATGTATGTTCACCATGTATGGACATTACTGCTTGAATCTAAGGTACCAAACTTGCCAGTGGAAAGCCAGTTTAACCTTGGTACCTCGATCCGCTAAGACTTATGAGCCGGGCATGGTGGTATGGGACACTGTGGTCGAGCTGTCGGCCTACGCTGGGGTGACGAGCCTCCCCGTAGTGACCAGTGAGCAGCCCAGACTCGTGGCCGAATACAGTGGTATGGGACACTGTATTCGAGCTGTCGGCCTACGATTAGGTGACAAGCCATTCGTAGTGACCTAGAGCGTATGCTTGGTCTACGATGAGGTGATGAGCCTTTCTGTAGTAACCTCGAGTATAAACCAGGCCTGCGTTGAGGTGACGAGCCTCTCCGTAGTAACCTGGAACTGTCTATCGTATGAGACTGACTAGGATTGACTACCCTAGATGGATCATAGTTTGGGAAATGATATAAGGGAGGTATCTTAGCTTCTCGAATTTGCTATTTGAATAAACCTAATTAAGGACTTGGCTAACACCATCATGCACCGCATTGCATGTGCTTTGGCGAGGAAGCGCACGTTTAGGGAGGTTGTCATGCGCGATCGTGAGATGATGTCGCTGAGGGAGTGCAGGCGAGGGCATGCATCATTATCGCATGCCATCCTTGCATTAACAAGAGCACTTATGATATGATGTTGTATTGCTTTATCATTACTGCTTGATTAAATTGATAACATGTTAACCTTTGCCTTATAGCTCCACTGAGTTAATCACTCACTCCCACTCTGGGACAGTGTTTTAAAACACCAACCAGACTCTGTTGTAGTTGCAAGTGACGTTGCGGCTTACGAGATGGAGCCCGACTTTTATAACGATGATGAGGAGTTCTCTTATTTGCAACTCTCTGACGGGTTTGTGTAGACCTAGAGTTGCGTTACCGGGGCTACGGGGATATGGATAGACGACATCACACTTCATCATTTTGTATATTTTAGAACCAAACATGAAATTATTTAACCTGGTAACCTGTTCATACTCTGGGGATTCACAACCATTTATATGCTTTATATATATATCACAGTTTTTTCCGCTTGCGTAATTTAACTGTCTCTGGAGTATGACATGCTGTTTTGGTATAATCCCATTCATGTTTAATGCACTAATACGGACAACATTTAATCATCATTATCTATGTTGCATAAGTGATGCGTTGGAACTCGGGAGTTGGGCCCCTACTCGACCCCCGATTTTCAGGGCGTTACAATATCAACATAAATAAATTTATTTTTTTTAATGAGATTTTTCCACTAAAATTTTCAAGAAAATCTCAAATTTTCGAATCTCCTTAAAAGTTTCGTAGTGAGAAATTGTTGAGAATGACATTTGTCACCATGGTTTTTCACCGTACCTCATTTGTCACGGCACCAAGATACTGAGAAGTGAGAGCCGATTGTGTAGTGAGTATATGGCGCGGTGGGTATACTTTGTAGGGCCCATCATAACGTATTTATCATTATCCAGGCCATCCATCCACTTTTCCATCTAATTTCAAACTGTGAACCCAAAATCGAAGCGTATCCAAATCTCAAGTGGACCACACCATTGAAAAACAATAGGGATAATGCTGTACACCATTAACAATATACTGGTGCCCACAGTGATGCTTATTTGTCATCCAATCTGTTCATAAGGTATGCAAAGATTGATGAAGGGAAAAGCAAATATCAACTTGCTCCAAAACTTGCATGGTCTTAGTAAGGATTCAACGGTAAGCATTCAATTACTAATGTTCACTGTGGTGTGGTCCACTTGAGCTTTGCATGTGCTTCAATTTTGGGCTTATACATTTGAGCTTTGCATATGCTTCAAATTTTGGCTTATACTCTAAAATGAGCTGAAAAAATGGATGATGGCATGGATAAAACACATACATCATGGTGGGCCTCACAGAGTTTAATGACCATGCTGTAGTGTTGTTACTCACTACACAATCTGGGCAGTTTAAATCACGGTAATTGTTTATACATTTCAATCAAACACAAGATAACGTAAGTGATCAAGGGTCTATATTTGGATTTTTCATGCAATTATACTCGACTCAATCTTTGATTGAACACTGGGGACATTTGTCCCCAAAAAAATGCGTAGAACTATATTCGAAAATCTAGCTATCGAGTCAGCCACATGTTGTGATCAACAATCAAACTATTCCTATAAGAGCAGGGGCTAGTTCTCTTCGATGAATTCTTTTTGCCTTACGATTTTAAGACTCCTCTTTCATCAGTAATTACAATTAATATTTCTCAAAAGAATAGAGATAGACAAATAAATTAAAAGAAGATTAAAGCAAATAAGCAATGTTGATTTTATTAATATTTGAATGAAGCTCATTACAATCGACAGAGTATTAGAATAAACTAGAGAAATAAATAAAATGAGTGACAAATACCTAATCCGTCTGTGAGAGCGAATGATTGAGGCAAATGATCAAGTAGAATGTGACAAAAAAGATGATTGCCTGAGTAAGAACCTAGTTGATCCGGATCCAACAACTTATGGTTGTTGGCATTTAATCTAATTCTACTGTATTGTAGCAGTGGAACTGGATAGTAGCAATATATACTGAGACTAGGATATGTTATATTAGGATAAAAGTAAAGATATATGTAAAAGAGATAGATTTGTGTTTGGCATAGGCCTCGAGCTCTTCATCGTGTGCTCCTTTATAGGTTGTCGTACTGGGTTTCCCTTTTCATCTGTGATCTTTCACTTTTACGACATGCATTCTGAATAGGAAAATCCATGTAGATATAAAATCATAGGTTTTCATATATCCATTTTTACGTGGATGCCCTTATTTTAGAATCTTCAAGATCTTGCATCTAGACTTGGGATCCAATTAGGAGAACTTCTATCATTGATCTCAGACCTGAAATTGATCATGGCCATTTATGCATATGAATGACCCAATTAAACTACCCCCTGCAAGACCTTGAACTCTTGCTCCCTTCTTATCGTGGTCCTAGAGGGTTTGGATCCACCATTAATCCCTTCCATTCTCTTAATTACGATTGACGTACGAAAAAGAACCGATCTGCTTGGTGTTCATCCTCTCCTAATTTCAGTCCAAATCATGACAAAATTTGCCTGAATATCGGTATGATCTTTAGATATTTAGAATCTTTATGATTACCGCAAACCTTGTGAACGTCTGTAGGAAGATCTCCCATTTTATAAGGATTGTAAGAGATAACATTACCGAGTGAATCATTACCAAATACGTGCATACGTGCTGGGCATGCTACCTCATTAATTGGCTCACTAATCGTGGCCATGTGGCATATGGCATTTCACTCCCCTAAAGGTATGCGTAAGGATCTTTGTCATTGCATTAATAACGAAATGCGTATCGTCGAAAATAATATCAATTAAAGATATCTTTGAGTGCGAGTATGATTTCTACCAGCATCGAACCCGTAGTGTCAACACGTGGTGACTTCCCATTGGTCCACGTCGATGCACTGAGAATGGGTGTAAACAATACTAGCTCTGCATGTGGGCCCTAATCAATTGTGCTCCTATTTGTGAACTATCTAATAGATGGGCCATTGGTATGAGAATTAGACACGTGCAGGGGTGTAAACGGGCTGGTATGGCTCAACCCCACCTAACATTTGAGCGTAAAAGATCATCCTTCATGAAAATTAAGCATGACCACTCATCATTTGGGCCATCCTGTACGAAGAGAATGGATAGATTAAATTAAACAACATAATCGCATGCCCTTGACGAGTGGTGAGTGTTGGAGCATAAAAATTAAGAAGATAAACAAATCAAAGATTGATAGTTATTTGTTGTAAGGCGCGCAAACAAGTATTAGAGGATCCATTCCACGGTGCGTTATGAAAGACAACGCGCGATGTCATTGGGTGCTCAATGAGCATACCCGCGCAATGATACAACGCGCTAGTTCTGTTGCGCGGAAAGGAGAGTTGACACGTGTGAGAGGCTATAAATACTCCACCATCTTCTTCATTTGGATCGATCGAAGTAGTTCTAGAAGAGCAGAAGAGAGAAGAATTACCGAGATTCATCAAGGTACGCGTAAAGGTAATGGTTCTGCGCAACCAATGGTCTGTACAACCAGATGTTAATATTCATCTGCTGCTCGCGTAATAAGTCCATTGCGCGGACAGTAAATTTCCAATGATGGATTGTCATTTTGAAGATGTCAAAGAAAGCTCAGTTCATGTTACAGAAATAAAGTCCTTCAAGTCTATAAAGTTGATTGGAACAATATCATTCCCGCACAACAACTTATATGAGCGAAAATCGTATCATGATTCAGAATGCTGTCGAAATTGACATTCGACTCGATCCTTGCTTATATTTTTATACATATCTTGGAATCAAGAGATAAAAAGGATGTAAACAAATTCAAAATAAATAAAATGTGATGATTGTTCTTCATATCTTTTCTTTGTTATAAATAAACAAGATAATCCCTAAATCAAATACTTTTCGTTTCTGGTTGAAACAAAATGACAACTCTACTGGGGATTTTTTTATATTCAATGATAACTTAGAAAATATTTAGAGAACTTTCATCACCATTATCGTCGAATAGACGTCAAAATGGCGACTCTTTACGGGAACATCCTCCCCTTCATCTCTAAGATAAAATATCCTATCACCTAAACACTAATTAGTATTATTTCATATTGGCAATCGAAAAACTACGATACAATACATACGTTCAAGCTACAATCGATGATGACTGCTTCAAGTAAAATAATTTTCTATTTCACTTCAACTCAATTCATGGTAGAGTATGCTCATAATCGATCTCTGGGTCTGTAGAATCAGCCAATCCCAAGAATGACAACGCCGATCAGAAATTACATTTCTCGAGCTGTTGCAGGAGTGATATCTGTATCACCACTCGCACGAGATGGAGGAGACGAATGGATAGTCGTTTCCAGTCGAAGGTCGAAGACTCAATCTTTTGCAGCTGCTAGATTGACCCCGCCACAAATGATTAAAGGTCCAGTGACGAGAAACGCAGCTAGAAAGAATCCTGCACTTGCTCCTCCAGCACTTTACCCGAGGAAATCCCCCTGCCCCTTAACATCACAAAATTTCCCAGCCTTGCCCATCGCAAACATTTGATGGACAAGAAAAGAAAAGGGTAAATCGCTTATGAAAGACTCATCATCCTCTGTATCTCCACAAGTGACACCTTTGCAAATTACATCGCAATCAACTAAATCCTGTGAAAGTGTGATAAGATTCAATGGGACTCCTCTCCTATCAAGTCCTGTCACTCCGATACACTTATATCCCATTCAAACAATAGCTTCGTCAGGAAGTGGAGAAGCCACCATTTATATGGCAAAAACAAGTCAAGGTCCACCATCAGATATTGATGAGCGTATCGCAGAAATGGCACAAACTCAAAAGACTCTAATGGAAGAACGTCGGAGTCTTCGAGAAGCCTTGACCACTCTCGCTCATAACGTAGCTCAAGTCATGGCCCCACCGATGATGGCTGCCATAAATGGATACGAACAACGGCCCGAAGGTTCACAACCACCGAGAACAGGATCACATGGTTCTGTCCCTGCCATGAGAGCGATAACCAAAGAGGAAATGTGACAAGTGGTTACAGAGATAGTTAGAGAACGTGAGCATACCGGAGGTTCCGTTATAGAACGCGGTATCAGAAAGAAGTGGAAGATATACCATTCTCGGCAAATTTCAAACATCTTGACTTCTAGAAATTCAATGGGGACAGGTCTCTGGAGGAACACCTCATGCACTTTATTACCACAATGGGTAACTTCTCCACTGTCTCACAATACTGCTTGCGATTATTTGATTATTCTTTAACATGAAAAGTATTATGATGGTATTTTAATCTGGCACCGGAATCAATACGAACTTGGGAGGAAATGCAAGATGCTTTTGTGTCAAATTTCTTTTCATCAGACTGAGATGTCAGTATCACAGAACTAGCTTCTGAACGACAAAGAGAAGGCGAGCCTGTTGAAAAATTCATAGACAAATGGAAGACTTTAGGAGCTTCATGCAGACAGTTGCCCGAAGAAAAAGAACAAGTAAAGAAGTGCCTGAATTCTATGGAGATTGGAGTTGCATTCGGCCTTACCAGTGCTAATATCAGGACCTTCCATGACTTAGCCACAAAAGCCCATGCGTTAGAACTAATGACCAAGAAAATGCCATCATTTCATTCCGAAGCAAACAGAAGAGGTCATAATAGGCTAATGGCAAACGTCATTGACAAAGAAAAGAAAAACGATGTTCCTCATGGCAAAAGAAGAAAGGAAACAAGGGAGGAGTCAAGTAACTACAGAGGGAGAGCTGACGATAAAAGACCCAAATCACTCGATTCTCATGAGGGATTTGCGCTTGAAAAAGAAGATGTCACCCCTATGATGAATCAACTGCTAAGTACTGGCACGATAAAACTGCCTTCGTCGAAGCGTCCTGAAGAAGCTAAGAGAACAAAAGAAAGAAATTTCTGCCATTATCATCATCTGGTGGGACATCCCATGGAAAACTATTTTACACTGAAATGTATAATACAAAAGATGATAAACAGAGGTCAAATTATAATAGGAAAAGAGAAAGAAATAAGCAGAAAGGCAGCGATAAACATGATTTCCATTCGGGAAATTGAGTACGAGAAAAGAGACAGATTGAAAAAGAAAGAAGATTATAGTACAAGCAGAGACAGCCTTTCAGAAGAAACAAGCAAAGCTGCAGTGATTACGTTATGCTCGGGAAAAAGAGTAACAAGCCCTCTCCAAAAAAGAAGCCTGAAACAGTGTGAAAAAGAACATACGGAGTGCATAACAATGACAAAAAAGAAGAAGAAAATAAAGCTGAAAAAGTAACTTATGATGTGGTGAGCCATTTAAAAGGTATACCGGCACAATTATGTATGATGCGCTACGATTATCAGAAGACTGTCGACACACTCTAATTCAAGCCCTATTTGATAATAAGGTTAGAAAAGCATTAATAGTAGAGATGGAAAGTATAGAGCAAGAAATACAGAATAATTGTATGCCCATCATTTCTTTCTTCGATGATGATCTGATTTGCGATAGGGAACATAACAGGCCATTGATGATTCTGGGACATATTCGCGGTAAACAGGTTAAGCGAATAATGTTGGATAATGGATCTGTAGTAAATTTGTTACCACTAACAGAGTTGAATGAACTCAGATATCACCACTCTCATCTACGCCCTAGTGGAATGATGATACACGACTTTAATCAAGACGGACAACGCGCACTCGGTAAACTTACACTAACCCTGAAAATAGGAGAGTTGACAACAAATGTCGTTTGTCATGTCATTAATGCAGTGACAACATATAACCTCCTCTTTGGTAGACCATGGATGCATCAGTATAACATCATACCATCCACTCTACACCAGTGTTTCAAATACTATAAAGATGGAATTTAGCACAAAGTAATGTCAGACACAAGACCGTATACGGAAGCATAATCTTTCTTTACCGATGCCAGTTATTATGACGAATTTGCTGCAGAAGACAGAAAGAAAAATGATGAGAACAAGACTATAAGAAACAGCCAAACAGAAATAATAGAAAAGCAAGTTTCAAGAATGGAACTGTTTGAGAAAGTAAACACGAAAAAGAAATTCTATTTCATGCCAAAGCACTTGAGACAACTAGGACAACCCTCGTTAACGCTATTGTCGCCTTAACAGTTAGAGGTCTTGCACTCAAATTATACAGTACCGTTGCCATATGCTGAAAGGAACAAACCATTCCCGTCTATGCCAAAAAGATTTCACGTCAAGCCCATCATGAAAAATCCCGAGCCCATCGATTTTTATACACCATCAGAAGCAGGGACGGATGTAACACCCCGAACTTTGCGGTACTTGGGTGTTATCGTGGAGATCTAACTTAGTAACATAAACCTAGTTCATTGAACATTCACCTTTGTTAGGCTAAACCTAACCGTGCATCTTAGGCTTTGAAGCCTGAATCAATAGGGCCACATCGTCTTGTCCCTTGACACGTCGCTTGATCACACTAATAGGACTCCTTCGAGAAATAGTGGATCCTTCACCATCATTAGGTCCACAACATTTCAATGATTGATCTAACGATTGACTTTCCTAAAACTACCATTGGATTATAAAATCGACCATAAACCTCTTGAGTAGCACGTGTACCTAAAATTTGGACACATGGTTCAATATGAAATTATTCAAATCATTGATGACTCTGATTAAAGGCAGGTCCTACAAAAAAATTTAAATAAATAAATAAATAAAATAAGTATTTATGAATACACATATAATAGTGATATGTAAATAAAACAAGTGGTAATGGTATAATAATATGAATAATATCATTGGAGGGATTTTAATAGCAATAATGGTATTGTCAACACATAGAATAGGTGGGCTTGAACACACAAATGATCCCTAGAGTCTATTGGTCGTTGATATTCCAATTGGGATCAATCCAACCATTAGATCAGCAAAGATCAGTATATATGAGGAAATTCTTTGGTGTGGCCTACCCAAATGTTGAATCTAACTGATCTTTAGCCAAAGGTCCTAAGTGGGCTCTTGGAGATAAATGAATGGATGGGATTTGCCAAGATCATCATCGTAGGCCCCACATGCTTTGGGTGTGTACACCACTGGGTTTGTACCAGCGGAGCACATAAGCAAATTTATGCTCAAACTGTGTTTGACCCGAAATCCTTCGACGAAAGAGGAAAGAATTCCTCTTCCCTTTTGTTTTCTCGCCCATGCTCCGTTTAAATGGGCGTGGTGCGTCTGATCGTCAGGTGGGCCCCATGTGAGATCAGATCATTGATCTGAACCGTCCATTTAATGCAACACCAAACCTCGAACCCAAAGATCTGTGGTTTTCCAGAAATAGAGAGAGTTTCTCTCCCTTTCTCTCAATTCTCCATCAGCGTCCATTTCAAACGGACGAATGACATTTGCATTGATTGTGGGTCACCACCGAGATCAGCCTAAATGATTTGAACTGTCCATTTGACAGAGTACTCACGGCCGACCAAAGCCACGTCTCTCGCTTGAAGCCATGCGTATGCACGTGCGCACAAACGTGGACCCAAACAGAGAAGAAGCACGTGGGATTCACCTCCAAAGGTGGGATATTTTCTCCCTGCCCCGTTGGAGATCCGTGTGCACCCTCAGCCCTTCATCTGGTGTTAATCCCAACCCTTTGTCCAAGCACTGAAAAAGATGGAGCAACCATCGTCGGAAAGAAAGGTTGTGGGAAGCTTTCCCCTTCGGGAAACATGCTCTAGCATGATCTGAACCTTCCACTCGAGCTTTGCCAATCAATCTCATTCAAGTTAGGGCAGCCCCAACCCTAGCCGATAGGGCAGCCAACTTTTCGAAAGAATCTCCTAACGATCAAGAAAATTGCGGCGACTGAGAATTCTCACGAGATATCGGGCCAGTACTATTATCGATGAGATTAGTGGGCCCCACAACAGTCTATGGGCAAATCCATTCCATCCAGATGGCTTGGATGACCATCTTAGGCCGTTGATGGAAACCTGCCATGGATGACACTTTCATCTTCTCCGTTCAGGCGAGGAACCCATCACGATGTTGTGGGCCTCATTTTTGATCTAAAACGCCCATTCGGTGGGCCATGGTGATGGGAATTCACCCCACATATCAGTTTGACACCATGCAAAGGAAATCTATGGTATGTCCACCATGACTGGACCATTGTGGCATGAAATTACGATCATTGGATGCGGTCTGCCCACCCGCCCTAGTTCTTTAAAAAGGGCATGCTATTCTTAGGATTCCCACCGAAAATCCAGAAAGAGAGTGTGAGAGAGAAAGAGAGAAAAGAGGAAGATATAGAGAGTTGTTGTTAAAGTCAGGTTTTGGACCAAGCACGACTGAGTTGCGTGGGGTCATTGAGTCAAGCACGACTTAGGCTCAGGTTGGGTTTAGGAGCTGCTAGTTGTTACAACAGAGAGAGAGAGAGAGAGAGAGAGAGAGAGAGAGAGAGAGAGAGAGAGAGAGAGAGAACCGAGCTCCATGCTGCTCGGTGTCGCACTACATTGACTCGACCGAGTCACAGACCTGGGCTGGGTCAAGTTTGGGCACTGTGAAGTGACTGACAACAAGAAAGAGAAGGAGAAAAGAGAAACAGGAAGAGAAAGGGCAAGAGAACTTGGAGTTCAGCAGGGCACTGTTGTGTTCGGGTTCGAGTCTAACTTCTAGACTCGCCTGCTGAAGCTGCTGGAACTGTTAACACCGGAAGGGCCTCCAAAACTAGATTGGCTTCATTCACGATCAAGCTTCCAACAGCAAGGTGAGCATATTAATGTAGTAACAACAGCTGCACGTAGGGCTTGGGTCACAACACTAGTCCAGTGATGATGGTTTGAATCCCGAGTCATTGAGTCAGGCTGCCGAGACTGACCTAGTTGACTCGCCTTGAGTCACATAAGCTAACTCGAATACATGTTGTTTCAGGGTCTTGCTCAGTTGGTAAGCCACTCACAACCATAAACTTCACAGCCTTAGGGGGGCTCTTGCAACCAGGTCTAAATCGAATGAGTCGACTCAGTGAATCAATTCACTCCTTACCTAGTCATTTCCAGATATGAGGAGACCTTGATGTTGCCCATAGATAACATGTGTGATCATTCTTTAAGGAAGTTAGCTTGTTCTTATCAGGCTTGAACCATCGTATCTAGTTGCACCTGGTTAACTCACCAAGGCAAACGAGTAGGTGTTAAATAGTTAGCAAAAGGGAAGGATAAGAAATAGTCGACTCATAAGGTGATGAATCTTTCCCCTTAAGCTTTAATCTTCCTTGTTAGTCTAAGTAATAGTTCTTTTGATTTCAACCAATAATTGATATCTCTAATTCATGATAACTTGTGTTAGATATTGAATCTGATTATCCATTGTATACTCAACACTTAGCTCGTATGAATATCCATATATTATACTTGTGTATCTTTCATGTTTATGGATTGTTTATAGATTGGTTGAAGAACTTGAACTGTTACATCTATCAGTGGAAAACCCCACTTATATGTACACCCAGACTTGGGATGTAACTTGACTGATTGTGATTATAATGAACCCTCACCTAGTGGCTACTTTGATTGATGGATTAAATGAAACATTGATGTGGGCTTACTATCCATGGATTGTGGTGCCTATGTGGCTCTTTCTTGGTTGATATTTGCCCCTTGCGGCCCTGATTGTTACATATTTACCTTAGGTAACTTGATGGATTATTTTGTGTAACCATGCAATGGAAAGTTCCATTTGATAGACTGTGGTTAGTATTGGTTGAGAAGGATGCCATTAAACATCCTAATGATGGAGTCTCATGAGCTAGGGATGATGAAATGAGGCACTATGCCCGAGCTGTCGGCCTATGTTGGGTGACGAGCCCCCCATAGTGACCTTTGAGCTTTTTAAAATTGACTGCTTGTAAATTGGAATAATAATGGCTATGATTAATCATGCATTCATGACACTTGCATTCTGAATGGACTGACTGTTTGAAAGGTCCATTCTCTTACTAGGGATGAGCCGACTGTTTGAAAGGCTCATCCCCATGCTTGAATGAGCCGACTGTTTGAAAGACCAACTATCTTACTTGAGCGGGTCGACTGTTTGAAAGACCCGTTCCCTTGCAAGTTGAATGAGCCGATTGTTGGAAAGGCTCATTCTCTTGCTAAATGGACCGACTGTTTAAAAGGTCCATTCTCTTATTAAAAAGGGAGTTAACTATTTAAAAGACCTATTCTCTTGCCTGAATGGACCGACTGTTTGAAAAGTCCAATCCCCTTTTAGGGATGAGCTAACTGTTTAAAAGGCCCACTACCTTGCAAGTTGAATGAGCTGACTGTTTGAAAAGCCCATTCTCTTGCATGAATGGACTGACTATTTGAAAGGTCCATTCACTTGGCTAACTGAATGTGCATCCCTAGTTAATGTGCATCTACGCATCCATGCACTTAAACAAGATCGCATCATGAAATGTTTTGTGTCTTATTGTTTAAAACTATGCTTAACTAATGTGGTGGTGTGTAATCTTGAGGGGAATTCACACTGAGCTAGCCACTCATCCATCGAATATATAACCGTACAGGTAGTACAAGTGGTTTAAATGATATTCATGTTTGGGTTGATGAGGAGCATTGTACAATTGTTAAGGATGCATGGGCCAAGAGAAGTTGCGCAATCTTGCGGCTCAAGTTTATATGCATTTTATTATTTCTCATGTGTTAAATCTTGTAATTCTTGTATTTATTAACATAGAGACATTGGTTTGTATAAGTCATTTTGGGCAGCCACTCTTATAATTTGAATGTATATATAATTTCCTTTATACTTGATTTGTTCATATTCCGCCTAAATGCTCACTCTGAAAAAGAAAAGAAAAAAAAATGCACGTGGAATTTGACTATCCTTATAGGTTAACACTCGGGTTTTTGGAAAACGAGTCATATACTCGGGTTTCGAAAACTCGGGGCATTACAACAGAAGAAAAGAGTAATGATAAAATAAGTTGTCAAAGGTTAACGTCAGAAGATTTGAAAAGGTATAGTCCTGTCAGCAGAAAAATTATGAAAAATATGGGCTTCGATTGTGAAGAACCGACCGGGTTGAACAATGGGAAAGGAATCCAGATCCCTATTGGGGTGAATGGAGAAAAATGAGTGAAATTCCGTGGATTGGGGGCAGAACCTTCTCGAGCGCAAACAAATATGATTACAGCAGATTCGACAAGCAGTAGAGAAGTAGATCTCGAAATAATCAAGCATCCTAAAACAACTCCGAAACAGATAGAAGATGGGGGGCAACCAACAATTGACAACCTGCGAGAAATAAATTTGGGTACAGAAGAAGAACCACATAACACATTCGTAAGTGCCAATCTCCCTGAACAAGAAGCTCATCAGTATGGAAAACTGTTGAAAGAAAACAGGGACGTATTTGCCTGGACATATGCAGAAATGCCAGGTCTGGAGCCATCAGTATCAATGCACCGATTAAATATCTCCAGAGATAAAAGGTCAATCAAGCAGACATAGAGATGATTCCATCCAGATTTAATCCCTCTAATAGAAGAAGAAGTAAACAAACTGATCAAGGTCAGTTTCCTTAGAAAAGTCAAATTAAAAGTGCACCTGCTAGTGCCCTGGTTTGTCAAGTTACGTGAATGGTAAGTCAGACTGGCTACAAAACTTGATAGGAAGATTATTTCAAGCGTCTGCCTCATCCGGATGTGTGGAAGCTCGCCATAGGTAAATCATAGCCTCACATCCCATGTCCTAAAACACCTGGTGATTAAAACCCTTAAAACAAGATAAACATCTTAGGGTTTTTGTGATGAGAAAACTTTTTGAAAATAGGAAATTCTCTATGTTTTTCTCTCCTTGTCGATCTTATTGAAACACCCTCGATATGATCGACCTGTTCTGTCGATGTCCTCGATACGTTAACGATATTATCGATAAGAGGACCAAAAGTGTCCAGCAACTAAACATTCATCTGGATGATTTATCGATGTATTGATACACATATCGATATCATCGATATAAGCACAAATATGTCCAGCAACTTCATAACATATCTGGATGAATTATCGATGTATCGATACACCTATCGATATCATCGATATTCAAAAATCGAGTCCATCGAGAGTGGCTCGATAAAATCGATAGACAGATTTTCGGCGCCCCTGTTTTTTAAAGAAAATCTCAAAAATCTTCGATAGCATCGATGCTCTTCCGATATGATCTGAATTCAAATATCGATAACATTGGAAGTCCATCGATGATATTGATCGTGGGCGCGCATATCTTACAGCAGATATTTCAGGTTGTTCTTAATTTTGATCAGGGGCCCTTCGATAGAATCGATATTCAAATATCGATGATATCGACACCAGATCGATTGCATCGAACAAAGCCACAAATTGTCCAGCAAGCACAAGATAAATTAGCTGGATTTATCGATGCCTCGACTCTGATCTCGATATCATCGACATTCAAATTTCGATGATCTCGATGGTTCCCTGATCAATCTTGAAATCCTGAAATATTTCAAAGTCAAGTCTCTCTTATTTTTCAAATGTTGATGGATCGATACTGTCATCGATGGAATCGGAGTTCGAAATCCGATGACATCGACAATGGTTTCGATTCATCGACCTATTGGCAGAAAGTTTCAAAAGCGTATGACATCTAGTCTGAATCATCGAGCAGACCATCGATGCTATCGAGAGTATACGCTTGATGATATCGAACCTGCTTGATGATATCGAACTTTGTCATAAATGTGACCGTTTTATATCCGTTTGAGCTTTTTGCCTATATATAGAGGACTTGTCTTTTGTTGCTGTAAGAGAGAATATAGAGAGCTTTTGTGTGTTTCAACTTACATCTTATACCCTAAGCCCTTTCTCTCGAGGGAGTTCATCCTCCAATCCACCCTCACCATTGATATTCAATAGAGTGGATTGAGGAATGAACTTCCGCATTCAAGGATCCTCCAGCTACTACCTTAATGGAAAATCATTAAGCTGGGATGCCTTGAATGCATAAGAGTGGAACTACTCTACCTACCTTATAGGAAAATCTTTAGAGAGTAGGATTCCATTTCACCCTTGACCCAACCCTAAGCCTAGTCTTGGTATATCATCTTGTGTTGCGGATCAAGGGAGCTGAAGACTCTTCCTCAACAAGGAGGAGGAGATCTTCGACATTGTGGTTAACGGGACTCATCAACTTATCGGTAAGTATCTAAAGTCCAGAGGACACTTGTGATCATTCCTTTCTAGGTCTTAGTCTTATGGTTCTCACCCTTTGAAGTCCTTAAGGAGGCCTTCGGTGGGAGTGTACGTGATGGGTGCGTTGTGTGGACCCTTGCTCTGTGGAGAGCATAAACATCTGGTTAGGAGTGAACCTATAAAACTCTAGGTTTGAGGTAAACCGTGTAAAAACTCAGGTGGGTGCATTGTGTGGACCCTTGCTCTATGGAGAGCATAAACATCTTTGTAGGAGTGAACCAGTAAAACTCTGGGTTTGAGGTAAACCGTGTAAAATCTCAGGTGGGTGCGTTGTGTGGACCCTTGCTCTATAGAGAGCATAAACATCTGGTTAGGAGTGAACCAGTAAAACTCTGGGTTTGAGGTAAATCGTGTAAAACCTTAGGTGGGTGCGTTATGTGGACCCTTTCTCTATGGAGAGCATAAACATCTGATTAGGAGTGAACCAGTAAAACTCCAGGGTTAGAGGTGAACCAAGTAGAAACCTCTGTGTAAAGGTTGAAGGTGAACCTGATTTAAAACCTTAGGTTAGAGGTGAACCCTCGGAAACCTCCTTAGTGAAATCCGATACACTCAAGGGTTGAGTGTGACAGCCAGGAGTGGAGTAGACTTATTGTCGAACCACTATAAAATGACTATGTTTGTGATTGCTTTTCTATATGTGTGATTCATGTCAATGCATTCATATTCATATATCTGATCACATCTCACACACATACACAGTCACATCCAACATAGACTAAGTTGCATATTGTTATATCTTGATTAGTTTGTGACTGGATCCTCTACTTGGATTGGAAGCCAGTAGAGTTACACTTGAGTAATCCTGAAAATTGTATACATGATAGGATTAGAGTGATAAGATTTTTAATATAACTCATAAATCTTTAAAAAAGTCCTATTCACCCCCCTCTAGGACATATTGACATATTCCAACTTCTACTCAAGCGGTTTTCACCGCTATTTCACAAATATCCTAAATGGATATCAAATATTGTCCCGGTGAAAAAGAAAAGTGGACAAATCAGAGTCTGTGTCGATTTCAAATACCTAAATGAGGCTTGCCCAAAAGACTATTTCCCATTGTCGATAACTGAAAAGGCCAAGCTATATGTCCTAGAGGGGGGGGGGGGGGTGAATAGGACTATGCCAAATTTAAAACAAAAATAGCGGAAATAAATTAAACCAATAGCCTTACAATATGAATCAATTCACAAAGCTAAATTTAAATCACCTTGATAAATAGGTAGTGAGAGATTGATACAAATTCAGTTCTAAGGACAACCTTACACCATAATAAACAAGGGCTTATGGTAGGACAACCTTATTTCTAGAACCTCTTTTGGATCAAGGACTCAATTTTAATATAAGTAAATGAAATAGCAAGGAATTGAAATTAAATGCAGAAGTAAGATCTAAATTATTACAACAATCCCCACACTTGCTTGAAATGTAAATAGTTACAACATTCACATCCACTTGTACATTCCACACAATCGAATGATAAAAGATATGAAAATTAAGCAAGCATTCAATCCACAAGACAAAGAGTTATAGTGGTTCGCCTGTGTGTACACCAACTGTTTTCTAACAGCCACACAAAAAGCTACTCCACTCCTAATATCCTCACACAGGGGATATTAGCGTTCACTATCAAATAGGTTTTCACAGGTTCACCAAAAACCTTTACAATTGTGTCTTTTTCACTTGGGCTTACACAATTCAAAAACCCCTCTTTTCTGAGTTTTCTGGTTCTCCTCAGATAACCAATACAATGAGATTTTTCTGGCTTAACCTCAAACAAAACCAAAGGTAAATAAATTTTACAGAAATGTAAAATACCTGGATTTTTCCTTTTCGTAGCAGCCTGGTAGAACCAATCGGAGTAGATGATTGAATGTCAAAGTTCAATTTCCAATACTCACATTCATAAGGTTCTAAATTCTAATTGATTTTAGATTTTAACAAGTTGGGCGTAACTATATTTGATTTTGATTCCAAGAAGAAGGAATAAGATAATTTCTCTTTTCAAATAAAGATTGGAATACAGAAACAAAATCAAATTAAATAAGCTAGCAAAAAGGAATATTAAATAAGCACAATGTAGCTTAAAATAAACACAGACTTATCTCAGAGTAATCACTTGAAAATTCTTGAATTGAATCGAGTTGAAGTGTGAAAACTCTGAATTTCGTGTTCAATTTATAGAAGAAAAAATCGCTCCTACGACTGGTCTTAGAAACCTTCGACTGGTCGTAGCTCTAACAGATTTTTGAAAATTTAAGCGCGATCTTTGAAAGTCGTTCCACGACTGGTCGTGAGTAGCCTACGACTGGTCGTGGGTCACCTACGACTGGTCGTGGATATCTACGACTGGTCGTAAGACCATAGATTACGTTGCTGGACTTTGAGTCGTAGATCTACGACTGGTCGTGGACGAGTCGAAGCCACACCTACGACCGGTCGAAGTACCTCCAGGACTGGTCGTGGGCGTACCAAAAGATTCCGAAAAATCTTCAACAACTTAGGACTGGTCGTGGAATTTCTTGGACTAGTCGAACCAATGCTAGGACTGGTCAAACAAGAGCTAGGACTGGTCGTAGAATAGACCAACCTTATGTAAAATGAACATTTGATTTATGTATCCAAAGTGACTTACTTAAAGGGTCAACCTAAGGTCATTCAAACCTGAACCATGTCGTATGGACATTGAACTTCAACCATTCAACGAATGTAGATTTTTTGAACCATATCAGGCTTGAGATCTTGATCTTGTTGTAACTTTAAACTTGAGATCTTTATCAACATAAAACTACTTCATGCGTTGCTTCTTAATACTTGAACTTCAACATTGTAGCTTCTTGAGACTTCAACATGTAGCTTCTTGAGACTTCAACATGTAACTTCTTGAAGAGTTTATGCAGTGTCTTGAATTCATATAAATCATCATACAAGTACAGGACACAGATAGATGTTTTGACACATCAAAATTTGACAACCAAAGGAGCATGAGACCATAGCACTTACAATCTCCCCCTTTGTCAAATTTGTGACAAAACACCCAAATTATAATACTTCCAATTGAAACTAAGTACACACAACAAGTTCAACAATAGAGAAGCATACACACCACAAGTTCATCAATAGAGGAGCATACACACCACAAGTTCATCAATAGAGAAGCATGCACAGATATATATGATAAGTAATAACTAGCATCATTCTCCCATAACTACCCTTGAGAAGCTTAACTCCGCCTGAGTAATAGGTAATAGTAGCACATCTCCCAAAACTTCTTCCCCTTTTTGTCACAAAATGACAAAGAAAGAAGAGCAACAATGATAATGACAATAAGAGCATGTAAAGTCAGTGAGCATAATGCATAATTCAAAAAGTCAGTGAGCATGTAAAGTTCAGATTTAAAAAAAAATATTACAGACCCATTAAAAATATAGTCAGAACCAGAGGAGGGAGTAGGATTAGAAGGATCAATTTTGTGTAAACCCTTAGCAATCCGCCTCATATATTTGCGTAAATAAGAAAATTGCGTGTCTTGGGTAACACGAATTTGAGACACCTGCTCTTGAAGGGAATTCAATCTCTCATCAAAATCAGAGGGCTGAAAATCAGGATCATCAGCCGAGTCTGACTCAAGTTCTTCAAATAAATCATCCATATTCACGTCTTCAGGAAGATCACCAGCTTGACCTGCATCTCCTGCTTCAGCACCACTGCTACCAGCATCCACTTGGCCATCAGCCAATTCTAAATTCATCTTGTTAATATTGGAATTATTAAAAGGGAGATGATGGATGGGTTTTTCTCTAGTAGGCATAGCCACGAGCATATGATTTGCCAGCATAGTCAACAAATAGCCAAAGGGTATATCACTATGTCCAGGATGGTGACGAGACAGAATAATGGAATGACAAATTAAAGAAGGTAAACATATTTTTGCACCAGAGATGACAGAATGCAAAACACGAACCATAAAAGCAGTGAGTTCGGTTTTATTACCAGCACGTGGATAAAGATTAGAGATGAAAATCCTATGAAGTACCCTGTGTCTGGGTAACAAATACTTTGAGGGAAGTGCATGACCTTAATGAGTCCAGTGAACATCCAAATTACATAAATCTCTAGTAAGCATTCTTCGTTCAGATTCTGAGAGACTGTCATGTAAAAATATTAATTGGAATGCTCTCATCATTGACAGGTATTTCCATAATGTCAGCAAGCAAATGTCGATCCACTAAAAACAATCCTTCTTGAGTATCACCTTTAAAAGTTAAATTCTCAAGAGAAAAATCACAGATACATGCAAACATGGATTGGGCAATGGACTGGTATGCAGCTCCACCTCAATGCAAGATGTTATCCCATCCCACAGATTCCAACAGAGGAGGGATACCAAATGAAGCAATGTGATTAACATTCACAGGACGCTCAACAATAACATTGCGCATACGCAAATCCCGAACATTAGAAGGATCATTTTCGGGAGAGCGAAGATGACGTTGTGCAATAGAAGTTGATCTAGACGAAGAGGGACCTCGAGTAGTTTTCTTTTTACCTCTAGCATCCATTTTCAAATGAGGATTTCAAGGAAACAACAAAATGCAAGATAGAAGAAATGAGGTTTTGATAGAACAGATTTTTTAAGATAAAACCCCAATCTTGCAATGAACGACCAAATAGATTCTACAAGAATGTGATTTGGAATACTAATAACAAGAATCAATAAGAAAATAGCAAAAGAACCACTAACCTTGAAGTACAATGAAGGTGGGTTCGACCGGTCGTAGCTGGAGCCGTTGGAGAGTAAAAAGAAATGAGGAAGAAGAGTCAAAATCCCCAAATTAAAGTGAAATCCCGAGTTTCACGACCGGTCGTGTAAGTGTTCGACCGGTCGTATCACGACCGGTCGTGTACACTCACGACTGGTCGAGTACGACTCAAAATTTGCAATTTTTTTTTCAAATAAATTTCAAATTTAAGCAAATAAATCATCAAACTTATGTACATTATGATACACCAAATCATGCAAATTCAATTTAAATTGCACATACCGAGATCAAACTTTAATTTATTAAACCTGCTTTTGTCGAGCGGTTTAGTGAAAATGTCAGCAAGTTGAGTCTCGGTTGGAATGTAATCCAAATATATTACCTTTTCTTCCACTAATTCACGAATGTAATGAAATCTAATGTCAATATGCTTAGTACGTGAATGCTGAACTGGATTTTTAGAGATATTTATTGCACTGGAATTATCGCAAAATAAAATCATAGAATCCTGAGTAATTCCATAATCGCTTAACATACGTTTCATCCAAACAAGTTGAGTACATGCATTTCCAGAAGCAATGTATTCAGCCTCAGCTGTTGATAGCGATATAGAACTTTGCTTCTTACTAAACCAAGAAACAAGACAATTTCCAATGTAGAAACAACCACCACTGGTTGATTTCCTATCATCAATGTTTCCAGCCCAGTCAGCATCTGCGTACCCGGCTAATTGAACATTAGTCTCATGTGGATACCAGAGACCCAGTTTAGTAGAACTTGCGACATATCGCATAATCCGCTTAACAGCAGTTAAGTGAGATTCTTTAGGATTTGATTGATAACGAGCACAAATACCAACACTCAAAGCGATATCTGGTCTACTAGCAGTCAGATAAAGTAAACTACCAATCAAACTACGATACAATTTAGGATCCACATCATTACCTGTAGAGTCTTTTGAGAGTCTCAAAGTTGTACTCATAGGAGTATCAAAATTTTTACCTTTTCAAATCCAAATTTCTTGATTAAATTCAGAGCATATTTGGTTTGAGAGATAAAAATTCCATCAGGTTGTTGTTTAACTTGCAACCCTAGGAAATAGTTTAATTCTCCAACCATGCTCATTTCGAATTTAGACTTCATCAAATCTGCAAACTCAACAGTCATGTTAGTACAGGTTGATCCATAAATAATATCGTCAACATATATTTGAACCATTAGAATATCATCGTCATGTTTCTTAACAAAGAGCGTCTTATCAACACATCCCATCTGAAAATTATGACACAGTAAAAACTTAGTCAGTTTTTCGTACCATGCTCTGGGAGCCTGTTTCAGACCATAGAGAGCCTTCTTAAGACGATACACATGATCAGTAAATTTAGGATCTTCAAACCCTGTAGGTTGTTCAACATATACCTCTTCATGTAAATCACCATTCAGAAAGGCACTCTTTACATCCATTTGGTAAATTTTAATCTTCCTAAAACATGCAATGGAGATAAAGAGTCTGATTGATTCAAGACGAGCTACAGGGGCAAATGTCTCATTATAGTCAATACCTTCAATTTGTGTATACCCCTGTACAACTAGTCTTGCTTTATTTCGAATAATATTTCCAAGTTCATCAGATTTGTTTTTGAAAATCGATTTTGTTCCAATAATATGTTTATCTTTAGGTCTAGGAACAAGGTACCAGACATCATTTCTGACAAACTGATTAAGTTCTTCTTGCATCGCAAGAATCCAGTTTTCATCCGAAAGTGCTTCTTTTACGTTAACCGGTTCAATCTGGGATGTAAAGCACACGTAGTTACATATGTCCTCTAATTGTCTACGAGTGCGCACACCAGTGAGAGGGTTTCCAAGTATTTGAGAAGTTGGATGATCTTTAACAGTCCTTAATTCAGAATTAGGTTCACTTGATGAAGTTTCTTTTTTCAAGTATAAGCACTTCATCATTATCTGAACTAGGGACAGGTGTATTCAAAAGATCGTCAATCACAACATTTATTGACTCTTGAATCACACCGGTCCTGTTGTTCAGAACACGATATGCACGACTGTTTAAAGAATATCCTAAAAAGATCCCTTCATCACTTTTAGTGTCGAATTTTCCCAAATTTTCACGATCACGCAAAATATAGCACTTGCTGCCAAAAACTCGAAAGTATTTGGCAGAAGGCTTTTTCTCAAACCACATTTCATACACCGTTTTATTATTAGTTTTACAGATATAAACACGGTTAATAATGTAGCAGGCTGTATTCACTGCTTCAGCCCAGAGATTCCTAGGGAGCTTCATGCTATTTAACATAACATTTCCCATTTCTTGAAGCACTCTATTCTTCCTCTCGACAATTCCATTTTGTTGAGGAGTTTTAGGTGCAGAGAATTCATGCGATATTCCCTGGTCGCTACAGAATTTCTCAAAACCGCTATTTTCGAATTCGGATCCATGATCACTACGGATCTTGTTGGCTTGAGAACATTTTTCAGTTTGAATCCGTTTTATAATCTTTTTCACTTCATCAAGGGTTTCTGATTTGTCTCTCAAGAATGAAACCCAAGTGAATCTTGTATAATCATCTACAATAACTAAGATGTATTTTTTGCCACCTCGACTTTCCGTTCTTGTTGGTCCTATAAGATCCATGTGGAGAAGCTCGAGTGGTCTTGTGGTGGTATTGGAGTTCACCTTTTTGTGAGAGCTCCTAGTTTGTTTACCATACTGGCATTCACCACAAATCTTGTCTACTTTTTGTATCTTAGGTAGACCTCTAATTAGTTCTCCTTTGCTCAATCTGTATAAATTTCGATAGTGTACATGTCCGAGGCGTTTATGCCATAATTCTGTCCATCGGTATGGACCATGTAGCACGTTTGTTTAGATGAGCTACTATCGCTTACTATATAGCAGTTTTCAGAAGTTCTGCGACCAGTTAATATTACAGAACCCTTTTCATTTATAATTTCACAACCTTGATTAGAAAATTTAACATTATGGTTGTTATCGCATATTTGAAATATGCTCAACAGGTTGTGTTTTAAACCCTCAACATATAAAACATTTTAAATAAGGGAAGGTTATAGAGTTGGACCGTACCTTTGCCAATTATCTTGCAGTTGCTACCATCACAAATGTAACTGACCCATCAGCCATATCTTTAAGATCGGTGAATAGTGCTTTGTCGCCTGTCATATGTCTGGAGCATCCACTGTCTAGGTACCATTTCGAATGACTTGTAGCTTTGAAAGCAGTGTGAGCAACCAAACAGGCAACCTTAGGAACCCATTTCAGTACTGTTTTGGGTTTAGGAGAATAATTGGTCTTTTTTTGTTTATAGTTGTAAGAGTGACCTACAGAGTTGGATTTTAATAGCTCCTTAAGTAAATCAACAATTTTTTCAGCTAGTGGGTTTCGAATCTGATTTTTGAAATTTATATAGCTGCTTTTGGGTTTTTGAAAAGTTTTTGTATTTTTAGAAAAAACTTGACTAGTACCTTTTCCTTTTGAGTTAGAAGTCTCTCCTTTCACAAAATTGGAAAGAGTATTCTTCTGTTTAGGAGATGTGTTTTTATCATAGCCCAACCCGGATCGATCGCCACATTTTCTTGATCCGGATAATAATTTTTCTAATTTTGGATCACCTTGGGCATATCTCCATGTGTCCTTCAAACTCAGAAGAGAAGATACTTCATTTTTAAGTTTCTCATTTTCAGATTTCAAATTTTCAATTAGGGAGGTTTTGAATTCTAGATCACACTTTGATTTTTCAAAACAATCTGAAATTTGGGATTTTTCTAAAACAAGAGTTTCAAAACATTCTTTAAGTTTAAAAAACTTTTCTTTTTGAAGTTTAAGTTTGACAACAATTTTACAACTTTCCTTATATAAGGCATTGTAAGCATCTTGAAGATCTTCATCAAATTCATGATCACTATCCAAATTTTCTTCACTTGTTGAATCATCGTGATCGGAAAAAGTAAACTTGGCTAGAGTCATAAGGCCCTTAAGTTCACTGCCCGACTCAGTTTCTGAATTTTCTGACTCAGAAGAGGCTTCGGAATCAGACGATTCATCCCAAGTAGCCAACATACCCTTCCTTTTAAATCTGTCCTTTTTAGGACATTTGTTTGCTAAATGCCCATATTCTTGACAGTTGTAGCATTGACTATCTTTCAATGATTCCAAGTTTTAGATTTAGGTTTGGAACGTTTCTTTTCATTTGTCTTTTGAAAATCGACTCTTTTCTTACTTTTGAAAATTTATAAAACTTTTTCGCCAAAAGGGCCACATCATCTTCAGACTTTTCTGAATCTGAATTTTCTTGAGTAATACTTTTAGATGACTTCAAAGCAATAGATTTACCTTTAGGAGCTTTAAAACTTAATTCATAGGTTTGTAAAGAACCAACTAATTCTTCTACCTTCATATTATCCGTATCACGAAGTTCCTGGATTGCGGTTACCTTGAATTGAACCGTTCAGGAAGAGAGCGTAGTATTTTTGCACACACTTTACTTTCTGGGATCTTATCGCCAAGACCCCACATTGAGTTTACAATGTCATTCAATCTAGTGTAAAAGTCCATAAACATTTCATTTTCCTCCATATGAATTTCTTCAAATTTAGTTGTGAGGAGTTGGACTTTAGATTTCTTGACAATTGATGTACCTTCGTGTGTCATTTCTAAAATATCCCAGGCTTGCTTTGCAGTATCACAGGATATGATTCTTTTGAACTCATCCGGTGATAGTGCGCAAGTGATTGCATTTAGTGCTTTAGCATTAGCACTACTCTCATTTTTCTGAAGTGTGGTCCATTGGTAATACGGTGTAATTTTCATAGATTTTGAACCATCAACACCAGTTACTTCCATGATCGGAGGATTCCATTCAGTCACTGTGGCTTGCCACACACTTTCATCCATTGATTTGAGGAAGATCCTCATTCTGGCTTTCCAATAGGCATAGTTGGAGCCATCAAAGGGAGGAGGCCTAGTAACTGGAAGGCTATCAAAATTTGACATCTTTTTATATAGCTTAGATCGTTAGCTCAGGAAATAAATCCAAATAAAAAGCAACAAAATGAGCTATTAGGCTCTGATACCACTTGAAAAGGCCAAGCTATATGTCCTAGAGGGGGGGGGGGGGGGGGGTGAATAGGACTATGCCAAATTTAAAAAAAATAGCGGAAATAAATTAAACCAATAGCCTTACAATATGAATCAATTCACAAAGCTAAATTTAAATCACCTTGATAAATAGGTATTGAGAGATTGATACAAATTCAGTTCTAAGGACAACCTTACACCATAATAAACAAGGGCTTATGGTAGGACAACCTTATTTCTAGAACCTCTTTTGGATCAAGGACTCAATTTTAATATAAGTAAATGAAATAGCAAGGAATTGAAATTAAATGCAGAAGTAAGATCTAAATTATTACAACAATCCCCACACTTGCTTGAAATGTAAATAGTTACAACATTCACATCCACTTGTACATTCCACACAATCGAATGATAAAAGATATGAAAATTAAGCAAGCATTCAATCCACAAGACAAAGAGTTATAGTGGTTCGCCTGTGTGTACACCAACTGTTTTCTAACAGCCACACAAAAAGCTACTCCACTCCTAATATCCTCACACAGGGGATATTAGCGTTCACTATCAAATAGGTTTTTACAGGTTCACCAAAAACCTTTACAATTGTGTCTTTTTCACTTGGGCTTACACAATTCAAAAACCCCTCTTTTCTGAGTTTTCTAGTTCTCCTCAGATAACCAATAAAATGAGATTTTTCTGGCTTAACCTCAAACAAAACCAAAGGTAAATAAATTTTACAGAAATGTAAAATACCTGGATTTCTCCTTTTCGTAGCAGCCCGGTAGAACCAATCGGAGTAGATGATTGAATGTCAAAGTTCAATTTCCAATACTCACATTCATAAGGTTCTAAATTCTAATTGATTTTAGATTTTAACAAGTTGGGCATAGCTATATTTGATTTTGATTCCAAGAAGAAGGAATAAGATAATTCCTCTTTTCAAATAAAGATTGGAATACAGAAACAAAATCAAATTAAATAAGCTAGCAAAAAGGAATATTAAATAAGCACAATGTAGCTTAAAATAAACACAGACTTATCTCAGAGTAATCACTTGAAAATTCTTGAATTGAATCGAGTTGAAGTGTGAAAACTCTGAATTTCGTGTTCAATTTATAGAAGCAAAAATCGCTCCTACGACTGGTCTTAGAAACCTTCGACTGGTCGTAGCTCTAACAGATTTTTGAAAATTTAAGCGCGATCTTTGAAAGTCGTTCCACGACTGGTCGTGAGTAGCCTACGACTGGTCGTGGGTCACCTACGACTGGTCGTAAGACCATAGATTACGTTGCTGGACTTTGAGTCGTAGATCTACGACTGGTCGTGGACGAGTCGAAGCCACACCTACGACCGGTCGAAGGACCTCCAGGACTGGTCGTGGGCGTACCAAAAAATTCTGAAAAATCTTCAACAACTTAGGACTGGTCGTGGAATTTCTTGGACTAGTCGAACCAATGCTAGGACTGGTCGAACAAGAGCTAGGACTGGTCGTAGAATAGACCAACCTTATGTAAAATGAACATTTGATTTATGTATCCAAAGTGACCTACTTAAAGGGTCAACCTAAGGTCATTCAAACCTGAACCATGTCGTATGGACATTGAACTTCAACCATTCAACGAATGTAGATTTTTTGAACCATATCAGGCTTGAGATCTTGATCTTGTTGTAACTTTAAACTTGAGATCTTTATCAACATAAAACTACTTCATGCGTTGCTTCTTAATACTTGAACTTCAACATTGTAGCTTCTTGAGACTTCAACATGTAGCTTCTTGAGACTTCAACATGTAGCTTCTTGAAGAGTTTATGCAGTGTCTTGAATTCATATAAATCATCATACAAGTACAGGACACAGATAGATGTTTTGACACATCAAAATTTGACAACCAAAGGAGCATGAGACCATAGCACTTACAATAACAGAGCTGCTAATCAATAGCATGACGAAATATGTTGTTATGTCTTTCATGGACGACTATGCCGAATATAATCAGATAAGGATGGCTCGAGAAGATGAGGAAGCTACAACTTTTAGAACTTCCCTCGAAATTTATTGTTACAAGGTTATGCCATTCGGTCTCAAGAATGCTGGCGCAACATATCAGAGAGCGATGCAGAATATATTTCAAGACATGATGCATAAACATGTAAAATGCTATGTTGATGATTTAATCGTAAGATTAAATAACATGAAGAGCACCGCGAACATCTGACTACAGTTTTTCATCGTCTTAGAAAGAAACAATTAAAGATGAATCCAACCGAATGTGCCTTCAGTGTCTCGTCAGAAAAATTCCTTGGTTTGGTTATTAGAAACAGAGGAATCGAAATCGACCCGGGAAAAATCAAAGTTATCTGGAACATGCCATCGCCAAAAACATTGAAAGAGTTAAAAAGCTTGCAATGGAAATTGACATATATTCATCAATTCATCTCTAACTTGGCTGGAAGATGTTAGCCATTCGCTCATTTAAGGAAGATAGGAATAAAATTTGTATGGGACCAGTTGTGCCAGAAAGTATTCGACTCTATCAAGGAGTTATTGAAATAACCTCCAGTATTAGCTGCTCCCGTGAAAGGCAAACTTCTCATCCTATATATCTCTGCAGCCGAGAATTCTTTAGGAGCTTTATTAGTACAAGTGAATGAGAAAGGAAAAGAAATCCCCCTCTATTATTTGAGTCAAACTTTCATAGGTGCAAAATACAATTATTCGCCCATCGAAAAAGTGTGTTTAGTGCTAATATTTGCAGTACATAAATTAAGACATTACTGTCTCTCTTATGATATAATCTTAATTTCACGGGTGGATCCTATAAAATTTCTAATGACTAGGCCAATGTTATCAGGAAGATTGGCTAAATGGATGTTGTTACTGTTAGAATACACAATTACCTATGAGCCAGCGAAAGCAGTTAAAGTACAAGCGGTGGCAGATTTCATGGCAACTCATCCAGTAGTAGACAACGAAATGATCAGCGATGATTTCCCAGATGAACAAGTAATGATGATTGAATCGCCTAATTCTTGGCAAATTTACTTTGATGGTACCTCTAGGTGTTCTGGAGCAGGTGTTGTGGTGATATTCATCAGTCCTCAGGGTGATTTGCTGTCATACACTTTCACGTTAGGTACTGCATGTAAGAATAATGAGGTCGAATATAAAACTCTCATCATAGGAATGGAAATGACACAAGAGATGAAGTTAAAAATGCTGCAGATCTTCGGAAACTCCTATGGGCTTTGTGAAAATAAGTGTGATTCGGAAACTCCTATAGGCTTTATGGGCTTACATGACTACTCATCGCACCGTGACGAAGGCTACATCGTATTCGTTGGTTTATGGTATTGAAGCTGTAATCCTGATCGAAACGCTAGTCGCGTCACTCAGAGTGGCATTACATCAATCAATGACAGACGATGAAAATGCGAGAATAAGGCTGACCGAGTTAGATTTACTCGATGAAAAATGGCTAGCGGCCCAACAATGATTAGAACTATATTAGGTAATAATTTTCGCTGCCTTCGATAAGAAAGTTAAACATCGCTCCTTCAAGAAAGGTGATCTAGTACTAATGTTGAAAAGGCCTATAGTGGTCACTCGCAGAATTAAGGGCAAGTTTGATCCCAAATGGGATGGACCATACGCAGTAATTGAAGTATACTTGAACGAAGCCTACCGAGTTGTAGATTAGAATGGCTAAGGCATCGATATACCTATCAACGCTCGCGGAGTTGTCCCACATGAGCGCATGGCATGCGCAGGATTGATACATGATTGGACTGTGTGACTCATGCATCATGCATTGTGTGATTATAATTACTGTACGCCCTAGTGACATTAGGGTTGTAGCCTCCGCATATATAACGTGGATGGCAGGATTGGATACCGAAAATTCTTGTTAAGCACGGGGGCACGAAGGATATCCCAGGGTGAAAGTCCCCAAACACTTATGGTACCATGGAGGATGCTCTAATGCCTAAACCGAGTGGATGTATGAGCGCATGAGGGCCAAATACCAGGTGGCCGCGTCTCCTATTGTGTCATGGTCGGTAGGAAGGGGGTGTGGCCTTACCCGCCTAAGGGTAGGGGACAATTGCTAGGCTGAGTATAACCAGCTCGTAAATGGGTCCACTATCGATGTGCCGGATAGATATTGGCTGATTATTGCCCAGGTGGATAGTGAGGTCTCTTCCGCTTGCACGATTGTGTGTCCAGTATAGGGCGACAATGTGGTGTATAGTGATTAGACCCCGGTGATTATCCAGAGAGAACCGTACTGATATATGATGCTCCAGAGATGAGCTGGATTGGTATGTGGATTGGTATGCTTGAGCTACATTTTGCATATGACATTGGCTATGTAGGCCTTGCATCGTATGACCTTGGTGTGGTTGATAGCATTCATGCCTTGTATTGCATAGCCTTGCTACGACAAATATCATTCATGTCTTACATCGCATAGCCTTGGTATGACTGTTAGCATTCATGGACTTACTACCATGTTTCCGCATTACTCTGATATTGTATACTTGCATTACTACCTTACGCACACACTTTCACCACCCTCTAAGCTTTCTGTAAGCTTATGCAGGATAGATGCGTGCAGGTGACACCAGGACACAATCGTAATTGAGCAGGAGTAAGAGTGTCCAGCTGAGCTTCCAGAGTCTTTTGTTATCTATTATATTTCCCTTTATACGCATTGTATCTAAAGTTTTTTATCATAGAGGATTTTTGTGATGGTGCTCTGGTTATTGTTCGTGGGTTATGACTTTGGTTATGCTTATTGTGAAAGAAATTCATGTTGAAAATCTTCCCTGTAGGATCCCAGGATCGGAACCTGGTATATAGGTGTCGAGAGCCGAGAATGGGGTACTACGGAGGCTATCGGCGCCGGATTCAGCGATCGTAAATTTTGTGAGCCCGATTTTTGAGTTTGGGGCGTGACAGGAGTTGGTATTAAAAAATAACTTCGGAATAACTCAAGACAACATCACATATATGCTACGAGCTTAAGATGATTAGGTCCCGAGTGCGTAATCTTCTAGTTTGGTTCCTTGACGTCTTAGCCTTCGAGGGTTCTCAAGGCTGATAGGTGCCTTTGTTCTTTGTTGTAGACTATACCACCTAGGCGAGGCACGCGAGGTACACAAGTCACCTGAGGTACCCGATCGACCCGAGCGGCTCCCATTCCACCGCCTGAGGTTCCCATTCCAGTGCCTGAGATTCTTATTCCGCCACCCGCAGTTCCTGTTCCACCACCCGAGCCTCCTACTCCCACGCCCGAGACTCTCGCAGACCTTGCGCCTCCATCCGAGACCATCGCAGCCCCCACCGTGCTAGTTGGCGCTGATTAGTTGTAGCAGATGCTCCAAGCTTTGACAGCCGCCCTCCCTGGACGGGGCAGGCGTCCCCCTGAGACCTTGAACCAGTGTGCAGGCACCTTATTGAGAGACTTCCTTTGGCTCGATCCACCGCGATTCCAGGGAGAACCCGATCTGACCGCAGCAGAGAGGTGGCACTCCCGAGTAGAGAAGATGTTTGAGACTATGAGATGTACGACCCAACAGCGGGTCCCCTTGGCCATGTATTTGTTCAAGGGTGAGGCTGAGCACTGGTGGCCCTCCGTCGCCCATGCTGAAGGAGCTGATTTCGTCTGGACATGGGAGGATTTCGTAGACCGGTTTGACCGACAGTATTTTCTTGACCACATTCGATGGCAGTGAGCGTTAGAGTTCGAGACCGTAGTATAGGTTGACATGTCTGTGGCTCAATACGCGGCCCGTTTTGTGGCCCTATCAAGGTTCGCGCCGTATTTGGTTGACGATGAGGGGCAGAAGGCCTGCCGTTTTGAGAATGGCTTGTGTTACGGTCTCCGAGGATGTGTTATTGGGCATGAGCTTTCTACTTTTGAGGATGTAGTACGGAGGGCCCAGATTTATGAGGCTGATTAGGCCGGCATGCAGAGCGATCACGAATGGAGGAGAGACCGGAAGAGGCATGCCCCCTCTGGTGGCTCCCAACAACAGCAGCGTCAACAGAAGTAGAGACACGCAACCCACCGAGCACCAGCAGTACCTCCAGCACCACCCTAGAGGCCATTCGCAGGGACTTGTTTTAGGTGTGGTGGAGTTGGACACCGTATGTAGGAGTGCCCCCTCCTTAGCAGCAGCAATCGAGAGCACCTCAGCAGCCTCCACAGCAACAGCAGCAACGATCGTAGCCACCTCCGCCGCAGAGGCCTTAGCCACAGCCGAGACAATATATAGGCCGTTGCAGCGGCAAGCAGTAGCAGCAAGGACCTCCTAGGGGACAGGCACCTCCCCAGCCGGCTCGTGCTAGATTCTATGCAGCTCATCGATGCTATTGAGAGTATACGCTCGATGATATTAAACCTGCTCGATGATATCGAACTCTGTCATAAATGTGACCGTTTTATATCCGTTGGAACCTTTTGCCTATATAAAGAGGACTTGTCTATTGTTGCTATGAGAGAAAGTAGAGAGAGCTTTTGAGTGTTTAACCTTAGATCTTATACCCAAAGCCCTTTCTCTCAAGGGAGTTCATTCTCCAATCCACCCTCACCATTGATAGTCAATAGAGTGGATTGGGGAATGAACTTCCGCATTCAAGGATCCTTCAGCTACCACCTTAATGGAAAATCATTAATCTGAGATGCCTTGAATGCTTAGATGATTGAAATCGCTCTATCTTCCTTATAGGAAAATCTTTTGAGAGTAGGATTTCATCATAACCTTGACCCAACCCGTCGCCATGCATTGGTACATCTTTTGAGTTGCGGATCAAGGAGATCGAAGATTCTTCGTCATCAAAGGAGGAGATCTTCGTCAACGTGCTTAATGGGACTCATCCACTTATCTGTAAGTATCTAGAGTCCAGAGGACACTTGTGATTATTCCTTTTTAGGATTGGGTCTTAGGTGTTTCTCACCCCTCAAGCCCTCGTAGGAGGCCTCTGGAAGGAGTGTACGTGGTGGGTGCATTGTGTGGACCCTTGCTCTGTGGAGAGCATAAACATCTAGTTGAAGGTGAACCAGCAAAACCTTAGGTTTGAGGTGAACCGTGTGAAACCTCAGGTTTGAGGTTAACCGTGTAGAAACCTCCGGTAGGGTCTTATGGAAGATCCTTGGCCAGTGTGCCTAAAAGTGGGTGTGATGTGTTGACCCTTGCTCGTGAGAGCATAAACAGTCAGCCTCAGTGTAGGTTGTAAAGGTTAGGTGAACTTGATTTAAAACCTTAGGTTTGAGGTGAACCACTATGAAACCTCCTTAGTGAAAATCGGCACACTCAAGGGTTGAGTGCGTCTGCCGGGAGTGGAGTAGACTGATTGTCGAACCACTATAAAAATGCCTGTGTTTGAGATTGTTATTCTTCTAATTGTGTGATTTACTTTAATATTTGCATATCTGAATATCTGAGATCACACCTCACACACTTACACAGTCATTATCTATCATAAACTAGTTTGCATATTGTTTACTTCTCAAATAGTTTGTGATTAGATCCTCTACCGGGCTTGGAAGCCAGTAGAGTTATTTTTGAGTAATCCTAATATGTGCCTGTTGTTAGGATTAGTGTAATAGGATTTTAAATAAATCATAAAAACTTTTCAAAATCCTATTCACCCCCCTCTAAGACATATTGGCATATCCCAACTTTAACTAAAGCGGTCTTCACCGTAATTTCAATTGGTATCAAAGCGGGTCTCTCTTTAAGGGCTTCACCGCCTAGAGAGTGATCTTGACTGAAGTTGGGAATATGGCCAAAGGAGAGGGCTCATCGGTCTCTAGACCTCCAGTATTTGACGACTCAAACTATGCATACTGGAAGGCTATGATGCACTACTTTCTGAGATCTTTGAATCATGATGTTTGGGATATAGTTGAAAGTTAATACGTGCCATCAACTGAACAAATCGTACTTGACAGTGGCACAACCATCACAAAACCCAAATCCAAAGAAAAGTGGATGGTGTTCGATAAAGAAAAACAGACTGTTGAAGCAAAAGTTATGAACGCCATCTACTGTGCCGTATCCCAAGACATCTTCAATCAAATAAGTATGTGTGGGACATCCAAGGAAGCATGTGACTTATTGGAAATGACCCATGAAGGCACAAGCACTGTGAAGAGATATAAACTACAACTCCTGACTTCACAGTTCGAAAGTCTCAGAATGGAAGAGTATGAAACCTTCATGGAGTTTTTCACAAAATTGAATATAATCTGTAACTCCATGGGTGGATTGAGAGAAAAAGTTCCGGTTCCTAAAATCTTTAGGAAAATACTTAGATCGTTGCCAGAACGGTTTAATCCCAAAGTAACAACAATTGAAGAGAGTAGGAACATAGACGAAATGAAAGTAGAAGAACTGGTAGGTTCCCTACAAACTTTTGAACTACACTTCAAATAAACCCAAAAATCTAAAACAATTGTCCTAAAAACTTCTAAGAAAACATTACATGAGAACAGTGAGAGCGAAAAAGCACTACAAGAAAAGCCACTTTTACCAACGAACATTTTCGTAGGCAAAAGTCTTATTTTCGTAGGGAAAAACTTTTACCCGCAAAAATTTTCGTTGGCAAATTCGTCGCTACAATGCCGAGGGGAAAACCTTTTACCCACGAAAAAAAATTTTCGTTGGCAAAGGTAAGACTTTTGCCGACGAAAGTTTTCGTAGGCAAAACATTTTACCAATACTAAACAAAACTTTTTACCTACGAATACTTTGTAGGTAAAAATATTTACAAGACTTTTTAGCTACCAATAATTTCGTAGCTAAAAATATTTAAAGATTTATATTTTCCTAGCTAAAAGTATTTAAAACACTTTTTACCTACCAATAATTTCGCAGCTAAAAATATTTACAAGACTTTTTCCATGCCAACAATTTCATAGCTAAAAATATTTAAAACACTTTTTACCTACCAACAATTTCGTAGCTAAAATTATTTACAAGACTTTTTACCTACGAATATTTTCGTAACTAAAAATATTGAAACATTTTTTACCTACCAATAGTTTCGTAGCTAAAAGGCATTTACAAGACTTTTACCCGCAAATATATTCGTAGTTAACAATACTTAGAAAACTTTTACCTACGACCAATTTCGTAGCTAAAAATTCTTGGGAAAACTTTTATTGTATGAATTTATATAGGGAATGCACTGAGATGATAATCCACTAATACTTCAATGGAGAAAAAACAATGATTAGTTTCTGGATCTTTGTTAAGTACACACACTGGTTCAATAAGGCTCATGTACACTCACACATGCAATAATGCTCATGTACACTCCACGCATGTGCCAGAATGGTACATGGATATGAGATCCAATCCATCCATTAGGTTGGTCCGACCTTCCATATGTTTTCCCAAAAATAAATCTGCTCCACTTAGCATGTGGGTGCCAATACTGGAAACAGGTGGATGGGTTAGAAAACTTCACCCAAGTTTTTCAGAGCCATACATTTGTTTTGCAAACTGTGGCCCACCTGACCAGTGGATCAACCTTATTCTTAGACTATGGCATTAAAGTAGTGGTGCTGTTCTAACAGATGGATTGGATCTTGGACCTATCATGCCATTTTGGCACATGTGTGGCATGTACATGAGCTTTATTGCACAGGCATGTAGGCTTAGGAAAGCTCTGGTTTTTGAATTATGCCAAACATGGTCATATCAAAATCTCATTGAAGGAATGAAATCCATGAATTCTTATCTATTTTGAAGGAATGAAATCCACAAATTGTTATCTATTACAAGTTGGCAACAACTAAAAGTAAAATTAGAAACTGAATTCCGTGTTTGGAAGCACAACTGAATCAAATTGCAATAATTAGTCCAACAAATTGACATGACCAAAATCTAATTCGCATAGTGTTCTTTTTGAGGGATTATGCAATTACATTGCACTCAAGTTGGACTTGATAGGAACATAACTGCTATATGAGCCTAATTTCTCATTGTGAATGCAGGAGATGCAATTAGGATTTGATCAATTTTTTCACAACTCAATTCAACTTTTCATCCTGACACGGCCATAGACATTCAGATGTATGACTCCCAAATTAAATAAATATATATGGAAGTTTTGTTAACAAAAACATAAAACATCATTTAAGAAACATGTTAGCACCATACTGATGATCAACTCGGCATGCCAAAGTCCCTGCAATTATGGAAAGAGGAAAAAGAAAAAGAAAAAGCATCCAATGACATGAGCAGTACCTGCAACTTGATCCTTGTAAACAACAAGGAGGTCAAGTGTTGCTCTAAACACACGTTCTAGTGCTTCTCCAGGTAACTGGTCCGCTGGAAGTGCAAGTAGTGAAGTCAATCCCAACAAGTAAACTTTCTTATCATGTTCCCTGCAATCACCATAGGACTATTGAAGCCACAAGAAAAGTTTTACAACATGAGGAAAACAATCTGAGAAGTAGAAGTCACCTTCTAAAATTAGCATGCAAACCACTTTTTTCAACCTGTTGTAGCATCTGAAACCAGAGATTAAAAACTTCTGCTCCCACCCCAAGCTTTTGCAATATGCCAATTGTCATTGTTGCATTGTAGTAAAGAGCATCAGCAATCTGCAATAAGTTTGAAAGGCTTATAACTTAATGTGCCTTGTTCATCTACAATTTTGTAACAGTAAAATGCAATCTATGAACATAACAGTAAAATGCAAGTGGTCTTTCAACTCTATGGAGTCCATCTTCAATCAATGCCACATCCAATATCAGTAACATTTAGGGTGATTAGGAAAACATACTTTAACATGCTACTAAGAACAATAACTCCAAAAAGATTAACGAGAAATGCTCCAGTGCTCCCAAAGCACTATAAGTTATATTGCTCCTAGTTGCATGGGACACCTGGACTATCCAATCCATCAATCTAGACTGATCACTAGGTCCAGTGCACATTTCATGAGCAATTAACCATGGAAGCATCCTGCTTAAATGTGTTCTGGACTTGACAAACAGTTGAGATCAATCAATTGGACTAAATGAACTGATGCAACTAGGAGCACTATAACTTTATGTGCTACAGCATGAGTAATTCAACAGCCGTGAAGTTCTCCTAGAGTAAAACATGAGTGGCAACTTATAGACATGTAGGATAGAACAACCACATACATGTGACAACCTCTCCCACTAAGTAGCAACATTATAGTGATGTATTTACTCTGTATTGACCAACAGAGATATCATGAAAACTAATTACATTCTAGTTGACAATGCATTCTCAACTCAACCACTATGAGAAGACAATACACACACACACAACAGATACATCTTGATCTATATAGCACTACAATTTATGAGCATGGTACAATTATTCTTTCTGGGTAGAAAGATTGTCCTGTCAACAAGAGCAACTGGATTTGTTTTGGTCATTTTCCTGTAAATAAGCATATGAGCCTATCTTTACCTTTACCATAGTCACCAGATGTTAACAGCCAAGATGTAAATGCAGGCCAGGGACCAACCAGACAAAACCTGGAAAGTAGAGGATCAAAAGTACTCTTTCTGCCTAATCAACCATGCAGGAAACTTCAGAAATTATAATTCCCAGCCATAGATAAACAAACATATTGGCAAAATTTTTGGTAGTTGTACATGATGAGAATTTGTTTCAGTGTTCCTTGAAAGTTCGATGAGAATCGAGGACATATTGGCAAAAAGATGGGTGTAAATGACACTTATGTAAGAACACTGATTTATAAAACAGACCCATATCTAGTATTGGAATTTTTGAAAATTTTCATACAACATGCTTAAAATCAAAACCCCATATTGAGAAAATCATTAATTAGGCGGTATTTAGAAGTGCAAGTGAATTGAATTATGACCATTGTTTCAAGTGGAGAAGATGAAAGTTATTAACGTTTCCCAGTAACGTGAAATAACAAAGAACTATCCATTGCATTGGTCCCTTACGTCACAGGATGTGATATTTCTTTCATAGAAAAATAACACAACAATAGCCTCATCTTGAGGTGTTCGGTTTTTGCTCACATGTGGATACCACCATTATGTATAAAAGGTATCCAATCTGTCCAGAAGGGTCACTCCATACTTCCACTTCAATTAGAGTTGAAGGGCTTCTTCCTCATTACAAACACTACTAAAAATTATTATTTTTGACATTTCCTATTTGACTGAACAACACACTTCCAACTTGATTCTCTTGGGCACAATCCAAATGAAGTATATATTTTTTAAATATTGTTAATATATACGATTCTTTTATAGATACAATGAGTTGCACCATACACAACCTAAAAATGGTTATCTTTCAATGAAAATTTAATGAAATTTTATTGAGAAAATAGAGGAAAGGAAGCAATGAAGGAACGTAGACAATATACAATGGAGAGGCTAAATGTTCCAACCTAATTTCCAAGAATCAAGATTTCTATCTAAGATCAGCGCAGCAACAGCTGACTGAATGGTGCTTCATATAGATTTACATCCAGAACCTGTATATATCTTTCAATTTCAATGATTAAACTATCAAATCCCGACATCAGGACAAAAACCAACTTCCAAAACTCTATGAAGCACTCGATCAAACAACTGGTGTGTACCATTGCTTTATGCATGTATTTCCTCTGATTTTTTCAATGCTGCTCAACAAGAAACAACAAAACCAAGTGTCTGAATCTTCCCATCATTAGTAGTATGGTTAAAGAAGTTATTGAAGAAAAGACCCTACCAGGTGCATGCACCCAATTTTCTTCTTGAAAATTACATGGACCAGGAAAGTTACAGTGCATTTGAAAGTACAATCACCAAAAAATATTTCCGGGTGCTCGCTCGCAATGTCCTAAAAACTCAAAGAAACAAATGATGAGTGTTCCCAAACTGAAGGGGTTCTAACTCAACAATCAACCCCCTTATGAAGAAATATGAAATACATAGAGAAGTAAATGAAAGGGTGCACTAGCTACAACACAAAAATTCCAATAAATTACAAAAATACCTAAACCGATCCTCCTTGTTGCTGCATAATCCTAACCGCTCACTGACGCCAGAATCTCCACGACGATTCCTACCAGAATCAAATCAACCAGATGAGAATTAGATCTCCAGGTCCCTAAAACCCTCTCTATACTTTTCATAACAAAAACCTTAAATCCAGCTCCAAAAACCACTTCTGATCCTCAGAAAAACCACAAAAACTGAAAAATCCCTCAAAATAAGGACCAGATCATAGCGCCAACCACTCCAAGCTTGCAACCTCCAATCGTCGAAAGATTGATTGGATGAAAGGCTCGAGAATCATTGTTCTTGTTGTAGGTAGATGTGTAATGAGAGAGGGGGAGAGAGAGAGAGAGAGAGGAGAGAGAGAGAGAGAGAGAGAGAGAGAGAGAGATCAGGAACGAGAGAGGGAGGGGGCGGGAGATTAGGGTTTAGAGCATTTAGAATGGAGAAACTGACCACTGTAGACGCCACTTTTTACCTAGCTTCTTTTCTTAAGAGGACTGAGAGAAAGAAGAAGAAATGGGAATTGAAGGTAGAGGAAGAAGAAACACGTACTGTCTTCTTCAACATCTCGAGCATCTCTCACTCCAGGGGAGTCGATGATGGCCATGGATTCATCGAGAGGAGGAGAAGACGGACCAGATCTGGGTTAGGGAACGAAGAGAGAGAGAGAGGGAGAGAGAGAGAGATTTGGGATTTGGGGTTTTTTTTGGGCGCGGCTCTGTTTTTGAGCGCGCGCCCAAATTTAGGCCGGGGTGTGGTATGGCTATGTGGGCCCCACCATGATGCTTGTCAAAAATCTACCCCATCAGTCAGATGCACCATCCCATGGTAGGCCCAGGGATGAAAAATCAAATCAATATATGACTTTTGTTAGCCACACCAAATGCAAAAGTTGATAGGGGTTACCCTCCATTAAAACATTCATAATTATTTTTGGGCCCACTGAGATGTGGTCCACAAATCTAGCCCATCCATTATGTGTGTGCCACTTGGATGAGGGGTCATACCAAGTTTCAGATGCATCCAATTTCAGGTGGGGCCCACCAAGTGCTTTTATATAATTTAGGCATGTCTTCACATGATTTTAGATGGTATGGCCCACCTGAGTTCCGTATACGGCTGATTTTTGAGATATCCCATTAATTAAAGGGGACCCATCAAATTCACAGTGTTGATGTTTGACACATGTCATGGTGGGGCCCACACAGGTTGACCTCATGGGGACGACATGGATTAAACACAAAGGTCAAGCTGTGTGGGCCCCACCATGACATGTGTCAAACATCAACACCGTGCATTTGATGGGCCCCCTTTAAATTATGAGATATCCCAAAAATCAGCCGTATAAAGAACTCAGGTGGGCCATACCATCTAAAATCATGTGAAGAAATTCCTAAAACATATAAAAGCACTTGGTGAGGCCCACCTGAAATTTTTATGCATTTAAAACTTGGTCTGACTCCTCACCGAAGTGGGACACATATAATGGATGGGCTAGATTTGTGAACCACATCTCGATGGGCTTAACAAATGATTATGAATATTTTAATGGAGGGTAACCCCTCTCAACTTTTTGTATGTGGTGTGGCCCAAAAAAAAGTCACGGATTGACTTATTTTTAAGCCTAGGCCCACCATGGAATGATGCATCTGACTGATTGGGTAGATGTTTGACACCCATCACGGTGGGGCCCACACAACTCAACCGTTCGAGAAGTTCCCATGAGCTCGACGGCATGGAACCTTTTCCCATATATATATATATAATAAATTATAAAATTATTATATATCCATCATTAAAATCTTCCGAAGGCCCACTGTACTATTTATTTAACATCCAATAGGTTGATTAGGTCATACAGGGCCAAACGAAGGGGAAAAACAAAAATCAGTTTGATCCAAAACTTTTATGGCCCCAAAGTGTTTTTTAATGGTTGACGCTCATTCAACATTGTTTCCTGGAATGTGGTCCACTTAAGATTTAGATATATCTCATTTTTTGTCTCATACAATAAGATGATCTTTTAAAATAGATAGACGACATGGATTAAACACATACATCATGGAAGGGCTCACGGAGCACCAACCACCAGCCATTGGATGTGTCAGGGGGAGTAGTCCATCCGTTCCTCTTTTTGGTGGTGTAGTCCATTTAATCTTTGAATATGATTCATTTTTGGATAATTTTCTAAAATTATCTCAAAAAATGGATGAACGATGTGGGTTGATCCCAAATTTTCGGTAAATCCAAAACCCAAGTGTACCATGCCATGCGAAACAGTGTGGAATAATGATTTCCACCATTGATACCTTCCTTGACCCCACAATAATGTTTTTGACATCCAACATGTTCATAATATTAAAAAGATATAAATGAAGAGAAAACATAAACATCAGCTTGATCCAAAACTTCTATGAATGTTATTTTTATGGTGGACGTTCAGTCCCAACTTTGTAGTCCACTTAAGCTTTGGACCCGCCCCATTTTTTGGTTAATATCTTAAATGATCCGAAAAAAGTTTGAATGGTATGGAGAAAGTCAATCCATGACTTAGGTGGGCCAAGAGCTTAAAAATAAAGTCAATCCATGACTTGGGTGGCCACACCACATAATATAATGGAGAGGGTTTCCTTAAAACATTCATAATCATATATTGGGTCTGCGTAAATGTGATTCACATATCCAACCCACTCATCATTATGTGTGTCCCACTTGGATGAGGGGTCAGACCAATTTTCAACCGCATCCAAAACTCATGTGGGCCCCACCAAGTGCTTTTATATTTTTTTAGGATGTCTTCACATAGTTTTAGATGGTATGGCCCACTTGAGTTTCGTATACAATGATTTTTGAGATATCTCATCACCTAAAGGGGACACATCAAATCCGCAGTGTTGATGTTCGACACACATCATGATGGGACTCACAGAACTTACTAACATCAATTCTTAGGTTCTCACGAGGTCAGTAAGTTAGGTCACAATTTTGACCAGAATATTTGGCCCATTTTATATGTTTGGTCTATTCACTCTATTTTACTGATCAATACCCCCAGTTTTGACTAGTTACTCTACTCGCCTCAATCAGGCTACATATGAGAAAGATAATGGGCATACAAGATTGATCAACAATTTCAGTGAAATTTGATTTAAACATTTGAAGTTATTTACTCTTTAATTTAAACTGATTAGATTGTCCAAAAACGATTAAAGGTTCAATTAGTGGATGTGCTTAATAATTTAATAATTTTACTTTTCACAAATAAATTTAACATTTTTTTTCAAAAGGTATATATTTTTTAAAACTCTTTTAAATAATATCATTTTTTTATAAAATATTTCAAAAATATTTAAAATACAAATTTTGAATTTTTATTTTTAAAATCTCAAAAAATTTCTCTATTTGAATTTTGAATTTTTACTTTCAAAATCTCATAAATTTTTAAAGATGGCTTTTACCTACATTTACCTACGAAAATGTTTTTCGTAGGTAAAGATGGCTTTAGCCCTTTAGCTACTAATATTTTCATAGGTAAAAACCATATTTCTTGTAGTGACCCTTTAGCTACTAATATTTTCGTAGGTAAAGATGGGTTTTTACCTACAAAGTCAAAATTCGTAGGTAAAAGTAAGGTTTTCGATTTTTGTTCTTTTTTTAAAATTGAAAAGACCCTTCAGCTACGAATATTTTCGTAGGTAAAGATGGCTTTTACCTCAATTCGTAGCTAAAAGTAAGGTTTTCGATTTTTGGTTTTTAAAAAAATTGAAAAGTCCCTTCTGCTACGAAAAATTTCGTAGGTACAGATGGGTTTTATCGACGAAATTACAATTCATAGGTAAAGTAAGGTTAAATAAAAATTTAAAAGACCCTTCAGCTACGAATGTTTTGGTAGGTAAAGATGGGTTTTTACCTACGAAATTACAATTCGTAGGTAAAAGTAAGGTTTTCAATTTAAAAGACCCTTCAGCTATGGATCTTTTCATAGGTATAGATGGGTTTTTACCTACAAAATTAAAATTCGTAGGTAAGGTTTTTGATTTTTGTTTTTTTTTTTAAAAGTTAAAAAGACCCTTCAGCTATGAATATTTTCATAGGTAAAGATGGGTTTTACCTACAAAATTACAATTCGCAGGTAAAAGTAAGGTTTTCGATTTTTGGTTTAGTTCAAAATTTAAAAGACCCTTCAGCTACGAATATTTTCATAGGTAAAGATGGGTTTTACCTACGAAATGACAATTGGAGGTAAAAGCAAGGTTTTCGATTTTTGGTTTATTTGAAAATTTAAAAGACCCTTCAACTACGAATGTTTTGGTAGGTAAAGATGGGTTTTTACCTACGAAATTACAATTTGTAGGTAAAAGTAAGGTTTTTAATTTAAGGTTTTCGATTTTTGGTTTTTAAAAAAATTGAAAAGTCCCTTCTGCTACGAAAAATTTCGTAGGTACAGATGGGTTTTATCGACGAAATTACAATTCATAGGTAAAGTAAGGTTAAATAAAAATTTAAAAGACCCTTCAGCTACGAATGTTTTGGTAGGTAAAGATGGGTTTTTACCTACGAAATTACAATTCGTAGGTAAAAGTAAGGTTTTCAATTTAAAAGACCCTTCAGCTATGGATCTTTTCATAGGTATAGATGGGTTTTTACCTACAAAATTAAAATTCGTAGGTAAGGTTTTTGATTTTTGTTTTTTTTTTTTAAAAAGTTAAAAAGACCCTTCAGCTATGATATTTTCATAGGTAAAGATGGGTTTTACCTACAAAATTACAATTCGCAGGTAAAAGTAAGGTTTTCGATTTTTGGTTTAGTTCAAAATTTAAAAGACCCTTCAGCTACGAATATTTTCATAGGTAAAGATGGGTTTTACCTACGAAATGACAATTGGAGGTAAAAGCAAGGTTTTCGATTTTTGGTTTATTTGAAAATTTAAAAGACCCTTCAACTACGAATGTTTTGGTAGGTAAGATGGGTTTTTACCTACGAAATTACAATTTGTAGGTAAAAGTAAGGTTTTTAATTTAAGGTTTTCGATTTTTGGTTTTTAAAAAAATTGAAAAGTCCCTTCTGCTACAAAAATTTCGTAGGTACAGATGGGTTTTATCGACGAAATTACAATTCATAGGTAAAGTAAGGTTAAATAAAATTTAAAAGACCCTTCAGCTACGAATGTTTTGGTAGTAAAGATGGGTTTTTACCTACGAAATTACAATTCGTAGGTAAAAGTAAGGTTTTCATTAATTAAAGACCCTTCAGCTATGGATCTTTTCATAGGTATAGATGGGTTTTTACCTACAAAATTAAAATTCGTAGGTAAGGTTTTTGATTTTTGTTTTTTTTTTTAAAAGTTAAAAAGACCCTTCAGCTATGAATATTTTCATAGGTAAAGATGGGTTTTACCTACAAAATTACAATTCGCAGGTAAAAGTAAGGTTTTCGATTTTTGGTTTAGTTCAAAATTTAAAAGACCCTTCAGCTACGAATATTTTCATAGGTAAAGATGGGTTTTACCTACGAAATGACAATTGGAGGTAAAAGCAAGGTTTTCGATTTTTGGTTTATTTGAAAATTTAAAAGACCCTTCAACTACGAATGTTTTGGTAGGTAAAGATGGGTTTTTACCTACGAAATTACAATTTGTAGGTAAAAGTAAGGTTTTTAATTTAAGGTTTTCGATTTTTGTTTTTAAAAAAATTGAAAAGTCCCTTCTGCTACGAAAAATTTCGTAGGTACAGATGGGTTTTATCGACGAAATTACAATTCATAGGTAAAGTAAGGTTAAATAAAAATTTAAAAGACCCTTCAGCTACGAATGTTTTGGTAGGTAAAGATGGGTTTTTACCTACGAAATTACAATTCGTAGGTAAAAGTAAGGTTTCAATTTAAAAGACCCTTCAGCTATGGATCTTTTCATAGGTATAGATGGGTTTTTACCTACAAAATTAAAATTCGTAGGTAAGGTTTTTGATTTTGTTTTTTTTTAAAAGTTAAAAAGACCCTTCAGCTATGAATATTTTCATAGGTAAAGATGGGTTTTACCTACAAAATTACAATTCGCAGGTAAAAGTAAGTTTTCGATTTTTGGTTTAGTTCAAAATTTAAAAGACCCTTCAGCTACGAATATTTTCATAGGTAAAGATGGGTTTTACCTACGAAATGACAATTGGAGGTAAAAGCAAGGTTTTCGATTTTTGGTTTATTTGAAAATTTAAAAGACCCTTCAACTACGAATGTTTTGGTAGGTAAAGATGGGTTTTTACCTACGAAATTACAATTTGTAGGTAAAAGTAAGGTTTTTAATTTAAAAGACCCTTCAGCTACGAATGTTTTCGTAGGTAAAGATGGGTTTTTCCCTACGAAATTGCAATTCGTAGGTAAAAGTAAGGTAATTGAAATTTTAAAAGACCTTTTAGTTACGAATATTTTCGTAGGTAAAGATTGGTTTTTACCTACGAAATCACAATTCGTAGGTAAAAGTAAGGTTTTCAATTTAAAAGACCCTTCAGCTACGAATCATTTCGTAGGTAAAGATGGGTTTTTACCTACTTATTTAGAATTCGTAGGTAAATGTAAGGTTTTCGATTTTTGTTTTTTTTTTTTAATTGAAAAGACCCTTCAGCTACGAATATTTTCGTAGGTAAAGATGGATTTATATAGTAAAAGTAAGGTTTTGATTTTTGGTTTATTTGAAAATTTAAAAGACCCTTCAGCTACGAATATTTCGTAGGTAAAGATGGGTTTTACCTATGAAATTACAATTCATAGGTAAAAGTAAGGTTTTTGATTTTTGGTTTATTTGAAAATTTAAAAGACCCTTCAGCTATGAATGTTTTGGTAGGTAAAGATGGGTTTTTACCTACGAAATTACAATTAGTAGATAAAAGTAAGGTATTTAACTTAAAAGACCTTTTAGCTACGAATTGTTTCGTAGGTAAAGATGGGTTTTACCTACGAAATTATAATTCGTAGGGAAAAGTAAGGTTTTCAATTTTCGAAATTTAAAAGACCCTTCAGCTACGAATGTTTTCGTAGGTAAATATGGGTTTTTACCTACAAAATCAAATTTCGTAGGTAAAAGTAATGTTTTTGATTTTATAAGGCAAAAGACCCTTTACCTACGAAAAGTTTCGTAGGTAAAGATGGCTTTTACCTACAAAATTAAATTTCGTTGGTAAAAGTTGGCTTTTACCTACGAAAATAATTTTCGTCGGTAAAAGTCATCTTTACCTACGAAAATAATTTTCGTAGGTAAAAGTTTCGTAGGTAAAAACCATATTTCTTGTAGTGAAGGAAGATGAAGATGAGGAAGTGGCTTTGCTGGCACAACGATTCAAAAAGTTCTTTCAGAAAAATCGTGGTCGGCCTTCCAGAGGAAGAAAGGTGAACAACAAACTTTCTGCTGGCAAATTTGGTAGAAGAACCAAAGAACCACAATGCTATGCCTGTCAGGAGTATGGACACCTATCAACCGAATGCCCACGTGGGATGATACTGAAGAGTCAAATTCAGAATCTAGTGACTCAGAAAGCGATGGAGATCAGAAATCATTGAAAATCTCATGGTCTCCACTGCTTCAATCATTCCCACTGAATCTGAGAATGAGAAAGAACAGCTAGCCCCTGAATCATTTCCATCTGATAATGAGGAAACTAGAGAAGAAGAAAAGGATAAGCTACAAGATACTTACAATCAACTTTATTTCCATAACATCAAAGTGATTAAAAGACTGGGAATATCTGAGAACAACAAACAATTGCTGCAAAAAGATTTGGACAAAACTATAGAAATCAATACACATCTGATCAATGATTTACAGCAACATCACTCAGATAATGATAGACTTGAGAGAATTAACACCTTCCTTAAATCTGAAACCGAAAAACTAAACAAACAGGTTAAGAAATTAAAAGACAAGAATATGCTCCTTCAAAATGAAAATCATACACTCTTGTTTAATCTAAAAGAGTCCAGAAAAATTGCCAAGCAAAACTGTAAGTTTTCCCAGAGTGGTGAGAAGTTAGAAAAACTTTTAGGTATGGGAAAATCTGGAAATAACAAAAATGGCTTAGGATATGAGAAAGTCAGAGCTAAAACTGGGTATGGAACACAGATACTTGAAAAATCTAATGCCTCCAGTAGCAACACAAAGACTAATCAAGTAGTTGAATCAGATAAGAAAATTAAATCTACTACAAGTAAGAACCCTGTTACAAAGTGGATAATTAAAGAAAAGAAAAATTGTCTTGCTACTCACTCAAATCACTTAACAGGCAATGACACTAAGTGGTACCTTGACAGTGGTTGCTCAAGACATGTTACAGGTGACATGTCCCTTCTTTCAAACTATAAGAATCTTTATAATGGGATAGTCACCTATGGAGATGGAACCACTGCTAAAGTAATTAGACAGGGAATCATAAAAGGGATTCAGTTGCTTGAAAACGAGAATGCTTTCTACATAAAAGGTCTGACACATAATCTCCTAAGCATATCTCAAATCTGTGATAATGGGCATGTGGTTAAATTTAACAAACAAGAGTGGAAAATCCTAGACTAATCAGGAACATCAATAATTAAGGGTCATTGCACAAGCAACCACTGCTACACTATCAGAAGCATAGAGAGAACTGATGCCTAGAAGTACTGAGCATAAAAGGACAAGTTCAGGTCATGCATCTAGATTTGGATATTTGCTGAAATGGTGCATTTTTTTTTGCTGAGCTTAAAATGATATATTTGAGGTCCCTTGCCTCCATCTTGTGTATATAAACATTTAAATGTTTATAATTTTAATGTGTGCATCGATTGTACAAAATTTTGCTGTGTATACTATTGATAAACTTACATACTAAAAGTATACATGAATGGTTGTCTGAATGATTGAAAAACATTCACGTCTGATATGTCTGTCGAATTGTCATGAGCTCTCGATCAAATCGACAAAGAATCGTTATTATCGACATCTCTTCTGAATTTGAAAAGTCACATGATCGAGACTACTATCGAAGCTCTTGTCAATAACATCGAATGAGGATCATCGATATAATCGAACGTAAGTTCGATAAAATTGAAGACTGCTGCCCGATAAAAGGCGGTCAGCGGAAAATTCATATTTTTCTGAGAAAAACCTTCTGTTTTGTTTTCTGCTCGGATCCTCAACCGGAAGACCATTGGTGGGTCCCAAAAGCCTCTCAAAGACTGGTATTATCCTTCTATTCCAGAGTCTAATCTCACTTTTGGTTGGGTATTTTCTGTTCTTTTTGGTTGACCATCCTTACCTTTGCCTGTCTCTTACACTGAAAAATCATGAACAAAGGGAAAGGTAAGTCTCTTTCTCAGTCTGCAAAAGGAAAAGCGAAACAACCCAGTATGCATCAACTCATTCCATCGGTAAGACATCCAGCCACTGTTGTTGAACGTCTGGTTCTTAACAGTGCCAACTAGCCTTTTGGTGTGGACCTCCTTCTAGAAGTAATAGGATGGCAAAATATTCTAAACCTTGGTGGTACTTATCAAATAAGGGTGGTCCATGACTTCCTCAGTAAAAGTCATGTTATTCGTGACGATCCACCTTGCATTCAAGTCGAATTATTGCATTACTCCAAGCACATCCCTCCCATCACCTTGAGTAATCTTCTAGACCTCGAGGTCACTCGCATTCTAGTCACCAGCCAGAATCTAAATGGTCTGGGCGTCTGGGGAGAGATAACTCGTACACTATATCAAGGAACTACTATTTCTCGGAACAATGATAATTCCCTTCATATTAATCATCTTGGACCCACTTTTAAAATCCTTCATGACATTTTTGGGTCAATTGTCTATCCTTGTGATGTGAATGGTAATCATCTGTCTCCCTTTGTGTTAAATGTATTGTATGATGTGTATCAAGAAGTTCAGATGTGCCTCCCAATGCTTCTTCTTAAGCAGCTAATTCGTGTCATTCAAGGAAACCATCGGGATACACTAGCTTTTCCTGTACTCATTTATAAATTAGCTCATCATGTTGGTATCTCTGCCACATCTGATACAGTCTATCCAGAGACATGGTTTGATAGTAATTTAGCTCAGGTGGCTCGACAGCTGTGTCTTGCTTCAGCTATTCTTGAAAATAGTGCTCCCCTGCAGTCTGCTGCTCGATATGCTCATCCGTCATGTCCACAGGGATCTAATCGAACGCCATTGCTCAGTCCGGAGTCTATCACAAACTGCCAAACTCATCGCCTCGAACGCCACCTACTGAATGGTATGACGGGTATGGAAGAGCGACTTTATAACTGTGAAAGACGTCTCACCGTGATTGAAGAAAAAGTCGATGCTCTCCAGCAAATAAATCAGCAAGTGGTAGACTTGCTCACACATGGTGTTTCTTGGAGAAGCTAGGAGCTGACTGTGCAAATTCTATCACTACGTTTTTTTTTATTGGGCTTGGTGATTTTTGTTGGGCTAATTGTTAATTTGCTGCCAATCTTGGGCAGTTTATTTTGGATAGTTGGATATTTTGGTTTCACTTTGGTATATGGTTGAGTACAATTCTTATCTTTACTGTCATGATTATGATTTACAATCCCCTGGCTTATCTTGGAATGCATGTGATGTCTTTAATGAATATTGTAACTGCTATATCACTGCTCTATTTTGTCTAAAATGCATCCATAGATTCTGAAATTGATGTCTGCTTAAACTGACTTACTCATTATACATCAATGCGTTAAAACTGTATGCTTTTGACTGGATGGTTCTCCTAAATACTTCAAGCTTCAGTCAATATCACCTGATATATCTTTGCTAATGACTAACAAAAAGGGGGAGAACACTTCAAACACCCCGAATGGAAAATTGTATATCTGCTTGGATGATGTTGCAGGTGTTAGGAGGAGCAGCTGAATCAAGCGAGGGGGAGTTTACAAGTCAGGGGGAGCAGCTACTGGTTGTGTACATGAAATAGAAATTGTAAAATTGTGTAAAAAGCATGTACACACAATTTAGGATGTGTTTGTCTAGAGTATGCTAGAGTGTTTTGGGATTTTGTCACGTAATTGACAAAGGGGGAGATTGAAAGTGCTCTGGTTTGTCAATTAGCATGAGTGTTGAGTCAGTTCGTCTACAGAGCCTGATAGGAAGATCAATTCAAGTGTCTACCTCAACTGGATGTGTGCAAGCTTGCCACAGGTAAATCTGAGCCTCACATCCCTTGTCCCAAATCACCAGGTATACTAAAACCCTTAAAACAAACTAGAACATCTTAGGGTTTTAAAGGTAAGAAAATGTTTTTCAAAATCAAAAAATTCTCTAAGTTTTCTTGCTCTGTCGATTGTATCGATATACATCTCGATATGATCGACCTGCTCTGTCGAGTCCTCGATACTTCATCGATACCATCGAAAAGAAGACCAAATATGTCCAGCAACCTCACAAACATATCTGGATGAATTATCAATATATCGATATACCTATCGATACCATCGATATTCAAATCTCGAGTCTATCGAAGTCGACTTGATATTATCGACAGGCAGATTTCCGGCGCCCCTTTTTTACTTAAGAAAATCACTTTTACATCGATATATCAGAAGACCTCCGATGATATCGATCTTGGACACTAAGTTCTCCAGCAATGATATTCAAATATCGATAATATCGGTACCAGGTCGAATACATAGAACAAGAACATAAACTGTCCAGCAAGCTCATTGAAAAATCTGCTGGATTTATCGATGCCTCGACCCTGATATCGATATCATCGACATTCAAATTCTGATGATCTCAATGGTTCCCCGATCATTCATGAAAACCTGAAATATCTCAATGTCAAGTCTCTCTCATTTTTCAAGTGTCGATGGATCGATCCTATCATCAATGAAATTGGAGTTCGAAATCCGATGACATTGACAATCGTTTCGATTCATCGACTAGCTGGCAAAGGTTTCAAAAGTGTATGACATTGAGTTCGAGTCATCGAGCAGACCATCGATGCTATCGAGAGTATACGCTTGATGATATCAAACCTCTTCGATGATATCGAACTCTGTCATAAATGTGACCGTTTTATATCCGTTGAACCTTTTGCCTATATAAAGAGGACTTGTCTATTGTTGCTGTGAGAGAAAGTAGAGAGAGCTTTTGAGTGTTTAACCTTAGATCTTATACCCAAAGCCCTTTCTCTCAAGGGAGTTCATCCTCCAATCTACCCTCACCATTGATATTCAATAAAGTGGATTGGGGAATGAACTTCCGCATTCAAGGATCCTTTAGCTACCTCCTTAATGGCAAATCATTAAGCTGGGATGCCTTGAATGCTTAGATGATTGAAATCGCTCTATCTTCCTTATAGGAAAATCTTTTGAGAGTAGGATTTCATCATAACCTTGACCCAACCCGTCGTCATGCATTGGTACATCTTTTGAGTTGCGGATCAAGGAGATCGAAGATTCTTCGTCATCAAAGGAGGAGATCTTCGTCAATGTGCTTAATGGGACTCATCCACTTATCTGTAAGTATCTAGAGTCCAAAGGACACTCGTGATCATTCCTTTTTAGGATTGGGTCTTAGGTGTTTCTCACCCTTCAAGCTCTCGTAGGAGGCCTCCGGCAGGAGTGTATGTGGTGGGTGCGTTGTGTGGACCCTTGCTCTGTGGAGAGCATAAACATCTAGTTGAAGGTGAACTAGTAAAACATTAGGTTTGAGGTGAACCGTGTGAAACCTCGGGTTTGAGGTGAACCATATAGAAACCTCCGGTAGGGTCTTATGGAAGATCCTTGGCCTGTGTGCCTAAAAGTGGGTGCATTGTGTTGACCCTTGCTCGTGAGAGTATAAACAGTCAGCCTCAGTGTAGGTTGTAAAGGTTGAAGGTGAACCTAATTTAAAACCTTAGGTTTGAGGTGAACCGCTGTGAAACCTCCTTAGTGAAATTCGGCACACTCAAGGGTTGAGTGTGTCTACCGGGAGTGGAGTAGACTGATCGTTAAACCACTATAAAAATGACTATGTTTAAGATTGCTATTCTTCTGATTATGTGATTTACTTTAATATTTGCATATCAGAATATCTGAGATCACACCTCACACACTTACACAGTCGTTATCCATCATAAACTAAATTGCATATTGTTTACTTCTCAAATAGTTTGTGATTGGATCCTTTACCAAGCTTGGAAGCTAGTAGAGTTATTTTTGAGTAATCCTAATATGTGCCTGTTCTTAGGATTAGTGTAATAAGATTTTAAATAAACCATAAAAACTTTTAAAAATCCTATTCACCTCCCTTTAGGACATATTGGCATATCCCGACTTCAACTAAAGTGGTTTTCACCGTAATTTCAAACGCGTCCGAGATCCGCAACTTTCTTGGATTGGCGGGATATTATCGACGATTTATTGAGGGAGTCTCCCATATTGCAGCACCACTGACCAGGTTAACCCGGAAGGACGCAGAGTTTATGTGGAGTGACGCCTATGAGGGAGCATTTGTAGAGTTGAAGGATCGCCTCACGTTCGCTCCTGTCCTCACTCTTCCCTCTGGGAGTGAAAGCTTTGTTATATTTTCTAATGCTTTGCGTATTAGTTTGGGTGCTGTCCTGATGCAGCATGGGAAGCCGGTAGCTTATGCGTATCGCCAGCTCAAGGTCCATGAGTTGAACTACCCCACACATGATTTGGAGCTGACAGCAGTTGTCTTCGCACTGAAGGTGTGGAGGCACTATCTTTATGGGGTCAGGTTCGAGCTTTTCTTTGACCACAAGAGCTTGAAGTATCTTTTCTCACAGTTCGAGTTGAACATGAGGCAGAGACGTTGGATGGAGCTTCTGAATGACTATGATTTTGACATTCAGTACAACCCAGGCAAGGTGAACGTGATGGCGGATGCCCTTAGCCATTAGCCACGAGGCCCGGTGGCGTATATGATGATTCAGGAGTGGAAGATGCTTGAGGATCTGTCAGCGTTCGACTTCGAGATTGGCTTGCAATCTTCTATTGTGCAGTTATCGAGCCTGTCGATTCAACCCTCTATTGTCGCGAGGGTGATCGAGGCTCAGTAGGCAGATGAGTCGTTGCAGAGTTATCGGGCAGAGGTAGCATCTAAGAGTCAGTCAGATTGACAGATTGGTTCTGATGGTGGACTTCACTTTAGAGGTTGATTATGTGTTCCAGATATTTCAGAGTTGTGCAGAGATCTTATAATCGAGGCACATCGATTTCGATTTTCTATCCACCTTGACTTGACGAAGATGTATCGTGATATGAGGAGGCAGTATTTTTGGGCAAGGATGAAGTGGCAGATCATCAGTTTTGTGGCCAAGTATAACACATGCCAGGTGTTAAGGCCGATCTTCAAAGACCCTTAGGTCCATTGCAGTCGTTGAGCGTCCCGACGTGGATGTGAGAGCACGTATCCATCGATTTTATTATGGGCTTACCGAGGACTCGGCGCGGTTATGACGCCATATGGGTTGTCATGGATCGTCTGACGAAGTCAGCACATTTTCTTGCGATTCGTGCGACGTAGCCTTTAGACTGGCTTGCCAGATTATTTGTTGATGAGATTGTGAGACTGCACGATGTTTCAGTTTCGATCATTTTTGACTGAAACCCGAGGTCACGTCTCAGTTTTAGAGGAGCTTCTAAAAGACTATGGGGTTTGCCTTGCAGTTCAACACCGCGTATCATCCACAGACCGATGGGTAGACCGAGATGGTCAACTAAATTCTTGCGGACATGCTTCATACTTACGTGATCGACTTCTCGGATAGATGGGATGAGCATTTGCGCCTGGCTGAGTTCGCATATAATAACAGCTATCAGGCGACTATTGGTATGACTCCCTTTAAGGCCTTGTATGGCGGGCCATGTAGATCCCCCAGTTGTTGGGTCGAAGTTGGAGAGCACCGTCTCTTAGGCCCTGAGCTTGTTTAGTAGACGTCAGAGGTTATCGATATCCTCAGGCAGAGGATGCACACAACTCAGAGTTGGCAGAAGAGTTTTACTGATCGTCGACGTCGTCGCTTAGAGTTCGCAGTAGGGGACAAAGTGTATCTCTAGGTCTCGCCCATGAAGGGCGTGGTTCAATTTGGAGCGAAGGGCATGCTTACCCGAGATTTATTGGACCTTTTGAGATCACTGGGCGTGTTGGCGCTGTGGCCTATAGGCTCGCCTTATCTTCTCAATTGTCTGACATCCACGACATTTTCCATGTTTGTATGCTGCGAAAGTGTGGGTCAGACACCATTCCCGTGATTGATTGATAGCCTCTTGAGGTCTGTGAGGATGCTTCCTACATTGAGCAGTCAGTTCGTATCCTTGATCGGAAGGAGCAGGTCCTCCGGACCAAGGTCATTCCTTTGGTGAAGGTTCACTGGGGTCATCATTCTGTTGAGAAGCATCTCGGGAGCACAAGGCTGAGATTAGAGAGCGTTATCCCCATTTGTTTGTAGATTGATTGAGCTTGTATTATGCTTTGTATTAAATTGATTGTTATATATGTGTGTGTGTTGATGCTTTCTCTTTCATTGCCTTGTTCTGCAGATAGTAAATTTCGAGGATGAAATTTTTATTAGGAGGGGAGAGCTGTCGGCCCATGTCCTAGTGACTATTACATTCCGTAGGATCCCGCGGTCCTCCTGGTCGAATTTCGGTGACCCGCAACCCTAAGTCACATCCTGTAAACCCAAGCCGACTCGACCCCAGACCTATACCATTGCAGCTCGCCGTCGCCGCAGTTCCGACGCCACGTCTCGTGCACCAATCCGATGCTTAAATCATAAGATGTAGCTCGCGCATGATTATGGCCGTGGACTGCGCATTACGGGACCCACCTATTCTAGATTGCACGTTTTCTTAGAAACCATCATTAGGATGATGTCACCCTAGGGGTGACATCACCCTACCCTACCTTAGCCCCTAGCCCATGATTGCCTTTCTCTTTCTCATGAGCCATGCCTCTTACACTAGCTATGATTGCCATACAAAGCAATCATTCCTTTCTCTCTCCCTCTTATCTCTCTCTCCCTCCCTCTTTCTTCTTCATTTTTCCTTAGCAAGAGCCATGGATACCCCACTCACCTCCAAAAATCCAACAACTTCCTCTCCCTAATCTTCCTAATCTAACCCTCCAAACTTCATCTCGACCATTGAATCATGTCCCCTTGGAGCTCTAAAACATAGTGGTGGAAGTAGGAGATCAAGATCCAAGGTGGGTGCTCTCTAGAACTAGATTTCATCCTCTCCCTTAGTTTCTTTCTTGCATTTGCATAGGGACTTGAAGGGCCCACCAATCCATGGTAGAGATTCTTCATGATCCCCTTGATGTGGCCTTTGGCCCATCTTCTTGCATGCATGACCCATGGTGGGTCCATTCTCCATAGACCCCACCATGATGATTTCTACTCTAATCCATGCCTTCTAAGGGTCATCTAGACCCCTCTTTTGCATGGTGGGGATGCCTCCCCACCTTAGATTTTTATTTTGTTATGATGGGCCCATGCATGCATGGGACACATCTTGATGTATGTATTGATGCATGTATTGAGGGACCCATAGTGGTGGGGTCCCTCTATCACACGTTTCTCCCTCTCTCTTTCTCTCTTTCATTTTTATGGTGATGATGAGGTGTGTGGCCCACCTAACGTGTTCCAGGCTGTCCAGATTTTTCTAGGCATCCAGTTGGTGGAGCCCACCTTGCTGTCCATTGCTGGACAGGTCTGGATGAAGGAAAACACCAATATCAGTTTGATCTCAACCAAGTGGACGACGTGTGTGTGGGACCCACATGTGATGCATGTATTTTATCTACACCGTCCATCTATTGGACACTGGGCCAGCAGTCCAGCCGCATGGCTGCTGTGTTGACGTTAGCAAGTTCTGGGTCTGATCATGGGGTATGTGATATATCCATACCGTCTATCCATTTTTCCATGGATGTGGACCCACCCCACATGTGTTGCACGTGTGGGGGTGGGGTCCACCTTGATATATGTATTCTATAGCCAAGTCATCCATCTACTAAGGATGGTGGGCCCCTTATGCATGCGTTCTCTATCCAGTCGTCCATCTGTTTTGACGTAGGGCCCACCCCACACGTGCTGCATGTGTGGGGGTGGGGCCCACCTAGATGTATGTATTTTGTATCTACACCGTCCGTCTCTGGATGGTGTTGTGGGATGCACCATGGTATATGTGTTTGATCCTAGCTGTCCGTCCATCCAGGGATGGGATGTGGGACCCCACCGTTGATGTATGTATTGTATATTCACACCATCCATCTCTGGACGGTGTGCTATGTGGGGCCAACCATGATGTGGCGGGGTGGCTTTTTTGTTTCACAATAAGACCTGGACGATTATCCCTAGCCTCGGTAGCTTACGAGTTTACGTCCATCCCTGGTCGGGTGTGCGGGTCTTATCTACACCGTCTAGATCGCTAGATGGTGGGACCCACCTCTGATGTATGAGGTTTACAGCCACATGGGGCCCAGATGATGTATATCCACCCTGTTCGTTTGCTGGACGGTGGGGCCCACCTTGTGATGTGTTGAATATTCACATCGTCCATCCACGTGGTCCCCACGTGATGTACGTGTTTGATCCTAGCTGTCCATCTGGTGGGGCCCATTTGGAATGTGTAGGGCCCACCTTATTATGATGTATTTGTGGCCCATCTGGAGAGGCCCAATGTGATTTATATATGACCCACATAATGAAGCCCAATATGAGGTATATGTAACGCCTGAAAATCGGGGGTCGAGCAAAGCTCTACTCCCGAGTTCCAACGCATCACTTATGCAACATGGATAATGATGTTTAGATGTCGTCCATTAGCAATGTAGTAAACATGAGTGGGATTATACTAAAACAACATATCATACTCCAGAGTTAATGTAATTTAGCAAGCGGAAGACTGAAATATATGCATTTAATTATGGAAACGTTTCACAAATTTCCAAGTATGAGTATGAAACTGGGCTAAATATATACATGTGTTGTTTCTAACCATATAAAATACGGGAAGTAAATGTGTTAAAGTAAACAAGTAACCCAATAATCCCTGCGCATCGGTATGAGACCTACATAGATCCGCCCGATAGATGAACGTAGGAGAACTCTTCCTCCTCGCCTACGAAGTCCAACACTACTGTATAGACCTCGTCATCACCTGCATCTAAACCAGAGTCTGGGTGGTGTTTTAAAACACCGTCCCAAGTGGGAATGAGTAGCTAGTTTAGTGGAACTATAAAGCAAAGGTTAACATGTTATTAATTCAGTCAAGCAGTAATGATAAAACAGTACAATAATCATGTCCTAATTTCTCTTGTTAATGCAAGAATGGATTCGACAATGATGTATGCCCTGCCTACATCCCTCAGCGACATCATCTCATGATCGCACATGCAACTCACTAACATCTCGGTAAACATGCCTCCTCGCCAAAGCACATGCAATGCGGTGTATGATCGTGTTAGCCAAGTTCTTAATTAGGTTTATCTAAACAGCAAGTTCGGGAAGCTAAGGTACCTCCCTTTATATCATTAACCCAAATAATGATCCATCTAGGGTTTTCAATCCTAGTTAATCACATACGATAGGCAAGTTCGCGAGTTTATACTAGTGGTTGCTACGGGAGGCTTGTTACTTCAGCGTAGACTTGATTCATACTCGAGGTCACACCACCAATGCCCTACCAACTGACAGTCTATTTTCGAAGGCTCGTCACCAATCCAACCGGGGACCACAGCCAGACTGCACTGGGGTAGGCCTGTTTTACACTCAAGGTCACTACGGGAAGGCTCGTCACCTTAGTGTAGTCCTAGTGTATACTCGAGGTCACTACGAGAGGCTCACCACCTGATCGTAGGCCGACAGCTTGAATACAGTGTCACATACCACCGTATTCGGCTCACGAGTTTGGGTTACTCACTGGTCACTACGGAGAGTCTCGTCACCCCAGCATAGGCCGACAGCTCGACCACGGTGTCCCACACCACCATACCCGGCTCATGAGTCTTAGCGGATCGAGGTACCATGGTTGAAACGGGTCTTTACATTGGTAAGGGGTACCTTAGGTCCAAGCAGTAGCGTTCATACATGGTGAACATACAATGGGCCAATCGGGTTATTCGACAAGTTCGATTGGTATAAGTGCACTTTGAATTAATCGACATGGAGTGCATAAGCACTCCACGTGGCCTAACCACTATCGACAATTATCGTACGACTCGAATTCATCGAACTCATCCACTGTGGTGAGAATAGTTCGGCCACTCAATCGGGAACCATTACCGATTGCCTGAACTACGTAGTCGTCCCAATCATACTCAAATGCAGCATATGTATACATGTGATAATCACATAAGCATTTAACGAACATTTCATAAATAAATCCCATTCGAGCATTTTAACAACACACTGAACATGTTATTATACATATGCACTTCATACATAAATCACGTGGTAACAATTTAGGTTACGTGAACGGATTTATACATATAGATAAGGTAGTTGAGGATTCTATCTCAACACCCTTAATAAATACAATTCATCAACAATTACTCATTCAGAGATTTTATCAAACACATAGAACATGTTATTATACATATGCATTTTATATATAAATCACGTAACTGGAATTAAGACTACATGAAGAAATTATACATCTAGAAAAGATAGTTGAGAATCCTATCTCAACACCCTTATTAAATACAATTCATCAAGCAATTTCTCATTCAGACATTTTATCAAACACGTAGGCTACACTATACCAAATACATAGACTAGGTTAGTTATGACATGAACCATAACAATTTCCTACGCAACAAAGGTTATAACGCATACAACAAGCATGGATCTTAAATCAGAAATCATATCAAGTACAAATCATAATTTCAAGTTCATTCAAACATTTCAACAAACACATGAAATGCATCTTTTATCTAACACAATTCATACATGTATATTATACAGGAATCGGCGTATCTACAATAATATGGCAGCAATCAAGTTAGACATAAATCATTAGCTGACATTGAAAGCCTTGAAAACCATAACCTAAATGTTTGTAGTTCGCACCTTTGTCGGTACACCCGATTTGGACGCGGTTCGAACACTACGTCACTGTCTACAGCACAACGACTACCTAAATCATGAAATAGGTTAGCTATTTCACTAATTCCTCTATTTGGATTCCTAAATCAAGATTAGGGTTAGGATTTCTTACCCAAATCGTAACCGAAGACGATCGTGTAGCGATGGCGGGGAGGTGAATCGAGGCATGGAGTTGTGGGAGTGAATCCCAGCAACGATCTCCAGGAATCCCTCTCTTCTCCTCACTCTTTTCTCCTCTTTTCTCTTTTCTCTCTCCTAGGGTTAGGGAAATTCGTATGAAAGAGAGAGGTGTGGGTTTAAGGTCCTTATATAGGCCCAGAACTGACGCAAATGGCCCTAGGTCCATGGTATACTTAGGTTATAGTCAAAGGGTGTCTGTTTCTGATGAACGGGGCCCATCTGGAGGTCCATTACTCACCTATGGCGTAGGTTAAGTTCCCTAACAATGGATCTTGGCCAGATTAGGATTTCAGTACGATCAGATTAACAGATCGACCGTGAAGGACCAGTTTCAGTTCAACAGCTAACGTCACTCGATCAGGGCGACAGGTACACTGACCTGTGTAGGGAAATTTCCCTGATCTAAGTGTGTAGTTGGGTCAGAATCTGATGGTCTGAAACCTTAAATTTGGCCCGCAAGCGAACGGCCCAAATCACTTAAATCTGAGTTCATTTTCTAAAGACATTCGCATTTCCCACATACTTCACTTGGGGCTCAAGTTGTGCATTTCTGAAAACTAGTTGGGCTCAATTCTCGTGATGGTTGTCAAGCCCAATAAGACGGTCATAACCATATAGTTTCGCCGTCATCGAACTTTCGATGCGCAGTCCAGGTTTGATACAGAGTTTCAATGTGCTCCCTAGAGCAACTGGGTTTTGAGATTGCCCTTAGGTTTTTAAGTAATGTTGGGTTAGTAATTTTAATAGGTTTGGGTCTTGTAGTTTGTATAGAAAGTGGTTCAAGCTAAATTCATTGATTGTTTAGTTTAGTACTTAACTAAATTCTGCCCTAATTACGACAGAATAAGGTCTAGGGTAGTTCTATGTCCCTTCTTGGCATTTTTTGTTAGTATATTATTTTAATTATTTTTTTTAGTAGTTCCTCATCGAGTTTACTTCCTCTGCACCAAATTTCATTAGATTTCATATTGTAGAAAAATTCTAAAAATTCTAGAAGCAACAACTGTCCAAACTAATAAATTTCGGATAGTTGTCACAAAAACCTATATTTAACTATATTTAAATTTTTATTATATTTTTTACTTATTTTTATATGAAACAAAACTTATCAATCTTCAATCTGGCTTTTGAATCACCTAAATCGGAGTTATATCGAGAGAGATATGACTTTTTGAAGTCAGACTTAAAATTGTAGAAAACGGGCCGCCCGGCCCGCTGGACCCCGATGCCATCGCCGTCTGTTGTCCTGTCTGGTGGTGTTTTCGCCACTTGATATTTGAAACGGGTGTATTTTACAAACCAGAATGAGTTATATGATGTGCAATATATGATTTTGAGATAGGAGAAGCTGCACTATCCAAATAACCTATTTATTTTATGATATTCCATAAGGTTAATGGTCAAAAACCTATTTTATTTATTTATTTACTATTTATAGTAAATTTTAGTTTAAGTATTGTTCTTCATTACTTAAACTTTAGGATTTGTGTCTAATATGAAAGTACTTAGAAATATTTGAAGAATAAGGTAGTGAAAGGTGAGGATTTGAAGGAAATGAGTTAAAAAGGGATTTTTAGACTTTGGGATTGAGTTCTGAGAAGTTAATATGGTATTATGATCGACCTAGTGCCTAAGGACATCCATCTCCAAGTTAGCAAAAATTTAGGACGTTACAGTATATGAGGCCTTTGAATGAGGCCCAATGTGATGTATTTGTGGCCCATTTGGTGATGCCCAATGTGATGTATATATGACCCACATGATGAGGCCTAATATGATGTATATGAGGCCTTTGAATGAGGCCCAATGTGATGTATTTGTGGCCCATCTGGTGAGGCCCAATGTGATGTATATGTGGCCCATGAGTGAGGCTCATTGTGATGTATGAGAGGCCCATTTGGTGAGGCCCATTGTGATGTATATGAGGCCCTTATGTGAGGCCATGGGCCCACTATATGTTCTCTATGTGGGCCACTCCTTGGGAGCAATGTTGTTAAATGTCCACATTGATGGACCATGATGGTTAAATGTCCACATTGTGACCTTCCCATAGGCTTTTGTTAGGCCCATTCTCATCCTTCTCTAAGTGGGTTGACCATAATCATTGGGCCCCATTTGTATGGTCCATCTATTCACATTGGGCTAACCCAAGATGTTGGGCCCCCCATTGGTTGTTAGTAATTTAAAAAAATAAATAAATCTTAGAGTCAATTTAGGACTTATTTGGGCCCCCTAGGGCATCTAGCGGGCTATATGATAGTATGGAGAAGGAACCCTTTCCGGATCCTTAGGAATATAGGTGGGCCACCTCAGCCCAACCTTGATATGAGGAGAGTTCATCATCGTCATAGACAGAGGAGATTTGTGCTATTAGATTTGTTGTACCCACAGTTGAGGATCGACCTTCATTTTATGGGTCTGTTGTCCATCTATGGACCTCGACTTGTTTATCGGCCGATTATTGATGCCGATTATGAGTATCTGATAGCATAACATCATGATACATGCCCATACACATCATTTGCATACTTGTTATAAGATGTGGTTGACCATTGTATAGCCATTAGGCAGGTTATTTATGAGACTCCCTGATAGGCGGAGTTGTCCCACATGAGCGCACGACATGCGCAGGATTGGTGCATAATTG